>OY997590.1:28625999-29838867 GCA_963921825.1 Erodium maritimum | reverse complement strand
GGCTGAGCCACCAGTGAACACATGGCCACGCCATTGGTGATCTCATCAAGCTCAAGCCCAAACGTGCTCAACTCCTCCATCATGTCTCACTCTCGGACTAATATACCGGCAAGACAGCGAGTCGACTTCCTACTCAGGGCATCGGCGACGACAATCGCCTTGCCCGGATGGTAGAGTAGCTCGAAGTCGTACTCCTCAAGTAGCTCCATCCACCACCTCTGGCACATGTTCAAATCTCGCTGGGACAAGATGTACTTGAGACTCTTGTGATCTGAGAACACCCGGAATGGCTCTCCACACAAGTAGTATCGCCAGCTCTTCAACGCGAAGACGATTGCTGCCAACTCTAGGTCATGGGTAGGGTAGTTGCGCTCGTGTGTCTTCAACTGTCTGGATCCATAAGCAACTACCTTCCCGGACTGCATCAACACACACCCCAGTCCCTCACCGGACGCATCACAATACATATCATATCTGATCCCGCGCTTCGGCACTATCAACACGGGCCTGGTAGTCAAACGAACCTTCAGCTCGGTAAAGGAGTGCTCACACTCATCAGTCCACATAAACTCGGCTCCCTTTCGTGTCAGGGGATTCATCGGCGCGGCCAGGCGTGAGAAGTCCTGGACGAACCGTCGGTAGTATCCTGCCAAGCCTAGGAAGCTGCGGATCTCGAAGACACTCTTGGGTCGTGCCCACTTCGAGACCGCGTCGATCTTCGTCGAATCGACCAGTATCCCCTCTCGAGACACAACATGCCCGAGCAACTTCACCTCGGCGAGCCAAAACTCGCACTTCTCCAGGTTTCCGTACAACTGGTGAGTGCGCAACAACGTCAAAACTGTCCTCATATGTTCCACGTGCGCCTCCTCACTCGGCTAATAAATTAGAATATCATCTACGAATACCACAACGAACTGATCCAAGTCATCGATCCTTGGCATCAGGTAGCGGTTCTTCACCGTGACCCGGTTCAACTTCAGGTAATCGATGCACATCCTCAACGCTCCACCCTTCTTCTTCACAAAGAGGGCGGGTGCTCCCCACGACGAAGCACTCGGTCGGATAAATCCCTTCTCCCGAAGCTCCTCGAGTTGTCGCTTCAGCTCGACCAACTCGGCTGGTGAAAACCGGTACGGGGCCATGGATATCGGCGCCGTACCCGGTATCAAGTCGATCCTGAACTCAATCTCGCGCGCAGGCGGTAATCCTGACAGCTCCTCTGAAAAGACCTTCGGGAACTCACACACCACTCGCGGTAGCTCTCTACTCTGCACGGTCTCCGTCTCATCTCCCACGGTCAATGCTGACAGGAGAACTCCGCTCCTACTGCCCAAGACGCAAGTGACGATCGTGTCGCCCGATACTACAGTCACCTGCCGTAGATAGCAATCGATCGACGCCCGGTACCTTGCTAACCATTCCATCCCCAAGATCACGTCAAATGTCGTCATGTCCAACACAAGAAAATCACCAGAAAAGGGCAATCAGCCACTCTAATCTCACGTGCACGACATACGGTACTAAGAACTACCTCTCCCGTAACAAGGGTGTCAAGACATAAAGGTCGACTCAAAGGTTCTACCCTCAACCCCAACATACCAGTGAAAGAAGAAGAGATGAAAGAATGTGATGCCCCGGTATCAAATAAGAAAGACGCCCATGAATTGTAAAATAAACACGTACCCTGAGTAGCCTCATGGCCGGAGTGACATCCCTCAGCTCGAGAGTCGGCGACCGCGTACACCCTGCCCTGCGGTGCCTAAGGTCTGCCTCTCGGAGGTGGTGGAAGTGCCACCTGCTGGGCAGCTCTCTGCCTCGGCGCTGGCGCGCTCGCTGCCTGTCGTGGAGCCCTCGGCGCTTGAGCCTGACGCCGATGGAACTGCGACGACTGCTGTGGTCGCGAGGCCGACATCTCCCCAAATCGATCGGGGCACCTAGCAGCGAAGTGCCCTGGCCGTCCGCACTGGTGGCATAGCGGCGGCCCGACACTCTGCCTCCCCTCAGGTCTGCCCACTACTCGATCTGCTGGCCCGCTCCTCGGATAGTGTTGAGCCGCGTGGCCCTGCTGCCTGCACCGAAAACACGCCCGCTCTGACGGGGCAGGTCCTACGGATGCCACTGATCCGACCTGTCGTGTCCCTCTCAGCTGTGTTTGGGACTGGAACGATCCTGAGGTCCTCTGCCTCCTCGGATCACGGGCCTCAGACGGCCTCAAGGAGCCGCTCGGCCTCGGCCTATTCTCCCGAACTATGGTTGTCTCACGGAAGCGTTGCTCCACTATTAGTGCCTGATCTACTAGGTCCGAGTATACCTAGGTCCTCATAACGGCGACCCGATCAGCAATCGTTGGGCAAAGCCCTCCCTCAAACCGTCTGCAGCAGTGAGCCTCAGTATGTACCATCTCCGTAGCAAATCGGGACAAGGAGGTGAACCTCGCCTCGTACTCGGACACTATCATCCCCTCCTAGCGCAGTTCTAGGAAATGTTGGTGCCTGTCATCCAGTACTGACTACGGGAAGTACTGCTCCAAGAATCAATGTCCAAACAACGTAAAGTCATCCCCTACTCGCGCCTGCTCGCGCTGCCACCAATGATATGCATTTCCCTCAAGCTGGAACGTCGCAAAAGATACTCTCATGCCACCATCTAGTATCCCCGACGTATCCAAGTTGCGGGTCATCCGCTCCAACCATCTCTCGGCTGCCTCGGGGTCTGGCTCCCCGGAAAAGACAGGTGTGCCCAACCTGCGGAAGTCCCTCAGCGCCTTAGCAGTGTGACTGTCGACCTGGCTAGGCCTCACGGTGGCGGTTGCGGTGGTAGCAGGCACATTCTCCGGTGTCGGGGCCATAGCCTCTCTCCGGGCGAAGGCCGCTGCCAAGCCCTGTACTGTGCGAGTCAGCTCCTCCAGAGCTGCCACCTGGGTAGGCTCAGTGACAGGAAGAACTCTAGGCGGGAATTTCGATGGTCTAGTCTCAACTCTCTTGTGCCTCTCAGCGTGTGCACATTGGGCACTTGTTTCCCCTGCCGACTCAATGGCAGGTGGCTGCCCTCGGCCCCCAGCTAGCCGACTCCTGGTGCCTCGTGGTACGTATGTCGACGTCATGTCGTATATCCGCTGCACGGATAACGCACATGTTCAGTTTCTTAAATTCGCATAAAGCGACGCGCTTAAATAACTAGCGTTCACACACGTTTCACAAAGTCGCACATGAACTAATAATATATTTAGTATAGTATAGTCATACAATTTCACACAATCAGAGAAGACCGCACACTAGTGCGTCACAAAAGTCAAACACAACAATCAGCAAATTCACACACAAGTCACACAGTCCACATTTTATACCACACAGTAATTCCACAATAGGTAAGCATCAACTTAGCTCAAATCCTTAATACTCCCCTTTTTCTACTATAACATTCATGTCGAAATCGTGTCGTTACAACCCGATTCAAGCGTCCCTGAACTACGTTGTAACCACTTGACATCCCCCCGTCACGTTCAACTACAGTGGCCCCTATAATCGAATCGTGATGGTACAAACACTTCAGTTTTGCAGAAATTTGGGCATGACCCGTTCGTAAATTACACTAACCATCCGCTTACGCGGGACATCCAATTCGCAACCTGCACAAGCAATCAATCCAATCAAAGTACACAACAAGCCATCGCAGCTACACACCTCGGGTATCGGTAATTTCACTCTTACCACCCGGCCACGTCGACACTCAAAAAGCAAATAACACAATCAATGACACCAACCATACTGGTTCACTATGTCACGCCCCAATTTCAGTAAAACCGAACTAGGGACGCGAACATTTTAAAGAGATACGATACTTGAAACATGTTTTCATTAAACACTTTAAAAGTACCCTTAGTTCAACAAAATAATAATTACAGTTTAAAACACGTCCCAACAAGTGGACAAAAGTACAAGGTATCCGTCACTAGACTCAAAAGACAAAACCCGGACTCCGCTCCTAGCTCCACAAGCTTCGAGAGCTCACCTAGTCCGTCCCACGAACAGTACCTGTAGGAAAAGCAGCTAGGGGTGAGCGTTCGCTCACCACCACGGATAACAGACTGACTACGGCATAATTAGCAGACAAAGCAGGTAACACCCACAAACAACTCAACACCGGGGAACACCATCCCCAACCCAAGTACTCTAACTGAACATACACCCACTATCGCCTTCCCTGACCAACTCGACATCCTGACACGTAAAGTAGACCCGACACAACCATTGATGACCTCTTCCAAGGACTCAAAAGAAAGTCACGCAACACCAAACAACATCACAAGGGATCACACACCAAACAAGATCACAAAGGATCGCAAACTAGCTGCCAAGAACGCCGTCCCGGGACTCTAACCCGGTCAGGCCAACCCAAGAATGCTGCAACTTACCGGGACTCTAACCCATAAGCCAGCCGGAAAAATGCTGCAACTTACTGGGACTCTAACCCATAAGCCAGCCGGAAAATGCTGCAACTTACTGGGACTCTAACCCATAAGCCAGCCAAGGTATGCTCACAAACCCAAACAACACACGCGCGGCCAGGACCCCTTTATTGGCGGGCGGGCCCCCTACCCTGTCTGAACATGCAGACGCGTGTGCTCGTGGACCCCCGTTTCAGGAAGCGGGCCCCCAACCTCCGGTAACCACAATCACAATCACAATCACAATCACAAACACAATCACAAGCAAAATCAACAACCAGTAACAACACAGGTTCAACACCCACAGGCACTCATGGCCACCAAGACACGAACCGTAAAACTCGGACTCAACAGCCCCACAGGCACTCACGGCCTTCCAAGACACACCGACAGTAAGACACGGACTCAACAACCCCACAGGCACTCACGGCCTCCCAAGACACCAACCATAAAACACGCTTGCAACTTACCGAGACTCTAACTCGTAAGCCAGCTAAAGAAAGCTTGCAACCCCCCGAGACTCTAACTCGGTAGGCCAGCCAAAGACACCAACCTTAGTACACGGGCTCTCAAGGCCACCCAAAACACCAAAGGTAAAGACACGGGCTCAACAACCCCACGGGCACTCATGGCCACCCAAAACTCAACGATAAAACACGCTTGCAACTTACCGAGACTCTAACTCGTAAGCCAACTAAAACACCAATAGTAAAGTACGGGCTCTCATGGCCACCCAAACACGATTAACAACACGGGCTCTCATGGCCACCCAAGACTCAACAATAAACAGTCAACCTCCGGCTTAACCCAAGCCTCCAACAGTCCTAATATCAACAGTTTCACAATCAACCTCCGGGCATGGTCATATGCCTCCAGTACTCCTAATATCGATAAGTTCACAATCAACCTCCGGGCATGGTCATATGCCTCCAGTAAAACAATTATCGCTAAGTTCTCTACTCCTACGACACTACTAAGTGTCACATGCCTTTCCAATAATTACTAAGTTCCCGTAACATGCTTTTCTGATAAACGCTACAATCCCGTATCATGCTTTTCTAATAATTACCAAGTTCCCGTAGCATGCTTTTCTAATAATTACCAAGTTCCCGTAGCATGCTTTTCTAATATTTAAATAAACCTATTCAACCCACGACACCCCGGTGTCACATGCAATTCTACTGTTAACTTTCCCCAGTCAGGGCCGAGATCCGGCTACTTTTCCCTACCTCGTGCGTGTTCTCCCAAAAGCCAACCACGAGCTCCGGTGATGATCTCAGTCACTCACCCAGCTTCCCCTTGCCCCAGTCCGTGGCACGATCTAAAAGAACACAATTTAAGGGCACTTTTAAACTAGTACGAATAAACCGAAAACCATTAAACTCGAAGCCCAAACTTAACCCCGACAATGTCGATCACTCCCAAACTTCCCAATTACTCGACATTGTCGATAAGGGACCCGTAAAGGCCCGATTCGCCCGACATGGCGAATCTGCCCGGGTTTTGTTAATTGCCTTCCGGGGCTCCAAAAGCCCCCGTTTTCGTTTCTACGGTCTTAGAATAGTTCAAGGAAACCAATGTACTTGAAGGAATCGAATTCCGACCTACGAGTCAATTAATTAACGTTTAAAGTTTCTAAAACCCGTTAATTACAACTTTTCCAATTTAATTCCAAACTTCGATTCGATTTAGGATAAATGGTCCGGGGAACGTTTTAAACCACCCGAGCACTAAAACCCGAGCACCCGAGCACGTGGGCCCCACACGGCCACAATGGAAAAATTCCCTTTTTGCCCCAAAACGTTCCTAACGAACCCTAAACCTCAACCATTCATCTTTAAACCAATTATAACCAAAACCCAACCATAATCAAACCGTTTAAACTCAAACCCTAAAATTTAAATGTATCAAAACGAAAATCGGTTAGGTGCTCACCGTAGGGAATGACGACGGGATGACGAATCTTCAATCGTTGAGTCGATCGGTCGGTCGGATCGTCGGGAAATCACCAAAATCTCCCTTTTTCTTTCCTTTTCTCTCCTTCCCTTTCTCTCTCTTCTTTCTCTCTCCATTTCCTATTTTGCTGCTGAATTGCCGTGTATCACCTCCACATTTCCCTTTTAAATTGATTCAAACATTAACACATAGCAAAAAGACCAAAATGCCCTTCCTTTTCCTTTTGTCTTTTCTTTAAAGTCAAGGGTAAAGTTGTCCTCCCCTTTTCCTTCCACCACATTCATGACATGTGTCATGTGGGTCCCACACCTTTTTGGAAAATATCTTCTAGATATTTTTCAGTCAGATTCGCGAAATTCGGCTGTTTCGGGCCCTGAACGGGCACTTTTTCCAAGAAATTACGAAACTTCACGGGCTACAAGGAAACGGCTCAACTAAGACCGCTGCGACGACGACTAAGCATTTTGGATCCAAAACGGTCCTCGAATGGACCAAAACGTCGCTCGGTTGACTTTTCCAGCGAAAAGTCAACTTTTCCCAAATTGATCAGAAAGTTGCCCCGAGTCCCCCGGAACTCACTTTGGTCAATATCGGGGTCAACTTAAGTCCGGTATGACCCTCGGGGTCAAATTTAGGTTCAATTAAGTGACTGACCAAAATTTTTAAATTTTCCAGTTTTTCGCAGATTTGACTGCCGTTGACCGGGAGTGGTTATTACACACTACAAGTACACGGTACCTATACTGGACATTCCACTAACCCGAGACTCTCTTCGTCTCGGTTCTACGCGTACGACATCTCTGATTTGCGTAACCGACACATGGAAACCTAGCGCCCTAACTCTACCCACCTAATTGACGTACGGTCCGAAGTTTTTGAAAAACCAGGCTCTGATACCAAATTGTCACGCCCCAAATCCAGGTTTGACCGGACTCGAGACGTAAACTGATAAAATAAATGAATAAAGCAACTTTAATACTCCAAATCAAAATATCCGATAAAATGAGTCAACATCTCGGCAAAACCAAATAATAAATAAGTTTACTAACAATAAAACAGTACGTCTCTAGACCAAACTAGCCTAAGACCCTGCTAGCTCCCAAGCTCCGAGAATCCCGCTAGTCCAAATCCCGCTCGAAACCTGTAGAACAGTAAAATAAAGGGGTGAGCTTTCGCTCAGTAGGCAAAGTAGTTAAGGTGACGAGTATCCGCTCACCACCACGAGCAACCATCCAATTAGGGCATACTAGTAAGGCACAACACTAATGACAGTCACGAATAACACACAAAACACAACCACACTTTCATGACCACTATCACAACGTACTCACATCACTTATCCAATCCTCAAGCATACAACACATAGTAAAGCAATCACACATCCCGTACAGCAGTCCTCTAACCCGCCGGCTGTCCACAGCCCGACTCCACCATATCGTACCGGATCACACAGCATCGGCCTAGATATCTTCTCGGAACCACATCGGGGCACAATCACAATACATCATACCAGATCACACAACATCGGCGTAGATGTCTTCCCGGAACCGCATCGGGGCACAGTCACAATATATCATATCGGCTCACGTCGCATCGGCCTAGATAGCCTACATCGGCATACCCCCTCTATGTAAGTATCCTACCGGAACCACTACCCGGGGGACCGCGTACATGGGACCTCATCGTCGGCCTAGATACCACCCTACACCGGCATACCCCCTCGGTGTAGGTATCATACCGGAATACACCTCATCTCGGAACATACATCAAGAGAGTCTCACGCATCACAATGCCATAATTCAACCACGATATACCAACCGAGTCAACTTACCATAACACACCACATCGGTCTATCAATCACCCGATCATATCCCAAACATTGGTTCACATCATATCAAGCATGTCACACTTGCCAAAACGTCACAACATACCACACCGAGTATATCATATCATGATTCTCGATCTAATAACGGATAAAACAATCAACAAGCATCACAATCATAGATCATGGCATTACAATCAACACACAACCTAAGGGCTCGACATGGCCCACATGCATTTCTACAGCACGACAATTCCCAAACTTACGACTCAACATGGCTCGTAAGCTATCCATCATTTCACTCGTTCCTCACATCCTACATGCACACTATCATTATATCAAGTATTCACAACCTATATGCATACTAGTAACTTTCCGTAATTAAACCGGTATTCGCTACTTTCCGTACCTCGATCGCTTTCCATACGCTTAGTCACTTCACGATGCCCAAAAGTCTCCTCTGCCGAGCTCGGTTCCCAAGTCTAAGATTACAAGTAATACGAGAATTAATCAATAATTCACAATTGGTTTTAGAGAGGAAAACATTCACAATTAACCCCAAAAGGGCTCGGTTATAGGTAACCGTCCCAATTACTCGAAATCCAACAAAATGGGCCCAAAAGGCCCAATTCTGACCTGTCACGGAGCCTTGACGGGCTCCGTAGTGGATCGGGTCACGGACCCGTGGTCTACACCGTCACGGTTCTCCTCACGGAGCTGTAACTTGCGCCGTCACGGTCTCCATCACGGAGTCGTGACGTCCTCCGTCACGGTCCCCATCACGGATCCGTGACAGGTCTGGACAGCTTCGTCCTTCTTCTTCCTCCAGCTCCGATTTCACGAATAACAACCTCAAAACCTCCATTTTTATCCATCAAAAATCCCCAAAACAGCACCATAAACCTCCACACTTCAATAATCCAAATGGGTTTCATCAAAACCATAAAAACCCAAGAGATTTCATCATCTACTTCAACCTTAAAAGCTTATCATCCATGGAAACTCAACTAGTTTCAAGATTTTTCTAGCAAACCCACTAAGTAGAATTCAACCGAAACGAATTTAGATAGAGGATTTACCTTGAGGATTGAAAGGGGATGAAGAAAATGATGAAATTGAGGGGATTTGAGAAGAAATCAAGGCCAAGACTCAACTTTTTCTCCTTTCTTCTTCTTCAAGCTTCAATGGCTTCTCCTTCTCTTCCCTCTCTCTCTCTCTCTCTATTTCGGCCAACAAGGTAAAAATGAGTTGAATTGCTCTCCTTTGGTGCCTTTAACCTATACTTGAATTTCCTATTTTACCCCTTTAGCTTTCTTCCTTCTAGCTTAGCTCAAGTGGGGGCAAAATGGTCAAATCGCACTCATTTCTTCCCTTCCAAGCCACCATGGACACATGTCCATGTGGGGACCACTTCTATCCCAAAATATCTCAGCAAATAATTAATTAATCCACTAAGACTCGAGGTTTGACCGAAATTGACCTCGGGTTGATTTTTTCACAAAAACAGTCGTTTGAAAGGAAACGACACAATTAAGCTAACTGTAACGAAGGCTAAGCTTTTTGGATCCCGGAAAGGTCCTGAATGACTCCCGGAGTCATCGGTTGACTTTTCCGACAAAAAGTCAACTTTCGCCGAAAATCACCAGTTCGACCGGGATCGACTGGGGGCGGTTCTTACAGACCTTGAGCCAATGGGTCGTATGTCGTCGCCGCCCATACCCATCCCACTACCACCATCCCTTGCAGGTGCTACTTCACTATCGTCGTTTGTTTAAGGACCATTCCAACCGGGGGTCTCCTCTCATGCTTATCTTATGGGGGTACGTGGTAGACGACTTCAGAAGCCTTCTCTTTCGTGAGTAACCCACCAGGTTCAGATTCATCATCAGTCGGCGTCAGTTTTGTGGGTCACGACTGCGATAATGGGTAGGTCCCCTCTTTTCCTCATCTTTCATGGATAATGTGCGGGCGATTGGGCCATACGGTTCACGAGTGCGATACACCTCTATCGGGTACTCCTAGGTATGACTTGTCCCTAGTAGCACTTGAGACCCCCTGGTCGGGGAACCCATCTTGAGATAGTGGTCCACTCCATTTCCGAGGGCGTCCCTTGAGGTTCCACTAGATTTTGGTTCGATCTAGTTACCAAAGAATGGTCTGGGGTCCACCGTCCTACTTACGTCACCAAAACCAAATGGGACTTCCAACCTAAGCTGGTTTGCCCGCGTCTTGTCAAAGATATAGGAGAGTTTGGTGACGCCCTCCATCCTGCCTAACCTCGAGTTAGGTAGGATTCTTACAATAGTGTCTCTGGGAGGGTACCTAGCGGGATCCCCTAGAGACATTGAGCCGAAGAAGATCCCATTTCAAAACAGAGTTGGGGAGGATCAATTTGAAGTAGTGTAGGTGAGGGCTAGGAAGCAGCCCTGTTAGGAGCCATAAAGCCAGCATCCGTCTCTGTGTTGTTTTTTGTGGACGGGCATCCCACCTCATTGTGAGGTTCCTCTACCATGTCATGTGCTCCCTTCCCGAATCAGGCTCGTCATTCCGCTAGTCAGATGCTCCATTTGGAGGATCTAAAAAAATTCAGGCTATAATGGTTTGCCTCAGGTCGAGCCAGATTTGGATTTATTTTTTGTTCTAATCGTACTTTCAAATTTCACGAGTTATCACATGCTCGTTTATGCCTCAAGTTATCTTAAAGAATTAGTTGTAATATATTTCATGAAAGGTTATTACCCTACTACTCTTCTCTTGTTACCTTTCATTTTAAATAATAAGACCATCCAGGCTGTAAAAATCGATGGCACCTACTGCCTAGTCGTCGAAATGGGCTATGCTGTCCCGATTTATCCTCTTAGGGCGCTCCAAGTCGTTTGGGCGGAATATGACCGATTAATCTCTGATTCGAGCTATTAATCACCGCCTGGCCGATAAATTAGACGGGTCGGTCAAGCATCGGGTTAGAATCGTAATTTAAAAAAAAATCAATTTCTAATCATCTACAAACTATGTGAGACCATAAAATTCTCTTAATTGAGTTGGTAGAGCACATTTTGTTCAAGTGTTGCATCTTGAGTTTGATTTACAATATTACTCTTTTTTGTTTAGTATTTTCAAAACATAAAAAGTGCACAAATCTATAATAATTGAACTGATGGAGTCATGTTTATTGTTCTTTTTTTAATAATTGTATGATACTTTTAATTTAATAGAATGTTTATGTTTTTAATATGTTTAATGTTTGATATTATTAATATTTTTATTTAGTATAATATAAATTTCGATAATATATATATAATAAAAATAATACAATTATGATCTGATTAATCCCTGCCGAGCACCTAGGACCCATTCCCGCCCGGGTAGCACCTAATGTTTTTACTACATTTCCATCCCCAGTAGGATTAGACCGAAGCTGTCTAATCCCGATCCAAATAAGGTGGTTTTTAGGATAATTAGTGGACATTTGACATGATTCGTGGGTCTAATTCAATTTCCGTCACAGTCGGTCTATTCCATGTCAAATAGAAAAAAAAATATAAACAAAACAATATTGATAAATAAAACAAAAAATGAAAGAAATAAAACAATATAAGTTTAAACAACAATATAAATTAAAAAAGAACTTAAATAAAACAAAAAAGAAGAAAAAAATATTAAATTAATCTAATCTTAATTTAATATAATCATAATTTAATAATATAAAATTAAGATCTTAATTTTTAATATTAAATTAATAAATATGAAATTATTACATTATTAATTAAATAATATTATTTTAAAATTAATTAATAATTAATTGTTTTATATTAATTAAGAAATATTAAATTGTAAATAAAAAATGTATATAATCTTAATTAGTTAATAGTAAATTCTGAATTATAAATTAATATAATCTTAATTAGATCATATTAAATTATAGAAACATTAAATAACATAATATAATTTGTTAAATTTATATTATTAAGCTAAACTATTGAATACTAATTAGTTAAGGAATCATTAAATAAGTAATCTTAAGCAGCAGCGCAGGATGCAAAATTCAGTTTTCGTCGTTTTGCGAATAAAGTAGCATATGTTTTAACTAAGAATGCTAATGTGTGGGATACAGTTGAATGGGTTATTATCGTCGTTCCGAATGTTTTGTACCACACCCTTCAAGTGATTTAACCTAATACAATCCACACCATTCTTAATAAATAAGTAATCTTAACTTTGTTGCCACGTGACGATTCTTTATAAGGCAAAACTGAATATTGGACTCGAATCGATGTCGACAAATCATACGACGGTTTTTTTCTCTTCTTTTTAAACACATATTCGACCAACAGATTTAGTTTGGGCTCTATTTTTAGACTTTTTAGATGAATTCAACCCATTAAATAAACGTCAAATTGATAACATTATGGATGATCTAACATCTGCTTTTTTCCGTAGAAAATGAGTGAGTAAAAAATATTGTGGCGAATTGGTGTAACAATTTGATATAACTGTTGAATCATGCTATAAAGAGATAATTGTGTTTTACAATTCCCACTCGTGACACGAGTAAAGAGCCCCACATGACACAGCCACACAGGAAAGACTCGTAATGCTGCGCGGGTTGGTTCTGGAACCAACGTGTCTATATCATCTCCACCACTAGTGACTAGACATGTGTCTCTTGGTCGTTTTCTCTTTAACATACACGTGAAACCGCCATGTCATTGACCCATACTTTGATGGCTCAGTCGCCAACATAACTTTCTTAATTTCTGATCCAACGGTCAGTAATGAGTGTCCACTCCACATACATGATAATAAACCATTTCAGGAGGGGCGGCTTACGACTCGAGAATGAAGACCCCTTCCCTTTCCAATAACCAATAGAAATTTAATAGGTCGCTTTACATGGGACCCGTACCATAACAACATGTCGGATTCAAAACCTTGCTAAAATCGAAACAAGTGTAAAGACATAACCTATGCACATTTTCAAACCTACTATTACATATACAGGACTAGTACTTATACCAGCCCCTAAACAAACCTATATTTACACCACAGTCCTTGGCATTTTTTTATTTTTCTTCTTCTGCCACCCAATATATTATTGAAAAATACATTGCATACGGTATGTAACAACGGCCGCACTAGTAGTCTATGAGTCCTCCCATTGGGGCGCGGTGAGGAACTCCCTTCCTACTCTTGGCAGTTCGGTAGCTCACCGCCGTAGGAGGCGGCGTTGATGGAGTGAAGCTCACTACTCCGTCACCACTCCGGCTGCTCTTCTGTCTCCCATGGCTGTCGTATGACTCTTCCGAATCCGAGCCAGCAAGTCGAGCCAGCTTCCTCTTCAGCTGGAAGTTCTCCGAAGTCCCCACAATCTGTATAGTTTGCAAAGTCAGTGACATGACTTGGTATGCTTAATAGCCAAGAAACTTAACCGAATGCTTTTTGACCACATTTATACATCACAATAAAGTCAAACCTCCTTTTATTGAAAATGAAACAAGAATGGTGCATTGTGGGTGTACCTTGCAACCAAGAGAGCAGAAACGGAAGGAGTCGAGGAGGGTGCGGTGGCAGACTTGGCAGGTGTTGGTAACCCCTTTGGCAGGCCTAGGCTGCGGACGCTCATTCAAGAACACCACCTTTGCGCTGTTGATCACATAGGTCTGGACACCATTGATGTCCAGCACCCTCTGTATCTCACAAACCCTTATAACATCATGGTATGAGGACCTCCGAATCTGTTTTTTTTAATAACCAAATCTCATTACAAATTGGAATCAAAACCCCCAAAATGTCAACTCTAAAAGATACAATCTTGACAGTGAGGGATGAAACAATGAGCAAGACCCATATGGCTAAAATAGTGAAAGTTGGTAAATATAAGAGCAGAGAAGCAACCTGGATGACATGGTGATCCTTGTGATTGTTGAGACAGAGAGAGCAGATAGCCCCATTCATGCAGTCCAAGCAATACATATTGCACTCGCTCTTGTGGGATTGAGCATGGGGCTTGCATTGCACGAAGAACCTCTCCTTCAGCAGAGGCTTCAGCCATCTATGCTCCTAAAACACAAAACCCACCTTTAGAATCAAACCAAAACACAATATCCACAACAACTCAGTGTAGCATTGCAACAAAATCGACACAACACAATGTACAACGGAGAAGAAAGCTGATGTATTTACCATTATTCTCCGATTCTTGTCTAGGACAGCTTGAGACTGACAGTAAATGCCGATAGAGATGACTGTAAATGGAGGCCAATGGTAGAGGGATGAGGGTTTTGTAGAGGCGGGAGGGAGCAAAATGGGTTAATTTGAGAGACAGAGAGAGGGTGTGAAGCAGAGGAGAGAAGAGTCGTTCTTATCCGCCCAGTCTGCCACCGAACCTAGGTCCGAACCCGAAGCTTAGGTATGGAGCAGATGCGTTGGGAGCAAGGAACCGACCTTCTCCTTTCCTTTTCATAATCAACCTCCTTGGGCTTATCGTTTTTAAATTATTAAATAACATGCTTCATTTTGTGATGCTTTTCTACTACATTATTTAATGCTTTTTGCTGTCCTTCATTATTGCTCTAAACCCATTATTAATTCTTTTCCTGACTTTGATATTCCTATTGTTCCTCTCTTCTCACCCCCACATTAATCAACATCTGTGTGTTCTTTTTATCTGTCAATAGTGTTTTGTTTACCCCAAGTAACACCAACGAACATTTCTTTTCAAATTAAATAATGTTGATCGAATTTTGTAACCGATAATTCATTAACAAACTCATCACTATTATCTAATTGGGTTCAAGGGTTGGGTTTGGTTTGCCTCACAAAACAACCATGACATATAGTTATTTTATCATTAAACAAGTTTTTTATATTGACAAGAGTTTGTTACGGTCATTTATAGAGTTGTTAAAGTTTGGTTGAGCTCCAACAAGGTCTATAGGTAACAAGTTCTAACTTAGTTACAAGCATCGATCACTTTTGTAAAGAGTAGACAAGAGTGAGTCCGGTTATAGTGAGAAAGAAGCTACAGCGGATCCTTATGTAATCACTTCATTTTATCAATAAAGCGTGGTTCATTTGCATCAGAGATTAAAGACCTAACAGCGTGGTATTAGAGCCTTCGATCCCCAGAGAAGATGACACGAGCGACGAAAATCGAGGAAGCAAGACGCAAAGCCGTTGACGTCGATATTCAACAACTTCAGGCGCCAATCAAAGGTCTCTCCGAACAGGTGCAGCAGCTCCGACCGCGAGTGGAAGCCATTGTTGGACGCACAGAGCGAACGAAGGTCCAGTTTTCATAGATTTCGTCAACCTTGAACGGAATCATGACGTTGCTCCAGAATCTAGCATGACGAGTGGATCACCTAGCAAGAGGTGGCGGCACAGCCGGAAGAGAATTACTGAGACGTCATGGCGAGACCAATCGAAGGGATCCGGATTAACGACATGAATTACATGGTGAGTCTCGCTTCAAGGAAGAACTGCGACGCGTAGAACAGCGTAGGGAGCCAAAAATCGGAGTAGATCGGGGCACCAGACACCGAGAAAGTGAACGGGAGGCGGATGTGTGGCTAGAACGAGATCCAAAATACGGTGAACCGTGGCAGGATCCTTGGAGAAGGGATGACTCCTCCCAGATAAGTTTCAAAACACCTCAGCTTCAATTTCTGAAATTTGATGGCACCAGAATACAAGTCTGGCTCCGTAAATATGAGTACTATTTCTTTCTATGTGTAGTGGCCGAGGACATTCGCGTGTGGCTCGCCGTGATGCACTTCACTGACAAAGAAAAAGTCTGGTTCCAAGACTATCAAAGAGGAAAGTGATGCATCGTGTGGGAGCAACGCGTGCAGGATCTGATCTGGAAGTTTGATGAACGCTGAAACGAGGACATCGTGGCCAAATTCAAGCAAGGTTGACCCGTGCAGGAGTATGAAGACACGTTCAAGGCATTGAAGGGTAGGATGCTCGCCAAGATACCGATATTTGAGGAAAATTCTTCGTCTAAAATTTCATTAGTGGCCTGAAGGATCCTCTCAAGACATGTGTATGTTGGAGCTGGAAACATTGGGAAAGGCAATGTTCCTTACCAAAATGGAGGAGTAGCGAGTTGGAACTCGGTCAGGGTTCTCGACGCAGAGATCGATAGAAGCCACGACCTTGAGTATGCGTCCTAGACTCTCCGGCAACCAGTGGCCTTCCAATCATCCACGAGAGATGTAGAGAGAAGGACCTAGAACCGGGCATGGGCCACCGCTCGGAGGGCCTAATGGGCCTGCCCCAACCAACTTCAGCAAACGACCTCTACTGGTCCGTAACATCGATTCGCCCTATTGCGATGAGCGACGACGACTAGGCCTTTACTAAACCTGTCCAGCCCATTATTCCCGACCCAACAATAGCTCAAATAAGCTTCAGATGTTCAAGCTGACAAGATAGGGAGATGACGACAGCGTGGACACACAAGACATGGAAGAAAAATGAGCGGTATCCAAGAGCAAAGAATGTAGGATTATGGTGTGTGTTAAGTTAACACGGCGAAAAACAAAAATTTCACAAAATTTTGTCGGTTATAATCCAATTAACCTAGATCACACATTCATGTCATTTCTAAACTATGCAATAATTTAACGAAGATTACCTCAATGAAGAACCATTCCAATCAACTAGTTTGAGACGGGTACCTTTGGAGTAGTCGTTGTAGGCGCCCAAGTGTTCGCCCTTTAACGATATTCACACGAGAAAGATAGATACACAACTAAACACGCTAGTAGCCCCTGAACGAACAACACTCTTCTCACAATATATGGTGACCAAAAATTATAGCAAATAATGCTCTCAATTTTCAGCCAACGGTCCCTTTATATATATTTGTTGGTCTTTAAGTTCAAGCTAAATAAGATTAGGAAACATTCACCTAGTACAACTACCTTTCCTTATTCTAGACCTTCTAGAATTTAGGGTTTCCTCTTAATCTTTTTAGACAAATAAAGTGCTGAAAATGTATCAATTTATTGGTTTGGCCGAATACCCCTATTGGGTTATAGGGGTGTTCGGACAAGCCATTTTATTTTAATATATTTAGCCGTTTTATTTTCTTATTTAATTACTATACTCTATAATAATTAAATATAAATACTATTTTTCCTTTGCGAGAGTTTGTATTAAATAAAAGTGATATGCCTGTTATATCCCATATAATTCCATATCATTTTATTTAATCGAAACCACTTCGTTGTGATCTTTCTCTATTGTATGTGACTCTTTAGAATTTTGTGAGTATTGTTAGTGAAATGAAACGAGACGGTTCACCCATGGGTCATGGGTAACTTCTCGCAAGGCCCATGATTTCCCAAATCATAGAATTAATGACCGATACTTTGTCAATTCTTGTTATCATGAGTAGATTTATCCTCTTGTCATTTGGCGAGTGTCACGACTAAACAAAGACATAGAAGTATCATTCTTTCTAATTCAGTCTCAACATGTTCTCTTGATTCTAAGTGGGGAATGTAGGTGACTAATTACACGCATGACCATACTTCTTTTACAAACCTCATACTAATCAAGACTGACCGTTATGATGACATCTAAGTTGTGTAATACAAGTGAAAAGTCCATATGACCATCACCGTGAAAGACAAGTTTCTGATCCCAAATGGCAAAGAATTACTAGACTAGCTCGCTGGTAGCCAAGTGTTCTCCAAGATATATTTGTGTGCCGGGTACCACCAAATCTGAATGAGTGAATCCGATGAACACAAAACAGCATTTCGCACTCACGATGGGCACTACGAATTTCGTGTCATGCCTTTAGGATTGACGAATGCTCCTTCGAGCTTCCAAAGTATCATGAACAGAGTATTCAAAGACTACTTACGTCGTTTCGTGCTTATTTTTTCCGATGATATCTTGGTCTATAGAAGGAACGTAGCAAGACACATTGAGCATCTCAAGCTGGTCTTCACAAGGTTAAGGGAACAGGTCATGTTTGTAAAAAAAAATCCAAATGCTCTTTGGGGTGCGCTCCGTCGAGTATCTAGGGCATTTTATCTCCGGGAAATATGTTTCTACAACCCCGACAAAGTCAAGGAAATGACTAACTGGCCGGAGCCACAACTAGTGAAAGACGTGAGTTTTTTGGGCCTCTCCGGCTACTATCGGAGATTGATGCAGAGCTATCGCACGACCATTTACGAAACTATTCAAGAAAACCACACCCTTTCAATGGATAAGAAAAGAAGCTGACAATTTTCAGGAGCTCAAGAGGACTCTAAGCTCGGCGCCGGTGTTGGCGTTACCAGATTTCTCCAAAACGTTATTCGTTGAGACAGACGCCTCGGACTACGACATAAGAGCAGTCCTGATACAAGATGGACAACCATTGTCATTCGTTAGCAGAGCATTGGGACCCAAGAACGCAAATATCTCCGCATATGAGAAAGAGATGATGACGATGATCTTGGTAGTGTAATGTTGGCATAATATCTACAACAAGGAGAATTAATTATTTGAACCAATTAACAAAGCCTAAAATTCCTGATGGAACAACGACTAGTCACATCGTTTCAACAAAAATGGTGTCCAAAATGTTGGGATTGTCATACAAGATCGATTACAAATTATGGTCCATTAATAGTCGTTGACGTCCTGTCACGAAAAACTCATCTAGAGTTTAGTGTGATCTCAACAGTAGTACCAGTCTGGGTTTCAGAAGTAGTCGCAAGCTACGAGGGGGACCGAGATGCAGATGGCTTGCTTCGTCACTTCACAATCAGTCCTCTCATATTACTAGGGTACGAACTGAAACACGGCCAGATCATGACTCATGGAAAAGTTTACATTGGGTCTAAAATTGAGGCACGAAAAAGGATCATCCAGATACTCTACGACTTAGCCTTGGGTGGTCATTCAGTCACAAGAGCAATGGCAAAGAGGGTTCAGGATCATTTTTGGTGGCCACATTTGATAGGCAACATCATGGCCTTCGTGACGGCCTACGACACTTGCCAACGTTGCAAAACCGATACAATAGCGTATCCAGACTTACTACAACCCTCCATATACCAACACGACCATGGTTGGACATTTCGTTGTACTTTGTCGAAGGCTTGCCGCAATTAGGTGGGATTGACATGATCCTAGTAATATCCAAATACGAGCATTTCGTGGGGCTCAAGCATCCATTCACAACGTCAAGCGTGGAACAAGCACTCATGGACCACATCTAAAATCTCCACGGGGCTCCAAGAACGATGGTCTTATATCGAGACCGGGTATTCGTGAGCCACACGAATTGTTTCGTCTGCTAGATAATAAGTTGCAAACATCCACGACCTACCATCCGCAAACAGATGGTCAAACGGAGCGCGTCAACCAGTGCCTCGAAAATTACCTACGCTTCAGCACTCAACACATGTCCAAACAATGGTATCGTTGACTATCTCTCTAGAATACTAGTACAATACGACATACAATACCGCGATTCTAACTACACCATTTGAGGTCTTGTATGGCCACCCACCTCCATCTCCATTTTCACGACCACTATCGATACCATAGGTGCATTGGAGTCCTTTGAAAGAGAAAGTGAGGCAACCTGGAATTTGGTTCGAGATAACCTCACAATCGCTTGTGGAAGAGTCAAAGCTCAAGTAGAAAAGTATCACACTAAGCGAAGTTTTAATGAAGGCGAATGGGTCTATCTCCGACTCCAGCCATACAGACAAACACGACGTCTCTTCGTCGAAACCTAAAGCTTGCAACAAGGTACTTCAGACATTTTAAATCATGCAAAAAAATCGGCAAAACAACTTACACACTGCAGCTGCCAGAGTCATCACGAATCCACCCGACCTTCCATGTGTCTTTGTTGAAGAAGAAAGTGGGATCACAGCACATGGTGGTCATAACACTCCCAGAGGTTTTGGATTCCAATCAGTTAAAGGTTGATTCGGTCAAAATTTTGCAGACTGACATGATCAAATACAATTACATGGTTGTCCTTTAGAAACTCGTCCAGTGGTCCGAATCCACTCCAGAAGATGCCATGTGGGAAGACATTTCCGTGCTTTGCGCTCGTTTCTCATGCCGAAGCTTCGTCGTCGAGGCTTGAGCACAAGCCTGTTCCGAGGGAGGGGTATTTGTCAGGAAACATAGCATCGCATCCACGCAGAGTAGAGCTCAACCTACGACGTGCGGTAGAAGCTTGTAGAAGTCCTCGATGGCAAGAGTTTGTTACAGTCCACTCAGTTTATTAGAAGTCTGATGGCAAGTTGTTAGAGTCTGGCTAAGCTCCGCCAAGGTCTATAAATAGCAAGTTCTAGCTTAATTATCGACGTCGATCATTTCTAGACAAGAGTTAGTCTGGTTCTAATGAGAGAGAAGCTAGAGCGGATCCGTGTGGAATCACTTCTATTCGTCAATAAAATGTGGTTCGTTTGCAAACAACTCCCGATTCGTGTTGAGATATTTGTTTATTGTTTTCAATTATTGGTATGAAATAGTTCTTATTGGAAAAAGAAACAAAAATAACGAAGGAATGGAAAATCTATATTGGCTTCCTTATTATTAGGAGTCAAGAAAAGGAGCCGGCAGTGACGACAGGCCATGCCTGACGTAGCTGAGTATCCGTTGACTCGTCTATGAGCTCCGTCTGTCCGAGGCTAAAATGGGCCTTCTAAGACTATAAGGTCCATTTCACGACAAGATGATGTTGATTACGTATTTTCAACAGTGAAGATCAAAATTAACGGTGAGATCGAGGGCTGGTCTAAAACTAGTAGATATTATGATTCTTGCAAGTTGCAAAGAAGGTTCATGAACATAAGAGGACCAGGTTGTGGTCAAGGACTAACCAAGTTGTTACACCAATCATAGTTGCTGCGTCACGGTTACAACACAAGTCTTGTATAGCATTGGAGAGTGACTATGTTGGTTGAGGCTTTTAGGCCCACAGAGTTTTGCACCTGGTTTGGGCCAAGTCATCATCTGACCTCCGGCCTGTGTTCCTTAAACTCTCCGTTTTGGGCTTGTTCTTGTTACCCAATCAAACAACAGTCTCAGTCAATTTTTCTAAATAAAAACCTACGCCTGCCGAGATATGGCGCAATTTAGCCGAAACTAAACTTCCACGACTTCTGTACGTAAAAGAAGAAGCTCGTCCATCGATAATGGCGTTTTACGGCGACGAGGAAGAGATGTGGAAATGCCCCAAACACCCCTCTAAGCGGAGTCCAACCGGCGTATGTCCCTTCTGCCTCCGCGAGCGCCTCCTTGCCCTCTTTCCCGACTGTGCTAACGTGCGCCCATGTCCCTCCTCCGTGGGACACCTCTCAAACCTCATCGACAGAGACACACCCTTCCGCCGCTCCCAATCCTTATCCATACGCTTACTCCGGTCCCGTTCCGGCGCCGGCAGCGAGTTCGGGTCCCGGAAGGAGACCCAGCCAGCGTCTGCGGGAAGCTGCAGGACCCGATACATGTCGCTTTGGTCCGTTTTCAAGAAGGAAAAGGGTAAAAAATGTGACAGTCCAGCGAAGAAAAAGATGGAGCTCAACCAGTCGGTTATGGGACGGTCCAGGTCGGTAACCGTCTTAACTGAACCGGTGAAGGGAAAGGGGTGGCATTTTCTGATCCCGAACGGCGTGTTCCGGCAAGCGAAGAATGTGGAACAACGATCTCCGATGCACAGGGGTTAATATGGTAATTAATATACCGTTTCAAATATATTTTGTCAGGTTATATTGATTTGGTTTTGGATGTGGAAGATATTGTTTTACTGGTATATAGTATATACAACAGAACAGTTGTTTTGTGATTAAAATGAGTAAGTGTTGGGTTGTCATTTGTCATGGCACTTGTGATATTTGACATCAATCCTTTTTTTTAGGGCTAAGAATTGCTGCAATAATTCATTTGGTCCACCAAAACTTAATACACGGGATATGATGTTCGAATCTATTTGAAATGTTTGATTAATAGGTGAAGCATTCTACACTTTTATATAATGGTGTACCACAGTTGGGATTCTCTCTTAAAAGTAGCCATGGCTCTTTCAATTTGCTCAACTCTTTACGACGATTTTTCTAGTTTAAGGGTATAGTTTTGATCGTCTACCGTTACTCTATTACTATCACCTCCTTCTCTTCTACGGTCAACGATTCTGACCCGAATCTTCTCTCAGAACGGCTAGTGAAACAGCTTAGATGTGCTCCAGTCTCTCATCACCTATAGCGGTCGAGCACCACCACTCCCACCCCCTTCCCCCTCGACGATTTAGAGGCCACCACCAATGTCGTCGCGTCCATCTCTATTGCTACCAGCACCGTCGTCCTCCCCCACCATCGCTCACGATCTAGCACCACCAGCTCCTTCTCTACTACCAGAGTCATCATCGATCTCTCCTCCTCTGCCACCAGAGCCTTTTGTGCCGCCTCCGTCACGTGCCTGTTTACTACCTCGATGTTATGGAGCTACTGAGATCCCACATCTCTTCAGCTACCTGCCGATCATCCAAGTTCATCGGAGACCCGACCTTGGTTCTGGCACTATGATTGTGGCGCACCCGATCATTCGGAGACTCAAGCAAGGACACTTCATATCCATCCGCTGGATCGGGACCCTAACACCCCTGATCAGAGTCAGGGAGATTGGAATCAGCAGTTGACATCGAGTATCAGGGTGTGTGTGGGGACGCACACCTCGCCCTGTTAGGGACGGAGCCAACCCGACCTACTGTATCCCCCGTTTCCTGGTATTCTCCCTAGATGCCCGTTATCCCCTCAAATTCCCTGTATCATATATCATTTCATTTTCAGGTCGAGTTAGTAAATGATCACTATGAAATGCGACCAAGCTACCACCAACTCGAGGATCTCCTCCCACATTTTCCCCTAGACTATCTGGGTATTTTAGTCATAGGGTTAGCGTCTTGAACGAGTTGTTCTAGACTTTTTACTCACCCTCTCAATTTATTTCATATTTATGCCTCTATTATCCATTACTATTATTAATAATAAAAAATCTCACTCGTATGCTCAAATATAAAATAATGATGTACGATAATTATTGTTTTTTATTAATACCATAATTACTGTTACTAATAAGCTAGAGGTAGTTTTAAAAATGTTTATCAACCTTTAGGGTCAGATCAAACTTTAAGCGAGTTAAGCAATCACTTAATGCCTCAAATCAAAAAAAGGCACCATAAAATTAAATAATCAACCACTTAAGGCATTGGATCGAAAAAGACTCCATGCAATTAAAGACATGTTACTGTTTGATTAAACTTAATCAAGCGAAAGTATTGGAGTTCTAATTTTTGAATTAAATTTTAGCACTAATTGAGCCAATTTTTGATCTTGATTCAAATTTGTTTTTTAGAAGAAAAAAAATTCTTCTAAAAAAGAAAGAAAATTTTTCTTGATTATTGAACACTCTAACAACTCTATATATATTTATTTAGCAATGAAAAACTATTGTTAATGAAATAAAGCAAATAACTTCAATTTACCAATGATCAGTAAACTATAAAAGAGGGATCAAACAAAGGAACGGGAAAACCAAAGAAAGAAATGTGGATCTGTATATATACACACTATAATATTTGTTTGAGGAATGATAAAATATTTATCGACTTTATCATGGAAATTCTTAAACCAAAATAATATGTGAAAGTAAGTTATCAAAACTAAGGAAACATATCCAATATTGAATACAAATTTCTAGTTAGAGCAAAAAAAAATGCTAAACAAACATATGAGAAACCCCTGAGTGTTCATTTGATATATCTTACTTCGTTGATACTTTATACATAAATTTCTTAACATTCAATTGAAGTTATGCATCTAAATATGAATCTTCAAAAATATCATTATTTTTTATTGGAAGATAAACATGACTTATATTAGTATTTGGTGCCAAAATGTCTTGGAATTTATACTAAAATGTGTAGTAAAAAATAGGGTCATACATCGAAGAATAATCTATGAAATTCATGTACTAGAAGCATGACTTTCATTGGTTTGACAAAATTGAAACTCGGGTGTACTAATATACACTATAAACTGTAAAGGTTGTGCAAGAAACCAAGACCAACTTGACAAAAGTACAAGCCAAGATAATGAGAACCCCTTAAATAATTATTGCAGTAAGAAGAGGTATTACGAAAATTTCATTTCATGATTAAAGAAGACAATAAGTAGATTTACTCGTAGGATATGAAGACGGTAAACGGAAACGAAAACCAGAAGCCTTGAACATGAACGATTATTTGAATATGATTTCTTAGTCCCTAATCAAAAGGACCAATAGGCACGTGGTTTTTTTATATGTGATGCTTTTATTATTTCGGTGTTTCTAAATGAAACCCAAAGAGATGAGATACAACTCAAAAAGGGAATCATTCCAAATACCTTCTAAAAGAGACGACCCGAAAGCCGAAAGTCAACCCAAACCCCATAAAAACAAATTACAAACAACGCTCTCCCAACTCTGAAACCAAACAAAGGCAGAAAAACACAAGCAAAACAACAAAAGCATAAGAGCATTGTCAAAAGCACTAATTACATGCCACAAAGAAAAGTAGCTAGGAAGGCACCAATGGATCGAGCGATTTGGAGTCCTCCTCACCGCAGACGTCTTCGTAGTTTTCCTCTACATCGCTACCCAAGTCGAGCTTTCAAAAACCCTTGCTATTCTTGTCTGGCAAAAATTCTCCCGATTCTAAAGCCTTTAACCCCATTTGTTTAACCAATTCTCAAGCTCTTAGCCTATCCTCCCTAGTTCTGTTACAAGAATGAGACTTAACAGGGAAATTTTTTATACACTGTGGAGCCTTTTGGAGCTTCCCCCCTGAAAAAACCCTTGGACTTAATTTGAACAATAGCCTCCAAAGGGTTAAACGAGTCAGGCGCAAAAGGAGTATGGAAAAAAGGTTCCCCACTGTTAAGCAAACCCCCGAGCACTGGAGAGGCATCATCAACTAACGATGACAAATTATTGCTAGCCAAGTTTTTCACCTCCGAAGCCAAGCTGGTAGGGGTATTATTACCCAAGTGCTCCAAACTAGTGTCACACAAATTGTGGCCTTGTTATACTAACAAACTAGTTGGGACTTTAAAGGGCAAGGTTGGGCCTGAAGTAACAGCATCCACGGACCGAGCTAAGACATGTGATTCTGGCACAACGACTTTGATCCACATACCTGTTTTGGAGAATTCGGTCGTGTAGAGTCCACATCAGTTTCCGACAGCGATGAATGACTCACTAGAGATATTGAAACCCAGAAAGCTGAACCAGACAACTCAATAGTTGCATCTGAATCCTTTACCACGGCGTCGAAACGGATGAGCACAAAAGCTCTGTCTAAAGGGCCTTCATCCGGATCTCAAATTGTCATAACCAATCCAAAATCACTAGCAACCATCTCCATATTCCTCTGATTCCAACCCCAATATGGTATCCCATCAACTATGATCCACTGGAAACGTCCACCCTTCAATTCTATATCACCAAGCAGAGAGCAAACTGAAAATAAGAACTCAACCTCTCAATTAACCTGTTTTTGTCAAGACAATCTTTCCCGTATAAGTGGATAAAGACACGACTTCCACACTCCCGAACAAAGACGTCCTATAGTCCTCTGTTGCACAAAAAAGCTCGGACCTCAAATAATGCTCAAACAAGATCTTATATCTCTACAACACGACAAATCCCAACATGCATCATTTAATTTAGAGTAGCAATCTTATACAATTAAGTTATAAGGGATTAGAAATATCACCCCTTTTAATGTAGACGCTACAGTTGGACTTCACGTGAGAAACGCAAGGATTCTCCTAGTTGCAAGCCAAGTAAATGAAGAGGGTGTCGTCATGAATCCTCCAGGTCAGAACTCTGCTTCATATTTTTATGAATCAACTCTTCCAATCACCTACAAAAGAGGCAAACAAATATGAGAGATCACAAAGGAAATTAAGCTAGCTAAAAAGGTGTAACAATACTAATGACGTCTGTTACTCCCCGACAACGGCGCCATCTTGATGAGTGGGGATGACTAGTGTTCTTAAAATTCCAACTAGACCCCGCCTAAGCACCTGCCTAGTCCACATTTCCTTGTTGGCCGACCCGATTAATTCTCGATTTATTGAGTTAATCCCCGATTAATCCCCAAAAGGCCCTAACCGCCCGACTAGCGCCTAGCGACTTTTAGAACATTGGGGATGACTATGGGTCAAATCCCTCTTTTACTTGCATCAGTACATGATCATCAAACAATATATAAAATGGTTAAGTACCGGTCAGACCCACAGGGAGTAGAGGTATCATTAGTAATTTTGCTAAAATCAGGGGACATGGGTTGTCACTTCCACATCCTCGAAAGGGAAAACAAAGGGCGAAAAGGTAACAATTGTTTTTGGTATAAACAAAAGGAAATTATATACACGCTACCACATAAGATACATAGTTATTGATTCACACAAAGAGTCGATCACATGTACAAGTAAACACAAAATCCAATTAACGCGTGGAATCCAATTAACGCATGGTATGGTTAATGATTGGTAAAAACTATATTTTCTTTACTAATGGTCTTAGAACACTTAAGTTCATATGTATACAGTATCATGAAATCAAGCACATACTAGTCATAGGGAGAGGGCACAAGACCATTTCCCTGTGCGATATGCGTACCACCAATCATCGGAAAAATTAATAACAATAGGAAGTAGTTATATGATCTTGAGTAAAGCTCGATCAATCCTCGAACAAGAAATAAAAACAATCAATGCATGTCACTCTTGCTACCAATTACCATATGTAGAGATAGTTACATTACTCGGCGAATACACTTAGTTATGCCTAGTTCAACATTCTAACGACCAAAATGCATCAATCATCAATGAGAACTAAATAGAGCAATGAACAAACACGGGGCTATGGTAATACACAAGCATAAAAAACTCTAAATCATAGACGAATCTACTTAGCTACGCCTAGTTAAATCAACCTAATTACCAAACGCCATGATAAATATGGTCACCGATAATTAAGGAGAACTACATAAAACACCGAATCATGATATTCTGGTAATACACAATCGTAAGTAAATTCTAAACAAGTGAATCTCAACTCAACACTAGATCGAATCATGGATCACTCTAAACACCGATCTACATAGCGTACACAATAATTATAGAGATATTCTTAAATTGTTCGGTCGGCTTGAAACACACAAGAGAATCGAGAAACACAACCAAACATATTTATATCTCGTCAATAGAAAATCAAGACATAAAAATGTGAGAAATCCTAGATAAGTTCACTAAATGGCCAAAGATTACATTTTTATCAACCCTAACCTAAAACTTGATATACACCCAAGAGATGAAATAGCTAGCACATGAAATCGGGTTCAAAAACATGATAATTTGAACACAAATTAAGATAATAATGAATAAACATTGAGTAGCTTAAATATAAATAAATACTCATACAAGCAATTAGATGCTTATTAAGTTCAACAAACCCAATACATGCAAAATAACATCACCATACCCAAATTAACCATCAGTCCATGCATTAACTTAAAGGAAATCGGTATTCACACAATACCTATGACCAATGATTCAAATACAAGGTCATGGATTCAAAATCCTACACAAACATACCAAAAAAAAAACTTAGCTTTACGACAAATCTAGAGAAGGGTAGAGATTAGAACCGAGATTGAGTTGAAAAACCCGATCAAAACTCATCTATCTTGTAAACTCACTATCTCCAACTCTATAAAGTTTCAACACATGAAAATTGAGAAGATAGGGATGGTGGGAGGCTCGTGGATGCTTTGTTCCTCCTTGGATCTTCAAAACAATAACCTTAGATGATAGATTTTGCTCCAAGAATAGAGATGAAGCAAGAAAAACTAAAGAGAGTAAAATGTTGCTATAAAAATAATTCTTCAAACAAATATATTCTAAAATTTCTTCTCCCTCCCAAAATATAATATTATCCATATTTAATAAAGATGTTGCCGAGTAGGTGTGTTGTTGTTGCCCTAGATAATAAAGTATGGACGCTACCATTGAAATTATGTGCAACCATGCATAACAACCAATCGAAGGCACATATGTGGCAGTCAACAAGTAAAAAAAAAACTTTAGATGCTTCACAAGGAGACACATGGCGCAAGGAGGTGAGGTCGTGCATGGTGGGCAACAACTGGTGGTGGGCGCATGCCACATGTCGTTCTCTAGTAAGTCCTCTCCCATTTTCACACTCTTCGTTATTTTTTCCATTCCCACTTTATTTGGACTCCGATCGACTTCGTTCTTGCGCCAATATATATTTTTGGGTTAAATATCGAAACCTACTCGAAAGTATTGGTCACGAACACTACACTACCTAACATTTCAAAATAACAAATGCACTACCTTAAGTATTGGTCACAAGATTTTTTTAGTAAAAATGGACGAGATATTCCATTATGTTAGTCATATGACTTCGTGTATCATTCAATGGATGGTAAAATTACGATTTTTCCCTTACTTAATTGACTCCTATAAATTTCATAAGGAACATTACCATTGTGCCCTCATTATTGTTCCTTACAAAATGTGTAGAGGTCAAACAAGTAAGGAAAAATCATCATTTTACCATCCATTAATGACACATGAGGTAATATGACTAACGAAATAGAGTATTCCGTCCATTTTTACTAACAAAATCGTGTGACCAATACTTAAGGTACTGCATTTGTCATCTTGAAATGTTGGGTAGTGTAGTGTTCGTGACCAATAATTAAGAGTAAGTTTCAATATTTAACCCTTAATATTTTCTCGAGGCCTACAAAAAGAGATCAATGATGAATATTTTTGGAATATTAGAAAAATATCGACAATCATGGCGATGGGGGTTATAGCTGACATTGCAAACGTCTATTTTTTTTGCTTTCTTGTGGCTACTTGGCATCTCTCTATTTGTTTCCTTTACAGCTAGAACCGGGAGGATGAAGTTCTCCAAGCGGTAGAGAACCGGCCTTTGCTGATGCCATAGTTCGTCTCAGGCCACACTCTATCTCCGTTCTTCGCACTACAATGTTCAACTCCCACTCTTGAAGTCGTTGAGAAGGATCTGACACCACCCAAAGAACACGTTGTAGGTTCTCTAAGGGGATGTGCAACATTTAACCGAATGGAGCAACCACACCTGCACCCATAGCCGGAGTAGTCGAGCTGCTGGAGCGCGTTGAGTAAAGAGGACCCGGACTCGGAGGATCTTGACACACGGAGCTGGACCTTGACGTGCGGTTGAGGTTCCGCACCCAGGCCCGGCGTGGTTGGCATATCCCCTCCCGCCACGTGTCCCCTCTTTTGAAAAAAAAAATAGTTGGAATTTCCAATTGTTATGTAACCGTTGTCTTTTTTAATTAATAAAATGTTAAAAAAAATATTTTCCTTATATATATAAGATGACACCCTCTTCATTTGTACACCAAAAACTAAATAGTTTCACCTCAAGTTCTCTCGAAATTCGATATTACAAGTTCGTTATTAGTGGTTACGGAGGCATAATTGGAAATGATCGAAGAAGACATGACACATACAACCGAAAATTTCATTGCAGAAGTTGAGGCAAATTTAGACGGGATAGTTGAGAAATCCATTCAAGGGCTGCGAAAGAAAAGGGTGACGTTTCGAAATCGTTTTAATGGGACCGAGAGTGTGATGCGCGATTACTTTGCAGAGGAACCGATTTTGGGGGCATATACATTCCGGCGTCGATTCCGAATGAGTCGTCCTCTTTTCCTTTGTATTATGGATGTCATTGTCGCCCATGACAACTATTTTTTTTTTCAAAACAAGGATGTTTGTGGTCTAGCTGAATGCAATCTACACCAAAAATATACAGCTGCAACCCGCATGTTGGCTCATGGTAGGGTCGCTGATGCGTTAGACGAATCAATGCGAATGGGTGCCCGACCATCTTGAAATGTATTCAAAGGTTTTGTAAGGCTATAATTCACGTTTTAGGGACGAGTATGAAAGGCACCCGACAACTAACGACATGAACCAATTTCTACATATGGGTGAGAGACGGGGGTTCCCAAGTTACATTAGGAGCCTTGATTGCATGCACTAGTAGTGGAAGAATTCCCCATCAACATGGAAAGGAGAATTTGGCTGGGGTGATCATGGACATAAACCAACGACTATACTGGAAGTCGTTGCTTCCCGTGACTTTTGGATATGACATGGTTGTTTTTGTGCGGCCGGGTCGATTAACGACATCAGCGTTCTCAATAAATCATACATATTCCGTATTAGAATACCGCTACTATAACGTTCACTACGAATTCAACGGTACGTCTTACGATTATCCTTATTATTTGATTGATGGAATTTACACAACTTGGAGTCGTTTTGTGAAAAAAAATTTACCACGACCTCTTGTGCCAAAGGATGAACTATTTGCGAAGTATCATAAGCGTATGAGGAAAGATGTGGAACGAGCATTTGGAGTCCTACAGTCGCGATGACTCATCATCACACGGCCCGCCTGTGTATGGGACAAAAGAACACTTTCAAACATAATGCATAGTTGCATTATTTTCATAATATGATCGTGGAGAAGAACGCTTGTACGAAGGAGGTTCGGCAAATTTTGTTGATGAGTTGGATGGTGATATTTCTCACTATGTCGAGGCTGTAGATTGGGTCCATGGAATAATTCCTCAATACACATAGTGGATGTATAAGCGTAGTGACATACACTGTGCACAACTTCATAGGAAATTGATGGACGGTCTTGTTGAGCATATTTAGGATCGATTTTCAACTGTTATCCAATAGACGTTTTTAATGTAATGTAATCATTTTTTAAAAATACCATGTCACGAATATTCGTGTTGCATTTCAGATAATAAACTCTCCTTGTGTATTATTAATTGTTTAGTAAAAATTATTATTTGCTTCACATACAATTAGTTTGATAATATTTAATTCTAAGCATTTTTATAGGCATCTCATATGGTAGAATTTTTCAATTTAGCTTTAAAGCCTTCAGTTTCGAAAACTCAAAAGTACAATATTTAATTAAAGGCTTTAGTTTTAACTTTCAACCCATCGACAAGCATCTTATGAATGTACAATTTCTAAATTATATTGAACAATTCGTATATTTTTATGAAGTTGGGAGGTTAAGATATTGTACGTATACTACCCATACTATGTGAGACTGTTGCTTAATCAATAAGTACTTGTGGGTTAGTAGGTCCGAAAAACACCCCTTGAGTAAGATTTTTAGATGTAAGAGTTTTGCATACGCACTCTCCTCTATCAATAAATTCTGGAAGAGGCAGAGTAGATGATTCGATCTTCCAATTATTGGCCAAAAGTGATGTGAAGCTTTTATTATTACAATATTTTGTAGCATCAACATATGATCACGGGACAGTGGAGGTGATTGGTAACGGTTGGGAAATAAACTTGATAGGTAATAGTAGTAAAACTGTGGCGTGTGAGGCTTTAGCTTCTTCTCTAGGACGAACCTTCCCGCCACTGAAGCTTTGCGTTCTCGTAATGGGTTCAGCTCATAAAGTTTGTGTTCTCGGTGAAGTTCCAGTTTCAGATTGATAACCAGGTTCAGCAAGCTCGGGTTCGTCAAGCTTTGCGCGTCCGATTCCTTCTATTTCAGATCGATTCCACTCTACTGCGTGGGCGTCGCCGGCGCCGTCGAAGAGCCAGTTCTTCCCTTCCACGACTCAACTCAGCTCGACAACATTCCGTTCGGAGAAGAAGAAGACGCGGCGCGTCAGATGCATGTGCTCCGTGCAAGACGTAGCCGGCGCGTGAGCTACACGCGCACGGGAGATGCACACGCCCCTTGCCCCTTCAGACGTGTTTAGCGTGTGAGTCTCATGCCGTCAATCTTTTGACTTCGACAATTGACATTTTCAGTTGACTTTTGGTGGGGTTTCTAAGAAGGTTTTTTTAGTCGGTTTTTCGAGTATGGGATCAGTCGGAAACTGAACGACGAGTAAAGAGTGAAAACTCGTCCGCAATAAAAAACAAAGGCTACCATATTTTTCAAAGGGTCCTCATAGCCTTACTAGAGGCTTTCCGGTGCTTGTTCGAAATCTCACTTTGTCTAGCTCGAGAGATCATTAATGGAATCTCTTTAGTCATTATGGAGGGCTTCGTGGAGTGGATTCCTCCTCTCATTTCACCTCAAGAGGTATACGTTTTGCCTTTGTTTATTTTCTCCATTATGTTGATATGTTAAAAGTTGTTTCTGCCTTAAATGGTTATTAGTTCTCCAACCATAAGCTTATTGTTGAGATTGGCAAGAGATCTTATGTTGCTCCTACTCCCCTTCGGTCTTCTTCTCTGGCTCTTGTTCTTGTTTCCCCTAAACATGTTTCCTCTGTTAGTAAAGAGAAGTTTGCGGTTCGTCCCTCCGTTCTCCAAGACACTGTGTCAGCTACACCTCAGTTGGATGTTTCTCTGCTCGCTTGCCCTACTATCAAGGGGGTGTAACCTTTTGTGTTGATCCAGTTAGGCGTAATTCAACTCATTTGGCTCAAAATCAGTTGAAGTGTTAGGGATATGTTAACCTTGGTTTGATGCAAAAATTGGAGCTCTCTGTCGTGGTTGTTTCGATCAACGACTCATCGGTCTTGGATTTATCTTCAATTCTACTCGCTGCTCAACTTGTGGGTCTGGATCGTTTTGAAATGGGTTCAATGAATTTTCTTATATCTTGTAGAGACAAGTCTATTTGGGACTCATTGTCGTTTGATGATTGGGCTAGTCTGCGACCATGGTTTTTCGCCTTATCAGGAGGACAGCTGCTCTGGGTGGATCTGTTGGGCTTACCCATCCACTGTTGGAACAAAGACTCTATAGCAAACATTGTGGGGACAACCGGTTCTTTAATTGTTGTTCACCCTTTCTCTTTCGCCCCCATCAGATGACGAGGGTTCTAGCCTTATGCACACCACATAGGAATTATTTGAGAGCAGAGATGTTGAGCATAGTTGGGACAATACCTTTTCCCAAGTTTTGGTCAAGAAGGCTCCTTTGGAGAGCGTTCATGTTCTCTCTCCCTCGAGCCTATTGCTTCGTCCTTTGGTCATTGAGTTACCTCCTCTTGTTACACCTTTTAGATCGTGTATCGACCTTGAAACCTTTGTTCACGATATGAAGACCACTTCTGATACTCTCTTGGATGGTAATCCGTTTTCGACCTTTTCTTCAGGGTTGAGTCTTAGCATAGCTCCAACGAATGATTTGTTGGGTTTAATCCATATTCTACCAGATGGCTCGGTTGTGACTACTCCAGCCTATGAGGGACCATCTCTCAGGGAACCGTCCAATACTCTTGAGGCTCAAGCTGACACTCAAGATGGGAAAGTTGACGAGGTTATCGCCACGCCTGATCGGATCGCAAAAGTTGTGGCAGACACCCATAAGGGTTTGGTATCCGCGGATGTTAGGGTTGATGTTCAGACTGATTGCCGAGAAGATGATCTGCATGATTTTTTACCTCCTGGTTTTGAGGCTCTCACCACCTCACACAGTTCTAGATCCCCTTTGGAGATCGTGGCGAGAGATGTTCCCTACCATTCCAATCTTGGAAGCCTTGTCACTCCTAATCAAGCTGATTCCTTGACAATCTAGGGCTCTTTTAGGTTATCTGCAGTGATTGACCCCTACACTGGCGTTCCTTTGGTCAACGCAGTTATGAGGTTTTGTAATGTCATGGGGGTGACCTATCTTGGCTCTGACAGTGAAGCCTTTCGTATGATCGAATTAGTTCTCTCTCTTTCTAGAAGCGGGGTGGCTCACCCCTCCAGTGGTCAATGAAGCTTCTCTCCTGGAATTGTAGAGGCCTCAACTCTTCCTCGAAGAGAAAGTTGTTGGCCTCTAAGATAAGGTCCGTATGTTGATTCAGTAGTCTAAAATGGATAAGGTCTCGATCTCTAATATTCGGTCTTGCAGGTTTGGAGCTAACTATGACTTCGCCTTTGCCTCTTCAGTTGGGGCCTTAAGAGGTGTGATATCTATTTGGAACATGCTAGTGTTCAAGGTCCTTATATGTTCGTCGCAAGGAATTACTATTTTTTGGTCAGATGAGCCTTTCCCATCCAAGAAGCCAGTTACGATCTTTAATATTTATGCTCCTTCCACCTCTATAGGTCGACGAGAGCTTTTGTCTCTCCTCTCATCTGCTATTCCTTTTTCCGACCACTGCTTGGTTATAGCTGGCGATTTCAACACGGTTGTAGCTTCGAATGAGGTTCATATCGGCATCTGGTTTAGTCGACCTCCCTCTTTCCAACAGGAAGGACACCTAGTACGGAGCTCGATCTCGTTGTAATTGCATCAATCGGTTCCTCTTGTCTACAGAGATGCTCGACTTCATTCCAAACCCCGTTCAGTCTGGCCTCACGCTGTTGATCTCAAACCACTCTCCTATCTTGTTGACTTCCTCTGAGATTGATTGGTGTCCTCGCCCATTCTGCTTCATTTCGGCTTGGGTAGACCATGAGGGATTCTTGACCTTTGTTAAGCGTTGTTGGGCGTCTTATTCGAACGTTGGAACACTATATTTTTTGTCATCTAGACACAATTATCGGCGACCTAGAGTTCAAAGCAGCAGCCTTTGATGTGCAGGCAGACTCACGGGCCCTCATCGAGGAGGAGCTTTGTGATAGAACCTCTTTCAATATTTAGCTTCACTCCAAAGCTGGTCAGCGCGCCGCTTTATGGAGGCAAAAGTCCTGCATCAAGTGGGCCTTAGAGGAAGATCGCAACACAGCCTATTTTCATAAGGTGGCAAAAGGTAGAGCGATCAGGAATCTCATCTCCTCGGTTGTAGTGGACGGAGTTGAGTACTCGGACCCCGTTTCTATCAAAGCCTATGGTGCTTTGAATTTCGCTTCTAGGTTCCATTCTGACATGAGAGAGAGATTCAGGCTCCCCACTCTTCCCTTTTCGACCATTTCTCTAGTATATGCGTATCATTTGGAGCGTCCTTGTTGTGAGGAAGAGATTTGCTCCGCTATCTCCTCGTGCGATGGAGATAAAGCCCCAGGTCCGGACGGGTTCAATCTCCTCTTTTTTAGGGTCGTTTGGCATATTATTCGAGATGATTTTATGCGATTTGTGCACTACTTTTTCACCACGGATTTGCTCGGAAAAAGGGATGAATTCGAGCTTCATTGTCCTCATCCCTAAAGTTGCTTGCCTTAAGGAGTTCTCTGAGTTTCGGCCCATTAGCCTTATCACGGCCACTTATAAGGTTATAGCCCAAACTCTTTCCCTCTGTCTTCGCTCTGTCATTGGTAGTCTCATCAGCGATACTCGGTCATCCTGCATTGAAGGTCGCCAGCTTGTTGATAGTGTGATGGTAGCAAATTAGGTTCTAGATTATATTTGCCGTAAGAAGAGGCGTGCGACTCTAGTCAAGCTTGATTTCGAGAAAACCTTTGACAAGGTGGATTGGTTGTATCTTAAGCGAGTGATGCGTGTTATGGGCTTTGGGTCTCATTGGATTATGTGGATTTTTGTTTTCCTTGAGGGCCACACCTTAGTCCTTATTAATGGTTCCCCGTCTACTCAGTTTTGTGTTCTCCAAGGCGTTCGTCAGGGGTTCTCTATCTCCCCCTTCTTGTTCCTCATAGCCGTTGAAGGCCTCCATCATCTCTTTGAACACAGAATTAGATTGAGCTTATTCAATGGAGTTCGGGTAGGAGCTGACACATACGTCTCCCACCTTCAGTTTGCGGATGACACACTTCTATATTTGGAGGCTGACACCCAACAGCTTTACCACGTCCGTTTGTTACTTCATTATTTTGAGCTGGTATCGGGGTTGCGTACCAACTTTGACAATTCCACTCTTCTGACCTTTGGTATTGATATGTCTTCCAGCTTTGATCTCTCATCGGCCTTGGGTTGCGATTTGAGTCACCTTCCTATTACTTATCTAGGTTTTCAACTGGGAGCTAACCCAAAACTTGTCTCCTTTTGGAGCCCGGTTATTGCCAAGATCCGGGCGAGACTTGGGGTGTGGCAAGCTCGTCTTGTCTCTTTCAGGGGTCGCCTCATGTTAATTTGTTCTACTCTAGCCAGCCTCCCGATCTTTTACATGTCAGTTTTGCGAGCCCCAAAAAAGGTTTTGCTTCTCATGGAGAGGATCCAGCGACGACTCCTTTGGGCTTCTTCTTCGACTGGTGGTTTTTTGTCCAAAGTCGGTTGGGACAGAGTGTGTCTTTCCAAGTTAGCAGGAGGTCTTGGTATCCGCAACCTTGAGGCCATGAACAAGAGCTTGCTCTTGAAGTGGTGTGGCGGTTTGCCACAGAGCAAACTTCCTTATGGCGGAAGGTGTTATGTGCTCGACATGGCTGGGTCGAGTCCGAGTGGAATCTCTCTTGTCTTCCACTCGCTCATCGCTCCTCTTCTTTGGTTCTTCGTCATATTTCTCATCTAGCTCAAGATCCTCGCTTCCCTGAGATTTTTGGCCTAGGGAAGGTTCGTTGGGTGTTAGGTTCCAGTTTTTTCATCCATTTCTGGGAGGATGCTTGGGTCACAAATGTTCCTTTTTCGACTCTGTTTCCTCGCCTTTACATCTTGTTGGTGGAGCAAGAACAACCGGTTACTCACTTCAAGGTGCACGATGGGTGGAATTTCACTTTCCTTCGTCGCCTCTTATATAGAGAGCTCCTCTCCTTAGAGGGCATCCGCACCTTTCTCTTGGGCGTTCGCCTCAACCTCTCAGGTCTTGACAGGTTGTCCTGATCCTTGGATCCCCACGGTTTTTCGACATCGATAACTTTTAATGCCTTTTCCAACGTCGATGGTATGGACTCTGTTTTCTAGGCTTCCGCAGTTTGGAAGAGTGATGCTCCGCCTAAGTTCCAATCCTTTGATTGGCTTGTCTCTTTGGATGTCATCCCTACTAGATCTTTCTTGGTGGCGAGTTGTCTCCCGATCCCTGTGGGTCTTTGGTTGTGCCCTATGTGTGGCAGACACATCGAGGACACCTCTCACCTTCTTATTACTTATGGATGTGCTTGGCAGGTATGTCTTTGGTTCTTCCGTGGTGGGGGGTCTCCTCAGCTCTCCCTTCTTCTCTTGCTTTGTTCATCTCGTCGTGGCTTCGATTGGTGGGGTACGCCGCTTGCGTAAATCTTGGTCTCGTCTTAGCCTTTTGGGATTATGGTTCATTTGATTATCTCGGAACGCTAGAGTTTTCCAAGGAGCTTTGATCCCTGATCCGTCTATCATTCTTTGGAGAATTCAGTTCGGGGAACTTACGTTGCTTCAAGCGAATCGTCGAGGCCCGTCTCCTAGCTCTTGGATGGTGTCGCCGACTCTTGCTCTCTCTCAACCTGCTTGAGCTCCTCTTTTCCTTTTCATCTCTTTCGGCCTCTTGGGTCATGTAGACTTTGTTTGTATCTTTTTTGTTGATTTGGTGGTTTGTGGTTTCCTTTCCAAAACCCACATCACCGTTTAATGCATTATTTATTTCCTGATAAAAAAAGAGAGGGAAGAGTAAAAATATTACGCTTCTGTCTCGATGCCGTAAGAAACCATGTGTGCAGGCTCCACTAGGTTGTTTTGTAACTCTCATCGATGACTCGCCTGTTTCTTTTAATAATATCTCTTTGTGTATGAGTCTTTACCATATGTATAGATTTGAGACAATCATCACAGTTTTATCCGAAGCGTACCAATAAGTAAGTAAATGTATTTTTACAAAATAAAATAATATGTTATTATGGAATTTGTAATTTATGTGTAAGAGCGTCTCCAATGGTTTGACATGACTAGTGTCAAGAAGTCATGTTAGGAGGTGCTTTTTGGCATTCTCTCTCCTCCCTCACATGGCTTCCTGACATGGCTTCTCGAATGGTCTGACATGACTAGTGTCAAGGGCCATGGTAGCACACTTTCAATAATTAAAAAAACACCCCAAATATTTTTAATACTTTGATTTGAAGCCAAATATAAAATGCATAACTACTATTTTTATTTAAAGCCACACATAAAATACATTAAAATTGACAATTAATATTTAATTGTGGCCGCCATCTCCATATCTAGCCCAAATGTGTTCGATGAGATCAGCGTGGAATTGGTGATGAAACTCCCTGTAAGAACCACTCCCGGTCAACGACAGTCAAACCTGCGAAAAACAGGAAAATTTAAAAAATTTAAGACAGACACTTAAATTAACCTAAATTGACCCCGAGGGTCATACCGGACTTAAGTTGACCCTGTTATCGACCAAAATGAGTTCCAGGGGACTCATGGCAACTTTCTGATCAATTTGGGAAATGTTGACTTTTCGCTGGAAAAGTCAACCGAGCGACGTTTTGGTCCATTCGAGGACCGTTTTGGATCCAAAAATCTTAGCCGTCGTCGCAGTGGTCTTAGTTGAGCCGTTTCCTTGTGGCCCGCCAAGTTTCGTAATTTCTTGGAAAAAGTGCCCGTTCGGGGCCCGAAACGTCCGATTTTCGCGAATCTGATTGGAAAATATCAAGTAGATATTTTCAAAAGGTGTGGGACCCACCTTGCCACTTGTCCAACAAGTGGTGGTGTTAGTTTTGGGGGGGAAATAAAGATGAGGCTTGATAGGGGGGTTCGGCCAAGAGGAAATCAAAAGGAAAAAAAATAGAAAAAGAAAGAGAGAAGTTAGAGAGAGAAGGAGAAGAGAGAAAGGGAGAAGAAGAGAGTTGGGGTTAGGGTTTGCCACTATTCACGTCATCCATCCATTGGATCGTCTCAAGGCTAAGAGGAAGTGCACTCCCCTCGTCCTCTACGGTATACACCGAACCGATTCTCGTTTTGATTAATTTTGGAAGTTAGGGTTTTTGTAAAACTATTAGTTTACGGTGTTTTGAGGTTGGTGGAATTGTTGGAGACGTTTTGGAGGTGTTTGGAGGTGAAGTGGAACGTTTTCCGGCGACCGGGAGCTCGGGAGGAGCTCCGGCCACCATGGGAGGTGGCTGGCCGGAGCTAGGGCCGGCCACCACCATGGTGGTCCGGGCCCATTTAAGCCCTAGGGCCCACGGCTAGGTTGGGTCGGGTGTGGCCCACGTGCTCGGGTGCTTGGGTTTACTGTTCGGGAGGTTTAAAACGTTCCCCGGACCATTTATCCTTAACCGAATCGAAATTTGGAATTAAATTGGAAAAGTTGTAATTAACGGGTTTTAGAAACTTTAAACGTTAATTAATCGACTCGGAATTCGATCCCGTCAAGTGCATTGGGATCCTTGAATTATTCTAAGACCGTAGAAACGAAAACGGGAACTTTTGGAGCCCCGGAAGGGCATTTACAAAATCCGGGCAGATTCGCCAGGTCGGGCGAATCGGGCCTTTACGGGTCCTTTATCGACAATGTCGAGTAATTGGGAAGTTTGGGAGTGATCGACATTGTCGGGGTTACGTTTGGGCGTTAAGTTTATTGAATTTCGGTTTATTCCTACTAGTTTAAAAGTGCCTTGAATTTGTGTTCTTTTAGATCGTACTGCGGACCGAGGCAAGGGAAAGCTGGGTGAGTGACTGAGGTCACACCGGAGCTCGTTGGTTGGCTTTTGGAGGAATTACTCGAGGTAGGGAAAAGTAGCCGGATCTCGGCCCTGACTAGGGAAAGTTAATTGTAGAATTGCATGTGACACCGGGGTGTCGTGGGTTATTTAGGTTATCAAATATTAGAAAGGCATGATACGAGAACTTAGCAATGATTAGAAAAGCATGTGACACTTAGTAGTGTCGTAGGAGCAGTGAACTTAGCAAGATTAGAATTACTGGAGGCATATGACCATGCCCGGAGGTTGTTTGTTATTATTGTTGAGTTGGGTGGCCATGAGAGCCCATGAGAGCCCATGTTATTATTATTGGTATTTTGGGTGGCCGTGAATGCCGTGGGGTTGTAAACCCGTAATTTACCGTTGGTGTCTTGGGTGGCCATGAGGGCCCGTAGGGTTGTTGAACCCGTGTTTTGTTGTTGGTGTCTTGGTGGCCTTGAGTGCCTGTGGAGTTTGGGACTGGTGTCGTTACTGTCTGTTGAACTTTGTTTGTGATTGTGTTTGGTTACTTGATCTTGGTGGAGGTTGTGTGGTGTAGCTAGCCTCCCGACTGGGATCGGGAGAAGCGGAGAGGTTGTGGGCTAGCTCCCCGACTGGGATCGGGGGAAGGACGCGCGGGTGTGGCTAACCACCCGACTGGGATCGGGTGAAGCAGAGAGGTTGTGGGTTAGCCTCCCGACTGGGATCGGGAGAAGTTGCGCGACAGGTCGACCGCCTGACCTGACTGGGATCGGTAAAAGGCGAGAGACAGAGATTGGGTTACTGAGCAGCTGGTATGCGATCCTTTGTGATCTTGTTTGGTGTGAGATCCTTTGTGATCTTGGTATTGCGTGGTTGTCAGTCGTGTCTTTGGAGGAGTTCGTCAATCGTTGTGTGGGGTCTACATCACGTGTCCGAGTGTTGAGTCGGTTGAGAAAAGTTTTGGTCGTGTATGTGTCATTTGAGTCGTTGTTGGTGTCACCGGCTTTGTCTGCTAAGTATGCCGTAGTCAGTCTGTTATCTGTGGTGGTGAGCGAACACTCACCCCTAGCTGCTTTTCCTACAGGTACCGTTCGCAGGCTGGACTAGGTGAGCTTCTAAAGCTTGAAGAGCTTGAAGCGGGTTTCTGGGTTATTTTTGAGTCTAGTGACGTGTACCACGTTTTTGTCCAATCGTTGGGACTTATTTGAGATGTAAATATTATTTTGTTGAACTTTTGGTGATTTTTAAAGTGAATTATAAAAAGGGTTTCAAAATGGTTTATTGTTTCAAAATGTTCGCATCCCGAGTTCGGTTCACTGAAATTGGGGTGTGACAGCTTGGTATCAGAGCTCGAGGTCTCACACCTCGGACTGCACGTCAATTAGGTGGGAGAGTCGAGTCAGTAAAGTCCCGTCGTGCGTTGGGTACGCAAGTCGGAACTCGTGTGTAGACCCGTTAGGATTTGAGTCCTGTTTTGTTATGTGCTTGTGCAGTACGGGGTTACTGGCACAGTGTTTGTGTGTGGCTGCGTGAAACGTTTTTAAACTGTCGCGACTCGACTCAGGAGCGCTCATGTGGTCGAGCGTGACGGTGTTGATGTCGAGTGGCTACAACGTAGTTCGGGGACGCCTGGACCGGGTTGTAACTACCTGATGTCAAGAAATGAGACTTTTAATGGAGTGGAAAAAGTTTTAAAATTGGTTGGCCCTGTGGGCGTGTGTGACTTTGGTTGGCACGGTGGGCGTGTGTTGTTGTCGCTTGGCCGTGTTGGCTTATGATTGAGGTCGGTCTTGAGCTGTCTTACGTGTGTTTTGTGTTTGGTGGTCGTTTGTCTGCGACGTACTAATGTACGAGTCGCTATTAGCCAGGAAAGTTACAGATACCCTAGGGTAGACATAGCGAGTGTAAGTAGTGTGAAATTATCACCGCTACAAAATCGGGGTCACTGGTTTGGCGCGGAAGGTGAAATGGGCAGGACTGAGTACCGGCCCGGTAGGTGAGACGGAACGGTTTGGGTGCCGGCCCGGAAAGGGGCACGGCACGGTTTGGGTGCCGGCCCGGAAAGGGGCACGGCACGGTTGGGTGCCGGCCTGGAAAGGGGCACGGCACGGTTTGGGCGCCGGCCCTGTAAGGGGCCCGACACGGTTCGGACGCCGGCCCGGTAAAGGGCCCGACACGACTTGGGTGCCGGCCAGGTAAGGGGCACGACACGGTCCTTGTGTCGGCCCGGTATGGGGCACGTCCCGGCCTGGTTACCGGCCCGGAGTGTGGCACGGCCCGGGTCGTGTGCCGGCCTGGTGCAGTGAGCCGCTTTCAATTTTCTTTGGTTGTTGTTGTTTCGTTGTGTAGTTAGGTTTGTCATCGCGGGTTTTGATGCACGTTGGTGCGGTCTCTCTGAGGTTTCTCTTACTAATACTAATATTTAAAGTATTAATAGCGTGAGCGGTGTGACGTATTAGTGATAAGCACGCTAGAGTAAACGTAGACCGTGTGAACGTTAGTGTATTTGGACTTGTTGTTTTTATATGAGCTCGCAAACTGAACGTTTGCGTGTATCCGTGCAGAGGATACTGACTTATGGCTCGCGGTAGACGCGGACGAGCAGCGGGAACACGGGGTCGGGCGCCCACGCGAGGCCGGCGGGGACGGTCAGCGGGGACATCGGGAAGGGTGCCAACCGTTGAGCCCGCCGAGTATGCGGAGGCGCAGGGCACTCCTGTCGGAGAAGACAGGAGAAGCGACGCGGGACCGTCTACATGCACACCCAGTGTTCCGCCGGTCGCGGACCCTCCCGTTATGTCTGCCTTGAATGAGCTGACCAGGACAGTCCAGAGTTTGGTGGCGGTTATCGCTAGCCGAGAGTCGGTTTCACCAGCTCCAGAGGCAGCCGCAGTCCCAGTGAGGCCCGGTTAGGCAGAGGATCACACAGCCCGGACCCTATTAGACTTCCAGAAGCTAGGGATACCCATCTTCGTTGGGGAGGCGAACCCCGACCTAGCCGAGAGGTGGCTAGAGCAGGTCACGTGGGACCTGGATACTTCGGGTATCGAAGATGGCCGCCGCAGAGTGTCATTCGCAGCTCACCAGCTGAGAGACAGCGCCTACCACTGGTGGGGGCGTGTGAAGAACATGGTCGGGCACGACTACGACATCTTCTAGGTGGTGTTTCTGGCGCAGTACTTTCCCGAGTCGGCTCGGTTGGAGCGACATCGGCAGTTTCTAGACCTGGAGCAGGGGGGGATGACAGTGGCGGAATACGAGGCCAGATTCACGGCCTTGACCAGATTCGCGCCTGAGATGGTGATGACCGAGCAGAACCATTGCCTGCGGTTCGAGGGGGGACTGAGACGGGTGATTCGGGATAAGGTCCTCGCCTTGAGGCTGCGGAAGTATACAGATCTCGTGGACACCACGGCGACAATGAAGCAGGGCGTCAGGGATGCGGCCAGGACCCGTGAGGTCCGACAGCGGCCGACCAGCTTTGCAGGGCCGTCCGAGTCACGAGACATGAGGAGGCAGAGGACCGCGGGGTTCTTCCGACCACCGACTCATCAGGGTGGAGCGAGACAGCGGGGGTCAGTCGCATCAGTTGGGACAGTCACGTCAGAGAGGGCGTCGACGTGTTTTACCTGCGGGCAGCGAGGCCACTTCCGTTGCGAGTGCCTGATGGGAGGAGGGCCCACGACGCTGCCAGCGACCAGTCGGACGAGCCAGGGCACGGAGTCGAGAGCCGAAGAGATCGGCTGTTTCCGATGCGGCCGGGTTGGGCACACCATTGCGTGGTGCCGTGAGCCGTCGAGGGCAACGTCAGCGCAGCGACCACAACAGTCGTGTACAGTACAGTCGCCCAGGGGTCGTCCTCGTCAGAGTCAGCAGTCGAGGCTGTCACAGCCTTCTACGAGCGCACAGATTCCGAGACAGCAGTAGAGTCATGGGTATTCAGCAGCCAGTGCGCCGGGTCAGAGGCAGCAGGCCTCGCAGGGGAGAGTGTATGCAGTCACCGACTCCAGAGCCCCAGGATCTTGCACGTACCGCGAGACCATCCAGGGTACGTGTTTATTGTATCATTTATGGGCGTTATTCTTATTTGATATTGGGGCGTCGCACTCTTTTATTTCGTCGGGTTTGTGCTGAGAGGTATTGGTTGAGCTTAGAGCCGTTGAGTCCACTCCTATGCCTGGACACCCCAGTTGGGGGTGGTGTATCGTTGACTAGGGTATGTCGTGTCTGCGAGATTAGAGTCGCAGACTGTCCTTGCCCTGGTGATCTTTGATGTGATCTTGGGAATGGATTGGATGTCGAGGTACCGAGCCAATATCGATTGCTACAGGCGACGAGTGACAGTGTCAGTGGGCGGTACGAAGGTGAAGTGTGTTCTGGGTAGTAAGAGCGGGGTCCTCCTGTCGGCGTTGTCCGCAGAGGAGGAAGTATCGGCTGTGCAGAGCCGAGAGTTACCGCGAGTGGTATGCGAGTTCCCCGAGGTCTTTCCTGAGGAGTTGAGCGGGTTGCTAATGGTTCGTGAGGTGGAGTTTGGGATTGACCTGGTGCCGGGAACGGCGGCGGTATCGATGGCACCTTACAGGTTTGCGCCGGCAGAGTTGACTGAGCTGAAGCGTCAGTTAGAGGAGCTTCAGCAAAAGGGGTTTATCCGTCCTAGTGTATCGCCGTGGGGAGCACCAGCACTCTTCGTGAAGAAGAAGAAAGGAGAGCTACGGATGTGTATAGATTACTGGAAGCTGAACCGGGTTACGGTGAAGAACCGATACCCGATGCCGAGGATCGATGACTTGTTCGACCAGTTGAGAGGGTCGACCTACTTCTCGAAGATCGATCTGCGATCCAGTTTTTATCAGTTGCAAGTCCGTGAGGGGGACGTCGCAAAGACTGCATTCCAGACACGCTATGGGCACTACGAGTTCCTGGTGATGCCATTCGGACTGACGAACGCACCTGCAGAGTTCATGGACCTGATGAACAACATCTTCCGGTCGTACTTAGATCAGTTTGTGGTGGTGTTCGTGGACGACATCCTGATTTACTCGCAGAATGAGGCGGCGCATAAGTCACATCTGAGGGATGTTCTGACACTACTGCGCGAGCATCAGCTATATGCCAACCGAGAGAAGTGCGAGTTCTGGCTCGCTGAGGTGAAATTCCTCGGTCACATCGTGTCCCGTGACGGTATCTTGGTCGATCCGTCGAAGATCGACGCGGTCTCGAAGTGGGCACGACCCACGAGTGTCTTCGAGATCCGCAGCTTTCTGGGGTTGGCAGGCTACTATCAGCGATTCGTCCAGGACTTTGCGCGACTAGCCGCACCGATGACTCTGTTGACGCGCAAGGGAGTCGGATTTGTGTGGACGGAGGACTGTGAATGGGCGTTCACGGAGTTGAAGACCCGGCTGACTACCGCTCCAGTATTAGTGGTGCCCGAGCGAGGGATCGGGTATGATGTCTACTGTGATGCGTTCGGAGAGGGACTGGGCTGCGTACTGATGCAGTTGGGCAGAGTTGTGGCTTATGGATCCAGGCAATTGAAGACGCACGAGCGCAACTATCCTAGCATGACTTGGAGCTAGCAGCAGTCGTGTTTGGGCTAAAGAGCTGGCGATATTATCTGTACGGCGAGGGGTTTCAGGTGTTCTCGGATCACAAGAGCCTCAAGTACATATTTTCCCAGCGAGACCTGAACATGCGCCAGCGGCGGTGGATGGAGCTACTCGAGGAGTACGAATTCGAACTACACTACCATCTGGGCAAGCCGAACGTGTTCGCCGACGCCTTGAGTAGGAAGTCGGTTCCGAGCCTCGCCAGCATATCAGTCCGAGAGTGGGACATGATGGGGGAGCTGAGCACGTTCGGGCTTGAGCTAGAGGAGATTACTGGCGGCATGGCCATGTGCTCATTGGTGGCTCAGCCCTCACTGCTTGCCCAAGTGTTGGAAGCGCAGTCAGAGGACGTCGAGGCGTCAGAGATCCGAGAGAGAGTCGTCAGGGGTGACGAGGTGGTAGGCTGGGAGGATAGTGCTGATTGGGGATTACGGTACCGTGGGGGCTGTTCGTGCCGGTTAACTGTAGAGACGACGTGTTGCGAGAGCCACATCATTCGCGTCTTACAGTGCACTCGGGGGGCACCAAGATGTACCATGACCTCAGACGGCATTTCTGGTGGCGCGGGATGTGGAGAGCAGTCGCAGAGTTTGTGTCGAGATGTCTCGTCTGTCAGCAGGTGAAAGCCGAGCATCAGCGTCCCGCAGGATTGTTGCAGCCACTACCGATTGCTCAGTAGAAGTGGGAGCACATTACGATGGACTTCGTGTGTGGACTACCGAGATCGCCGAAGGGAAACGACGCCGTATGGGTGGTAGTCGACCGGTTGACCAAGTCGGCCCATTTCCTAGCTATGAGGATGAATGACCCAGTCGACAAGTTGAGCGGCTTGTATATTCAGTAGGTAGTGCGACTCCATGGGGTCCCGGTGTCGATAGTGTCTGACAGGGATCCCCGCTTCACGTCCGGATTTTGGTCGAGTCTGCAGAAACCGTTGGGGACCGAAGTTCTACTCAGTACCGCACATCATCCCCAGACAGACGGTCAGTCCGAGCGCACTATTCAGATCTTGGAGGACATGCTGCGAGCATGTGTACTGGATTTCAGGGGATCATGGGAGACCCACCTACCGTTGGTCGAGTTCTCCTACAACGACAGCTACCAGGCCAATATTGGGATGGCACCGTTCGAAGCGTTGTATGGGAGGCCGTGTCAATCGCCAGTGTGTTGGGCGGAGGTGGGGGACAAGAGTCTGCTGGGGCCAGATCTTGTCAGAGAGACGACATAGAAGGTCGTGCTGATACGCGATCGGTTGAGGACCGCGCAGAGTCGGCAGAAGAGTTATGCCGACAAACGACGTCGACCTCTTGAGTTCGCAGTCAGGGATCACGTGTTCCTGAAGGTGAGCCCTAGGAAGGGGCTGGTACGGTTCAGACGCAGCGGGGGCAAGTTGGCTCTGCGGTACATTGGCCCGTTCGAGATCTTGGGCAGAGTTGGAGTAGTGCCTTATCGTCTGGCGTTACCACCGCAACTTGGGAGAGTCCATAACGTCTTCCATGTATCCCAGTTGCGGCAGTACAACGCAGACCCCACCCACGTCAGTGAGTGGACCGATATCGAGGTGGCTGACGATGTCTCCTATGAGGAGCACCCGGTTCGGATTATGGACACACGGGAGCAGGTCCTACGGGGAGGCAAGATTATCCGCCTGGTACGAGTGCAGTGGAAGCATCACGGGGCTGAATCGACTTGGGAGCGCGAGGACGAGGTTCGCGCGAAGTATCCCGCCGTGTTCGTTTCCCGAGGTACGTCTGTTTTAAATTTCGTGGACGAAATTCCTTTAAGGGGGGTAGATTGTAAGAACCACTCCCGGTCAACGACAGTCAAACCTGCGAAAAACAGGAAAATTTATAAAATTTAAGACAGAAACTTAAATTAACCTAAATTGACCCCGAGGGTCATACCGGACTTAAGTTGACCCCGTTATCGACCAAAATGAGTTCCAGGGGACTCATGGAAACTTTCTGATCAATTTGGGAAATGTTGACTTTTCGCTGGAATTTGTGTGCCTTGAAATTGACTTTCTAAATTGACCCCGAGGGTCATACCGGACTTAAGTTAACCTAAATTGACCCCGTTAAAAGTTCCTTGAATTTGTGTTCTTTTAGATCGTGTTGCGGGCCGAGGCAAGGGAAAGCTGGGTGAGTGACTGAGGTCACACCGGAGCTCGTTGGTTGGCTTTTGGAGGAATTACTCGAGGTAGGGAAAAGTAGCCGGATCTCGGCCCTGACTAGGGAAAGTTAACTGTAGAATTGCATGTGACACCGGGGTGTCGTGGGTTATTTAGGTTATCAAATATTAGAAAGGCATGATACGGGAACTTAGCAATGATTAGAAAAGCATGTGACACTTAGTAGTGTCGTAGGAGCAGTGAACTTAGCAAGATTAGAATTACTGGAGGCATATGACCATGCCCGGAGGTTGTTTGTTATTATTGTTGAGTTGGGTGGCCATGAGAGCCCGTGTTATTATTATTGGTATTTTGGGTGGCCGCGAGTGCCGTGGGGTTGTGAACCCGTAATTTACCGTTGGTGTCTTGGGTGGCCATGAGGGCCCGTAGGGTTGTTGAACCCGTGTTTTGTTGTTGGTGTCTTGGTGGCCTTGAGTGCATGTGGAGTTTGGGACTGGTGTCGTTACTGTCTGTTGAACTTTGTTTGTGATTGTGTTTGGTTACTTGATCTTGGTGGAGGTTGTGTGGTGTAGCTAGCCTCCCGACTGGGATCGGGAGAAGCGGAGAGGTTGTGGGCTAGCTCCCAGACTGGGATCGGGGGAAGGACGCGCGGGTGTGGCTAACCACCCGACTGGGATCGGGTGAAGCGGAGAGGTTGTGGGTTAGCCTCCCGACTGGGATCGGGAGAAGTTGCGCGACAGGTCGACCGCCTGACCTGACTGGGATCGGTAAAGGGCGAGAGACAGAGATTGGGTTACTGAGCAGCTGGTATGCGATCCTTTGTGATCTTGGTATTGCGTGGTTGTCAGTCGTGTCTTTGGAGGAGTTCGTCAATCATTGTGTGGGGTCTACATCACGTGTCCGAGTGTTGAGTCGGTTGAGAAAAGTTTTGGTCGTGTGTGTGTCATTTGAGTCGATGTTGGTGTCACCGGCTTTGTCTGCTAAGTATGCCGTAGTCAGTCTGTTATCTGTGGTGGTGAGCGAACGCTCACCCCTAGCTGCTTTTCCTACAGGTACCGTTCGCAGGCTGGACTAGGTGAGCTTCTGAAGCTTGAAGAGCTTGAAGCGGGTTTCTGGGTTATTTTTGAGTCTAGTGACGTGTACCACGTTTTTGTCCAATTGTTGGGACTTATTTGAGATGTAAATATTATTTTGTTGAACTTTTGGTGATTTTTAAAGTGAATTATAAAAAGGGTTTCAAAATGGTTTATTGTTTCAAAATGTTCGCGTCCCGAGTTCGGTTCACTGAAATTGGGGCGTGACAATCCCAATCCCGAATCCTTGTTCTATGGCCCATGATACTGTCCCTGATCACCGCTGGTGGTGGTCCTCTAAGGAAGGAATGTTGTTCAGTAAGGTATTGGTGAATATGTTAAACGCCTATCAGCCATTTTTTTTTTCATCAACAAGCTTTATATTAAAAGAAATTAAAAGTACAAATTTATCTTAAAATACTAGTCATATACATTTGACTATCTTAACATAATCAAACCACGATGTTCAAAAACCCCTAGTTCTCTCTTAAGAGATTTATGTCGCGGCATTCAAAAAGTTATGGTTATGGCCATGGTTATTACCATGGCCTATGCCATTGTTATGTTCCTCTCTTCTATACATCTTCTCCTTTACATCTTCTTTTTGGATCCTGCGAAGGTTTTACGTGTTAGGGTTTCTTTCGAGCCGCCTCTAGCCACCGCGACGTTGACCTTCTCCCGCCATCAACGAATCGTCTCCCAACCTTGTTCAGTCCCTTCTCTACAACTCCGAGGGTTTCCGTCTCCAAGGTCGTCGTCCATGATGTTGTCGTCGTCTCCGTCTCTAATAACGTCGTCGTCTCCAAGGTCGTCGTCTCTGATGCTGTCGCCGCCGTCTCTGATGCCGCTTCCGTCTCTAGAGTCGTCCCGGAAGGCGCAACCTCTGTCTCTACAACCGTCGTCGGCGCGTCCTTCTCCCTAGCCTCCACCACCGCAATCGCCTCAACCCCTTTCACAATTATGGATCTGGCTAATCGAGAGGGTACCTTTTATTTTCTCTAATTTTGTCTTTGCAGGATCAACATCTAGTGAGCAGAGAAACATGGATTTTTCCAGGAGGAAATCCCGATTCATATATTGCATCCTACTACTGATGCAGTCCTTGACCAGGTTTCGGAGCAGGACTTCCAGTGCCGTTTTCTCATCCCCCATCTTTCCTTCCTACCTTTATGGCGGCTTATATGGCACTCAATCCAAAACTGTCTGTGACGATTATATTGCTAAAAAGAACTATGAACTTTTCGTTCTTTGTTTGTTCTTTTCTAGTGGTCAGGGAGTCCGTTCTCTGATGCACGCCTCTGTCATGATCTAATATTAATAAAACTTCGTACCTTTTAGTAAAAAAAAAACTATCTTAACATAATAGTCATGCACTAGATAACATTTGAGTCAAATTTTTGATACTTTTCAATTCATAAAAACATAAAAACGATATGTGACAAATTTAAAAACATCTAAATAATTTTTCCTTTTCTGTTTTTTGGGTTTCTCTGTTTTTGGGCCAAGATTTGCCTTGTAGTTCCCCCTTAGCAGAACTCCTCTGTAAGCGTTGTTCGGGTCTTTTGACCTCTTTTACCCTGATTTTGCTTATATTAGGGCTTTCCGATTCCTACTATTGGAACCAGTCTTATTAATAAATTTTTCGAGTTTATCAAAAAAATATTATAAAAACATGTAAGTGACTTATGACTAAAACTGAAAATACATGGTATGACATATTTAAGCTTTTGATAGTTTACTGTTCGTACTAATACTTCAGAGTAGATTTTTACATTTAACCCTACTAAAAATCTTTGTATTCTAAAACATAGTAAGAGGTGACAAAATACAGGGAAATGATTTTCTTAGGAAATTAACACAAGACCTTTCCCTTCTTCGGAACAGACGAACCTCGAACCACGAAACCATGTACCACCGTCGTCGATTACTCTTCGTTTCACCCGTTAAAAAAAGCTCAAAACTCCGATCATTGTTGAGATCAGAATTCGTAAGCCTACACCACATCACGACTCCAACACGCCAACTGTCACGCCCCAAATCCGGTTTTGACCGGACTCGAGCCGTGAACTAGGAATAATAATAAACGAAAATAAAAATGAATTTAAACAAAATTGAACTCCAAATTTTAGTTCCAAAATAATAACTCCGATAAATATAACATGAGTCAACCGCTCAAATCTGAACAATTTAAAACATAGTTTAGTGAGGAAAAAGGGGTACATCTCTCTACTACATAAAATCACCCGGATCCTCAAGGTGATCCCAAGCCCTGAGACAACCTCTAAGTCTACTCATCAACGAAACTTGTAAAAACAGTAAACACAAAGGGGGTGAGCTTACGCTCAGTAGGAAAAAGTAGTAGAGGACAAGGACTCCCGCTTCGTTTCCAAAATTCTCAATTCGTACAATTACAAAAAAAAAAACAACACAATTAGGGATCAACAGGAAAGGCAACACTTAATAGAATAACAACTCAAAAGGAGAACAACGGGGAGACAACTTATTCCTCAATAGAAGCCAACTAAAGAAATACACGAATCCCGAAATATAGATAATTAACCCACAAGACTCTGATTCACACACCAACACACATATCGTATCGGAACACGCATCGGCCTAGATGTCTTCCCGGAACTCACATCAGCGGGGTGGAACAAACAATACAATATACTGGAATGCACCATCGGTCTTCCCGGAACACACGTCGGGGTAAATCATACAAACAAAATACAGAACCGGCACACACCTCGGTCGGTTATCTTCCCATAGCACGGGGTACAAGTCACATCGTAACACCCAAATCATACATACATGTAAAGCAATAACAACCACACAGTAAATCATCAGCAATACACCCACAATAAGTCTCCCTTAATACGCCAGATCTCACGACTGTAGCACAATTTACTAACACCCAGTCGGAGGGCAGGCACACCTTATCACGGTCCATAGCTCATTTTACCCACGCTTAGTCGGAAGGCAGGTGTGCCTTATCATGGTTCATAGCTCATTTTACCGACGTTTAGCCGGAAGGCAGGTGCGCCTCATCACGGATTCACAACACGTTTTACCGACTCTTAGTCGGAAGGTAGGTACACCTTATCACTTAATCATAACACGTTTTACCGACTCCTAGTCGGAAGGTAGGTACACCTTAACACATAATTTGATCATCGGGTACAAGTCATACCAACCTATCAATTCAACATAGCACACCGATCATATCACACCGTCATAGCTTACCAATCATACTTACCGAATACACCACATCGGTCTATCATCCACCCGATCATGACACAAGTCAACATGCAATATCACATTCATCACATTCACTCATGCAATCATATCACGAACAACCATTCATATCACATTCATCTTAATTCATATAGCTTAGTATGACTCTTGTATTAACCAAAGAATGGAACATGCATCGATATCTGAGACTATTGATCACAATCCAACACAACACAATCAATCCTAAGGCTCGTCATGGCCATTCTACCAGCACGGCAAATACCCAATAATTGAAAGCGGTTAATCTAGGAAATCACATCTTATATGCATACTAAGACTCTTCCGGTTATTATTATCCTATAGGCATACTATTACCATTATTTAAAGGGAAAACTACAGATACCTACCCAAAACCATGGTCATTTAACCGATGTTTACTCTGAAGTTTAAAGTTAACTGATGCATACTCTGAAGTTACGACTTGTAACTAAAAACCCCTTTTGTCAGCTAAAATGACGAAAATACCTTCAGTGATTTTTTTAAAATAATTTTTTTAACATATAAATGAAGTGATTTTTTAAATAAAAATGAAGTCATTTAATAAGTAAATATATAAATATAACAAAAGTAATTTTTAAATAATTTTTTTAACATAATTATTGAATTGTAGTTGAGGGTATTTTCGTCATTTTAGCTGATAGAGGGGTTTTGAGTTACATTTTCGAAATTTCAGGGTATGCATCATTTAATTTTAAATTTTTGGTATGCATCAGTAAAATGGGCATGGTTTTGGGTAGGTATTGGTAGTTTTCCCTTATTTAAATTAAGAGTGAAGTTTACTACTCTTTCCTACCTCGAAAGCAATCCAATCCTAGCAACTGACGACCTGGCTAGCTTCCTCCTCGTCCTCTCACGCGGTCCAAAGGCCTCCTCCTCCGTCAAGCTCGGGTCCAAGGTCTTGGAGCACAATTAAATACTAGAATTAAGAGTAATTCACAATTGGTTTAAAGAGGAAAACATTCCTGATTAACCCCAAAAGAGACCGGTTATAGATAACCGTCCCGAAAACTCGAAATCCAACGAAATGGGCCCAAAAGGCCCAACTCTGGTCTGTCACGGTTCGGGTCACGGAGCCTTGACGGACTCCGTAACGGATCTGGTCACGGGTCCGAGGTCTGCACCGTCACGGTTCTCCTCACGGAGCCGTGACTGGTGCAGTCACGGTCTCCCTCACGGAGCCGTGACGCCCTCTGTCACGGTCCTCGTCACGGATCCGTGACGGGTCTGGACTATTTCATCCTTCTTCTTCCTCCAGCCCCGAATTCACGAAAATAAACGCCCAAACCTCCATTTTTATCCATCAAAAAGCTTCAAAACAATCCCCTAACCTCCAATACTTCAACAAACTAAATGGGTTTCATCAAAAACATAAAAACCCAAGAGATTTCACCAAATTAAACCACTTTTCTCCATCTATCATCCATAAGAACACCAAAACTCCATTTCCATGGCTAACCCATCTAGTTCAAGCTTTGTTCTACCCAAACCCACAACACACTTCAACCAAAAATGAGATTTGATAGAAGAATTACCTTTGCAATGAAGAGTAGAAGAAGAAAATGGAAGAATCCAAGCTTTTGGTGAAGAAATGGTCTCAAAGTTCCCTCTTTTCTCTCTTTCTTCTTCTTCAAGCTTCCATGGCACCCTCTCTCTCTCTCCTCTTGATGAATTTCGGCCAACACACTAATGGGATGAGTTTCTCTCTCTCTAGCCCCTTTAACCTACTTTGGAATGGACGAAAATGTCCCTTAAGCCAAAAGCCTCCCATGCCTTAGATTTAGGGGTATTTGGGTCATTCTTTCCCCCTTTCTTCTCCCCCAAGATAACATGGAGATGTGTCCATGTGGGGACCACTTCTCTTCTTAGGAATTTCCAGCACAAAATTTAATTCGATTTTAGTCCTTAATTAGGCGCAGTTTGACCCCGGTTTGACTTTTTCGCACTTACAGCCATTTGAAATGAAACGGCCCAACTAAGCTAATCGTAACGACGACTAAGCTTTTTGGGCCCCGGAAAGGTCCCGAATGACTTTCGGAGTCATCGGTTGACTTTTCCGGCAAAAAGTCAACTATCGCCGAAAATCGTCGGTTCGACCGAGATCGACCGGGGGCGATTCTTACAAGCAAACACTGTAGGCAAACATGTCCAATAAGGATAAGAAACAAGATGCAACCAAGACGAGATCTAACCGAGAGTGACCTAGATATGTTCTTTTATTAACGGAACATCAAAAATTAGCTTATTCGTTTTTTCTCTCTCGAAAAGAATCCCAAACCCTAAACTTACCTCAACCGCCACCCCTTACAGTCCTTCACCGGCGACGGTTGTGGCCTCCGACCATGGCTGTCACTGTGGCTTCTCCCCCATGCTCTTCACTCCTTCCTTCTTTATTTTCCTTCACTCCCGACCTTTTGTAGTCCTGGTCGTGCTTCCGATTTGTTTTCTCCGGCGTCGACTCCTCGTAGATCCAGGTTTAGCGCGTGCTTCTCCGCCTATTTTGGTGGGGATCGGTGTTGATCGATGGTTGGCACGTTGAACGCCAGTTTGGTGCTCTGTTTTTGAGTTCTCAGCGCTCAGATCTGCTTCTTCTTCCTCTTTCTGTTTACCGACTTTCTTACCTTTTGCTGCTTCTGGTCCTGTTCCGGCGCGCTTGCGCCGACGTGGGTCTGGTTCGGGTGCCTTGATGGCTCATCTGCAGTCTCGATAGTGGATGCTTTAGGTGGGTTTTGGTGGTGTTCGTGTGGGTTTGTAGCGGTGGATCTCGGCTGTCGGCGGAGCTCTTACTACGGAGCTTCCTGATCCATTTTTGCTCTGATGGTCAGGTGTGGCAGTTGGGCCTGTGGATGGGCTCTGTTGGGCCTAGGTAGGGCGATGATGTGTCTAGGCCGGGGGTAGACGAGCCCGGGTCGGGCGCAGACGGGTCCGGGTTTCAACAGTCCCTAGTGCTTAAGGACTTCCCTTTCTCGATTTGTTGCTTCCATAGGCCCTTTGCTTTTGGAGGTTGATCTCCTCCTGTTCGGATTCCCGTTGTGTCTCTCCAGCTCTTCCTCGTTCTGTGTGGGATGCGCTTCTCAGCTTCGGCTCGTAGATCGTAGGGATGCGGTAGAGACTTTCTGGTGTGACTGCTGTAGGTGTTGGCCTCAGCTCGATGTTCTCTGTTGTCGGGTCAGAGTTCTCTTGACAAATGGAGTTTTTTTTGCTGGTACAAGGTCCCGTTTCTCAGTTGGGTCTGATCATGGGTAAGGATCATTTTCATTGTACTGATTATTGGGTCGTCTTTTCTATTTTCATGTTTTCCCTTTGTTTTACTTGTCTCATTTAGGCGTCCTTCGGCCCCTATTCTCAATCGGTGGAGATTTGGGGCCGGATTCTCCTAACTCTCATGTTGGATTGTCGGTGTGTGTTGGTCATCGACGGATTAACTTGTTAATCGAGTTAATTGAGCAGTGTGAGGCTTGTAAGTTTCGGTTAAGTAGTGGATTTTTAAGGTTTCAGATCTTGCTTCAGTGCTAAGGTGGGTGTTCTCGAGCTCGACTAAGCATACCCATTTCGATTTGTCGTGGTTTGTTTTAGGGTCGACAGAGTCAACTCCTTTCGAGTCGATTCGTGGTGTAGGCCTGGATTGGGTCTTCCTTGTGAGGACTAAGCAGTACTCGTGTGCGTCACCTGGCTTCTGAATTTAGGTCTGACTCTCTCGGCATCCACTATTGCTGAGTATTGAGAAGTCGTTCTTGCTAATCGGTTTAGTTGGGCTTCATGTTGGTAATATTTGGGTTGTAGACCTTCTTTTAGCTCTTCATGTTTGTAATATTCAGTAGTTAGGCCTTAAAATCTCGCTCCTACCTTAACCCTTTTTTCCTTTCTTGTTGAGTTTGTTTTGAGGCTGTGCTTTTACGCCAAAGCTCAGGTCTGTATTTGTTTTTTCTGGTTGATCCTTGGTCGGATCTGGTTGTTTCGCCTGTTGGCTTGTAAGGATTCTGTAGCTAGATCCTTTGTGCTCTTTTTTCAGACTTTGAAAAGAGGGAACTTTACATGCTGCTTTGCTGATCAAAAAGAAAACCAAGAGTGACCGAAGAAAACGCCACAACCATAACACTCAATATCATCGACTTCTTAATGATATTTTTATTTATGAAAAAAGTATTTTAAAAAATGGTGTTTAAGTGTTAAATGTTTATAATTTATAGATAATGTAAAATTCAAAAATGTGTCAATATACCAATCCACATTTTGTACCGATAAAATTTGAAAATCGTAAATTGATAAGGATTGGGGTTAACTCCAGACGTTTGATGAGGACCGGCCCATGATCCTCCATCAGTCATCGGAAGTTTTGCTCGTCCGACTAAAGACTAACGCCCAACGATTTCTCAGTTCCTTGAATACAAGGAGGTATATAAGACTAGGCTAGGCTTGGAAAGCTTGTTGGATCTGTATTGCCACAAAATTGGTCCAGGTTAATGTGACTATTCTGTAAGACATTGAGCAAGTTGGGTCTGCTTCTGAAAAAATGGCCGAGCTAAAATAGACATTAAGTCCCAACCATTTGGGCTTTAAGTATTTTTGTTCTCACCATCCAAGTACTCTTTTGGATCAACTTGTTACCTACCACGGTGCACTAGGCAAGCAAAATGATATGGATAGGTCCCACATCTGCGAACCTTTTGGACTTGAGAGTAAACAAAATTACAAGCCTTCTTCTATGCTCTTTTGTTATACGAACTTGCTGGATACCAAATCATGCATGATGACAATGAGTCACAACATATAATATTTCCAAAATCCTACTCTTATCCATTTAAATGAAACAACCAGTTCTAAAGAGTTATTAGATATGGTTGTTTTTATTGATACAAAATATGTTCTCGCCGTGGCGCCCTCTTTATGAGGATTCGTCTCGGTCTTTCCCTTCTAGTGATTCGTCTCGATCCTCCCCTAGCACTCTAGTCCGAACCCCCTTTTCTGTTACCCCACCTCCTTCATCCCCTTCCACACCTCTTCTCTGTTCTCCCATACTCCTCTCGCTGCTGTTATCGCATACTCCATCGTCGTCACCTCTCCAACCCCCACAAACGACATCGACCCTCTCCTAACCGCTACTCTTAATCCGTATCCTGGCATGGAATTGTGAAGGGATCGTAGCACCTTACTCGACCAGCACTTGAAGACCTTTGTCCGACAGCACTTACCACGTCTCATGTTCCTCTCTAAGACTATGTAGAGGGCTGATCAGATGTAGTATTGTGCCGAAATCTCAACTTCCATGGCGATACGTGATTTGTTGCTGCGGGTCACCAGGAGGGATTGTCTTATTCCGGACATGGACGTCACAAAGCAAAATAAAGAAGCGAGATGTGTTGACGTGAGGATCGAATCCCGGGCCGAGATAAATTTTGTTTCACATGCGTCTATGGAAAAGTTGGACGAGCTGAACGCCACCGTACATGGGCCATGATGCGCCGACTTTCTAGGAGGGAATGCAATCGCTGGATCCTCATCAGTGATTTTCATGGGATTCTCACGTGAACGGAGACCCAATGAGATAATCTATATCTCCTTATCTTATTTCAAAGTTTCAAGATGCATTAGAGGACATTGGTTATCAAGCAACTCATTTACTTGGTGTTGGGGTCGTACTATAAACCGTCAGGTGGAATCTCGGCTAAATCGTGCCCTTGTGTCTGATATGCTCTATCAGAAGCTCCTTATTACTCTGCATAATACTGGTACTACTACATCATACCATTATCTGATTATGTTAACCCTCATAATGGTCTGGTAGCGTGTAGGTGTGCGCCCTTTTCTTTTTTGAGTCTATTTAGACACATGAGCCTGGGTGTGGGAGAATTGTTGAAAAAGTCTATAATGGCTCGAACACGGAGATCATGCACAACTCGTATTGGATCTGTTTTGGGACCTTATGGCCCCAATGTCTATCGGGCTCACCTTAACCATATCTGATGGTGCTAGAGACAAATTTCCCAGCTGAATGGGTGCAAGGACAGGGCTAGAATGAATAAGAGGGAATCCATTCAAGTCCAATATGAGCCAGCTCTGGTCTGGAGTGAGGCTTGTTGGAGACAGCGATCCAACCATCACTAGCTTTTTGAGGAGGATCGTAACACCAAGTTCTTTCATGATGCGACCTCTTTTAGACGCAGGTTAATCAGGTGTGCTCACTCCAAGATGATCGAGGTTAGATGGTTACTTGGGATACATGGATGGACGAGTTCCTCCTACAATATTTTACACAGTTTTTTACCACCTCCCATTCATCCCTACGGGGAATGTGACTAATCAATCATCCAGTTATTATTGGGGCCAAGAACTCGGGTCTCCTAGCCGTCATCACGGGGGATGCAGTTACTCAAGATGTCTTCCAAATAGGGCCAACTAAGGCCCCGGGTTCAAACGGGTTAAACCCAAAGTTTTACTAGTACTATTAGCATACATTGACTTCAGTGATCACGACATTTATACAACAGGTTTTGGCAGGGGGGCTCTAGAGTAGTTTCTAACCGAGACAACCTCGATTCTTATCCCGAACAAGTTGAGCCCGAAGTTGGTCATGAAAATGCACTTCATCGCTTTGTGTAACGTGGTCTTCCAGATCCTTCCTAAGGTCTTGGCCAATAGGCTTAAGGGCCTTCTCCCCGACATTATCTCTCCTACCTAAGGGAACTTCATCCCGTGTAGGTCCATCCATGACATCTTTTGAAGTCATTCATTATCCGCATAAGAAGACTCATGGTAAGCTAGGTTTTAAGGCTCTGAAACTGGACATGAGTAAGGCCTATAACCGTATGGAGTGACCGTTTATATTGCATATGACGAGGAAATTTGGTTTCTTTGACACCTGGGTGAAGTTTATGGTTGTCTTTATGGGGAAAGTCTCGTATCAGATTAGTTATGGGGAAAGGAAATAGGATTGTTCTCTCTGACACGAGGTATTCGGTAGGTGGGTTCACTCTCTCCCTATTTATTCATCTTCTATATACAAGGACTATCTATGCTGATTAAGAGAGCTCGGGGTAAAGGCTCATGCATGGGTGTTCGGTGGCCTAGGGAGCTCCGATCATTACCCATATGTTTTTTGTCGATGATTGCTATATTTTCTGTAGGGATATTCATACAGAGGCCAGAAGGGTTTTCAATATTATACAATTGTTTGGTTTATGGTCAAGTCAGACGATTAATATGTAGAAGTCCTCAATATTTTTCAGTACCACCACACCCGATGGTTCAGGAATACTGGTATATTCTCTTTATCCAAAGACCTTCGAGGCCTCAATGTACCTAGGTGTGCCTAATATGATGGGAGGGAACTGGAGCAGTAGTTTGGCATCTCTAGGGGATAGGGAGCATTGGGTCGTGGGATGGAAAACTCATTTCCCCGGCGGGGCGGGAGGTGATGATCTGGTCATTCCTCATGTCCATTCCCACGTATGTCATGTCTATATTTAGGGTCCCTTGGTCCATTTCTAATAGAATTCACGTGGCTCTTGAAATATTTTGGTGGGGGCGCCGATTGAGAAGGAGAGGCCGATTATCTAGCAAGATTGGGCCAACCTGTATCGCTCCAAGGCCTAAGGAGGCATGGCTCTTCGGAATCTCCAAGAATCTAATTATACTCTATTGAGGAAAGAAGTTTGGGGCTTGACCACGACATCCGTCTCTCTAGTGGCCCGTTTAGTAAGTGCTCGGTATTACCCGAAAGGCGATTTCCAAATAGTAGAACGGGGCAACAATGCTAGTTACATTTGGATGAGTATTCGGGTTACTCAGAGATTTATTATCCCGGACCTTCATAGAGTAGTAGGAGATGTGAAGTACATACTTATTCTAGGATCACCCTAGCTCCAAAACCCGGACCTTTATATTCATACTACCGATCCAATCCTTTCGGGTGCCAAGGTGGCTAGTCTTATGCTCTCGAGAGTCCAACAGTGGGATGTGGACCGTATATAGGAGTTTTTTCCACCGAGAGATCAGGAGGCTATTATGGATATCCCATTATCGGTCTATAGGACCAAGGACTTGTGGTATTTGGCATGATGATCCCAGAGGCCGATATTCGCCCAAGGCGGGGTATAGAGCTCTCCGTACACAAAGGTTACCCTATTCAGATGCTACCCCGACATGGTCTACTATTTTGCGAATCCAAGTCCAACCCAGGATTCGTATTTTTCTATGGCGGGATTTGACTGGTAGTTTGCAGGTAGCTGCCAACCTGTGTAGGCGATTTGTACCTATGTCCCCCCTTTCCCGATTAGCTTCTCCTAGACCAGAGTAGATTGATCACCTCCATTGTAGATTTGCACGCAACCGCTAGATTCGAGTGGGTGGCACGTCGTTTTTGAGCTAGGGGAATTAGTCAATGGCTTCCTTACCCCCTACAACGGTCACTACGATATCTCTATGGATTTGGGAGATTTGTAAGACACATAATGCCTTGGCATGGCAGGACACGATCCCTTTCCCCAATGGACTACAAATTACGACCATGAGCCAAATCTCGGCTTGTCATATTATTCGGCCCACGGGAGCCACCTTTTCGACCCTCCCCCCGATATGCTCTATGACCATCAATGTGGATGGCCCTATCTTCTGGGAGATAGGTCAATCGGATTGGGGAATTATCTGTAGCTCTGACTTAGGGATTGTTCTAGATGCGGTTAATGAAACAGTGTAGGGTGTTTGGGATCCCAATATGACAGTGGTCCAAGCGATTTTTACTGTCCTGACATTAGTACATGATCGACTTGTTATCATCCGTAGTGACGCTCTTAGAGTTCTTGGTGTCCTCTCGCCCCCTGGTTGCCTTTATTCCTGATTGGCGCTATCTTGCAGGACGTCAAGGTCCGTATCTCTCCGATCAAAATTGTCAAACTCAAGTTCGTGAAAAGATTAGCGAACAAAATCTCACATTGACTAGTCAAAAAATCCATTATGTTCCTGTTCTTATGAGGTCCGTTTATCTGATGCCCTTGTATCTTATGTTTGGACGATTAATAAATTCTATTTACGATATAAAAGAAAAAGAGTTATTGGATATTGATCGTTTTTATGTTTTGATGCATTTAATTCCATTGTGAGCAGTGTATGAGTCAGATGTCCATAAACACATGTATGGAAAATAGGTTAGTGATAATAAATATTATCTATAACCAAAATATTAGGCTAAGAAATACCTAAATTATATAAGTGATTGATAAATGAATAAATGTGGGAGACAGCAGAAGCACACTGAATCAGTAGTGCTTGCCATTGGACCACCTCCCATATTTCCTTTTCCAGTTCTCCGCGTGTTGAGACTACTGGTCCCACTTGTGTGGAATGTGGGGCCCACTTAACTCACTTATAAATACGGACGACTTGGATCATAAGAGCTCACAGTTGGTTGGTTTATCAATGGCTGCGCAAAGACTACTGAGCGTGATCTTCTTTGTCCTGTTGGGTCTGGGATTATGTTCCGCCGCTAGAACCCTTCTCACGTTTCACATTCCCGACGTCAGCTACCTTGGCGGTGGGGGCTATGGAGGCGGTGCCGGTGGAGCTGTAGCTGACCATGGTGCTGCTTCCGGATATGGAAGCGGTTCTGGTGGCGGAGAAGGCGGTGGTATTGGGTACGGAGCTGCTGGCGGTGGAGGAGGAGGCGGAGGGAATGGTGGTGGCAGTGGCTCGGCTGGTGGAGCTGCTGGATACGGAAGTGGTGGCGGTTTAGGAGGCGGTGCAGGGTACGGTGCCGGGGGAGCTGGAGGAGGCGGTGGGGGAGGAAAAGGAGGAGGTGGTGGAGGAGGATATGCCGGTGGTGCTGGTGGGTATGCCGGAGGTGCAGGTGGGTCTGGGTACGGTGGCGGTGAAGGAGGTGGAGCTGGTGGTGGTTATGGACCGGGGTTGGCCGGGGGAGGAGGCGGCGGAGGAAGCGGGGGTGGTGGAGGAGGAGGAGGTGCGGCCGCTGGAGGAGCACATGGTGGTGGATACGGTGGAGGTAGCGGAAGTGGGGGAGGTTATGGCGGCGGTGTTGCGGGAGGCGGCGGAGGTGGTGGAGGATCGGGAGGTGGCGGAGGAGGTGCTGCCGGGGGATATGGAGCAGGCGGATATGGAGGCGGTGAAGGTGGTGGGCACGGTGGTGGGTACGCCCCATGAACATACATATATATGTTCGATCGTCCAAGTGTTTTAATTAAGAAAACAAAATAAGAACCCATTCAACGTGTGATTCAAATGTATTTGAAATTATTGTACCATCATGCCATGCAAACTATATGCATGCATTCTCTAATTAAAAAGTTGCACAATTGTGTAAATTATGGTAATAAATTATTTATGAGGCAGTATGGATAAAAGCAACTATAATAATTAGCATCTTCATCTTTGTCCTCCTTCCTTGAGAAACTCCTTGAGGCCATTCGATAATATGAGCTCCGGCGTGGGCGCGGGAGACTCTGTTGCCGTGATTCCCCCGTCGAGGATCAGCCGGTTGTTGATCATGTCCGCCGTTCCATCTTCATTCATCACCACCATTCTGCATGGTAATTTTCTGGCAAAGTAGTCTCTGTACTTGTTATGGTGTCTGTCGAAAACAACCCAGGTGGCATGAAGGCTCGTGACCTGCTCCACCACCAGGACACGCCGAGGATGTCCCATTTCAACCTTCTTTTGCGGCACAACCTGTCACAAACATATATATATATATATGGACCCAATTAGATCATATATATATACATGGGGTAACATCGATTTCTAACCAATCAGAAAGGTTATTTGCAATTCTTAATTGAGATCGACTTTTTGTGACAAATCCTAACACAAAAGTGGTACACGTTTATAAAACATATCAATCACGTGTAAAATAAATATGAAAAAAGTGTTTTCCTTGTAGAAAAAAATGCACTCTTTATGCTACTTTTTGTAACAAACTACAACTTTTATGTTGGTTCATGTAAATTGTGCGACCTTTCAAGTTAGGAAATGTCTTGATAGGTCGACCTCAGTTAGGAATTGATAACTAAAGGTTACAGAAGATTAGAAAACAACGTTTTTTTTTCTATATACATATATAAGAGAGGAGAAACTTGAGGCAATATATAAGATGAAGTTAACCTTGTGTTTTCTGCAAAGTCTCAAAACCGATTGAAGCCTCTGATACTTGGCATCATCCTTCCATCCATCATTATGCAAGTCTTCCAAGTCCACAGCCCATACCTCCGACCATGTCTTGGAAAATACTGCTCATATATATATATATATACACATGTCTAAATTAATATCAACACGAACACGAACATGAATAAGAAAGTGTGGTTACGACTTACGAGGGATGTTGAGCCAGGGCATGAGAGCAAGGAGCGTGACATTGCAACCGGGCGTCACAATGTTCTCGAGGGCCCATTTCAGAGCGTCTATGCAAAACTCCTCCAGAGCATCAATCACTATAACCACATGGTTATAATTATTATTAGAGGAGCTCGAGCTCGACGCCACCGACTTGACCAATCCATTCCCTGTCCCTGTCCCTGCCCCCAACTGGCTGCCCTTGAGTTTTGAAAGAGCTACCATATTGATTATTGGAGTGATTTCTTTTGCTTCTCCAACCACAGAGAGAGCAAAAGAAAGCGGGAGGAAGGCTGAGAGGAGCTCCACCTGCTTTTTATTCTACACCTCTTTTGTCTTCATACAAATACTCAATGCTATTCCTTCGGTACAACCTAGAACATGACCACAGCTGATGCTATATATCTATCAACTTAAACTTCTAGATGAACAATGTTGGTGTAGAGTCAAAGTACAAAAACGCCAAGGCTTGGGAAGAAAACTAATTCGATAGTCAGGAGCAACTTGATGCTCATCTTCCAACCTCCCTAGGTGAAATCTACATCCTCTGTCTCTACTTGTCAACTAAACAAGGTTGGTTTGGCAGGATCAATGGTACCAACACACTTTAGTGCACAGCATAAACCCATTTTATCCGAGAATTCTAATTACAGAGGTTTCTTCTATGTTGCTGTTTTAACCTGAAATGATTCATTTTGTTTTTTCTATTGACTTCACAGGAATGAATAATAAAACTAATATGTAGCTTCCAGCTCCCTTTCTTTTTCTTGCTCAAACTTGTAACACAAGCAACTTTCAAACTCCTGTGCAACAGAACAAGTAATGCCAAGCCTTGGCCTCTTATTTCTCTTTTGCAAACAATTTTACATTTACTACATATGATGTTACCTGGCATGTAACAATTTCTATAACAAACAAATCCACATCACAGAACTCTGTCCTGGAAGTCTGTCATTATATTTGATGCCAAGGAACTGAGCTTCTTCCCGGTTTCTCCAGCTATATTCTTCAATGAAGAGATGTCCTGTTGTGCCTCAACACCATAAATTCAATGTAACTCCATCTCGACTTCTTAACTAACAGCAGCATTACAGTAGTAACAACAAACCTGGAAAGAGAGCCGGTTTATCAGGTCACTTGCACTGATATCGAGAGTGGAATCCGAATTGTCACCAAAAAGCTCAGCACTTGAGATAGCTGAAAAGCTCTAAAAGAAACAAGGATACATAGCTCAGCCTCAAGAACCCAATTCAACACATAAACCATGTCTATATCACATCATGGTGGTTCCTATCCAGAAATTACATGTGCTGAATTTTTGTTATACATGAAACAGAGGATTAATGTGTATCTAAGAAGCTTCTTTACATGCAGGATTAAGAAGATAAATATGCATTCTGAGGTTTGATTAAATCGACTACTTCAGAAAGCTTGAATTATCACAATCACAAACTAGCACCTGCTTTCTCTAAATCATCATGGGTATCAGAAATTGAAACTTGAAATTAGAAAGCGACCGGTAAAGGTACATACTGAAAACTTCTGCAAAGAAGCATGGGCATCAATGTCCCCAGCTTTGTTGCGATCCCCAAAATATTGGACAGATGAAATAGATCTAGCATTTGAGAATTTCTTCCTTGCTTCATCAGATTCTTGTATCTATGCAAATAATATTAAGTACATCCATTAAGACAAATATAGTAGTACAAACGGATTAATGTAGCCCTACTAGCCTTTCTAGACTAATAAAAAGAAAAACGTACTTGAGTCTTTGGGTTAGTTGAGCCTGTTTTTTTTGGAAAACCACTGTCCATCCCAAACTCAGAGAAGAAGCTTGAAGATTTTGGTGGAGCTACATGGTTATTCAGATGTGTGGCAGCGGGACTCGTCTCAGAAGTTTGGACATTCTCAACATATTCAAAGCGGGAAGCAAATGATGATGAGCAAACTGCAGGGGCAGTTTTAGCTGTGGCAGAAGCCGGAAGAGATAGTTCTTCAGGCTTTTGATCATAAAGACTTTCAGTTGGCTGCAATATGTTAAGACATTTTCTTTAATACAAAGCGAACCACAGCTTCTGATAATCAAATGGTTCATAGCTAGAATAATCCACCTTGCCAGTAAGCTTTCTAGCACCAAGCCCCCCGGTTTTTCCAGATTTCCTTGCAGCAAGAGGCTTTTTCACAGTAGTTGGTGAAGCTCTCTGAGAAAGTTTAGGTGCAGAAGAGACCTCGGGAAGGTGTGAAGTTTGTTTGGGAGCAGTGAAGGTCTTGATTTCTGGAAGAGCATTAGTGGGTTGGGAAGCAAGAGGGGGAGATGTGGGCAAACCTGCCTCTTCTACCATACTTTTAGCAACTTCTTTAGAGAGTGTCTGCTTATACAACTCAGCAGCTCTTGATGTGTACTTAGCCTCAATTTTACCTCCGTCCGACCATCCATGCTGCTTGAAGAATACTTGTGCACGGTTGTTCCCCCCGAACCACATGACTCTCAATTGCTCCGGAGTCCATGAATCTAAATTTGTTGACCTACAAAACAGTATAAACTTGCAATCATAATCATAGAACAAACACCTTATCACCAATTACAAAGAATTAAAGTCCTGTAGGGGGCAGAAGCTGAAAATGGAACTGGGATGGTGGTTTTTATTTGGATATTCATGCATATCTCCATTATTTATATCAGTACAAAGGATAAGATGAAAATTTGAACTACAATGTACATCCATATTAGAAATTAGCATCCTATAAAGTTTCTTTTATATGAAACAAGAATGCTACATACATTTTGATCGACGACCCAATTAATTAATTGTGATAATAAGTAAAAGGAAATGATGACTGGAGCAGAAAAATCACCTGACGAAGCTGATGTGAACACCGAGGCTGCGGTGCACGGCTGAGCAGTCGATGCAGAGGAAGATCCCGTACGTCACCGATGCCCAGGTCGGGTTCTTGGCATTACAGTCGAAACACATCTGAAATATATAGAACCCAATTCAAAATTCACAAAGTCGGATCTGACCCAGACTTCGAAAACACAAACCCTCAATCATAAAATCATTAGAAATACAAAATTAAGAGCGAAAAGGACAGAACCTTATTATCTGACTTGGATTTCAATTTTCTGAAAACAGCATTCTTGTCTGAGGAAGTGTCGGACGCCATGAAGACGGAGAGGGAGAGAGAGAGTTCTCAGGGGGTGCTCGAACACCTCCCGAGAGAAATCAAAATTAGAAATATAATGGCAACCGCAAATCGTTGGTCTGTCTGTGTTCCAGAAGATGGAGAAACCATTTCTATATGTTTGTTTGTGTTTGCTCTGCTATTTTGAGCATAAATGGGCTTTTTATTTGTGTTAGATGGTTGCTGTCTGTCTGTTCAGAGGTATCATTCTGATTCCTTGAACCTCAAGGGAAGTTGACGGGAGTGCTAAAAGCCCAAGAAAGGCCCAATGGTTGGGTGATGCACATGCTGTGGGTTTGAAATTCTTCGAATTAACAATAGGTAAAAGCAAACATTACCACGTGTGCTCATCACATTCTATGCAGCTGCTGGGATATTGAAATTAGGGTCCATTGTTTCACATGGATGCTAACACCCTAATCTAACATGTCTTTCTTGTTTCATCATGTGGAGTGTTTTGTTTTCACAAGCTTTTTGTTCTCTATCCTTTCACCTAGGTTTTTTAGTTAGTGTTGAATATAAAATCATAATGGAGTACACAATAAGCTTTAGTCTTTAATCTAGTTAAGTTTCGAATATGATATTTCATGATCACGGATTTAAATCTTATTATATTTGTAATATACCATGATTTCTTTTATTTATCTCATTTACTCCATATAGATGTCAACCTTTAACTCTGTCTTTGTAAATAAATTACACCTAAACTTTCTTATGGTCTCATGTTTCTTTAAAGTTACTTGTTCAAATCTCAATGTATACACACACTTGTTTAAAAACAGGTGTAAGTAAAGAAAAAACTAAGAATAGAATTGCCTTGTCTTCATTTCAAATCAATTTTCATTTTATTTATAAGTTTATAGCTTTATGTATTATATAAAATATAATTTAAGAAAAATTCGATGTAGTCTCGTTGTACTTTGACCAATTTTCAAATCATAACATAAACCTATCAATTTTCTTATATGGTAACAAGTTAAACAAATTAATTCTCAAAATGTATCAAAATCTATTAAGTGTAATTAACTCCGTGAAATACCAGTCACATGTTTGTCATGTGCATCTTAAACATTCGTGAAATGGTATGAGAAAACTTGATGTCATAACGTAGACTTTTCGTTTATTCTCAAATCATAACCCTGACATATCAGTTTTTCTTGTTACTCATTAAACGACCGTTAAACTTGAGGACGGGAAATGACAAACGTTACAGTCAACGTTATGATATGAGAACCAACTTTTGTTTGGGATATGATTTGATAATAAACAAAACGTTAGAGTTATGACATCGAGTTACCCCTATAATTTATGTCAAAGACAATCTTGGACACTTATCAAGTTTATTAAAGTTATGGACAAAAGAAAATGTTCTTATGAGTTATATATATATATATATATATATATATATATATATATATATATATATATATATATATATATATATATATATATATATATATATATATATTGATCTAAACCAACTTCACCGTTTTTTTAATTAAAATGTGCAATTTCATTAATTTAAATTATCAATTACAAGTGAGTGTATCAGGAGAAATTCTTGACCACGAAGAACATATATAGAACACAAATTATTCGCTATTCTATTAAGTTCTTGTAATTTTTTTTATATTTAGTTGTAATTTGATACAGTTAAAACTAAATATATATGGATATATAAACTAAGGAAATAGATAGATATTTTTGTGTGAGATTTTATTAGATGACGTGGGAAAAAAATGTGTAGTGAAATCAATGATATGTTATCAATAGCTTAAGAAATATAAAGACAAATGTCAATGTCATGGTGGTGCTCACTGCCCACTCAAACTTTAGGTCCACCCACCCTTTAGGTACCTTACCTTACTCCTCCTTACCACTAGGCCAAATTCAGAATAATTAATTCCAATTTGAAAAATAAAACTCTTTTTAATTAATACATTTACTGATTCAATACAGGATAACGTAAACAAAGCATACTTGCATACAACAAAGTCATTCGTGTACAAAACTTTCACAAAGCATACGTATATACCAACAAATGACATATATATGAAAGCTAGGAAGAAAATGAGAAATTATTGTCTTTATTACAAGTTTGAGGGACAAAAAACAGGTAGACATATGTGTCTCCGAATAAATTGCTGTTGTGTGAAAGATGTATCTCGTGTCTGATTTTGTTACCGGCCTTTCCTGTGCTGTCCCTTCTTATTTCTTACGTTGTGGTGATAAGCTGCTCTCTTGTCTTCTTTTTCTTCTTCCCCACTTTGGGTTATTTATGAACTGTCATTGCTTACTTGTCTATTTGACATTTTAATGCTTTAACGTTGTTACTATCACGAAATAATGAAGCTTCCATTTTACATTGGAATTTCCGAATTTGGCCCATTGTGCTTTATCAGTGGGAGAACACCCAACCTATCTACGTCTAATTAGTTTCACTTTTACATTTCAAGTGGATATATGCATGCAAGCCGGCTTTTCCATTAATTCAAACGGTTTAATGTTTTTTGTTAAGGAAAGGATATGAGTTCGATTATTCCGAAAAAATAAAGGAAAACATACATCTAGTATAAACAACTAAGCTACAATCCAGGGGATACAATCTGAAACAATCTAAGATACTGTTCGGAATTCTCCTCTCTGAACTTGAGAAGGTGATCCAATTCACATAAAGGCAAACTGAAATAATTATATGATCAACTGTAGAAAAGTAACGACAACTGGAGATACAATCAGTAATGCCAAGCCAAGAAGTTAAAAACCGCGTCGGGAGGTTGTCTTGCCTTGCTAGGTGATGCCTAGAGACCTTTCAGATAACCTGACCCCACGCCAAAAGGCTACACTCAGACACGTGTATTATGAGGACTCGTTTGATTCGAGGCCCAACGACGGGTTTCCTGCCCCCATTGGGCCCTAACCTTCAAGGATCAGGGCCGGGGTCCTTGTTGATGCTGCAAGATGATCAATGATGAGATGTCAGGTAGGTTCGTCGATTTCTAGGTACAATCGGTTTCCCTCCCCCATTGGGCCCTGGCCCCCGGGTCTGGGTCAGGGTCGTCATCCCCTATGAGAGGCATGCAACGCTGGGCTGGAAATTTCATACCATGATTGTGGATGCTGCACCGGGAATAGTAGCAACGATGTAGGGTCCTCCAAGCTCAGGAATCGAGAGGGCTAGCTGCCGGAGACCGATGAAAGATTGTCCAAACACCGGCTATACAAGCCCTAGGCTCAAAAAATTGGTGAAGAGTAATGAGGGCCCGAATTTTTTTTTGATCCGGTGAGTTCGCAACCATATGCGGCATAATGGGCAATAGGCATTTCTCTCCCCCTTCAGGAGGAAAAACTAGATCCGGTAAGGCCTACACCGGCCATACTTGCACCATTTGAGGTTCCTCCTTCCCCGATGGAACCCGGTCCGAAGGAAACACGGGTTGGGCTAGCCCGAACCTCAAAAACAGATCTGGCAAAGAGGGCGAAAGTCGTCCCTGTCCGGCTCCAAGAGACGAGACCACAACCGACAGTACATGTTCCGACGAGATCTCCTCCGTCGAGTCTTGAGACAGGTGGATTTCATCTCTTCCCGGTGAGGCATGCGTTGACAAAGAAAGTCCCAGACGATGGGCGTTATTCCCCGAAAAAGACCAACCAAGTAGAGCTTCGGTATGGCCACAATAATAAGATATGCCCCCCGCGGTCGTGGTGGTGATGGAGCGGCTCCGACGATGAGGGGGTCCCATTGAACCGGACAGCTCGACAGCAAATAAGGGGCCATCTTTTTCGGTGAGACCAGACCAGACGCTGGAACTATGGTGTGTGCCAGAGGAAATCCGGCCTTCACGGACGAGGGAAGGGTTTCCCCAATGATGAGAGAATGTTCCCAGTGTTGAGAGGAATCCCACAGAGAGGGAAAACCCAACGGTATACTCGGGCGATGGGGATCGTGTGGGACGGGGATCTTGGATGAAAAAGAAGGTAGGGGAATGAGAGAATCATGAGGTAGGGGAGGAGAGAAGCAGAGATTGAGGAAGGGGCCGGACATACCTCCACTGGTCAGCCCCGATACTGGAGCTCGATTGACCATCGGTGGTGGAAGCGCCAAAACGATGTGGACACAGGGTACATTTTTACGGTTTCATGCCAAAACCAGCGAGAAAGGACAGAGAGCATTAGAGAGGGAGGGGCTCTTGATGTATATATCCTAACAGTTTAATATCTAAACCTTAACTGCTCATTTTTTGTTATGAATATTATGGATTATCCCATCAAATGACTCATATGAAGTATAAGAGTCTCATTGTAAAATACTTGGATCATTTCATTTCATCGCATCTTAATACAATTTTACCATTTTAATTCAATCAAACTTTAACTTCATATATTTATATAGCAATCATACAAATTTCGGTTTCTTTCCCATAATTATCGCTAGGTGGGAGCACTACGCTAAGGCGCAGTGCTTGTTGTAATATATATGTTGTCCCTAAGTTATTGCAGTATTGTTCTACTCATATTGCTTATCTTAAATGTCCCTGGGGTTATCCACTCGTTAGTGAAAAATTCTCTCTAGAGCTACAATAACCTCATCAGAAATTCTTCCCAGTTCATCTCTCTATCAGCTCAAGGTCAATGTAAAATGGCGTCTTCATCTTCATTAGGACCGCCACTTGGTTTTCATTATATACCAACAAACAACATTGAAGACCAGAGATCAACCACATCCCAAACAGACACTGAGATTCGAGATAATCTGATGGAAACGTATGGAGATCGTGATATTAGAGAAGATCACTTTGTGAAATATAAGTTTGGCAACCTGAAAAAACTTTAATCTGTTTGTAGAAAGCCACCATTAGTCCCTCTTGCTCCCCAGGGAAGAAAGCATAATCATGGCTTGGGAAAAGAATTCAATACTGACTTTGAGAGAAGATTGAGAAGAGGACTTGGGTCATCATTTCATTAGGAGAGAGATCGTGGTTGGTAGGAAGTTAATCTTAAGACGATAGAGTATTGGGCTTTTATCATCAATATCAATTATTTGATAAATTGATGTTTGATTCAGATCCCAAGATTCTGCTAATGTTGTGAATTTTGGTTTTTGAGAAGATTAGTAAACAAAAAAAAATTGGATGGTTGTGAACAATATAAGCAAGGCTTGTGTTTGGGTTTAAGATCTTTGATCAATTTATAAACGATGTTTGGAATTTTTTGATTCATTGATTAGTTCGTTGATAAATAAAGCATAAAAGGAAAAGAAAATTCTAATTTAATTTTTTTATAGTAAAATTGTTGTTTGTTAGAATAGTTAAGAATAAAACAGTTAATTCATGATGTCAGTCTCTCTCGCCTCTTGAGAGCTCTCTCCTAACCCTAGCCGTCCTAGCTAATGTGTTCTCTCTTACCTTCATCGTCGATTTGCCTTCTACCGTGGTTCCTTCGGTCGTTACTGTCGCTGCCCCAGCCGGCGATGCCCCTCTGCTACCGTCCTGCCCCTCGCAGATCGTTCCCGGTGCTAGGTATAAGAGTCGTCGATGGAGAAAAGCCAAACCCTCGGTTCTGGCTTTGTCTTCCTCTACGTCGGTGCTGCCGGTCCTCCCACTCCCTGGCCTGGGAGCATTGATGGACGTGGCCTCCTTCTCCATAGGAGCAACTACTCCATCCACGGTTGCGAAACCAAGACGAGGGCGGCCCTTGCGACGTCCCCCAATTACGTTCTTCTCACGCAACGTCCTCCTCGGCTTTCTCCCTTCATACCCTATTCCGCCGACCCAACCGTTTGGCCAAGACCTTGCTCTGGCCCCTCCTCCCCCGGGCGGCGCAGTTTCCAGGGTTTGCCAAGACCTTGCTCTGGCCCCTCCTCCCCCAGGTGGCGCAGTTTCTAGAGTTTTCTAAGACCTTGCTCTGGCCCCACCCCCCGGGCGGCGCAATTGCTAGGGTTCCGACTCCCCCCCCCCCCACTTTGATCTGATAATAAGTGGAGGGCGCAGGTCTAGAGATGGAACTGAAGCACTCAAAGGGCCGGCGGCTGGAGAACTTTAGGACGATCAGACCAGGGCGGCGAAGCAGCCCCGCCAGGAGGAATGAGAGGCACGAGGAGCATGGGGGACTGGCCCTGGGAGGAGTCCCATGACAATGTTTTGCCTCCCACCATCACCGTTACTGTTGAGGTCCCTCAGGATCTCCGGTACCCCGTTCCCCCCACTATCTTCTTTCCTTGCCTATACGACATCCTAGCTTAGTGATAGCTGACCCATCCAATACCGTCACTGACGGTTATAGTATGAAAAGAACTATGACAACATTATGTCTTTTGTCTGTTCTTGTTCTTCGTAGTCAGAGATTTATTCCTGCTGCGCTCAAATGTACTTTAATTTATATTAATGATTGACACCTTTCATTAAAAAAAAACAGTTAATTCATCAAAAAAAATTAACAATGACTATTACCAAAATGTAAAGTATAAAAATAAATGTGTGATACCAATCCAAAAGGGTATACAAATATAACTACCCAAAAATCTAATGCACATAAGGGAAGGGAGTCAGATATGGTGTCATGAAGAATACTTAACAATTAAGAGGTTAAAACTACAAATAAAGAAAGCACAGATGATTTAGGTATAAGAAAATACAGGTCTGTTTAACAAAATGGAAAACATAAAATAAAGAAACTTTAGGCATTAATTTGACGACACGCATTAGGAAAAGATAATGTGCCACACTAATTAATTGGATTAACGTTTGTTTAATGAACAGAATCAATGATCCCACGAACCACAATCGACAGATACATCGGAGGGCCAGGATTCACTCCCGTCAATCCAACGCGTTCCCTTACATTTTTAATTGATTAAATTTTGTAAGCTTTCACGATGTCCTTGTCTATGTCATAGAAATGTTCAAACAAGAGTTAACAGAAATTGGGTTTATGTTCAGTCAAATCAACCGGCGACGTTTTGCAATTTAGTCCCCGAGGTATCGGATATTCGTATTTGATGTATACTTGACATAGGACAGCAGAAGGATAAAAATGGTAAAAATAATAAAAGGATGTCGGATTGATTAAAAAGTCAACCGATAAATCTGCTTCAGCAAATGATATAACGCCACGTAACCTAGGCGAGTAATTAGTAGTGCAATTAATTACTACGGTGACACGCCGGCATTGTTTAACGATGAATTAGACTATACACAGATGAGCCTCCGCCTGTTTAGGCTCTTTTGTCTGCGCATAGTACCAGCAACTGAAATTCAACTCAAATTCAAGTCAAATAAATTCCAAACACTTGTCAAATGCAACTAAAATTTTCTTCCTATACTCAATTCCACAGAACAGAGCCCCAACTAAAATCATCTCCTTCTCTCCTCTGTTCCATCATTTGACCGCCGCCACCGGCTACCATCAAATCAAGCTCGAAAAGGTGTGTGTGGATGGAATGAGGGAGTACCGGCCGCAGCCGCAATCGATGAATCTTTGGACAGACGACAACAGCTCCGTGATGGAAGCTTTCATGAGCTCCGAGCTCTCAAGCTTCTGGCCTCCGCCGCAGTCCTCCTCTGCCTCTACTTCCGGCCCTGTTACCACCGACGATCCTCCGCCGCAACCGGCGGTATTCAATCAGGAGACCCTCCAGCAGCGCCTTCAGGCTCTTATAGAAGGCGCGCGCGAGAGCTGGACCTACGCCATCTTCTGGCAGTCCTCGTACGACTACTCCGGCGCCTCCCTGCTCGGGTGGGGCGACGGCTACTACAAAGGCGAGGAGGACAAGGGGAAGAATAGCACCAAGAAGACCCCTCAGTCGTTGCAGGAGCAGGAGAACCGGAAGAAGGTGCTCCGGGAGCTCAACTCGTTGATCTCGGGCTCCGCCGACGATGCCGTGGACGAGGAGGTCACCGACACGGAATGGTTCTTCCTCGTCTCCATGACGCAGTCTTTCGTCAACGGCGGCGGGCTGCCGGGGCAGGCGCTCTTCACCTCCAATCCAGTCTGGGTCGCCGGCCCCGAGAGGCTTGCGGCCTCCCCCTGCGAGCGTGCCCGGCAAGCGCAGGTGTTCGGTCTGCAGACGGTAGTCTGCATACCGTCGGCGAATGGGGTCGTCGAATTGGGGTCGACGGAGATGATATTCCAGAGCTCCGATCTGATGCATAAAGTGAAGGTCTTGTTCAATTTCAATAACAACCCTGAAATGGGTTCGTGGGCGATGACCACCGCCGCCGCCGATCAGGGCGAGAACGACCCATCTTCGCTCTGGATCAGCGATCCGTCGAGCGGGGTTGAAATTAAGAATCCCTTGAATACCGTGTCGGCTCACCAGCTCGCCTCCAAGCCAATTCAGATCGAAAACCCTAGCTCAAGTAGTTTGACAGAGAACCCAAGTGCAGTTCACCACCAGCAGCTTCAGCAACAACCGCAGACCCAGACCTTCTTCACCAGAGAATTGAACTTTTCTGCTTTTGATGGAAATTCCCAGCTAACGAAGCCTGAATCAGGTGAGATACTCAACTTCGGGGAAAGCAAGAGAAGTGGAAATTTATTTTCCGACAATTCCCAAATCGGGATTGAGAAGAATAAGAAGAAGAATTCTCCAGGCAGCAACGACGAAGGGATTCTCTCCTTCACTTCAGGTGTTATCTTGCCATCATCCTCCAAGCCCGGGGGAGACTCCGATCACTCGGATCTCGAGGCTTCAGTTGTTCGGGAGGCAGAGAGCAGCAGAGTGGTAGACCCGCCGGAGAAGAAGCCAAGGAAACGGGGAAGAAAGCCTGCAAATGGAAGGGAGGAGCCTTTGAACCATGTAGAAGCTGAGCGTCAGAGAAGGGAGAAGCTCAACCAGAGATTCTACGCACTCCGAGCGGTGGTCCCAAATGTGTCCAAGATGGATAAAGCGTCCCTTCTTGGCGATGCCATATCTTACATCAACGAGCTTAAGGCCAAGCTTCAAGGTGTCGACACAGACAAGGAGGAGATGCAGAAGCAGTTGGATTCATTGAACAAGGAGCTAGCAAACAAAGGGTCAGGGCCTCCTCCTGCTCAGGAGCTCAAGATGACAAGCCACCTTGCGAGCAAGTTGACAGACTTGGACATCGATGTGAAGATAATTGGTTGGGATGCGATGATCCGAATCCAATGCAATAAGAAGAACCACCCTGCAGCAAGGTTAATGGTGGCTCTGAAAGAGTTAGAGCTGGACGTGCACCATGCCAGTGTTTCTGTAGTGAATGAGTTGATGATCCAACAAGCTACAGTGAAGATGGGTGGTCGGTTTTATACACAAGAGCAGCTCAGGAATGCACTCTCTTCCAAAGTTGGATAGGCACTTAACAGAGGCACTTCGGGACGTTTTAAGGTTCCCCTGAGCAAGCTCTGTATCATAGTAATGTCCCCACCTCTTCTCTGCTAGATGTAGTATAAATTTGAGATCATCTTCACAAGGGTGTTGTTCCAGGTCTCTCTTCCAATTCATGTAAATTTGAACCTTTTATCCATGGATAATACTAGTGATTTGCGGACTATACGTGCTTGCTCCTCTATGGTTATTTTCTGCACTCTTGCCTTGTTTTCCCTAAATCTTGATTAGATTAACATCATGTTGGAACAGATTATTCAGTTTGTATTAACCTTGGAGTTTCTTCTATAAGGTCTCTTCGAGGTCATGAGAAAGTGAAGTGATTTGACTCAGATCATCCACTTCCAAATCACAACATACTTTTCATAACTAGTTGATTGGACCTTGGTTTTGACAAGTAAAACATTTACATTGTCCACATAGCTGCCGTCTCACAATCAATACTTTTAGATGGTCCACCCGTTGCAAGAGGAAAAAAGAATATGAGGTGCTAGAAACATCTTCTGTCTGTGAATTCTGTTTTGACATGATACAAAAGGGAAAAAAGAATATGAGGGGGGCCATAACGAAGAGTAGTTGATGTTTACATTTATATATTATTTATGGTTAGTATCATAAAACACTACATAAATATACACGTTTTTCAAATAATACATTAAGTTATGATTTTTTCATGTGTTACACCTATGTATCAACAAATTATCAAAGTTTACAGATACATAGGTGTGCCACATGAAAAAATCGTTGATACATAAGTGTGCCACATGAAAAACATCATAACTTAGTGTGTTATTTGAAAAATGTGTATACTTGTGTGGTGCTGCTTTATGATATTAACCTTATTATTTATGTTCAATAGTTGAATATGTATAAAACACAAACGCTCTCAAGACTTAGCGCCACACAGAGAAAAAGATGGCTATGACCATGGCTATGGTCTCTGCCACGGTCTATGCCATGGCTCTATTCTTTGTGTAAAAACAACAATATCAGGAGACGATGTCCTCAATCCCATAACTGATAGGCGGTGACGGAGACAACTATTCAATGGAGGCGACATTTGTCGATTTTAACAATGATTTTGTCTCTCTGTCCGAATACAACTATTGTCATTTTCCTCTGAGTCTAAGAGACTATACACTGAGTCTAAGAGACTATAGATATCATCCAGGGCCAATCCAAAAAACCGATCCCCTCAATTTAGGATTTCGATTTGCGAGGTTTGGTTTTGGTACAACTTTACCAACCGAACATCTTCACGAACCGTGTGGAGAAGGTCTCTGAGCAATACAGACGATGGACTTGGGATCCAGGATGAGGGACGATAGGATGTGGTCTGTCTCCACAGCACCCAAGGTCGGGTACCTCGAGTTTGGACAGACCCTTTTGGGATATGTCAGTTTTGGGCATGCCCTACTGGATTACGGCAGGGTGGATCGATCCGATGATGATTTACGAAGGGCAGAGCGATCTGTTTCTGCGAGAAGTATCAGTGAAGGCACAACCGAAGCATGCTCCGTTATCCTTATCACATATAAACCAACTCTCATCACAGGTAGGGAAATCTCAGGTGATCCCGGTGACTCAAGATGATGGGTTGGTAATACCAGAACACGCTACTACGAAAGTGACGGGGTTCAGAAGAACTGGCATCATAGGCTCTATAGTTTCTTCTGTTGGGTCTCGAGGTAGGGTTGGAGATGAACCAACTCGCAGCGGAAAATCAATGAAAACCAAGAGACGATTAAAACCATGAAACAACTAACAAAGAATGGATTCACAAGAGAAAATTCAGCATTATTTCTTACCAAAACAAGAACACCAGGTAACGAATGATTGACTTGAGTCTGCAAGACGCCTACGTATCCACATGGGAATCAAAGACACGTAGTTCTTCTCTTTGAGGAATCAAGAACACAAAAATGGAGGTGGGATCTTGCCAAACCCGAAATTGTAGGGAGAAAGGGAGAGAAGTTGTGTTTCCTATTCTTGTCTTGTATTTGTTATGTTGAAAAAAGATGACTTAACCATAACAAACCCTATACTTGTCCAACTAAAGGAATGAGATAAACATGGTGACAAGTAAGGTGTAAATAGGACAAAAATATGGCTAGATAAGATGGGGTTAGGTGGTGAATCACCAACACCTTAATCCTTGTCATGCTTACTTAGTACTAATTAATCAAGACTTGATTAATTAGTTCCATGGGCCTTGGTTGCATGGGCCTTTCATGGGCCTCTTGGAACATGGCCCGTGACCATTTCCAATGAGGTCCCGTGATTCGCTCATCGCCTCAACGCCTTCCATACCGGAAATGTCCAACATTATCCGGCGCGATCAATCCCAAGACTCCAAGCCTTGTCTCGATCCGTAAAGTCCTATTCACTTACGGGCACATGACCCAAAACCCAGTTTTGGTCATGTCCCGAGACAACTCCCTTTGGGCCATTCTCCATAAATATGTCAATGAGTTTCACCCTCCGGTGTGACCTTTAGGTTTATGCATGTCAATAGATCAACGTAAAATCCCATTTTACTTGATCTTATTTAAGTGGCAACTAACGAGACTTTAATATTGTCTGACACTACATAACAAATCGATCTTGTCGATTTTAACCTTTCCGTCGTCTATGTCACTATCATTTTATCTCTGATATCCTGATTGAGATAAGGCATAGAGCCGTCATCCTTATTATTCTCAATCAATGTTCCTTGATATGTGAGATGACTGAATATATGATACCTATTATCATGTGCATGGCCATGCTATTCTTTCAGTCACTCTCGATCAAGCGCCCGAGAACCAATATCTTTCTCATACCTTAGTATAAGGGATAAATCCCTTAGCCGTCTTTTGTGTCACTCATGTAGTCCGTCCCCAAGCCAATCATGGCCGTTATGGAAGCCCTGTTACGGACAACGTTAGGCTCAGGTCAAATTCAGTTGTGGACTACATAACGATCACAAAGACTCCTTGGTCTAAGGATACATGACAAGCTACGACACTGAATATGTTCATGACTTAATCCATGGCACATATTCATGGCGGGTCGTCCAATATCATGCCCCACATGATATCTATGATCAGACTCCGGAGTCCCATTCCAATGACTAACAGAACGTAAGCCATAAAGTGCCATCTTTCATACTAGTCGCTTTTAGTGAAGCTTTGTTGACTAGGGACCCATCGAGTGTTATCTATCTCGATCTATAGTTCTATTCGCATTGTGGGCATAGATCATATCACACATCGATATATTACTCCAACACATAAGTAATATAAAGCCGCTTTAATTTTATTGCTAACGATGATATATACATTTGGACATTTTGGATTGAACTACGTGCACTAAGACTAACAACCACTTGCCCTAGTTCCAATCTAAACTCCAATATGTCACCATCGACTTTACATGTCTAACATGTTTAGGCAGCGATAGAGCCTTAGTCAAAAGTTTGGCTATGTTATCATCTGTTGCAATATAGATTATCTTCACTTCACCTCGGTTCAGTATTTCTCTGCTGAGGTGGATACGACGTAGTACATGTTTGGATTTGTTATGCGATATGGGCTTTTAGCTTGCGCAATGGCCCTTGTATTGTCGCAAAATGGATTCACCAGGCTAAATGAGTTTTTAATTACACCCAACCCTGCCGTGAATTTCCAAATCCACATAGCCTCCTTAGCTGCTTCTGCAGCATCCATGCACTTGGCCTCTGTCGTAGATTCGGAGACGGTATCTTGCTTTACGCTCTCCCATCTAAAGCTCCGTCATTCAACACAAACACATATCCTGACTAACTTCTAAAGTCATATGGATTTTTCTTGGAAAACTAACGTCTACTTATCCTTCGACGACTAGTTCAACATCATCTTTCCTCCGGGTTAGACTGATGTCTGCTGGTACAACATAAGGCTTACGAGACGTCCGGTCTCGTACATGTCATGGCATATATGATCAATCCTGCCCCCAGGCGCATGGGATTCGCATCATCCTTTTCATCTCATCAGGTGTCTTAGGACACTGAGTCTCGTTGAGAGGAATGCCATGACTAGTGGGTAAGAGTCATTTCTTTGAATCGAGCATTGAGAACCTACTCAATGCCTTGTTCACATAGGTTCCTTGACTTAAATCCAAGATCATCTTGGTGCAATCTCTACATATCTTAATCCCTAAGATATAAGAAGCATCGCCTAAGTCCTTTATTGAAAAACACTTCCTCAACCAAGCTTTAGTCTCGCAATGAGCACCGGAAAGGTAATCTTGCTCCCACTAGCCTTTTATAAACGCAAGATTCATCCTCGTTCTTGATTAAGCCAAATCCAACCACAGCTTCATCAAAATGAAGGTTCCAACCCCGAGAAGCTTGTTTCTATACATAAATGGATTTCAACAACTTACAAATCTTTCCCTTATTTTTCGGATCGACAAAACCTTGTGGCTGAGAGACATAAAACGTCCTCAGTCAAACTTCCATTTAAGAAATCGGTTTTGACATCCACTTGCCATATCTCGTAATTAAGATATGCAGTTATGTCAATAAGAATTTGGATCGATTTTGACCATATCCCCTAGGGAGAAGGTTTCCTCATAGCAAATCTATTGGATCTGCCTATAACCTTGTTGGGTCTCGAAGGAGGGTATGAACACATACTTGCAGCGGAAATAACTCGAGACCATGTCATAGAACACTACCAAATATTAGATACACAAGAGAATAAACAATATGGATGTTTCCTTACCAACTAGTTCAAGAAAAGGAAGAGAACACCAAAGAAACGATGATCGGCTTGAGTCTCCAAGACGCCTACGTATCCAATTGGAATCAAAGCCACGTAGTTCTTCTTTAGATGACTCAAGAACACAACAAGAGGGAGGAAAAGTGCCAAACTCGAAATTGTAGTGTGAGAGGGAGAGAAGTTGTGTTTCCTATTCTTGTCTTGTCTTTGTTATGTTGAAAAAAGATGACTTAAACATAACAAAACCCATACTTGTCCAACTAAAGGCATGGGACAAGTATGGTGTCAAGTAAGGTGTAAATAGGACAAATTATGGCAAGACAAGATTGGGTTAGGTGGTGAATCACCAACACCTTAATCCTTGTCTTGCTTACTTAGTACTAATTAATCAAGACTTGATTAATTAGTTCCATGGGCCTTGGTTGCATGGGCCTTTCATGGGCCTCTTGGAACATGGCCCGTGGCCATTTCCAACGAGGTCCCGTGATTCGCTCATCGCCTCCATGCCTTCCATACCGGAAATGTCCAACATTATCCGACGCGATCAATCCCAAGACTCCAAGCCTTGTCTCGATCCGTAAAGTCCTATTCACTTACGGGCACATGACCCAAAACCCAGTTTTGGTCATGTCCCGAGACAACTCCCTTTTGGCCATTCTCCATAAATGTGTCAATGAGTTTCATCCTCCGATGTGACCCTTAGGTTTATGCATGTCAATAGATCAACGTAAAATCCCATTTTACTTGATCCTATTTAAGTGGCAACTAACGAGACTTTAGTATTGCCTGACACTACATAACGAATCGACCCTGTCGATTCTAACCTTTCCGTCGTCCCTGTCATTATCCTTTTATCTCCGATATCCTGATTGAGATAAGGCATAGAGCCGTCATCCTTATTATTCTCAATCACCGTTCCTTGATATGTGAGATGACTGAAGATATGATACCCAGTATCACGTGCATGTGGCCATGCTATTCTTTCAGTCACTCTCGATCAAGCCCTTAGCCGTCTTTCATGTCACTCATGCAGTCTGTCCTATACCGCAGTATGAGGGATAAACCCCTTAGCCGTCTTTCGTGTCACTCATGCAGTCTGTCCCCAAGCCAATCCTGGCCATTATGGAAGCCCTGTTACGGACAACGTTAGGCTCAGGTCAAACTCAGTTGTTTACTGCATAGCGATCACAAAGACTCCTCGGTCTAAGGACACATGACAAGCTACGACTATGAATATGTTCATGACTTGATCTATGACACATATTCATGTCGGGTCGTCCAATATCATGTCCCACATGATATCTGTGATCAAACTCCGGAATCCCATTCCAATGACTTACAGAACGTAGGCCATAAAGAGTCATCTTCCATACTAGTTGCTTCTAGTGAAGCTTTGTTGACTAGGGACCCATCGAGTGTGATCTATCTCGATCTATGGTTCTATTTGCATGGTGGGGATAGATCAGAGCACACATCGATATATTACTCCAACACATAAGCAATATAAAGCCGATTTAATTTTATTGCTAACGATGATATATACATTTGGACATTTAGGATTGAACTATGGGCACTTAGACTAACAACCACGTCTTTGCTTGGAAGCACTGGTGGCAGCTTGTGCGAGAGAAGCCATGTTAGTAGCATCGTTTCGAGAACGAGTTCCTGCCTACAACCGATGATTTCATTGTGACTTATGGTCGACGTACACCGCGAACTCCCGGCCTTAGCGACCCAATGTCTCAGATGGACATGTTAGCTGCCATTGTTGAAGATGCCGATGCAAGACGACCAGGACCAGTTCGCGGTCGCTGGCCTATGGGTCGAACTTTTGTGAAGGCTAAGATGGGAAGGGCGGGAGATAGGCCAACCTCAACACCACCAAGCATTGGCCGCTAGCTTGCAGGCCATCGAGCACGAGCGAATCGTCCAGCAACATGGCATGAAGTCCCTTATGCTGAAGTTTTGCTTACTCCAAGATAAGGATACCTCCAACATGGACCCATAAGTTTTGGCAACCCATAGGCTTTTTCCAGGAGGGCATGGCCAAGAGGATGTCATAGTTGGTCTGAGAAGTTGTCCAGTTTTTTGCTGTACATACCGAAATATACTTTATGTACTAGGCATTCAAATATTAATCTACGCTATTTATGTTTCAGGATGTTGAGGAGATTTATCATTCTATCGCACAACACTAACAACATTCCAGCAGAGCATTACACCAACACGACCAACATTGCACCAGATTTGTACCACTAAATAACGACTAAATTAGGAAAACGGAAGAGGATTTAACGGAGCTTTCTTAGTGAAATAATTTTATGTAATTATAATTTACATTAAAGTCTAACATTTGTATTCCACCGACTGTATTTAAACATTGAAACCCATAAACATTTCAATAAAATAACGCGAAACAGTACCCGCCATCTATTCAGAAGCGAATCACGATTTATTTTCCACTGTGAACAAAAAAAATACTAGACTACGTTCTCGGGTCTAATCAAGGTCTATTTAGGGTGTATTCTTGTTCTAATTACATGTCTAATGTGAAAGAAAACGGCTCAATTAGACCAAGATTAGACCGTTTCGGTCTAATCCCATTGTGGATAATCTAAGTACATATGCAGGCAAATGCTGAATACGTTGTTTGTGCGAGGGATTTCATTAACTCAATGCATGCGAACCGGTACAAGTGGCAGACTAAAAACCTGAGAAGATAATAAGTCCGGGTCTCCCATAGGACACCCAACGTTCTGAACCCGTAGAAACAGTCTAGTTGACATCTCAGACAAACATAAAAGACCCTACGATCAAACCGATAGAACCAAATGAAATAAAACAATCAACTAATCCAAAACCTAAAAACCAGAAAATGCCAAAAACATGAAATAACGACACAAACAGTACAACTGAACACCGGAACTAACAAGAAGCTCATAGCTTTCCGAGTGGGGCGCCTTCATATTGTCGATTTGTCTTGATATGCTGTGGTAACCTTATCTTGGGTATCGTAGGATAATACTGTTAGTCTTAGTGCTCGTAGTTCAATCCTAAATGTCCAAATGTATATATCATCGTTAGCAATAAAATTAAAGCGGCTTTATATTACTTATGTGTTGGAGTAATATATCGATGTGTGCTCTGATCTATGCCCACCATGCGAATAGAACCATAGATCGAGATAAATCACACTCGATGGGTCCCTAGTCAACAAAGCTTCACTAGAAGCGACTAGTATGAAAGATGGCTCTTTATGACTTACGTTCTGTTAGTCATTGGAATGGGATTCCGGAGTCTGATCATAGATATCATGTGGGACATGATATTGGACGACCCGCCCTGAATATGTGCCATAGATTAAGTCATGAACATATTCAGTGTCGTAGCTTGTCATGTATCCTTAGACCAAGGAGTCTTTGTGATTGCTATGTAGTCAACAACTGAGTTTGACCTGAGCCTAACGTTGTCCGTAACAGGGCTTCCATAACGGCCAAGATTGTCTTGGGGACGGGCTACATGAGTGACACGAAAGGCGGCTAAGGGATTTATCCCTCATACTGAGGTATGAGAAAGATATCGGTTCTCAGCCGCTTGATCGAGAGTGACTGAAAGAATAGCATGGCCATGCACATGATACTGGGTATCATATCTTTAGTCATCTCACATATCAAGGAACATTGATTGAGAATAATAAGGATGACGGCTCTATGCCTTATCTCAATCAGGATATCGGAGATAAAAGGATAATGACAGGGATGACGGAAAGGTTAGAATCGACAGGGTCGATTCGTTATGCAGTGTCAGGCAATACTAAAGTCTCGTTAGTTGCCACTTAAATAGGATCAAGTAAAATGGGATTTTACGTTGATCTATTGACATGCATAAACCTAAGGGTCACACCGGAGGATGAAACTCATTGACACATTTATGGAGAATGGCCAAAAGGGAGTTGTCTCGGGACATGACCAAAACTGGGTTTTGGGTCATGTGCCCGTAAGTGAATAGGACTTTACGGATCGAGACAAGGCTTGGAGTCTTGGGATTGATCGCGTCGGATAATGTTGGACATTTCCGGTATGGAAGGCTTGGAGGCGATGAGCGAATCACGGGACCTCGTTGGAAATGGCCACGGGCCATGTTCTAAGAGGCCCATGAAAGGCCCATGCAACCAAGGCCCATGGAACTAATTAATCAAGTCTTGATTAATTAGTACTAAGTAAGCAAGACAAGGATTAAGGTGTTGGTGATTCACCACCTAACCCAATCTTGTCTTGCCATACTTTGTCCTATTTACACCTTACTTGACACCATACTTGTCCCATGCCTTTAGTTGGACAAGTATGGGTTTTGTTATGTTTAAGTCATCTTTTTTCAACATAACAAACACAAGACAAGAATAGGAAACACATTTTCTCTCCCTCTTCCATGGCCATTTCGGTTTTGGCAAGCTCCCACCTCCATGTTTGTGTTCTTGAGTCCTCAAAGAGAAGAACTACGTGGCTTTGATTCCCATGTGGATACGTAGGCGTCTTGGAGACTCAAGCCAATCATTCGTTACCCGGTGTTCTTGTTTTGGTAAGAACTAGTCCTGAATTTTTCTCTTGTGAATCCATTCTTTGTTAGTTGTTTCATGGTTTTAATCGTCTCTTGGTTTTCCTTGATTTTCCGCTGCGAGTTGGTTCATCTCCAACCCTACCTCGAGACCCAACAGTGGTATCAGAGCCGTGCTACCTTCGGGATTCACAAGACGGTGTTCAAAGTTTCGGTTTTGCTTGAAAGTTTCGTTTTTGGCGTGTTGTTTTGCTAAATTGTTTGATAACATGTTTTAAATACTTGTTTATGGATTTAATGCATGTAAAATGAATTTTTGAAAATTATTTCAAATCTGGAAATTTTGAATTTTTTTTTTTGATTTTTCGGGTCTCGGGAGCGGGACTCTCGGGGAGCCGAAACCGGGACCGAACGGGGCTCCGTTGGACGGAGCTAGGCCAAGCATGACCATTGGATGGTTGATATGCCAAGGCTAAACCGTTTTGTTAGTTATGACGAGTTTGGAACCGTCATGACGAACTCGAAGATCAAATGTTCAAAAGTTTCATTTTTGAACGGTTTCGATAAACCGAGCATCAAAAATTTTCGAAACTTGGCTATTAATTAAAACCGGAAAATCACATGATGTTTGATAACATGCTTGTTTGATAACACGATGTGTGATGTGATGTTGGCATGGTGTACATAATAGCCCCGAGCTCGATTTAATTATTTATCGCTTTTCACGGCCTGCGAGCCGTTAGAGTTAGCGTGTAATTATTCTTTCAAGGTGTGGTCGTCGAACCACTTGTTTGTAATATTTATTTATTCCCGACCTGCGAGTCGTGTATTAAATTGTAATATTTTACTCAAGACGAAGAAAGGGCGAAAAGGTCATTTGGTGGCTTTTCGGGTGTTGGCATCGGCTTGGAGTCGGTGGAGCTCAAGAAGCTAGTGGGAGTTAGTTTAGGGGGCTATTATGTGCACATTTATCGCTTTATGCTTGGTTTAGTTTATGCATGATTAATTCTATGTGTTTTAGAATTGCATGCTTAACTTTATTTACCGAGCATATCACCTCACATGCAAAGATAAAATTGGAATTTTAATCCTTGTGTGTGAACCCTTAGAACCGTCATTGCATTGGATGTAGTTGACGGGTTCAAAGGAAGAATTACATTGGATGTAATTTGAAGCATCATTGCATTTGGAATGTAGTTGATGTGCTCATCGCATCTAGGATGTGCAAAAGTTTTGAACACAACTGGACAAGTAAAAGCGGGTCATGTCCGATACCTCCCAATCATCAACACCTTACTACCTCCCCGTCCTATGGGTGTCATGCGCATTAGCGGAGCATCCATGGGGAAGCGGGGTAGTAGGTTTGGACGACATATGTGGGTGTCGTGCGCATTAGCGGAGCACCTACATAGTGACGAGCCATAGTTGAAAATTGGTGGACCCGACTACGATTCTCGGCCTGAGGTTGAGCTAGGGTAACAGATAGGGTAAGTCGTGTACATAAGTACATACCCTAGCCAAGAGTCACATTGGATGTGATTGGATGGAGTCCTACCTACATAGCTCGATTAAGTGGTGAGCATTAGTTCAGCTTAATCGAGTGAATCAAGGATCTTGGTTTCAGATTCTAAAGGTTTAGAATTGATTGTTGGTGTTTAAGCTTGATCTTCATAAAATTTATTCAGTTTACTGATTGAATTTTATCTGTTGTAGATCGAATGGAAAATTCAGCGAACATTAATAGTTTGTCATTAAAAACCATTCTTGACAGGGTCAAGCTAAATGGGACAAACTATTTGGACTGGTACAGAATTTTGAGGATAGTCCTCAAGTCTGAACGCAAAGAATATGTCCTTGACAAGGCTGTCTCTAAGACCATATCAGAGTTACATGAAGTGTCATTAACTGCTGAGAAGAATATCTCAGGGATCTGGGATCCAAGGATATTCTGATGGTCAACAAGGGAATTGGAAGTGGCAAGGGCTGGGCCCATGCGCACTTGGCAGGAAAGATGAGACACCTGAGAATGTCTGCTTCTACTGCCAACAGCCTGGTCATTGGAACCGGGATTACAGGAAGTTCACGGCTGATCTGAAGAAGGGCAGTGGGACTGCGCCTTCATCAAATAGTCTGGATGATCTGAAGAAGGGCAGTAGGACTGCGCCTTCATCAGGAAACCTGGATGATCTAAGGAAGGGCGGTGGGACCGTGCCTTCATTCGGTATTAACTCTATAGAGCTACATCTCTCTACTTCCAAAGATTCATGGGTATTAGATACCATGACTGAATCTCACACATGCACTAATATATGGTGGCTGAAAGTAGGAGAGATTTGGAAAGCACGAAATGGACCTCAGAGTTGTGGCAACTGCTGTAGGATCCATGAGTCTTGCTTTGCCAAGAGGCCTTGTCTTAGTATTGTATAATGTATATTGCATACCTACTTTTAGTAGGAATATTATATCTATATCCGTGTTTGACAAGGAAGGGTATAATGTTAATATTGGAAATGGAGTTTTCAATGTTCTATGCAATGATATGTTTTATACCAGTACTGACATGGTTGGAGGATTGTACATATTAGATATGGGTAACAATGCCTCAAGTTCTATATATTCCGTTAATACCAAGAGGTCTAAATCCAACGATTTAAACCTAACTCTGTTATGGTACTGTCATTTGGGTCGCATAAACAAGAAGCGCCTATCAGCACTTCAGAAGTGCGGGCTTTCAGGCTCATTCGAATTCCATTCGATCGATAGGTGCAAGGTTTGTTTGATGGGCAAAATGACTAAAGTGCCCTTTATCGATCGCGATGAAAGGGCGGGTGAATTATTGGGGCTGATACACTCGAATGCGTGTAGACCAATAAGTTCACTTGCCAGGAGGGGTTTTAGCTACTTTATCACATTTACTGATGATTACAGTAAATATGGTTATGTCTATTCGGTGAGACATAAGTCTGAAGCTTTTGATAAATTCAAAGAGTTTAAGATTATAGTAGAAAACCAGCTCGACAAAGGTATTAAGGCACTTCGATTGGATCGAGGTGGAAAATACTTGACCACAGAGTTATTAGATCATCTAAAAGAGAATGGGATCCTTTTGGAATGGACTCCTCCTAGGTCACTGTAGTTGAAAGGTGTAGCCAAACGGAGAAATCAGACATTGTTAGACAATGGTCTGTTCCATGATTAGTTGGACTGATCTCCCAATCTCTTTTAGGGGTTTTGCTCTAGAGACGACCGCATTCATAGTGAATCGGGCTTCGACGAATGGTGTGGAAGGGACACCATTTTAAAAATGGTACGGGATGATGCCCGCTTTGTCCTTCCTAAAGATTTGTGGTTGCGAGGCTTATGTGAAACATTTGGTTTCGACTAAGCTCGAACCAAGATCTGAGATATGCACCTTCGTGTGGTATCCCAAAGCAACAAGGGGATACTATTTCTACAATCCCAGTGAGAACATGGTGTTCGTCGCTTGGGGTGGGGTCTTTATGGAAAAGAAGTTTTGTTTCCAAAGACGTCATTGGGAGGACTGTGCATCTCGAAGAAATTCAGGATGGTACAGATCTGTCTAAACCAATTGACAACCCAGTAGAAAGGAGCCAGAGATTGTCGTAGAGTGAGAACCAATTCCTGTTATAATTCCGGAAGGTCCAAGGCGATTTGAAAGGGTCAATCTTCCACCTCCAAGATATGGTATCCGGAGGTGACAATGAAGTCATGGTGGATCACGATGATCTAGCCACCTTTCAGGAAGTCGTGGATGGGCCCGACTCTGAGTTATGGCTGGGAGCCATGAGGGAGGAAATGCAATCCATGTCGGACAACCGAGTCTGGGAACCGGTTGATCCCATCAATGGTGTGAGGACCATCGGATGCAAATGGATCTTCAAGGTGAAGATGGACATGGACGACAACCCTCTGACCTACAAAGCTCAACTGGTGGCGAAAGGTTATAGGCAGATCCAATGGATTGACTATGAGGAAACCTTCTCCCTAGTGGCTATGGTCAAAATCGATCCAAGTTCTTCTTGACATAACTGCGTATCATAATTACGAGATATGGCAAGTGGATGTCAAAACCGCTTTCCTAAATGGCAACTGAGTACGTTTTCCTAAATGGCAACTGAGTACGTTTGTATGTCTCGGCTCAAAGGTTTTGACGATCCGAAGAATAAGGGAAAGATTTATAAGTTGTTGAAATCCATTTATGGATTGAAACGAACTTCTCGGAGTTGGATCCTTCGTTTTGATGAAGCTGTAATTGGATTTGGCTTAATCAAGAACGAGGATGAATCTTGCGTTTATAAGAAGGCTAGTGGGAGCAAGATTACCTTTCTGGTTCTCATTGAAAACAATATCTCAACCTTGCACGAGACTAAAGCTTGGTTGAGGAAGTGTTTTTCAATAAAGGACTTAGGCGATGCTTCTTATATCTTATGGATTAAGATATGTAGATATCGCACCAAGAGGGTCTTGGATTTAAGTCAGGGAACCTATGTGAACAAGGCATTGAGTAGGTTCTTAATGCTCGATTCAAAGAAAGGACTCTTACCCACTAGTCATGGCATTCATCTCAGCAAGACTCAGTGTCCTAAGACACCTGATGAGCTGAAAAGGATGATGAGAATCTTGTGCGCCTGGGGGCAGGATCAATCATATATGTCATGACATGTATGAGACTGGACGTCTCGCAAGCCTTATGTTGTACCAGTAGACATCAGTCTAACCCGGTGGAAAGATGATGCTGAACTAGTCGTCGAAGGATGAGTAGACGGTAGTTTTCCAAGACAAATCCAGATGACTTTAGAAGTCAGTCAGGATATGTGTTTATGCTGAATGGCAGAGCTTTAGCTGGGAGAGCGTAAAGCAAGATACCATTGCCGAATCTACGACAAGGGCCAAGTACATGGATGCTGCAGAGGCAGCTAAGGAGGCTATGTGGATTTGGAAATTCACGGCAGGGTTGGGTGTAATTAAAAACCCGTCCAGCCCGGTGAATCCATTTTGCGACAACACAAGGGCCATTGCGCAAGCTAAAAGCCCAGATCGCATAACAAATCCAAACATGTACTACGGCGTATCCACCTAATCAGAGAAATACTGAACTGAGGTGAAGTGAAGATAACCTATATTGCAATAGATGATAACATAGCCAACCCTTTGACTAAGGCAGTGTCGCTGCCTAAACATGTTAGACATGTAAAGTCGATGGGGGACATATTGGAGTTTAGATTGGAACTAGGGCAAGTGGGATATTGTTAGTCTTAGTGCTCGTAGTTCAATCCTAAATGTCCAAATGTATATATCATCGTTACCAATAAAATTAAAGCGGCTTTATATTACTTATGTGTTGGAGTAATATATCGATGTGTGCTCTGATCTATGCCCACCATGCGAATAGAACCATAGATCGAGATAAATCACACTCGATGGGTCCCTAGTCAACAAAGCTTCACTAGAAGCGACTAGTATGAAAGATGGCTTTTTATGGCTTACGTTCTGTTAGTCATTGGAATGTGATTCCGGAGTCTGATCATAGATATCATGTGGGACATGATATTGGACGACCCGCCCTGAATATGTGCCATAGATTAAGTCATGAACATATTCAGTGTCGTAGCTTGTCATGTATCCTTAGACCAAGGAGTCTTTGTGATTGCTATGTAGTCAACAACTGAGTTTGACCTGAGCCTAACGTTGTCCGTAACAGGGCTTCCATAACGGCCAGGATTGGCTTGGGGACGGGCTACATGAGTGACACGAAAGGCGGCTAAGGGATTTATCCCTCATACTGAGGTATGAGAAAGATATCGGTTCTCAGCCGCTTGATCGAGAGTGACTGAAAGAATAGCATGGCCATGCACATGATACTGGGTATCATATCTTTAGTCATCTCACATATCAAGGAACATTGATTGAGAATAATAAGGATGACGGCTCTATGCCTTATCTCAATCAGGATATCGGAGATAAAAGGATAATGACAGGGATGACGGAAAGGTTAGAATCGACAGGGTCGATTCGTTATGCAGTGTCAGGCAATACTAAAGTCTCGTTAGTTGCCACTTAAATAGGATCAAGTAAAATGGGATTTTACGTTGATCTATTGACATGCATAAACCTAAGGGTCACACCGGAGGATGAAACTCATTGACACATTTATGGAGAATGGCCAAAAGGGAGTTTTCTCGGGACATGACCAAAACTGGGTTTTGGGTCATGTGCCCGTAAGTGAATAGGACTTTACGGATCGAGACAAGGCTTGGAGTCTTGGGATTGATCGCGTCGGATAATGTTGGACATTTCCGGTATGGAAGGCTTGGAGGCGATGAGCGAATCACGGGACCTCATTGGAAATGGCCACGGGCCATGTTCTAAGAGGCCCATGAAAGGCCCATGCAACCAAGGCCCATGGAACTAATTAATCAAGTCTTGATTAATTAGTACTAAGTAAGCAAGACAAGGATTAAGGTGTTGGTGATTCACCACCTAACCCAATCTTGTCTTGCCATACTTTGTCCTATTTACACCTTACTTGACACCATACTTGTCCCATGCCTTTAGTTGGACAAGTATGGGTTTTGTTATGTTTAAGTCATCTTTTTTCAACATAACAAACACAAGACAAGAATAGGAAACACATTTTCTCTCCCTCTTCCATGGCCATTTCGGTTTTGGCAAGCTCCCACCTCCATGTTTGTGTTCTTGAGTCCTCAAAGAGAAGAACTACGTGGCTTTGATTCCCATGTGGATACGTAGGCGTCTTGGAGACTCAAGCCAATCATTCGTTACCCGGTGTTCTTGTTTTGGTAAGAACTAGTGCTGAATTTTTCTCTTGTGAATCCATTCTTTGTTAGTTGTTTCATGGTTTTAATCGTCTCTTGGTTTTCCTTGATTTTCCGCTGCGAGTTGGTTCATCTCCAACCCTACCTCGAGACCCAACAAATACCCCGTCTTACTGACACTCCCCCAGGTCCCAAATCCATCACCGGGGTACATTCAAATCCAACATAACATGGAAGGCCAAGGGCCACTGGACCCTGGTCACAACGCTTTGGGGAGAATCAATCATACGGAGATTGGCTCTTATCCCAACTTGGAGTCCATTGAGGAGAGAGATCCGGTTGGGACTCGGTTGTTGGTGATGACGACGGTAACGAAATCGAGAGATCAGTGTCGGGCCGCATGGGAGAGCGGCTCAGCCATAAAAGGCTAATCATTGTTGTGAACAGACCTTGGGGATGACCACAGAATGACAACGAGGATGAAGAGGAAGGAGCCATGGAGGATTTGATTTCGGAAAAGGAAGAGAGAAGAGGGTTGCGGTGTAAAAAAGGGGAAACCCTAATAGAGTCTCTGAGACTAAGAAGCAAACACACTGTTTGAGTGAAATTAAAAAGTTAATGGTGGTATGATTCAGTGTTCCTAATGCTGAATAAGTTAAAAATGAAAAGACAAGAAATTACAGACAAATGACAAATTGATAACCATGATGTCTTAAGTTAACTTGGGGATCTTACACAATCATACATACAAGCAGGATCTCACATACTGTGAATAGACTTTAACCATTTCCAGTCTTCTTATTTCTTGCAGCTGCTTTCCAGTCTCTTCGACCAGGTATACATCTCTGGGTTTCACAGTTAGAATGATCAGATTGGAGTTCTCTTTCTGCTGATGGTTCTACTACAGCCCCAGAGGACAAGCACTGAATTTGAGTTTGATAAGTTAAGGTTTGAGAAGGAGAGGGTGAACCACTAGATTTATCTTCTCGACCCTTTGATGCTGCTGCATGAGCCCTTGCATCTTTTTTCCAGTCTCTTCTGCAATGAAGACGGTCCACACAGCCGTTAAGGTTTCCATTGAGTTGAAGTTGTACTGGTGATGTGGTTGGCTCGCTTACAATGACACAAGGGATCTTGGTGTCTACTGCAAGACGCTTACGTTCTCTATATCTACGCTGTCGTTCTCTGTTCTTCATTCGGCGATACATTATGTCATTGAAATCATTGCTTTCTGTGTGCTTTCTTTGATCAAGAGCCTTCATCTGTATGCATAAAATCAATTAAAGAACGATACCCTCTTCAACTTCCATTTTCTATTCACACAACATCTAGTTTGATACTCTCACCACTATCTAAGCGCTGGATAAATCAAACATCACATGATCCTTTTATAGGCCAGACATAACATTACTCACCAGTTCAATAATGATACAAATAAAACACATTTCTTAACCTATTCCTATCAATACCAAGTTAAAACATCTCCCCCAAATCCCCAAAATTCAATCTTTTACACAGACAAGACAGCCCTGAAGAAGAACAACCTTTGGAGAAACCAAAGATGAAATGTTGTAAACTAAAGAGAACAAGTTCAATGTGAAATTGTGAATCAAGCTTGTAGTAAGGGCTAAATGCAAATGGAAAACTCATACACCACAGCTTACTATTTCCTAATCTATTGGTAACATAGGATTCATTGAGAGAAGGCACAAATGATCTCTAAGCACAACAAAAAGCTCTCTCCTCTTCTGGGTTTAAAGCCCCAAAAGCGATGCAACTTTTACTCCAAAAGATGCAAGAGACGGCCCAAAAACGATGACCCAGAGAACAAAAGACATGGTTGAAAACTTAGAACAAGAAATGGTAGAACTCTTATTTGTTTCACAGGAGCTCATATTAAGGAGTTAACAATAAAGATTAAGATCTAAAGTAAATACAAGCAGAAAGACTAAATCAAAGCTTGAGGAAGTTACCATATAGCAGCTGGAGTGGAGATGGCGGGTTCTTCCAGTATGATCTGAAGCTTCGGCAGCAGAGTTGTTTGGGAAGAAGTGTGTGTGAGGGTTTTCAGCACATTTGACTGGTGTGATGTTACCGAGACGAAACCAGAAAACCAAAGCGATGTCGTATTGGTATTGGTATGAGCTTCGAAAAGCGCTGTGGACTTGACCCGAACCGCTTATACACAATGCAGTGGTAAAAATGTCGTCTTGGTGCTTCATGGACCCCACACTCCCACTCGCACCTCTCTCCTGAATAAAATAACAATTCATTTCCGTTTTCCAGTTGACTCCCCCCCTGCGCACGTTAGTCTCTTATCCCGTTAGACTCTTAAGAGATTCAATTTATGGGTTCTAACAAGTGGTATCAGAGCCACGCTTTAGCCGAACTTTTGGGATTTATGTGAGTATACTTGCTGTGAAAATAGGCGTGTGTATATGTATATGATTTGGTACGGTTGCATGACCAATTTATTTTGGCTTAACTCTGTGTTACCGTGTGATTATACACATTTATGGGTTGTTATGGTGTTCACTTGGCTTTGACTTGAATTTATTTTAAAAGCAACCGTGTATGCTGATTTATATATACCAGATTGTTGTTTTTGGTTAATATGGCCTTGAAGTTCCCTTTTAGAGCCACGGTACTGTGAAGCTTTTGATTTGTTGTACTGTATAGCCTTTTATTCATGTCTTTATAAATATGCTTGATTAATATATATTGTTTATATATACATATATAATGGTGAACGATGTTGATTGATATATATAGTTGTTGGCTTTAGACAAGTTATATTAATATTCTTGTATATTGACTGTAATGTTGTTTACCGTATGGTGATATATGGATTAAGTGTTTGTGCTTTCTGTGGTTTTAAATATGGTTAATGTTATGTACATACATCATGCATGTACTATTAACCGTGTACTTGTGAGTTTAAGATCTCAACTATGGGTTTCGCATAATGTTAAATTGTATGTCTATTTTAGTGATAATATATCTAGCATGTCATTTTTGGTACTGTGGCACTTATTGATATATAGTTTTATATATTAATTTGTTGATTCATGATTTATTTTATGGATTTAGTAAGTGCTTAAAATAATTTTAAGCTTTTGATATTTGATATCAAAATTTTAGTTTTGGACACTTACTAATATTATTTTTGTCCCCTATTTTAAATAAGTAGATTGATGCATAAAGTTGCCAAAGTAACCTCTTGTGTGTAGGTTTATTTATTTTAAAATAACGGGATGTGTGTGTTTATTGTTCATGCGGTCAATGCTCGGCCCAAAGGAAGGTCATTGACTGGTCGAACAATGAATACACGTGCGGTGATATATGTGAATGATAATTACAGTAGTCACTCGTGATATATGTTAAACTGTTAATATGTATGTATTTATGTTTATTAATACATACTGGTACTGTATATTTGATTCATATATTTGATCAGTAAGTGTTTGAAATAATTTCACTTTTGATATTGATATCAAAATTTCAGTTTTGGGCACTTACTAATATTATTTTGGTCCCCTATTTTAAATGAGTAGATCGATGCATAAAGTTGCCAAAGTAACCTCTTGTGTGTAGGTTTATTTATTTTAAAATAACGGGATGTGTGTGCTCATTGTTCATGCGGTCAATGTATCAGCCCAAAAGAAGGTCATTGATTGGCCGAACAATGAACACACGTGTGAGAATGGTGTGTGATGATTGTAAAGTTTTCATGTGGATAACATACCGACCCAAAGGAAGGATGTTATTTGACCGAATTTATCGTCAGCACTTGATTTCTGCGTGCAAGAGTACCACTTATGAATTAATGATTCTATCCAAAGATAGACATTAATGTTGTGCTAGGTATCTTGGTTGTATGGGCCCATCACTTCGGTTGATTGAAAATTGTGTATCACATGAGAATTGTTTGCTTATTCTTAATGTGTTATAACATGATTTTCAATGTTTGAGCTTTTGTATTTATTTGTTCTGTATTGATAGTTACTATCTGCTGCTGATATCATTGCCAACATGAATTCAATTCTTGTGCTTAGCGACACAAACTTTAGGAAATGGAAAGAGAACATTCTGCTAGTTCTCGGGTGTGTGGATCTAGACTATGCGATAAGGTGTGAACAATCTGCTTCTCTTACAGATAAAAGTTCCACTTAGGATAAGGTGAACTTTGAGAAGTGGGAGCGTTCGAATCGCCTAAGTCTAATGATGATCCAACGCAATGTTCCAGAAACATTTAGGGGCGGTATGCCAAATGAGGTCACTGTAAGGAGTTTCCTTCATGAAATTGAAAGTAGTTTTGCAAAGAACGAAAAGGTTGAGACAAACAAGCTTTTAGCTAACCTTGTCCAGATAAGGTATAAAGGAAAAGGAAACATAAGGGAGTACATTATGGAGATGTCTAACATCGCTTCAAAACTTAAAGGGCTCAAGCTTGATCTGTCTAATGACTTGCCTGTGCATTTGGTCCTACTCTCACTTCCTGCACACTATGACCAGTTTATAGTTAGCTATAATACTTATTGGGACAAATTGGCTCTTAATGAGCTCATTTCTCATTTTGTGCAAGAAGAGAATAAGTTGAAGCGTGAAAAGACTGAAAGTGCTCATGTTGCAATGACCTCAATGGGCAACAAAAGAAAGAGGATTAAGGATAAGGTAACTGCAGTGGGAAGTTCACATTTATACTTTCCCTCTGCCAAATTCCTAAAGGAGTACGGAATCGTCCCGCAATACACCATGCAAGGGCAACCTAGCATGAATGGTGACGCAGAGAGGCGAAATAGAATTCTTAAGGACATGGTGAGAAGTATGATTAGTCATTCTTCTTTACTGGAATCACTCCGGGGAGAGGCAATTAAGACTGCAGTATACATATTGAACATAGTGCCTAGTAAAGTGGTAGCTAAAACCCCTAATGAATTGTGGACATGAAAAAGGGCCTAGTATTAGGCACTTGCACATTTGTGGTTGTCCAGTTGAGGCGAGGCCTTATAATCTGGATTTCATAACGATTAGTTTTTATTTTGTTGGGTATCCTGAACAGTCGAGGGGTTCTAAGTTTTATGATCCCTCAACTAAGTCCTTTTTTGAAATGGGAAATGCGAGATTTCTTGAGGATGTTGTGTTTGAGGGGTGAGAGAGTATTAGGAGTGTTGTCTTTGAAGAGGAATTCGTTCCTCTACCGGATGTTGCTATTGACAATGTTCAACCTGTTGACATTGTTCAAGACACAACATAAGACAACAATGAGGATTATCCTCTACCACTCCGTGGTCAAGTTTAAGAGGTTGTTCTCGAAGAGCAACCACAACTACCTCAAGAGGAAGTGCCACTTAGTCGATCCACTAGAGACAGGTTGAGAGTTATCTCTAGTGATTACATTGTATTCCTTCGATTGAGAACCCAATATCGTAGCCGTCTAGCGTTTTCTCTCTGAAACCCTAGACTTGGTTTTTTGTGTGGTTGGAGAGCATGGAGAACGGGAGATTGCCTTCACTTTCTGTAGATTCGGAGGCGTGGGAGGAGCCGGAGGAGGTGCTATCGGTGGAGACGCAGCCACTGATGGACGAGGTAGAGGCAGTGCCGGCGGCGAAAGGAGGGGTCGGGGCTGAGGAGGCGCGAGGGGCGGTGGGATCCGAGGCCCCTGGTCGTGGTGTGGGGCTGAGGCGAACTGGACCGACAGCGATGCATGTGGTGCAGCTCTCATCGGGAGACGGGGAGGAGGTCGAATCGGCGGGGGCTGAATCCTCGCCGGTGGAGTCGTGGATGAGGGTCGGGCCGATGCAGGACATGGTCTTCTCAGCGTCCAGGGAGCCGGGGGAGGTGGTCCGTGGAGGAGAGGATCGGACTGGAGAGGTGACACGGCCTCCGACATGGGGGCTGCAGAGCAGGCCTCGCCGGGGTTCGCACTTCCGGCCGGCGGGGGTTCTGCATGCTGATGGATTTGGGTGCAGGCCGTCGGTGGGGGAACGGTTGGACTCGGAGGAGACGTTCAGGGAGTCGCCGGAGGCGTTGGAGCGACGAAGGCGGAAGGGGAAAGCGGTGGTCGAGGCTGAGGCTAACCCTAGCGAGTCTGAGCCGGGAGCTGGGCCTGGGCTGGGCCGTGGGGGTGCCTTCATGGGGGATGCACGGTGAGCAGGCCTGGACCAGGACAATTGGGTACCTAGAGTGGGCCGGGGCGGTAGAACTGGTGGGCCTGGCCCGGGAGACGTGGCCAGGTGGGCGGGCCGGGCCGTCACAGGAGGGGCGGTGCTGGCAGCACGTGACCAAGACCGTCGGCTGGTGCCCAGGATGGCCGTGGGTGACCGGGAACACGGTCTCGGGGAGGAGACGGGAGAGGAGGGGGCGATGCCGTAGTTGGATGCACGGCTCTCCTCCCTCAGCATTAAGGAGGTTGTCGTCCCGACAGGGGACATTGCCAAGGAAGGGGAGCCCTTCCGTTTTTCTCTCGCTGCCAAGGTCTTGACATCGAAGCGGTTCTTCTGGAGGTCTCTGGTGGAACGCATGGAGGATCTGTGGGGTCTGCAGGTGGAGGCTCGCCCGCTAAAGGGGGGCTTGGTTGGTTTTTTCTTCCGCACGGCGCGGGAGCGGGCACGGGATCTGGCGGGGGAACCATGGGCATTCTGGGAGTCCTTGGTTCTGTTCACAGATCTACGAGCTCATATGCAGGTGAGCAAACTGAGCTTCCATCAGTTCTCGGTATGGGCCAGAGTCTCCAACTTGCCAGTGGGGGCCTGGAACAGAGAGGTGGGGTTTCGGATCGGCAGTGCTCTGGGCACCTACCAAGCTGTGGATGTGGACAAGGCAAGAAGGTGCTGGGGGGATTTCATGCGGATCAGAATCCGAGCAGATATCCGTCAGCCGTTGCAGAGTCAAATTTGGTTCCGGTTATCGGAATCGCAGGTACAAAATTTACTTCATATTTCCTATGAGTACTTACCGGACCACTACTATGGTTGTAGCTGCGCGGGCCACCTATTCCCGTCGTGCCCGGTGCCGGGAAGGACCAGGGGCCATTCGCTGCGAGCCACGGGGGACCCGAGGTCGGCCTTGGAAAAGGCCAAGCATGGGAAGGCGATCCCGGGTACGAACTGGACCTACGGGGAAGCAAGGAATAAGGGGGGTCGGGGGGGGGGGGGCCTGGACACCATCTCCGCGATATAGGCCCGGCAGGGAGCAGGAGCAGACCTTTGAGACGGACACCGAGGCGGTACCGTCCAACGGGGCACAGAAGGAGCTGAGTCCGACACTTTCTGGGAAAAAACGCCTAGCGAGGGAGGAAGATCAGATCGAGTCCGAGGACTCGACGGCGTCGGACGGGGACTCACAGGCAGCAGCGGCGGGGGGCGCCAAGCACCCCCGCCTGAAGGAATGAGTCCGAGGTGGCCCGGGGAGGGGTGGGTCAACTTTGGCCCCTTCCCGGCGGATGGATGGAGACGACACCATCTTCAGTTGCTGTTTATCTCCCCTGCCAGTCCGGTGTCAGCAATCCCGCGTCCAGGAGCCCTACCATTATAACTCAAGGGAGGACGACGCACGCTGACATACCGGGGGAGATGTAGGTCCACCAGTGTTCCCCTAAACGTGGCTGGCTTCGCCTCGTACCAATTGGAAGAAGAATGTTGTACCGGTGTCACCAGACGCTATCGCAGATACCCCCTTCATCCGCAACCTTTCACTAGAGCCGATTTTATTGCTTTCGTGTCATTTCAGTTTCTTAGTTGGTTTGAATTATGTAGGTGGAGTATGATTACATGCCCACCAAGTTGGTTTTTGCCTATGTAGGTGGTGTACGGTTTCAGTACCCACCAAACTATTCTCTTATGATTTAATACAATTGCATGGTTATCCTAAAAAAAAACATTGTATTCCTTCAGGAACATGAGTTTGACACAGGGACAATGGAAGATGATCCAATCAAATTCCAATAGGTCAAACAAAGTGTTAACTGTCAGAAGTGGATCGATGCTATGAATGATGAGATAAAATCTATGCATGATAATGACGTTTGGAAACTCGTCAAGTTGCCTGAAGGTGCGAAGCCCATTGGTTGCAAATGGATATTTAAAACCAAGTGGGATTTGAAGGGCAGTATTGAGAGGTATAAAACGCGTCTAGTTGTTAAGGGTTTTACTCAAAAGGAAGGTATTGACTATAAGGAAACTTTCTCTCTGGTATCATCGAAAGATTCTTATAGAACAATAATGACACTTGTAACTCATTTGGATTTAGAGCTGCATCAGATGGATGTGAAGACGTCTTTTCTCAATGGTGAAATTGAGGAAACCATAATATGACACAACTAGAAAACTTTGTATTAGGTGACCCAAAGTCTATGCTTTGTGAACTCAAAAGGTCCATCTACGGTCTCAAGCAAGCTTCCCATCAATGGTATCACAAGTTTCATACTATCATTACCTTGTATGGCTTTGAGGTCAATGTAGTGGATAATTGTGTATATTATAAGTTCAGTGGGAGTAAATTCATCTTCCTAGTGCTTTATGTCGACGATATTTTGTTGGCAAGTAGCGATATAGGTTTGTTGCATAAAACCAAGAGATTTTTAACAAAACATTTTTAAATGAATGATCTTGGTGTTGCAAATTTTGTGTTAGGAATCAAGATACACCGAGATCGCTCTCGTGGTATTCTTGGGTTATCACAAAAAAAAACTATATCGAAAGGGTTCTTGCCAGGTTTGGCATGAAAGATTGTGCACTAGGAGATACTCTCGTCGCTAAAGGAGACAAGTTTAGTCTCAAAAAGTTCCCCAAGAATGAATTAGAAAGAAAGGAAATTCTTAAGATTCCATATGCTTCAGCTGTTGGGAGTCTTATGTATGCTCATGTATGTACCCGTCCAGATTTGGCGTACATATACGACATGTTGGCAGATACTTACGTGACCCTGGTATGGATAATTGGAAAGCAGCCAAAAGGGTCATGAGGTACTTATAGAGAACAAAGGAATACATGCTCACCTATCGGAAGTCAGAAAATTTGGAGATCATTGGTTGTTCTAATTCCGATCTTGCGGGTTGTCAAGATACTAGGAGATCCACTTCTGGTTATGTTTTTCTGTTGTTTGGAGGAGCTATATCTTGGAGAAGTGCTAAGCAGACACTTATAGCTCCTTCCATTATGGCAACATAATTCATAGCTTGTTATGAGGCAACCAATCAGGCTATATGACTGCGAAATTTTGTCATCGGGCTGCGGGTTCTGGATGGAATCGAAAGACCTCTAAAGGTCTATTGTGACAATATTTCGGCAGTCATGTATTCGAATAATAACAGAAGTTCGTCAAAGTCTAAAAACATTGACATCAAGTTTCTGGTTGTTAAAGAAAGAGTTCAGAGCAGGATAGTGTCTATTGAGCATATAGGAACAAACTACATGCTAGCGGACCCACTAACTAAGGGTTTGACACCTAAAGTGTTTCATGAGCATACTGCTCATATTGGTGTTGTGTTAATTGACGATATGTGGTTTTAGTGGGAGTTTGTTGCCTATGTTTGCTATTCGTAATGACACCATACTTGTTAAGTATTCTGCAGAATAAAGTTGATGATATTATTATCATTGTTGCTCTGAATGTTTTGTCTTTCAATTGCGGTTTAGCATAAGATTTGAAAGAATAAATATTGATCTCACTTAAGCATTAAGGACCAAGTGGAAATAGGCATGAATGATATCTCATTGCATGAAATTTCCAGTCACACATCCATACTTGATCTATGTCATTGAATGTATTTGGCATGGTGATCATTGATGGGTCTAGTTACGATTGTTGTAGCAAAGGCCGCTTTGGTCTCATGTTGGTACAAGAGATGGACCAGATTGACTAAGGGGGAATGTTTTAAGAATATTGATCATTTTGTGCGCACATACAGTTTTCAAATATAATGTTCGTTAGAAATAAATTTTTAGCCCAAGTGGGAGATTGTTGGGTTATTTTATAATCCAACATGTGGGCTTACAAATTGGACAAGTATATTTGGGGTCAATGATTCGTATTGGGCTTGGGAAGCCCATATTAAAACATTATAATCAGTATGGAATTTGTAATGTGTGATACCCAATATAAATCTGAATTAGAGTAATGAGCTTTATTCAGATTCTATATATAAAGGTACATTAGGGTTTGGTCCCCAAGTTCAATCAGTCGTCTCTCTTTTCTCCTTCATCCCCATCTGTAAAGCGAGAGCATATTGAGTGAGAGCATAAGGGATTGAACTGTGGAAGGCCAAAACCATTCTTGTTCTCATCATCGACATGGAATCATCAGATACGCTTTCTATGTTGTTTTATATTTAAATCCCGATTATTTGACAAAGCGTTGGCGATGCAGTGCATATTGAAGATGTTTTGGCGAATCGGGTAGAAAACCCGAAAATGCAACAGTTTCCGAAACTGACGAAACCTTAGCATTTTTTGGGTCGAAACGGGCCCCTGAGCAAAAATCACCGCTTTGCCATGAGCTAAGACGTTTTTCGGCCATCCGAGATCGTTTAGAGGGGCGAAACTGATATTTTAGGGCCCGATTCATTATTTCCTGTTTTTCCTATTTCCTTTATTTTCGAATTAGGGTTTGGGTAATAATTTCCTTATTGTATTAGGACTTTGGGTACTAGTTTCTCTATTTAAGCACTTGTTATTCTCCATTGTAATTTAGATTTGATGAAATAAACCAAAAACGAGTTCTACTCAATTTCTATCTTATTCGATATTCACTTTGAATCAACGAACTCGATAAAGAATTCGTCCTTTCCACCCCGCACTCTGTATCAGTTGGTATCAGAGTCTCACCGTTCCAAGAAGATGCCGCCTCGCCGTGCTGTTCGCCAGGCCGCCGGCTCTGGTTTTGATGGTGCTGATAATGCTGACGAGATTGCAGCAGTTCATCGTGAAAACGATGATCTGAGGCGTCAGGTCGAGTTATTATCCCAGCGAATGGATGATATGCTTCGTTGCGATGACGTGACTGTCACGGACGTCGATAATCCCTTCGCTCCGGATGCTAGGAATCGCTCTCCAGGACGCCATGTCCCCGAAAATCGTTGGGAACAAGGGTTCAGGGTGGAGATTCCGCAGTTCGATGGCTGCCTCAAACCCGAGGAAGTCGTGGACTGATTGTCACAGGTCGAGGAAATTCTGGAATTCAAGGAAGTTCCAGAGGATCGTCGAGTTTCACTTGTTGCAATCCGCTTGCAGGGCCGTGCGCAGGCTTGGTGGCAACAACTGAAGCAAACTAGGGTTCGCCACGGTAAGGAGAAGATTCGAAATTGGGCAAAGTTTAAGAAGCATATCCGGGCTGCGTTCTCACCCTATAAATTTGACCGGGAATTGTACCAACGGTTCCAGAATCTTTGCCAAGGCTCCTGTTCGGTTGAGGAGTATTCTACTGAATTTTTTTCTTACATTGCTCGTATTGATATTACTGATTCTCCTCTTCAATTGATGTCTCGTTATATTGGAGGACTGCAATTGCAGGATGTGCTGAACACGTTTGACCCCCTGACAGTCGCCGAAGCACAGCAAGTGCGACCTAGGCAGAGAAACAGCTGGCCAGGCGTGGTGCTACCACCTGCTCGTGGTACTGCACCTCCCCCGCAGCGTCCGAGCGGTCTGCGCTGCTACTCTTGTGGTGAATTGGGTCATCGCCAATATGACTATCGGAATGTGAAGTCTGCCTCTCATGGCCTGCTCAATGAGGCTGATGATCCCGATTTGGCTCCGGTTTTTGATGAATATGCTGATGGTTCAGTCGAGCCTGACAGCGAAGAATATGTTTCAGGTGACGTGAGTCCTTTATTGGTTGTCCGTCGGTCGTGTCTCACCCCTCGTGCCCCTGAAAACGAGTAGCTCCGGACAAGCCTATTCCATTCCACCTGCACCATCAATGACAAAGTCTGCAATCTGATCATTGATAGCGGAAGCTGTGAGAATGTGGTTGCAGAGGTCGCAGTATCCAAACTTTCCCTCCCGACCGAGCCACATCCTAAACCATATCGCCTATCTTGGCTCAGCAAAGGTACGGACATTACTGTTTCCAAGCGTGTTCTGGTTAACTTTTCCATTGGAACAACTTACCGTGATGCTGTGTATTGTGATGTGGTGCCCATGGACGCTTGTTACCTCCTTTTGGGTCGTCCTTGGCAATATGACAACGATGCTTTACATAATGGGCGTGCTAATACATACTCGTTCAAGTTTCGGGGTACCAACATTGTGTTGCTGCCGTCCAAGCCCTCTTCTGGCATTACTCCTGCTGGCCAGTCACCGTCCCCCACCGCCTTATTGTCCCGAGCACCTTTTCAGGCTGCCATGGAAGAGGTTGGGATGGTTTTTATTGTATGCTGTTCGCGTCTGAGACGCCCACTTCTGTTCCTTCACAAGTCCAATCCCTGCTTCGGGAATTTGAGGACGTTTTTCCTGAGTCCCTGCCGGACGAGTTGCCTCCTCTACTGGATATCCAGCACCACATCGACTTGGTCCCTGGGTCTTCGCTGCCCAATAGGCCCCATTATCGCATGAGCCCCCGTGAACATGAGGAACTACGTCGCCAAGTGGAAGAGCTCCTGGCTAAAGGCCACACTCGTGAGAGCCTTAGTCCCTGTGCTGTCCCAGCGCTCCTCACTCCAAAGAAGGATGGCTCCTGGCGTATGTGTGTTGACAGTCGTGCCATTAATAAAATTTCGGTACGCTATCGTTTTCCTATTCCTCGTTTGGATGACTTATTGGATCAATTGGGTGGTGCTTCAGTGTTTAGCAAGCTGGATTTGAAGAGCGGTTACCACCAGATTCGGATTCGCTTGGGTGATGAGTGGAAGAATGCTTTCAAGACTCGTGAAGGACTATATGAGTGGCTGGTGATGCCCTTTGGCCTTTCCAACGCCCCGAGCACTTTCATGCGGGTTATGAATCAGGACCTCCGTCCTTTTATTGGGAAGTTCGTCGTGGTCTACTTCGATGACATCCTGATCTACAGTGCTAACGAGTCAGACCACATCGAGCACCTGCGTGAGGTTTTGATGGTCCTCCGTCGTGAGAAGTTCTATGCAGCGGCGGGTAAATGTGCTTTCCTCACTTCCTCTATCCAGTTTCTGGGGTATGTGGTCTCCAATGAAGGGTTGAAGGTTGACCCGAGCAAAGTTTTGGCCGTGTCCCAGTGGCCCAAGCCTACCACCATTACTGAGGTACGTAGCTTTCATGGTTTGGCGTCCTTTTATAGGCGTTTTATTCCTCACTTCAGTAGTATTATGGCTCCCATCACGGACTGCATGAAAGGATCCCGACTCACCTGGTCTGAGGACACTGAATTAGCCTTTGGCGAGATCAAGCGTCGTTTGACTTCGGCACCTGTTCTCGTCCTCCCTGATTTCTCTCAACCTTTTGAGTTGCACTGCGATGCATCCAAGCTGGGAATTGGCGCTGTCCTCAGTCAAAATGGTCGCCCTATTGCCTTTTTCAGTGAGAAGTTGTCTGGTGCCAAATGTCGTTTCAGTACGTATGATGTTGAATTCTATGCTGTTGTTCGAGCTGTTAGGCACTTCCGCCATTATGTTTTTCAGAGGGAATTTATCCTGTATACTGATCATGACGCCCTCAAGCATCTAGGCAGCCAGGACAAGATTTCTCATCGTCATGCATCCTGGATTTCTTACTTGCAAGAGTTCACTTTTGTGATTAAACATAAGGCGGGTGTTTCTAATCGTGTTGCAGATGCATTAAGAGGCGCCATGGCTTGCTGACTGAGATGCGAGTCTCTGTTCCAGCTTTTGATTCCTTTTTGGACCTTTATGCTACTGATCCATTCTTTTCCCAGATTCTTCTCCATGTTCAGCAGGGAACACGTACTGATTTTGTGCTGGAGGGAGGATTCTTGTTTCATGGTCTGCAGTTATGTATCCCCGATTGCAGCCTTCGTTTGAAGATGATTCGGGAACTCCATAATGAAGGGAATGTGGGACGTGATCGCACCTTCCAACTCCTTGCTGACTCCTATTTTTGGCCCTCCATGTGCAAAGAGGTTGGTCGCTTTGTCGCTCGCTGCCGTGTGTGTCAATTGGCGAAGGGCGGGTCTACAAACACAGGATTATACATGCCACTGCCTATTCCCACGCAACCATGGTCTGATGTGAGTATGGATTTCGTCCTTGGGCTTCCACGTACTCAGCGTGGTTTTGATTCTATTTTTGTGGTGGCGGATCGCTTCTCCAAAATGGCCCATTTCATTGCCTGTAAGAAGACGTCTGATGCAGTCGCCGTGGCACATCTCTACTTTCGGGATGTGTATCGCCTCCATGGGTTGCCCACTTCTATTGTTTCTGACCGTGATACACGCTTTGTGGGGCACTTTTGGCGAAGCCTGTGGCGTTTGGTCAACACTCTGCTGAACTTTAGTAGTGCATATCATCCTCAGACGGACGGTCAGACAGAGGCCGTCAATCGCTCACTTGGTAACCTTCTGCGCTATCTAGTTGGAGATCATCCGAAGGCATGGGACCTGAAACTTCCTCAAGCTGAGTTTTCCCATAACCATGCTGTTAGCCGTTCCACAGGTTTCAGTCCTTTCTATGTGGTTTATGGCTTGTCACCTAGGGGTCCTCTTGATTTACTATCTCTACCCAGCAAGGTGCGTTCTCATGCTACTGCCGAAGAATTTGTTGGCCATTTAACTGAGGTGCACTCATCTACTCGTGACCATTTAGTGACTGCTACTGCCAAGTATAAGGAGAAGGCTGATCAGAGTCGTCGTGCTGTTGAGTTCGAGGTGGGAGATTTTGTTTTTGCCATACTGACCAAGGATCGTTTCCCGGCTCGTGAATACAGTAAGCTTGCTGCCAAGAAGATTGGTCCTGTTGAGATTGTCGAGAAGATCAACCCGAATGCTTATCGTTTGCGTCTCCCCAGCCACATCCGCACCTCTGATGTCTTCAACGTGAAACATCTTATTCCTTTTGTTCGGGATTCCTCCTCTGAGGACGATGGAACGGGTCCAGATTCGAGGGCAAATCTTCTCTACCCCGGAGGGTATGATGCAGTGCATATTGAAGATGTTTTGGCGAATCGGCTAGAAAACCCGAAAATGCAACAATTTCCGAAACTGACGAAACCTTAGCATTTTTCGGGTCGAAACGGGCCCCTGAGCAAAAGTCATCGCTTTGCCATGAGCTAAGACGTTTTTCGGCTATCCGAGATCGTTTAGAGGGGTGAAACTGATATTTTAGGGTCCGGTTCATTATTTCCTGTTTTTCATATTTCCTTTATTTTCTAATTAGGGTTTGGGTAATAATTTCCTTATTGTATTAGGACTTTGAGTACTAGTTTCTCTATTTAAGCACTTGTTATTCTCCATTGTAATTTAGATTTGATGAAATAAACCAAAAACGAGTTCTACTCAATTTCTATCTTATTCGGTATTCACTTTGAATCAACGAATTCGATAAAGAATTCGTCATTTCCGTCCCGCACTCTGCATCAGTTGGATTCTTAAGAGATCTCAATTTATGGGTTCTAACATGTTGGACTTTCTAGGTATCTTAGAATTTTCCAAAGATGCTCTTTTTGAAGAAATTGAGCATTAATATTCTGAGGCTTTGCTTGAATTCTAGTGTTTGTTGTTGAAATTCTGGAGATTTGATAAAGTCATTTTGGGGTTAGGATCGTGAGTTATGGATAACTCCAGAACCATGAGCAGTGAGCATTTGGGGATCAACAAGATGGGGAAGAACACGAGGAAAAGTCCTTTGCATCAGCCCAATTTTGCTAATAACACTAACCTCAACACCAACCCCAACACCAACAATGCTAATCAAGTTGTTGCTAGACAACAACCTCAGCCTCAGGTTTACAACATTAGCAAAAATGACTTTCGCAACATAGTACATCAGCTCACTGGATCACCATCGCATTCCCAAGATCATCTGCCTAGACCTCCCTCCCACAGTCCACCCAAACCTCAGAGTATGAGGCTGTAGAGGATACGACCGCCCCCTTTGGCTCCCATCAACCGACCCCATGTGCCTGCTCCACTCCCACCTCCAGCCTTTGCCCAGCAACCAGTTTCATACAACAATAGGCCTCCTCACTTTGGTGATGGGATCGGGCCCAATGTAGCCGAGTCTCCTATATCAGCTTATATGCGATACCTTCAAAATTCAATGAAGGATGCAGGTCCTACGGGTAACCAGTTTCAACCACCACCACAAGGGCCTCCTCCTCCTTCAGGTGGTTTGCTCCCCATGCCCGTTCTCCCTTCCCCAAGAATGAATGGGCCCAACCCACCAATGCATAATCTACCTTCTCCAAGAATGAACGGTTCAATGCAATCATTTCCCAATTTCTCTTCCCCAAGGATGAATGGTCCTGCCCTTTTACCATCTCCAAATTCACAATTCCTTTTGCCTTCCCCTACTGGTTACATGAATCTATTGTCTCCCCACTTTTGCTTTCTCTCCAATGCCTCAATCCGGTATTTTGGGTCCTGGGCCTCAGCCTCCACTTTCACCAGGTTTTGGGTTCCCCATTGTCTCCCTCAGGGTTTTTTCCCATTTCGAGCCCGAGATGGAGGGACTTCTAATATGACTGCATGTTGATGTACTTTCTTCAAGTGGGAAGCTTCAACTGTGAAAATGTGATGTACACAGGTGATGCAAGAAGTGCTCTCGAACTTCTTGTTTTTTTTTGTTTCCGTTTAAGTTTTTTTTGTTGATACCTTCTTGCAGTAGTAACTGTGATCTTTGAAGTTCCTATGACATGATTTACTTTAGGAAGTACAGTGAAAGAGTCAACAGCTCACCTGAAACTTAGGGGCCGTGTTGTAACTTGGAAAGGTAGAATGCTTATCTCAGTAGAAGAATTCTTGTTGTAACTTTTTGGATCGAGTCATAAGTATTTTTAAGACTCGATCTAGTCTATGGAAGGAACTTTCATGGTTTTGGTTCTATGCCTGCTGTGTGTAAGCTAGGGTATGCTGTTTAATTGTGATTGACAACAATGAAGTTATCTTCTTTTTTCAGTTCTCTTGCACTTTCGTACAAATAATGTACATTCTTTCGTGTTTATGTCATACAAGAAAGAATTTGTATGATACTATAGTTCATTATTGTACATAATACACATGATTGATAATCTTGCAAAAAGCCAATGGTTCTTAATTAAGGTACAGCTTCTTAGAAAAAGATTGCTTGTAAGCAACTAAACATATTTATATAGCAAGAGAAAAAGAGTGGATTGGACAGTTCCATTGCATTTTGACGATTTTGGTCTTCAAATTGTGTGCCAAACAAAGAAAGTAGAAGCAGGGGGGCACAAAATGATCATGTGGGTTTAACAACTATTGATAGCTCTCTTTTCGGAAGGATTAGGGTTTGTAGCGATATTATGCGCCTCCTCTTCTTTTATGATGGTAGTGGTGGCATCACGTATGTCCGATAAGGTATTCCCCGGTGGTTCCCTCCCCATCTTTTGTTGTTTTGCCGATGGGCTTGGCGACGACGACATGATTAGGGACGGCTTTTGCGGTGCGGGTAGGAGATGATGTATCTCCTTAGTGATGGGTGGTCGGGCTCTTTGACATGGGACTCTGGTGGGTAGGTACAATGGCTTGGTGCGACAGACTTCGGCTCGGCAAGGGGACCACATTTGAGGCATGCTAAGGAGGCGACAGGGACGCAATCGACTCCTCTCCGTCGGGCCTCTTCGGCACACATGGTTGGCGAAGGCATTCCACAGCCGACCTCAGGCTTTATGGCAGCGGGGTTGCTCAGGACGGGCACCTGTATCGGGAGTTGGGCTCGATTGTGGAGGAAGATGACGTGGAAGCCGAGGCTATGGTAGAGACAACCATGAGTCAATTTCACCCGACCCGACTAAACGTGCTCTTCCGGGGAAGGTGTTGTCATTTTCCTATCTGACTAGCGTGGTGAGTCTAGGGCGACGGGGATCGGCTCCATGGACAACTACGACTTCCTTCTCGATGGATCGGAAGCAACTAATGGGAGATATACAGTACGAGTCCGAGAGCTCTACACGTTCCGAGGAGGCGTACCGAACTACGGAGGGGGGCAACAAACACTCTCCCCTCGATCAATGAGGAGCTTTTGGTCTAGTGGAGGGTCGGCCAGCAACACCGCCCCACTAGACGTGGTGTCAGTGGTCTTACCAAGTTCTGGCACAACTTCTACCATCTTAGGGGCCAGTACCTCGCGTTCTTGGAGCCCTAATTTATCATTTCAGGGAGGACGACGGACGTTGGTTCTCTTTGAGAGTATATATTCTACCTCGACACCACTCCGGAAAGGGGCCTACTCTTTCCTAACTTCCTATTTGGACTCGCTGTATCGGTTTCTTTGGACGCTATCGCACCATCGACTTCTGAACATCTCAATGAAGCATTTCGGCCTTTGAGTATTTACATTATGTTTTATCTGTTTTATGATGTTAGGAATTGTTTCTTAGTACTTTTCTTTTTGGTATTTGGTTTTCCTACTTTAGGTCGGGTTTTATTCCTACCTTAATATATGGTTATGTTACACTTAAAAAAAAAATAAAGGGCACTAAACACTCGATATTTAATAATACATTCGTATTGAGTAGGTATTTGAATCCAACGTAACTCTATTTAATTCTATGCCTCCTGTCATAATTTTAAAACTAATAAAATATAGTGAACCTTAGGAATTGATATTTTATTATTTCATAAAAATATTAATTAACATAACAATGTTGACCTTAAATATAGACACTCCGATGTTGAAATGTTTTAAAATATTATTGTTCGCCTTGTCACTTAGCATGATATTAATTTTTAACCTTATCATGTTAAAAATAAGAGCTTTCAAGTATATTGTATTCTTCGGTAAGTGTGATAAAGTAGCTAAAAATTGTTCCTGATAGGCGAATTTATTGGTCCACACACGTCCGAATGTATCAATCCTAATAATTCACCCGCCTTTTCACCGCGACTAATGAAGGGCGTTTTAGTCAGTTTGCCCAACAAACAAGCCTCCCATCTATCAACCGAATGGAATTAAAAGTCGGCACTTCTGAAGTGCTTATACGCATTTCTCGTTTATGTGGCCTAAAGGATAGTGTCATAATAGAGTTTGGTCTAAATCGTCGGATTTAGAACTCTGGGTATTAACGTTATAAATAGCGACTGAAGTATTGTTACCCATATCTAATATGTACAATCCTCCGACCATGTTTGCACAAGCATAAAACATATCATTGTATAAAATATTGAAAACTCCATTTCTAATATCAAAATTATATCCTTCGGTGGATACAGATATAATGTTCCTACTTAAATAGGTGTGCAATATACATTGTTTAGTACAAAACAAGGTCACTTGGCAAATGAAGGCTTATGGATCCTACAGCAGTCGCCACAACTCTCATATTGTTGCTCACTCTAAGGTCCACTTCGTTCTTCACCAAGCTTGTCCTACCTTCTATTCACTACACATTAGTGTTTATGTGAAATTCAGCCTTAGTATCCAATACCCATGAATCTTTAGAAGTAGAGAGACGTGGCTCTATAAAGTTAATACTTGATGAACGGCATAGTCTCACTACCCTTCTTCAGATCATCCAGCTATTTTCCGTAATCCCGTTTCCAATAACCAGGATTTTGCAATAGAAGCATACATTCTCATCCTCCTTAGCCTTCTTTGAGGACGGTTTAGGAGAGATCAAGTGTCTTATCTTTCTTGCAAAGTGTGATGGGGCCTTGCCCTAGCCACTACCAGTTTCCATCTTGAAACTGAATCCCTTTCTGACAATCAGAATATCCTTGGATTTCAAATCCCTGATATTCTTCTCAGCAGTTACTAACATACCATGTAACTCTAATATGATCTTGTCCATATCGTGCATGTGATAATTCATGATGAACCAAACATGTGTACGAGGAAGGGAGCGTAGAACCACATCCGCTGCCATCTCCTTTTCTAATCTTCAGACCCAATCGATTAAGAAGTTCGAAATGCCCATTCATTTTAGTGACACGAGGACCTACGGAGCCTCATACTAACATTTTGTAGGATAGAAGTTCATTAAGGACTTGTATCTCATGATACGTGCCCTTTCCTTGAACATAGTCTTTATCATACCCATTATGGTATAAGGGTCATGAGACTGTTCATGCAGACAACTCTCCATGCAACCCAGCATAATACACGCCACATCGATAGAATCACTAAGGTGCTCTTGGTATGCATCCTTAACAGTCGTTGCAGCGTTATTAGTTGGCTCCTCAGGGATAGCCTTGTCAAGGATATATTCTTTGCGTTCATATTTGGGGACTATCCTCAAATTTCTGTCCCAGTCTAGATAGTTTGTCCCATTGAGCTTAACCTTGTCCAACATGGTTTTCAATGACAAACTACTACTACTCGCTGAAGTACTTGCCATCTGATCTACGCTACAAACAAATTTAATCGGTAAACTGAATAAATTTTATGAAGATCGAGTTTAAACACCAACCTATCGATTCTAAACCTTTAGAATTTAAAACCAAGATCCTTGATTCATTCGATTAAGTTGAACGAAGGCTCACTATTCAATCGGACTATGTAGGTAGGACCCCGTCCAATCACATCCAATGTGACTCTTGGCTAAGGTATGTACTTAAGTACACGACTTACCCTATCTGATACCCTAGGTCAACCATGACTGAGAATCGTAACCGGGTCCACCAATTTTCAATTATGGCCCGTCACTATGTAGGTGCGTCGCTAAGGCGCACGACACTCACATATGTCGTCCAAATCTGCTACCCCACTTTACCATGGATGCTCTGCTAAGGCGCACGATACCCATATGACGGGGAGGTAGTAAGGTGTTGATTATTGGGCGATATCTGACATGACCCGTTTTTGCTTGTCCGGTTGTGATTACAACGTTAGACACATCCTGGATGCGATGATCACATCAACTACATATCGATGTATTGATGCCTCCAATTGCATCCAATGTAATTCATCCTTCAACACATCAACTACATCCAATTCAAAGATGGTTCTAAGGATTCACATAACAAGGATCAAAAACAAATTTTATCTTTGCATATGAGGTGATATGCTCGGAATATAAAGTTAAGCATGTGATTCTAAAAAACATTTAGAATTACTTGTGCAAAACTAAGTCAATCATAAAACGATAAACGTGCACATAATAGCCCCTTAAATTAACTCCCTCGCGCTTCTCGAGCTCCATCGACTCTAAGTCGATGCAAGAACCCGAAAAGCCACCAATTGATCTTTATCACCCTTTCTTTGTCTTGAGAAAAAGATTACAATTGAATACACGACTCGCAGGTCGGAAAATAATAATTATTACAAATAAGTGGTACGACGACCACACCTCGAAAATTACTTACACGTTATTACTAACGGTTCGCAGACCCTGTAAAATGATAAATAATTCAAACAAGCTCGAGGCCATTACGTGCACCATTTCAACATAACATCACACAAGATGTTATCATTCAAGCATGTTATCACAAAACATGTGAATTTTTGGTTTTAAGTAATCTCCAAGTTTCGAAAACATTTAATGTTTGGTTTATCGAAATCGTTCAAAAATGAAACTTTCAAACGTTTGATTTTTGAATTCGTCAAGACGTTTTTAAACTCGTCATGAATAACTAAACGGTTTGGCCCCGATGTTCCGACCATCAAAGGTCACGTCTTGGCCTAGCTTCGTCCAACGGAGCCCCGTTCAGACACTGTTTTGGCTCCTCGAGAGTCCCGCTCTCATAACCCAAAAAATCTAACTTTTTTCAAAAAATTCAGATTTGAATAATCTTTCAAAAATTACATTTTCATGGAAACAACCCATAACCAAGAATTTAAAACATGTTATCAAATAATTTTCAAAAATTCAAGCAAAACCGAAACTACAAGCAAATTGTGAATTCCGGAGGTAGCACAGCTCTGATACCACTGTTGATCTCGATTGAGAGTATGAACACACAATTGCTACGGAAGAAAATAACTCGAGACCATGCATAAATTACTACCACGATTAGATTCACAAAACAAAATCGAAATCACCATTTCGTACCAAATCAATACTACCCATGTCCATCCCGAAGAAGTCCTGTGACGCGCTCATTACCTCCCACGCCTTCCATCCCAGATATGTCCAACATTATCCGACGAGATCGTTTCCAAGACTCCAAGTCTTGTCTCGATCCGCAAAGTCCTAATTACTTGCGGACACAGTACCCAAAACCTAGTTTTGGTCATGTCCCGTGTCAACTTCCCTCTTGGCCATTTCTCCATTAGTGTGTTAATTAGTTTCATCTTTTGGTGTGAGCCTTAGGTTTATGCATGTCTATAGATCAACGTAAAATCTCATTTTATTTGATCCTATATAAGTGGAAACTAACGAGACTTAGTATTGTCTGACACTACGAATCTAGCATTTGTCGATTCTAACCTTTCCATCGTCCTTGTCATTATCCTTTTAACAATGATATCCTGATTGAGATAAGGCATAGATCCGCCATCCTTATTATTCTCAATCATTGTTCCTTGATATGTGAGATGACTGCATCTTTGATACCCAGTATCATGTGCATGACCATGCTATTCTTTCAATCAGTCTAGATCAAACGATCGAGAACCAATATCTTTACCATACCATAGTATGAGGGATAAATCCGTTAGCCGTTTTTCATGTCACTCATGCATTCCGTCCCCAAGCCAATCTTGGCCGTTATGGAAACCCTGTCACAAGCAACATTGGGCTCAGGTCAAACTCAGTTGTTTATTGCATAATAATCACAAAGACTCCCTAGTCTAAGGATACATGAAAAGTCACGACATTTAATATGTTCATGATTTGATCTATGACACATATTCATGTCGGAACGTCTAAGATCAGGTCCCACATGATATCTATGATCAGACTCCGAATTCCCATTCCAATGACTAAATAGAACGTAGGCCATTAAGAGTCATCTTCCATACTAGTCGCTTCTAGAGAAGCTTTGTTGACTAGGGACCCATCGAGTGTAGTCTATCTTGATTTATGGCTCTACTTCGTAAGGTGGGCATAAATCAGAACACACATCAATATATTACTCCAACACATAAGTAATACATAAAACCGCTTTACTTTTATTGCTAATGATGATATATATTTGGATGTTTACGATTGAACTATTGGCACTAAGACTAACAAGCACCCCAACCCTCTTTACTAGTTCCTTCGGTCCTTCCTCTCAACACTACTCTAACCTGTCCCTAAACGACTACATCGAAGTCATCGACAACCTCAAGACTCTTCTCTAGACCTCCCTTGCTGATTGGAATTGAAACATGACATGGGAAATTGTCTCCCTCTCCCCACAATGTGAGCAACCCTCTTGAATCGGCACCCTACGAATCCAGAGTACCGAGTTTTTTTTGTAATAGTCTTGACACTCCTCTCCATAACAAGTATATAACTTTGGGAGCCACATTCAGAGCCCACATATTCTTCCAAAAATTCTCTCTATCTCCCCCGATCTCCCATTCTCGACTTGTAGGTCCCAGTACACCTCCATGACATTATATTCCCCCGACCGTGTACCACACATCCGGCTCCCAAGATGATGTAATAGGGAGCCGAGATATAGCCTCCGCTGCATTGGTATGGAATAACAGCAAGATCAACTACCAGTTCCATCCTATTCTAACGAATCTGAACAATCTGTCTATTGTCTAACTCTCAAACCTCTCTAGGACGTCCTCTAGAACTCCTGTGTCAAGCCCCAAATCCGGTTTGACCGGATCCGAGACGCGAACTTAGAAACAGTAAATAATAAAAGGTGTACAACAAACTGAGGAAAAAGTACCAATCAAGTAAGGTAACACTTAAACAACACACTTTAACAATCACGACTCTTGTCGTTGCGACTCTACGCATAGGATGTTTCCGACTTGCGTCACCGAGCACTACGACTTTAGCCCCCTAACTCTACCCACCTAATTGACGTACGGTTCGAGGTTTTGAAAAATCATTTCAAATTGAAACCAGGCTCTGATACCAAATTGTCACGCCCCAAATCCGGTTTGACCGGATCCGAGACACGAACTTAAAAACAGTAAATAATAAAAGGACAAAGTAAAATAGATAAAACTTAAATATAATAATAAATCAAAACGGAAGAGTCAACAGCTCATTAAAACCGATACATAAGGTTTAGTTCAAAAATAGTTGCACGTCTCTAGACCTACTAGACAAGACCCTCCCCAGCTCCCAAGCTCAGCTGTGTCCTGCTAGTACCAATCCCGCTCAACACCTGAAAAACAACAAGGTAAGGGGTGAGCTTTCGGTCAGTAGAGAAAGTAGTTAAGGTAATGAGCATCGGCTCACCACCACGAGTAACCGTCTAATTAGGGCATACTAGCACAACACAACTAACTGTCAAACCGGGGTTCATAGCCAAACTTACAACACACTCAAACGACTGCTTCCACACAATAAAACAATAACCAAACAGCAAACGTATCACACACAAAAGCAACCAGCAAACGTCCCGTACCGCAGTCCCCGAATTACCATCATATCATACCAGAAAGTCATCGTATCATCTAGAATTACCCCTCAATCCAGAGGAGACACATGCTTCGAGGCTACCGAAAACGTTCCCTAGGAACGCATCTCATCGAATGTCCCGGAAATGTCCCCAAAGGACCATAGATCATCGGGGTAGGAACACGACACCTAGTGCCAAACACGACCCGGAGGCCCAATATGACCTGTTCCATTTATATCGTACCGGAACACGAAGCCTTGGTCCCAACATCTTCCCGTCACGTAGAATCGGGGTAACATCCCAGACCGGAAATCCGTCAGTCGGACGTCTTCCTGTCACGTAGAATTTGGGCCTCGCACATACTGGACCGGCACATACCTCGGTCGTACGCCTTCCTGTCACGGAGAATCGGGGTATCAATCACGCCATCCTTGTGTTGGGTCTCGAGGTAAGGTTGGAGATGAACCAACTCGCAGCGGAAAATCAATGAAAACCAAGAGACGATTAAAACCATGAAACAACTACCAAAGAATGGATTCACAAGAGAAAAATTCAGCACTAGTTCTTACCAAAACAAGAACACCGGTTAACGAATGATTGGCTTGAGTCTCCAAGACGCCTACGTATCCACATGGGAATCAAAGCCACGTAGTTCTTCTCTTTGAGGACTCAAGAACACAAACATGGAGGTGGAAACTAGCCAAACCCGAAATGGCCATGGAAGAGGGAGAGAAAATGTGTTTCCTATTCTTGTCTTGTGTTTGTTATGTTGAAAAAAGATGACTTAAACATAACAAAACCCATACTTGTCCAACTAAAGGCATGGGACAAGTATGGTGTCAAGTAAGGTGTAAATAGGACAAAGTATGGCAAGACAAGATTGGGTTAGGTGGTGAATCACCAACACCTTAATCCTTGTCTTGCTTACTTAGTACTAATTAATCAAGACTTGATTAATTAGTTCCATGGGCCTTGGTTGCATGGGCCTTTCATGGGCCTCTTGGAACATGGCCCGTGACCATTTCCAACGAGGTCCCGTGATTCGCTCATCGCCTCCATGCCTTCCATACCGGAAATGTCCAACATTATCCGACGCGATCAATCCCAAGACTCCAAGCCTTGTCTCGATCCGTAAAGTCCTATTCACTTACGGGCACATGACCCAAAACCCAGTTTTGGTCATGTCCCGAGACAACTCCCTTTTGGCCATTCTCCATAAATGTGTCAATGAGTTTCATCCTCCGGTGTGACCCTTAGGTTTATGCATGTCAATAGATCAACGTAAAATCCCATTTTACTTGATCCTATTTAAGTGGCAACTAACGAGACTTTAGTATTGCCTGACACTACATAACGAATCGACCCTGTCGATTCTAACCTTTCCGTCGTCCCTGTCATTATCCTTTTATCTCCGATATCCTGATTGAGATAAGGCATAGAGCCGTCATCCTTATTATTCTCAATCACCGTTCCTTGATATGTGAGATGACTGAAGATATGATACCCAGTATCATGTGCATGGCCATGCTATTCTTCCAGTCACTCTCGATCAAGTGGCCGAGAACCGATATCTTTCTCATACCTTAGTATGAGGGATAAATCCCTTAGCCGTCTTTCGTGTCACTCATGTAGCCCGTCCCCAAGCCAATCCTGGCCGTTATGGAAGCCCTGTTACGGACAACGTTAGGCTCAGGTCAAACTCAGTTGTTGACTACATAGCGATCACAAAGACTCCTTGGTCTAAGGATACATGACAAGCTACAACACTGAATATGTTCATGACTTAATCTATGGCACATATTCAGGGCGGGTCGTCCAATATCATGTCCCACATGATATCTATGATCAGACTCCGGAATCCCATTCCAATGACTAACAGAACGTAAGCCATAAAGAGCCATCTTTCATACTAGTCGCTTCTAGTGAAGCTTTGTTGACTAGGGACCCATCGAGTGTGATCTATCTCGATCTATGGTTCTATTCGCATGGTGGGCATAGATCAGAGCACACATCGATATATTACTCCAACACATAAGTAATATAAAGCCGCTTTAATTTTATTGCTAACGATGATATATACATTTGGACATTTAGGATTGAACTACGGGCACTAAGACTAACAATCTCCCACTTGCCCTAGTTCCAATCTAAACTCCAATATGTCCCCATCGACTTTACATGTCTAACATGTTCAGGCAGTGACACTGCCTTAGTCAAAGGGTTGGCTATGTTATCATCTGTTGCAATATCGGTTATCTTCACTTCACCTCAGTTCAGTATTTATCTGATGAGGTGGATACGCCGCAGTACATGTTTGGATTTGTTATGCGATCTAGGCTTTTAGCTTGCGCAATGGCCCTTGTGTTGTCGCAAAATGGATTCACCGGACTGGATGGGTTTTTAATTACACCCAGCCCTGCCATGAATTTCCAAATCCACATAGCCTCCTTAGCTGCCTCTGCAGCATCCATGTACTTGGCCTCTGTCGTAGATTCGGCAATGGTATCTTGCTTTACGCTTTCCCAGCTAAAGCTCTGCCATTCAGCGTAAACACATATCCTGATTGACTTCTAAAGTCATCTGGATTTGTCTTGGAAAACTAGCGTCTACTCATCCTTCGACGACTAGTTCAGCATCATCTTTCCCCCGGGTTAGAATGATGTCTACTGGTACAACATAAGGCTTACGAGACGTCTGGTCTCATACATGTCATGGCATATATGATCGATCCTGCCCCCAGGCGCATAGGATTCTCATCATCCTTTTCAGCTCATCAGGTGTCTTAGGACACTGAGTCTTGATGAGATGAATGCCATGACTAGTGGGTAAGAGTCCTTTCTTTGAATCGAGCATTAAGAACCTACTCAATGCCTTGTTCACATAGGTTCCCTGACTTAAATCCAAGACCCTCTTGGTGCGATCTCTACATATCTTAATCCTTAAGATATGAGAAGCATCACCTAAGTCCTTTATTGAAAAACACTTCCTCAACCAAGCTTTAGTCTCGTGCAAGGTTGGGATGTCGTTTTCAATGAGAACCAGAAAGGTAATATCGCTCCCACTAGCCTTCTTATAAACGCAAGATTCATCCTCGTTCTTGATTAAGCCAAATCCAATTACAGCTTCATCAAAACGAAGGATCCAACTCCGAGAAGTTCGTTTCAATCCATAAATGGATTTCAACAACTTATAAATCTTTCCTTTATTCTTCGGATCGTCAAAACCTTTGGGCCGAGACATATAAACGTACTCAGTCAAATTTCCATTTAGGAAAGCGGTTTTGACATCCACTTGCCATATCTCGTAATTATGATACGCAGTTATGTCAAGAAGAATTTGGATCGATTTTGACCATAGCCACTAAGGAGAAGGTTTCCTCATAGTCAATCCATGCCTATAACCTTTCGCCACCAGTTGAGCTTTGTAGGTCAGAGGGTTGCCATCCATGTCCATCTTCACCTTGAAGATCCATTTGCATCCGATGGTCCTCACACCATTGATGGGATCAACCGGTTCCCAGACTCGGTTGTCCGACATGGATTGCATTTCCTCCCTCATGGCTCCCAGCCATAACTCGGAGTTGGGCCCATCCACGACTTCCTGAAAGGTGGCTGGATCATCGTGATCCACCATGACTTCATTGTCACCTCCGGATACCATATCTTGGAGGTGGAAGATTGATCCTTTCAAATCGCCTTGGACCTTCCGGAATTGTAACAGGAATTGGTTCTTACTCTACGACAATCTCTGGCTCCTTTCTACTGGGTTGCCAATTGGTTTAGACAGATCTGTACCATCCTGAATTTCTTCGAGATGCACAGTCCTCCCAATGACGTCTTTGGAAACAAAACTTTTTTTTTCATAAAGACCCCACCCCAAGCGACGAACACCATGTTCTCACTGGGATTGTAGAAATAGTATCCCCTTGTTGCTTTGGGATACCACACGAAGGTGCATATCTCAGATCTTGGTTCGAGCTTAGTCGAAACCAAATGTTTCACATAAGCCTCGCAACCACAAATCTTTAGGAAGGACAAAGCGGGCATCATCCCGTACCATTTTTAAAATGGTGTCCCTTCCACACCATTCGTCGAAGCCCGATTCACTATGAATGCGGTCGTCTCTAGAGCAAAACCCCTAAAAGAGATGGGAGATCAGTCCAACTAATCATGGAACAGACCATTGTCTAACAATGTCTGATTTCTCCGTTTGGCTACACCTTTCAACTACAGTGACCTAGGAGGAGTCCATTCCAAAAGGATCCCATTCTCTTTTAGATGATCTAATAACTCTGTGGTCAAGTATTTTCCACCTCGATCCAATCGAAGTGCCTTAATACCTTTGTCGAGCTGGTTTTCTACTATAGTCTTAAACTCTTTGAATTTATCAAAAGTTTCAGACTTATGTCTCACCGAATAGACATAACCATATTTACTGTAATCATCAGTAAATGTGATAAAGTAGCTAAAACCCCTCCTGGCAAGTGAACTTATTGGTCTACACACATTCGAGTGTATCAGCCCAAATAATTCACCCGCCCTTTCATCGCGATCGATAAAGGGCACTTTAGTCATTTTTCCCATCAAACAAACCTTGCACCTATCGATCGAATGGAATTCGAATGAACCTGAAAGCCCGCACTTCTGAAGTGCTGATAGGCGCTTCTTGTTTATGCGACCCAAATGACAGTACCATAACAGAGTTAGGTTTAAATCGTTGGATTTAGACCTCTTGGTATTAACGGAATATATAGAACTTGAGGCATTGTTACCCATATCTAATATGTACAATCCTCCAACCATGTCAGTACTGGTATAAAACATATCATTGCATAGAACATTGAAAACTCCATTTCCAATATTAACATTATATCCTTCCTTGTCAAACACGGATACAGATATAATATTCCTACTAAAAGTAGGTATGCAATATACATTATACAATACTAAGACAAGGCCTCTTGGCAAAGCAAGACTCATGGATCCTACAATAGTTGCCACAACTCTGAGGTCCATTTCGTGCTTTCCAAATCTCTCCTACTTTCAGCCACCATATATTAGTGCATGTGTGAGATTCAGTCATGGTATCTAATACCCATGAATCTTTGGAAGTAGAGAGATGTAGCTCTATAGAGTTAATACCGATTGAAGGCACGGTCCCACCGCCCTTCCTTAGATCATCCAGGTTTCCTGATGAAGGCGCAGTCCCACTGCCCTTCTTCAGATCAGCCGTGAACTTCCTGTAATCCCGGTTCCAATGACCAGGCTGTTGGCAGTAGAAGCAGACATTCTCAGGTGTCTCATCTTTCCTGCCAAGTGCGCATGGGCCCAGCCCATGCCACTTCCAATTCCCTTGTTGACCATCAGAATATCCTTGGATCCCAGATCCCTGAGATATTCTTCTCAGCAGTTAATGACACTTCATGTAACTCTGATATGGTCTTAGAGACAGCCTTGTCAAGGACATATTCTTTGCGTTCAGACTTGAGGACTATCCTCAAAATTCTGTACCAGTCCAAATAGTTTGTCCCATTTAGCTTGACCCTGTCAAGAATGGTTTTTAATGACAAACTATTAATGTTCGCTGAATTTGCCATTTGATCTACAACAGATAAAATTCAATCAGTAAACTGAATAAATTTTATGAAGATCAAGCTTAAACACCAACAATCGATTCTAAACCTTTAGAATCTGAAACCAAGATCCTTGATTCACTCGATTAAGCTGAACTAATGCTCACCACTTAATCGAGCTATGTAGGTAGGACTCCATCCAATCACATCCAATGTGACTCTTGGCTAGGGTATGCACTTATGTACACGGCTTACCCTATCTGTTACCCTAGCTCAACCTCAGGCTGAGAATCGTAGTCGGGTCCACCAATTTTCAACTATGGCCCGTCACTATGTAGGTGCTCCGCTAATGCGCACGACACCCACATATGTCGTCCAAACCTACTACCCCGCTTTCCCATGGATGCTCCGCTAATGCGCACGACACCCATAGGACGGGGAGGTAGTAAGGTGTTGATAATTGGGAGGTATCAGACATGACCCGTTTTTACTTGTCCGGTTGTGTTTAAAACTTTGACACATCCTAGATGCGATGAGCACATCAACTACATTCCAAATGCAATGATGCCTCAAATTACATCCAATGTAATTCTTCCTTTGAACCCGTCAACTACATCCAATGCAATGACGGTTCTAAGGGTTCACACACAAGGATTAAAAGTCCAATTTTATCTTTGCATGTGAGGTGATATGCTCGGTAAATAAAGTTAAGCATGCAATTCTAAAACACATAGAATTAATCATGCATAAACTAAACCAAGCATAAAGCGATAAATGTGCACATAATAGCCCCCTAAACTAACTCCCACTAGCTTCTTGAGCTCCACCGACTCCAAGCCGATGCCAACACCCGAAAAGCCACCAAATGACCTTTTCGCCCTTTCTTCGTCTTGAGTAAAATATTACAATTTAATACACGACTCGCAGGTCGGGAATAAATAAATATTACAAACAAGTGGTTCGACGACCACACCTTGAAAGAATAATTACACGTTAACTCTAACGGCTCGCAGGCCGTGAAAAGCGATAAATAATTAAATTGAGCTCGGGGCTATTATGTACACCATGCCAACATCACATCACACATCGTGTTATCAAACAAGCATGTTATCAAACATCATGTGATTTTGCGGTTTTAATTAATAGCCAAGTTTCGAAATTTTTTGATGCTCGGTTTATCGAAACCGTTCAAAAATGAAACTTTTGAACATTTGATCTTCGAGTTCATCATGACGGTTCCAAACTCGTCATAACTAACAAAACGGTTTAGCCTTGGCATATCAACCATCCAATGGTCATGCTTGGCCTAGCTCCGTCCAACGGAGCCCCGTTCGGTCCCGGTTTCGGCTCCCCGAGAGTCCCGCTCCCGAGACCCGAAAAATCAAATTTTTTTCAAAATTTCCAGATTTGAAATAATTTTCAAAAATTCATTTTACATGCATTAAATCCATAAACAAGAATTTAAAACATGTTATCAAACAATTTAGCAAAACAACATGCCAAAAACGAAACTTTCAAGCAAAACCGAAACTATGAACACCGTCTTGTGAATCCCGAAGGTAGCACGGCTCTGATACCACTGTTGGGTCTCGAGGTAAGGTTGGAGATGAACCAACTCGCAGCGGAAAATCAATGAAAACCAAGAGACGATTAAAACCATGAAACAACTACCAAAGAATGGATTCACAAGAGAAAAATTCAGCACTAGTTCTTACCAAAACAAGAACACCGGTTAACGAATGATTGGCTTGAGTCTCCAAGACGCCTACGTATCCACATGGGAATCAAAGCCACGTAGTTCTTCTCTTTGAGGACTCAAGAACACAAACATGGAGGTGGAAACTAGCCAAACCCGAAATGGCCATGGAAGAGGGAGAGAAAATGTGTTTCCTATTCTTGTCTTGTGTTTGTTATGTTGAAAAAAGATGACTTAAACATAACAAAACCCATACTTGTCCAACTAAAGGCATGGGACAAGTATGGTGTCAAGTAAGGTGTAAATAGGACAAAGTATGGCAAGACAAGATTGGGTTAGGTGGTGAATCACCAACACCTTAATCCTTGTCTTGCTTACTTAGTACTAATTAATCAAGACTTGATTAATTAGTTCCATGGGCCTTGGTTGCATGGGCCTTTCATGGGCCTCTTGGAACATGGCCCGTGACCATTTCCAACGAGGTCCCGTGATTCGCTCATCGCCTCCATGCCTTCCATACCGGAAATGTCCAACATTATCCGACGCGATCAATCCCAAGACTCCAAGCCTTGTCTCGATCCGTAAAGTCCTATTCACTTACGGGCACATGACCCAAAACCCAGTTTTGGTCATGTCCCGAGACAACTCCCTTTTGGCCATTCTCCATAAATGTGTCAATGAGTTTCATCCTCCGGTGTGACCCTTAGGTTTATGCATGTCAATAGATCAACGTAAAATCCCATTTTACTTGATCCTATTTAAGTGGCAACTAACGAGACTTTAGTATTGCCTGACACTACATAACGAATCGACCCTGTCGATTCTAACCTTTCCGTCGTCCCTGTCATTATCCTTTTATCTCCGATATCCTGATTGAGATAAGGCATAGAGCCGTCATCCTTATTATTCTCAATCACCGTTCCTTGATATGTGAGATGACTGAAGATATGATACCCAGTATCATGTGCATGGCCATGCTATTCTTCCAGTCACTCTCGATCAAGTGGCCGAGAACCGATATCTTTCTCATACCTTAGTATGAGGGATAAATCCCTTAGCCGTCTTTCGTGTCACTCATGTAGCCCGTCCCCAAGCCAATCCTGGCCGTTATGGAAGCCCTGTTACGGACAACGTTAGGCTCAGGTCAAACTCAGTTGTTGACTACATAGCGATCACAAAGACTCCTTGGTCTAAGGATACATGACAAGCTACAACACTGAATATGTTCATGACTTAATCTATGGCACATATTCAGGGCGGGTCGTCCAATATCATGTCCCACATGATATCTATGATCAGACTCCGGAATCCCATTCCAATGACTAACAGAACGTAAGCCATAAAGAGCCATCTTTCATACTAGTCGCTTCTAGTGAAGCTTTGTTGACTAGGGACCCATCGAGTGTGATCTATCTCGATCTATGGTTCTATTCGCATGGTGGGCATAGATCAGAGCACACATCGATATATTACTCCAACACATAAGTAATATAAAGCCGCTTTAATTTTATTGCTAACGATGATATATACATTTGGACATTTAGGATTGAACTACGGGCACTAAGACTAACACCTTGGCCTCGATACACTACACCAGAACTATCCCTCGGTGTAAGTACCACTCCGGTTACGCCTTTTCTTGGAACACACATCAAGAGTATAACACGCATCACAAAAACATAGTTCGACCCCGGTATACCAACCAAGCCAAACTCACCATAACACACAAACCGGTCTATCACTCACCCGGTCATATCACAATCAAGGGTTCACATTACATCACACACGACACACTTGCCCACACACAGTCACAATATGCAACACCGAATCAATCTTATTATGACTCTCAATCAGCAGTTATAACACACCTCATGCATCTCAATCAGCACACAGTCCTAAGGCTCGAAATGGCCATCCTACCAGCACGGCAATTTCCCAGAATATTGAAAGCGGCTAACACTAGTGAATCACATCCTACACGTTACTAAGACTCGTCCGGTTATTATATAATATTAAACGATCGTTCCAGTTTTATTATTACCTAGCATGCATACTAGTAACTTTCCATAATTAAAGCGGTATTCGCTACTTTCCCTACCTCAAGACAATCACAACAGCTGCGTCTCCTAGCTGCTGACGTCCTGGTCTAACTCCGGTCTTCTCGGGCGAAGTCCAAGTCTGGGTTTAACAGGTAAAAAGTCCAAAAGTCCTCTGATTTGTCCAAAAAGTCCTTTAATTAACCATTTTTTAATCGTTTAAATTAAATTAATTAATTTATTAAAAATGTCTGACCCGGATCCGAAAACCAGACCTGAATCCGACCCGGTCCAGAAACCAGACCCAGGACCGACCCGGACCCGGCTCCAGACCCGACCCAGACCCGAATCAGACCCGGTCCAAACCCGAGTCAAACTTGGGCCTGTCCCAAGGCTCGAGTCTTGGCCCAAGACCGCCCGGCCCGACGCTCGCCCTAGCCCAAGGCCCGTCTGACCCAATGGTCTGTGCCCTGGCCCACTGGCCTATCTTCTGGCCCAAGGCCCAAATCGAGAACCTGATTGAGCTGGAGGTGAAGGGGAACGACAGCGAGCGTTCCGGCCAGTTCCCGACGGCGACGACGACGTCAGGAAGTCGTAGCATGCTCGACGATGCTCGCGGATGACGGTCGTGGCTGGGAGAGGACGTCATGGTCTACGGCGAAGCCGTGATCGTGGTTCAGGTGGCTGGAGAGCGACCCAACGCCTCCGTCCCAGATCTGGCAAGGCCGAGGTTCGCCGACGACGTTTCCAGCTGAACTCGTCTCGAATCGAGCTCGGGAAGACGTGTTTCCGGGCGAGGTCGGAGAAGAAGGAAAGGGCGAGAGAAGCACAAACCCTCGTCGTTCCTCCGTCGTCGTCACTGATTCGAGCTCAGGTGTCGAACCAGAGGGGGGTTCCTCCGGCGAAGCGTCTCACTACCGTGAGCGGGTGGCTCGGTTTGTACTCAGAAGGGAAGAAGAAGGCGAGGTGAGGCGGCGTCGCGAGGGGGAGAAAGAGGAAGAGAGGGAGAAGGATCGAGAGAGAAGAAGAGGAAGAGGCGCTGCATTTCTCCTCGGGGTGCGTGCGGCGCGATGAAGAAGGGCAACAGTAACGAGTTAGGGTTGGATTTGGCCTGAGTTCGCGTGGGCCTGGCTCGCGCGGTGCTGGGCTTGGCCCGTGCCAACAAGCTGGGCCCGGTTCTCTGACCGGCCCAGTCTGGCCCAAAACCTCTCTTTTCCCTTTTTTTTATTTATTTTCTTTTTAATTTGCACTCGTTCCAATTTTCTACCCCATTTTCCAACCACAACGTTTCCAATGACGATTTTAAAATAAATAATTCTTTTAAACCGTGCGGTCTTTACGACCTGATTCCGTCATCACCCAGGACGTATCTCCAATCCTCGTGTCCTCACTCGAGCCAACTCTACACTAGATACCACGTTGCGCCATTGTCTGGCCTGCCATACTGCGCCAAATAGGGATAACTCCCTTCACTCAAGTGGCATGCACATAATCTAACAAAGTAGTAGGTGTTAAAGACCCTAGCCACTAGACTCCCCGGTTTCTCCATCAACCTCCACCCTTGCTTCCTAACTAATGCAAGATTAAAATCGTATCGATGCTTGAAGCTCATTCGTCTTTTGAGTTTGTGGTCGCATAGAGACTGCCACGCCCCAATTTCAGTAAAACCGAACTCGGGACGCGAACGTTTAGAACAATAAAACATTTTGAAACCTTTTAAATAAATCACTTTAAAACCACCAATTAGTTCATCAAAAGAATAATTTACAACTCAAAAGTACGTCCCACAACGGACAAAATACAAGTGTACGTCGCTAGACTCAAAAGTAAATCCGGACTCCCGCTCCCAGCTCTTCAAGCTTCGGAAGCTCACCTAGTCCAATCTGCGACCAGTACCTGTAGCAAAAGCAGCTAGGGGTGAGCGTTCGCTCACCACCACGGATAACAGACTGACTACGGCATACTTAGCAGACAATGCCGGTAACACCAACAACAACCCGACTAACACACACAACAGTTACCTTCCTCAACCGACTCAACACTCGGACACGTAATGTAGACCCGACACAACGATTGACGACTTCCTCAAATGACATGACAGACCACCACGCAACACCCAAGACCACAAAGGATCGCACACCAAACAAGATGACAAAGGATCGCACTCCAGCTGCTCAGTAACCCCCTCACGCCCTTTACCGATCCCTGTCAGGCCAGTCGGTCGACCTGTCGCACTTTTCCCGACACAAAGTCGGATCAGGCTGTCGACCTGTCACCCCCAAACCACGCACGCGCGGACAAGACCCCTTTCCTCACGGGCGGGCTCCCTACCCCGTCTGAACATGCAGACGCGTGCGCTCGAGGACCCCCGTTTCATGAAGCGGGCCCCCAACCTCAGGTAACCACAATCACAATCACAGCCAAAGTCCAACAAACAGCAACAACACCTGTCCAACACTACACAGGCACTCATGGCCACCCAAGACACATCAACAGTCAAGACTCGAGCTCAACAACCCCACGGGCACTAATGGCCACCCAAGACTCCAACAGTAAGACACGGGCTCTCATGGCCACCCAAGACACAACCAGTAAAGTACGGGCTCTCATGGCCACCAAAGACTCCAACAGTAAAACACGGGCTCTCATGGCCTCCCAAGACTCCAACAGTAAAACACGGGCTCGCATGGCCACCCAAGACTCCAACAGTAAGACACGGGCACTCATGGCCACCCAAGACTCCAACAGTAAAACAATCAACCTCCGGGCATGGTCATATGCCTCCAGTAATTCTACTATTGATAAGTTCACTACTCCTACGACACTACTAAGTGTCACATGCATTTATAATGTTCGATACGTTCCCGTATCATACGACACTACCTGGTGTCACCTGCCTTCCTAATATTCGATAAACCTACTTAACCCACGACACCCCGGTGTCACATGCAATTCTACTGTTAACTTTCCCTAATCAGGGCCGAGATCCGGCTACTTTTCCCTACCTCGTATGTTTTCTCCAAAAGCTAACCAACAAGCTCCGGCATGATCTCGGTCACTCGCCTAGCTTTCCCTTTCCTCTGTCAGCGGCACGATCTAATAAGAACACAATTTTAAGGCACTTTAAAACTTGCAGGAATAAACTGAAATTCAATAAACTTGACGCCCAAAAGTAACCCCGACAATGTCGATCACTCCCAAACTTCCCAATTACTCGACATTGTCGATAATGGACCCGGAAAAGCCCGATTCGCCCGACATGGCGAATCTGCCCGGGTTTTGGAAACGCCCTTCCGGGGCTCCGAAAATTCCCGTTTTCGTTTCTACGGTCTTAGAATAATTCAAGGGTTCCTATGCACTCGACGAGTCCAATTCCAACTTCCGAGTAATTTAATTAGCGTTTCAAGTTTCTAAACCCGTCAATTACAACTTTTACAACTTAATTCAAATTTCGATCCGGTTGTAGATTAATTACTTGGGGAACGTTCTAAACCACCTGAACACGAAACCCGAGCACCCGAGCACGTGGGCCGCACCCGGCCAACCTTGGCCGTGGGTGGCTAGGGCTAAAATGGGCCCGGCCCACCATGGTGGTGGCCGGCCCTAGCTTAGGCCAGCCACCCTACATGGTGGCCGGAGCTCCTCCCGAGCTCCCGGTCACCAGAAAACGTCCCTCTTCACTCCAAAACGTCTCCAACGAACCCCAATCCTCAATACAACCCTAAACTACTAGTTTCAAACCCAACACTAGATTTCAAACTTAACAAATCGAAATTTGGTTAGATGCTCACCGTAGAGAATGTCGAGGTGAGCTTGAATCTTCGAACTTTGAGACGATCTAAGGGTTAGATGAACGGGAATAATAGCAAAACCCTAGCTTTTCCTTCTCTTTTCTCTCTTCTTCTCCTTCTCCTTCTCTCTCTAAAAACTAACTCCTCTTTTCTTTTTTCTTTTCTTTTTTTGAAATGTGTGGCCGGCCACCCTTAAGGGTCTCATCTTGTTTGCCCCAAAAACCTAACACCACCACATATTGGACAAGTATCAAGTGGGTCCCATACCTTTTTGGAAAATATCTTCTAGATATTTGCAATCAGATTCGCGAAATTCGGACGTTTCGGGCCCCGAACTGGCACTTTTTCCAAGTAATTACGAAACTTCACGGGCTACATGGAAACGACTAAACTAAGACCGCTGCGACCACGGCTAATCTTTTTGGATCCAAAACGGTCCTCGAATGGACCAAAACGTCGCTCGGTTGACTTTTCCAGCGAAAAGTCAACATTTCCCAAATTGGTCCGAAAGTTGCCCTGAGTCCCCCGGAACTCACTTTGGTCGTTATCGGGGTCAACTTAAGTCCGGTATGACCCTCGGGGTCAAATTTAGGTTCATTTAAGTGTCTACTTAAATTTTTTAAATCTTCCTGTTTTTCGCAGGTTTGACTAGCGTTGACTGGGAGTGGCTATTACAGTCTACCCCCCTTAAAGGAATTTCGTCCGCAAAATTTAATAACAGACGTACCTCGGGAGTAGAACAGGTCGGGGTACATCGCGCGAACCTCATCCTCGCGTTCCCAAGTCGACTCAGCCCCGTGATGCCTCCACTGCACCCGTATTAGGCGGATAATCTTGCCACGCAAGACATGCTCCCGTGTTTCCATGATCTGAACCGGCTGCTCCTCATAGGAGACATCGTCAGCCACCTCGATATCTGTCCACTCGATGACGTGGGAGGGGTCCGCATTGTACTGCCGCAACTGGGACACGTGGAAGATGTTATGAACTCTCCCAAGTTGCGGTGGTAACGCCAGACGATAAGCCACTGCTCCCACTCTGCCTAAGATCTCGAACGGGCCAATGTACCGCGGAGCTAACTTTCCCCCGCTGCGTATGAACCGTACTAGCCCCTTCATCGGGCTCACCTTCAGGAACACGTGATCCCCGACTGCGAACTCAAGAGGTCGACGTCGTCTGTCGGCATAACTCTTCTACCGACTCTGCGCGGTCTTCAACCGCTCGCGTATCAGCTAGACCTTCTCTATCGTCTCTCTGACAAGATCTGGCCCCAGCAGACTCTTGTCCCCCACCTCTGCCCAACACACTGGCAATCGACACGGCCTCCCATACAATGCTTCGAACGGTGTCATTCCAATACTGGCCTGGTAGCTGTTGTTGTAGGCGAACTCGACCAACGGCAGGTGGGTCTCCCATGATCCCCTGAAATCCAGCACACATGCCCGCAGCATGTCTTCCAAGATCTGAATAGTGCGCTCGGACTGACCGTCTGCCTGGGGATGATGTGCTGTACTGAGTAGAACCTCGGTCCCCAACGCGGTCTGCAGACTCGGCCAAAACCTGGACGTGAAACGAGGATCCCTGTCAGACATTATCGACACAGGGACCCCATGGAGACGCACTATCTCCTGAATGTACAGGCTGCTCAACTTGTCGACCGGATCAGTCATCCTCATAGCCAGGAAATGGGCCGACTTGGTCAACCGGTCGACTACTACCGATACGACGTCATGTCCCTTCGGCGATCTCGGTAGTTCACACACGAAGTCCATCGTGATATGCTCCCACTTCCAATGGGCAATCGGCAGTGGTTGCAACAATCCGGCGGGACGCTGATGTTCGACCTTCACCTGCTGACAGACGAGGCACCTCGATACAAAATCTACGACCGCTCTCCGCATCCCGCGCCACCAAAAGTGCCGCCTAATGTCACGGTACATCTTGGTGCCACCCGGGTGCACTGTAAGACGCGAATGATGTGACTCTCGCAACACGTCGTCTCTTCAGTTGCCTAGCACGAATAGCCCTCCTCGATACCGTAACCCCCAAACTGCACTGACCTCCCAGCCTACCAACTCGTCACCACTAACGACCCTCTCTCGGATCTATGCCGTCTCGACGTCCTCCGACTGCGCCTCCAACACTTGGGCAAGTAGTGAGGGCTGAGCCACCAGTGAGCACATGGCCACGCCACCAGTAATCGCCTCTAGCTCAAGCCCGAACGTGCTTAGTTCCCCCATCATGTCCCACTCTCGGACTGATATGCTAGCAAGACTCGGAACCGACTTCCTACTCAAGGCATCGGCGACCACGTTCGCCTTACCCGGATGGTAGTGTAGCTCAAAGTCGTACTCCTCAAGCAGCTCCATCTATCGCCGCTGGCGCATGTTCAGGTCTCGCTAGGAAAAGATGTACTTGAGGCTCTTGTGATCCGAGAATACCTGAAACCCCTCGCCATACAGATAATACCGCCAGCCCTTTAGCGCGAACACGACTGCAGCTAGCTCCAAGTCGTGGGTAGGATAGTTGCGCTCGTGTGTCTTCAACTGCCTGGAGCCATAAGCGACAACTCTACCCAACTGCATCAGTACGCAGCCCAGTACTTCCCCGGACGCATCACAGTAGACCTCATACCCGATCCCTCGCTCTGGCACTACCAACACTGGAGCGGTAGTCAAACGAGTCTTCAACTCCGTGAATGCACGCTCACAATCCTCTGTCCACACAAACCCGACTCCCTTGCGCGTCAATAGAGTCATCGGCGCGGCTAGTCGCGCAAAGTCCTGAACAAATCGTCGATAATAGCCCGCCAACCCCAGAAAGCTGCGGATCTCGAAGACACTCGTGGGCCGTGCCCACTTCGAAACCGCGTCGATCTTCGATGGATCGACCAGTATACTGTCACAGGACACGATGTGACCGAGGAATTTCACCTCAGCGAGCCAGAACTCGCACTTCTCCAGGTTGGCATATAGCTGATGCTTGCGCAGTAGAGTAAGAACAGTCCTCAGATGTACTTCATGTGCCGCCTCGCTCTCCGAATAGATCAGGATGTCGTCTACGAACACCACCACAAACTGATCTAAGTACGGCCGGAATATACTGTTCATCAGATCCATGAACGCTGCAGGTGCTTTCGTCAGTCCAAACGGCATCACCAAGAACTCGTAATGCCCATAGCGTGTCCGGAATTCAGTCTTTGCGACGTCCCCCTCTCGGACTCGCAACTGGTAATATCCGGATCGCAGATCGATCTTCGAGAAACATGTTGACCCTCTCAGCTGGTCGAACAAGTCATCGATCCTCGACATCGGGTATCGGTTCTTCACCGTAACCCGGTTCAGCTTCCGGTAATCTATACACATCCGAAGCTCTCCACTCTTCTTCTTCACGAAGAGTGCTGGTGCTCCCCACGGCGATACGCTCGGACGGATAAATCCCTTCTCCTGAAGCTCCTCGAGCTGACGCTTCAGCTTAATCAACTCTGCCGGTGCAAACTTGTAAGGCGCCATCAATATCGCTGTCGTTCCCGGCACCAGGTCAATCTCGAACTCCACCTCACGCTCCGGTGGCAACCCGCTCAACTCCTCAGGAAAGACCTTTGGGAACTCGCATACCACTCGCGGTAACTCTCGGCTCTGCACAGCCGATACTTCCTCCTTTGCGGACAACGCCGATAGGAGGACCCCGCTCTTACTACCCAGAATGCACGTCACCTTCGTACTGCCTACTGACGCTGTCACTCGTCGCCTGTAGCAGTCGATATTGGCTCGGTACTTCGCCAGCCAATCCATTCCCAAGATCACGTCAAAAGTCGTCATTCCTAGTACGAGAAGGTCACCAGGGCAAGGACAGTCTGCGAATCTAATTTCGCAGGCACGATAGACCCTAGTCAACGATACTCTACCCCCAACTGGGGTGTCCAGGGAAAGGGGTGGACTCAACGGCTCTAAGCTCAACCTCAACCTCTCAGCACAACTCAACAAAATAAACGAGTGCGATGCCCCGATATCAAATAACAATAACGCCCATAAATGATACAATAAACACGTACCCTGAATGGTCTCGCGGTATGTAGTAGATCCTGGGGCCCGGGAGTCGGTAACTGCGTACACTCGTCCCTGTGACGCCTGCTGCCTCTGACCCGGCGCACTGACAGCTAGATACCCAGATCTCTGCTGCTGTCTCAGAACTTGCGCATTCGTTGACGGCTGTGAAAACCTCGACTGTTGACTCTGACGAGGGTGACCCCTGGGTGACTGTACTGTACGCGACTGCTGTGGTCGTTGCACTATCGTTGCCCCCAACGGATCATAGCACCCGGCGATAGTGTGCCCAACCCGGTCGCACCGGAGACACCTGGCCTCGTCGGCTCTCGGCCCCGTGTCTATCGGACACTCTCGCTGTATGTGGCCTAGCTGCCCGCAGCTAAAGCATCTCAGCCGTCTCTCTGAAGCGACTGGCCCCACTGATGCCACCGATCCCAGCTGTCTCGCTCCACCCTGATGAGCCTGTGGTCGGAAGTACCCCGTGGTCCTCTGTCTCCTTGGGTCTCGTGACTCGGACGGCCCTGCAAAGCTGGTCGGCCGCTGTCGAACCTCACGGGTCCTGGCCGCATCCTGGATACCCTGCTCCACCGTCGCTGCAGTGTCCACGAGCTCTGAGTACTCCCGCAACCTCAAGGCGAGAACCTTATCCCGAATCACCAGCCTGAGTCCCCCCTCGAACCGCAGGCAACGGTTCTGCTTTGTCGCCACCATCTCTGGCGCGAATCTGGTCAGGGCCGTGAATCTGGCCTCGTATTCTGCAACTTACATCCCCTCCTGCTGCAGGTCCAGAAACTGCCGATGTCGGTCCAACCGAGCCGAGTCGGGGAAATACTGTGCCAGAAAGACCGTCTGGAAGATGTCGTAGTCGTGCCCAACTCTGTCCCTCACACACCCCACCAGTGGTAGGCGATGTCCCTCAGCTGATGAGCTGCAAAGGACACTCTACGGCGGCCATCCTCGATACCTGATGTGTCCAGGTCCCGCGTGACCTGCTCTAGCCACCTCTCGGCTAGGTCGGGGTTCGGCTCCCCGATAAATGTGGGTATGCCTAGCTTCAGGAAGTCCAGCAGGGTCCGGGCCGTATGGTCCTCTGCCTGAACGGGCCTCACTGGGACCGCTGCTGCCTCTGGAGCTGGCGATGATCGCCACCAAACTCTGTACCGTCCTGGTCAGCTCGTCTAGGGCGGTCGTAGTGGGAGGGTCTGCGACCGGCGGGACGCTGGGCGTGCCCGTAGATGGTCCCACGTCGCTCCTCCTGTCCTCTCCGATAGGAGTACCCTAGGCCTCTACATACTCAGCGGGCTCCACGGTGGGCACCCATCCTGGTGTCCCTGCTGACCGTCCCCGCCTGCCTCGCGCGGGCGCCCGTCCCCGTGTCACGGCTGATCGTCCTCGTCTGCCACGAGCCATGTGTCGGTATCCTCTGCACGGATACACGCAAACGTTTAGTTTGCGAACTTATTTAACGACAACATGCTCAAAATACTAGCGTTCACACGGTCTAAGCCTACTCTAGCGCACTCGTTACTAAACGTCACACCGCTCACGCTATTAATACTTTAATTATAATAATACGTAAAGGCAAAGCTCAAACGACCGCATAACGACTCACAGACCAAATCAAGTCACTCAACGTCAACCACAAGCCAACACGGCCAAACAACAACAACACACGCCCACAGGGCCAACCAATTTTAAAACTTTTTCCACTTCATTAAAAACCTCACTTCTTGACATCACGTAGTTACAACCCGGTCCAGGCGTCCCCGAACTACATTGTACCCACTTGATATCAACACCGTCACGCTCGACTACAGAGGCGCCCCTGAGTCGAGTCGCGATAGTTTAAAAATGTTTCACGCAGCAACACACAAACAGTATGCCAGTAACCCCGTACTACACATACACACAAACACAAACAGGACTCAAAACACAACGGGTCTACACACGGTTCCAACCTGCGTACCCAACGCACGACGGGACTTTACTGACTCGACTCTCCCCACCTAATTGACGTACAGTCCGAGGTGTGAAACCTCGAGCTCTGATACCAAGCTGTCACGCCCCAATTTCAGTAAAACTGAACTCGGGACGCGAACGTTTAGAACAATAAAAATTTTTGAAACCTTTTAAATAAATCACTTTAAAACCACCAATTAGTTCATCAAAAGAATAATTTACAACTCAAAAGTACGTCCCACAACGGACAAAATACAAGTGTACGTCGCTAGACTCAAAAGTAAATCCGGACTCCCGCTCCCAGCTCTTCAAGCTTAGGAAGCTCACCTAGTCCAATCTGCGACCAGTACCTGTAGGAAAAGCAGCTAGGTATGAGCGTTCGCTCACCACCACGGCTAACAGACTGACTACGACATACTTAGCAGACAATGCCGGTAACACCAACAACAACCCGACTAACACACACAACAGTTACCTTCCTCAACCGACTCAACACTCGGACACGTAATGTAGACCCGACACAACGATTGACGACTTCCTCAAATGACACGACAGACCACCACGCAACACCCAAGATCACAAAGTATCGCACTCCAGCTGCTCAGTAACCCCCTCACGCCCTTTACCGATCCCTGTCAGGCCAGGCGGTCGCCCTGTCGCACTTTTCCTGACACAAAGTCGGATCAGGCTGTCGACCTGTCACCCCCAAACCACGCACGCGAGGCCAGGACCCCTTTCCTCACGGGCGGGTCCCCTACCCCGTCTGAACATGCAGACGCGTGCGCTCGAGGACCCTGTTTCATGAAGCGGACCCCCAACCTCAGGTAACCACAATCACAATCACAGCCAAAGTCCAACAAACAGCAACAACACATTTCCAACACTACACAGGCACTCATGGCCACCCAAGACACACCAACAGTCAAGACTCGGGCTCAACAACCCCACGGGCACTCATGGCCACCCAAGACTCCAACAGTAAGACACGGGCTCTCATGGCCACCCAAGACACAACCAGTAAAGTACGGGCTCTCATGGCCACCAAAGACTCCAACAGTAAAACACGGGCTCTCATGGCCTCCCAAGACTCCAACAGTAAAACACAGGCTCTCATGGCCACCCAAGACTCCAACAGTAAGACGGGCTCTCATGGCCACCCAAGACTCCAACAGTAAAACAATCAACCTTCGGGCATGGTCATATGCCTCCAGTAATTCTACTATCGATAAGTTCACTACTCCTACGACACTACTAAGTGTCACATGCATTTATAATGTTCGATACGTTCCCGTATCATACGACACTACCTGGTGTCACCTGCCTTCCTAATATTCGATAAACCTACTTAACCCACGACACCCAGGTGTCACATGCAATTCTACTGTTAACTTTCCCTAATCAGGGCCGAGATCCGGCTACTTTTCTCTACCTCGTATGTTTTCTCCAAAAGCTAACCAACAAGCTCCGGCGTGATCTCGGTCACTCGCCTAGCTTTCCCTTTCCTCTGTCAGCGGCACGATCTAATAAGAACACAATTTTAAGGCACTTTTAAACTTGCAGGAATAAACTGAAATTCAATAAACTTGACGCCCAAAAGTAACCCCGACAATGTCGATCACTCCCAAACTTCCCAATTACTCGACATTGTCGATAATGGACCCGGAAAATCCCGATTCGCCCGACATGGCGAATCTGCCCGGGTTTTGGAAACGCCCTTCCGGGGCTCCGAAAATTCCCGTTTTCGTTTCTACGGTCTTAGAATAATTCAAGGGTTCCTATGCACTCAACGGAGTCCAATTCCAACTTCCGAGTAATTTAATTAGCGTTTCAAGTTTCTAAACCCGTCAATTACAACTTTTACAATTTAATTCAAATTTCGATCCGGTTGTAGATTAATTATTTGGGGAACGTTCTAAACCACCTGAACACGAAACCCGAGCACCCGAGCACGTGGGACCCACCCGGCCAACCTTGGCCGTGGGTGGCTAGGGCTAAAATGGGCCCGGCCCACCATGGTGGTGGCCGGCCCTAGCTCAGGCCAGCCACCCCATGGCCGGCCGACCACCCTACATGGTGGCCGGAGCTCCCCCCGAGCTCCCGATCACCGGAAAACGTCCCTCTTCACTCCAAAACGTCTCCAACGAAACCCAATCCTCAATACAACCCTAAACTACTAGTTTCAAACCCAACACTAGATTTCAAACTTAATAAATCGAAATTTGGTTAGATGCTCACCGTAGAGAACGTCGAGGTGAGCTTGAATCTTCGAACTTTGAGACGATCCAAGGGTTAGATGAACGGGAATAGTAGCAAAACCCTAGCTTTTCCTTCTCTTTTCTCTCTTCTTCTCCTTCTCTCTCTAAAAACTAACTCCTCTTTTCTATTTTCTTTTCTGTTTTTGAAATGTGTGGCCGGCCACGCTTAAGGGTCTCATCTTGTTTTCCCCAAAAACCTAACACCACCACATATTGGACAAGTGTCAAGTGGGTCCCACACCTTTCTGGAAAATATCTTCTAGATATTTCCAATCAGATTCGCGAAATTCGGACGTTTCGGGCCCCGAACGGGCACTTTTTCCAAGAAATTACGAAACTTCACGGGCTACAAGGAAACGGCTCAACTAAGACCGCTGAGACGACGGCTAAGCTTTTTGGATCCAAAACGGTCCTCGAATGGACCAAAACGTCGCTCGGTTGACTTTTCCATCGAAAAGTCAACATTTCCCAAATTGGTCTGAAAGTTGCCCTGAGTCCCCTAGAACTCACTTTGGTCGTTATCGGGGTCAACTTAAGTCCAGTATGACCCTCGGGGTCAAATTTAGGTTCATTTAAGTGTCTGCTTAAATTTTTTAAATTTTCCTGTTTTTCGCAGGTTTGACTGGCGGTGACCGGGAGTGGTTATTACAGAGACTCATAATTCCTTCAACTAATCCCCCGTCCTTCCTTCGAACTATGAGAACACAAAAACCTATTCACGACCACCTTTATCTCCTTGATCAGAGAATGAGGAAGTAAATTGACACTCATTGTGTAGGTGGGGAGATCCTAAATCACTGACTTTAATAGTACCTCCTTCCCTGGTTTGCTCAATAACAATTCGTCCTAACTCCCCAACCTTTTCTGAATACATTCTTTAATATACCTAAGAGAACGATACTTACTCCTCCTTAAAATAGCCGATATCCCAAGATACGTGCCTACATCTTTTTGTTAGTCTTAGTTCTCGTAGCTCAATCGTAAATCTCCTTATGTATATATGATCATTTACAATAAAAGTAAAGCGGCTTAACATTACTTATGCGTTGGAGTAATATATCGAAGTGTTTTCTAATCTATGTCCACCATTGAAGTCAACCATAGATAGAGAGGAATTACATTTGATGGGGCCTTAGGAAATAAAGCTTCACTAGAAGCGACTAGTATGAAAAATGACTCTTTATGGCTTACATTCTATTAGTCATTGGAATAGGATTCCGGGGTCTAATCATAGATATCATGTAGGACATGATGTTGGATTACTCGACATAAATATGTGTCATAGATCAAGTCATGAACATATTGAATGTCGTAGCTTGTCATGTATCCTTAGAACAAGGAGTCTTTGTGATTGTTATACAGTAAACAACCGAGTTTGAACTGAGCCCAACGTTGCCTGTGATAGGTGAAATTCTGATCACATGCAACTATTGAATGAGATGTCACTTAAGATGTTAAAAACACATAGTCAATCATCTATCTTTAGTAGTTTGATTGAAGGCACTATTAAACATGGTATATCTTATCCATGAAAGTGAGATGTTTGTTTAGATGTTTTAACTCGTTCATTGACATCTCACTATATGAAGCACAGAGACACAATAAAGATAAAAGAATTAAAAAAGCATAAGAACACAAGATTGGTTACCTAGTTTGGTACTTCACAATACCTACGTTTGGGGGCACTTTGCCAATGGAAAAGTTTTCACCTACGTTTGGGGGCACTTTGCCAACATACAAGTTTTCAGATCATCCAGATCAATCCTATGCTATTATCACAATAATGACAAACCTAATTAAGAGACTCCCATGAACCTGAGATCCCATCTCAGTCCTACTCTTCGAGCACCTACAGTCTCAGATTGTTCTTGGTCTTCAACAACAGGTTGTGATGCTTCAATCACTTGAATATGGCTTTAATGCTTGTTACGTCGATGGGTAGCATGAGCATATGCACGTTCCTCTTAGTTTAATTCATTTAGAATCCTAACACGCTCGTCCAACACGCTTAGACATTCAAACTCATGAACTAAGAAGAACGGCACGAGTCTTCTTGGACTCACTTGAACAACGTCAACTTCTCTGAATATCCTTGAAGTATAATTCTTGAGTCTAACATAGCTATGAATGATATCTGTGTATTTATAGCTCTTTCTCCTTTTCAAACACGCGCCTCTTGGGGTTTTGCTACGCTTAGAGTCACGGTTATGCTGAACTTCTTGTTTTCTTGTTCAGCAGATCTTCCCCAAAAGCAATCCATAAGGATCTTGTAGACATCTTATGTTTTTGGGAAGTACACGATCTTGTTTCCTAAATAAAATAGAACTCTTTAATGAGTATCTATCTATTTAAGAAACTAATATTATTTCCTAAAACAAGTAGAACTCTACTAATGAGTATCTACAAGAATATGAAATAATATCTAGCACCGGATAATGATAAATGCTCAATATATATACTCAATAAATTCTCGCGCGTGTACTGTCAGTCACCATCATGTCAATGACATTCTGTGTTGACATCCTCTGTTAGCTCTGCTCCGGTTTCATCATGATGTCAACTAATATCGCTGCTAACATCTTTGTCCTGACTCAAAAGTAGCCAATATCAATGTAGAAACAATCTCCTACTTTGGCTATTTTTGAGGCAAGCACCCAATAGCCTAAATATATGTATTCTGCAAATTGAAGGGTCGGAGATTTGACACAACATGCTCCTTAATATTCTTTAATCTATTTGGCATGCTCAAAGTTATTGTTACCTCATGGTAACTTAGAGCTTTCTCCCCTTGCTTGTCACAAAAAAAATTGTCAAAGGTTAAGGTAAGCAATTAGATGGATAGATAAATAGTCATTTAGTATGGGGAGATCATCAAAGATTCCTTAATTTATTGGTATGTAACTGTCATCTTTGTTAAGCATTCTCCATGTTCTATGTTAAGCTGCACTTTATACTTGGACCAGTGTAATGAAGGTTTTGAAAGTCTTGGGCCCGTTAGACTGCAGTTTTCTGTTTTTAAGATGTTAGAACATCTTGTTTGACATATGAGCCCACATCTTTGATGATAGAACATTTGGTCTGACATGTGGACCCCCAGTCTTGATTAGGCCCATCATGGCATGCTTTCTCCTGTTTAGCTTCATGATTCTTTTTAGTAGAGGAGACTTATTAGTAATTAATGCATTAGTGTTCATGGATTAGAGCATACGTATAGATTCACTAATGCATGATTTGAAGAACATGAATCTCCATTCCACTGAGCCATTCTTGACCCGGATGGCTTATATGGTGATCACAGCTTATTGTTTGATCACAGTTCTTCAGATTTTTTCACCAAATCGTAAACCTTTGTAAAGAGAAATGTGCATATCATGCACCTCCATGGAGAAGTTGGTACACAATATTTACCGACTTTTTTTGCTCAAACAGTCATTGTAATAGACTTATGAAGGTCTTTGAGCAATTAAAAACCTGGTCTTCAAATGACTGGTTAACTTCAAGATAGACATAACATCCTTGAGGAGCTTCGTGATGCGCAGATTGTAACTTTCAACTTCATAAACTTTAACCAGCGCATGCACAACAATTGTCATGAAAATAATAATATATTGATTTACATATCTTCCTTTATTGAGTTAGACACCTTATTGCTCACTTGTGCAGTTCGAAAGCGAAGCTTTTAGTCTAACAACGTAGGCGCCTCTAGAGTCTTCGTAACAATGTCTGCTAATTTCTCATTATTGAGAAGAGTATGATATATAGCTTTAATGATAAACAGGTTCTAAAGGGAAGGCTTCAAGTTCAACATCTTCTTGAATGTATTTGTCATTCTGAGTCGCTTGCATGCAATAGAGGATATTCTTCAACGTCTTCTTTCAGTCTTCTATAACAAGAATTGGAACTTGAACTTCTTTATGACTGAGCGTGAATATTCTGGATCCCTTGTGTCATTGTCTTTCTTATCCTCTTTTGTATGTCACGACATATATCTTGACATCTGATGGTGTCAGGTTCTTCATGTTGAAGAGTATAAATATAGGCTTCTTCTAGTGTCAATGAGCCTGAAGAGTTCCTTTGCTAAGCATTTCTTTTAAGAATTTCATATATCATCTTGTTTGTCCTATCAGGTACAAACGTACAGATTGTTGGCATGATAGTTATTCTTCTCAGATAAGCAGAGATGACATCTTCATAGACATCAATGACTCTATCTTCTCATAACGACCTTATGAAAATCCATATTCTCTTTGACATCTTCATAAATATCCCTTTCTGGAAACATAGATCTCTTAGAGATAACATCTCATTTTTGGGTACATTCTTCCGAAGTTCCTTTTATAGACCCAGATTTCTTTACCTTATTAAGAGAGGGTGATGATGCTTTTTATTCAACGGCTTGTTCCTCAGAAGAGGATTCATCAACAAGGTGTATTGTAGTCTTGACAATATTCTTTGATGTTGAAGTACTATAGGTTCTTTTGCTTGGAGCTTTCCTCTTTGAGCTACTTAAGAGAGCAGCTAAATCCTTTTTCTTCATTAGTTCCTTATGACTTGAGTCTCTTGGACTCTCTTTTGAAAATGGATGCAAAGCTTATGACTTTCCTTTTCTTCTCCTTGATGGGATCTTGGTCTACAATATCAAGAACAATCTCCTCTACTCTTTCTCAAGACCTGCTGATTTTGCAGAGTTAGTAGCTTCTGATGAATAGGGTTGAGCAGGTTCAGTTGCAGGCGGAGGTTGCTCTTTAGGAGCTAGTTTCTCTAAGTCGATTTCCGACTGAGATTTGAATAGTTTTTGTCGTGCTTGATACTTCCTTACTAGCTTCACAAGTATCATCTTCTTCGAATCCATGATGTTTGTGAGTTGGAGACGAGAGAGAGAGAGGTAGCACAATGCCGTATAGATAATAAATAGTCTGTAGACACCGAAAGATGTTACGACATTTGAACTAACATCATTCTTAAAGAAACATTCCTTTCCTCCCCAGTAATTTAGTACACATGATGCTGGAACAGCTTGTCTGACATCTCTTAAAATACATGAGCAAACATGAAGATGGTCCTTTCTTCTTAGCAAACGGATCTTTGTCAACTCCTCCTTGATCATAGCCATTTTTCTTATGGTTAGGAGATATATGTCCATACCATAATTCTGAAGTTGTATTTATTCCGTACATGGCCATGTGACGTTTATAAGCATGTAGAGACATATGTGAGTCAATGGACCTCGTAGGACGAACTATGTCGTCTTCTTCACACTCTCTTTTACCTGATTATATGTTTGAGCTGCAAATCGATTTTCATAGTTGCTATATTCCTCATGTTTCTCAGAGATGTTAGCTTTCGGTGTCAGTAATGGCATTTGGAGTCAGAACATCCTGCATGACATTTGTGTCTGAGTTCAATACAAAATCTTGGTTGCGGAACTCATTAGGCTTTCTCTGGTTTGGATGGCCAAATTGGTTCCACATCTCAGATTCTACTCTCTATAGTAGGCATGTAGTTGCAATAGTTCCTTTTGAAGACCAGACACATTCATTGGACTTAGCAAGGGTGGTACAAGCAACATTGGCACGATTATGTTCACTTTTGACTTTCCGCACTTGTTTAGATTGTCACGAGGATATTTACTCTAGTAATTCATTTTCTGCTTTGCATTTTTCTGGACCTGGTTAAGACTCCTTTGTTTAATTTTAGACATTCCATAGAGTTGATAACAGTATGGTCCTATGTGACATTTCTTGCCACAATGGTGACATTTCCTTGAAGCTCTCTTATCCTTTCCTGTAGAGGCAAATTCACCATGCATATTAGGCCCATGTAGATGATGTTATCGGTCGGAAAACCTTGTAGGAAGTGTTGTAGGACGCCTAGTGAAATGTCGTACAGGATGTCTTCTCATATGCTGGTCATAAGAACGTTGAGTTTTTGGCATCTTGCAAATTGATGAAGCAATATCTGATTTCTTCTTTCTAGTAGTCAAGGATTGATGGACCTTCTGTTTAGGAATGAAAATTGTTTGGGAAGTTGAGGCTTCATCACTGTATCTCAGTCCATTCATTTTCTTGGAAAATCTTCCCATTGAAAGAATGTTATCCAATGTATCAGTACTTGAATATAACAACCTGACTTGGTGATATGCCCTAGTTCCCCATTAAGTCTGCTCACTTCTTCTTTGAGATAATCAACTGTTTCTAACAATCTAGTCTTATCTTCATTTAGAGTCTTTATTTGATTGTTGTGTTCCTCCAAGACCTTTGATTCTTCTCACCATCTAGTGAGCATGTGATCATAAACATTCTTTATAGAGTCATCCGATAATGATTTTGGATAGAGTCTCCCATCAATAGCTTCACATGTTTCAATATGAGCAAGGTTAGTGGTGAAAGAAAGATGATTACATACATGTTCAACATCATTCTATTCATCATCTTTATTAGAAAGATATGCATCGAGTCCCCAATTAACTAGAGCCATCTCCAACACAATCAGGCGATGATCTGAACTCTATCTAGGCATCCTTCGTTGAGATAAATTTTGACATAAAGATAACACCTCTTCTAACACTAAAAACGGTCTAGTCTACAAGCTTTATTGCATGTATCGAGCCAAGTAAATTTTCCTCCTTCCATGGGCAAGTCTGCAAGGACAAGATCAAAAATAAGTTCTAGAAAATCTGATCTGTCTCTGGTCAAGAACGAACCATTCAATGTTTCCTCGAGAGAACATACCGAGTAGAAATCACCCCCACAATTAAATAATCTTTCAAACTGTCCTTTACTGCCACTAGTTTTTCCCACAAACCCGTATGTAGAGCAACAATAGCTGGGCCATACACATTAAGAATCGAAATCGGAACGGAACCAAATAGTAACATACTATCAATCTCTGAAACTTAACATAAAGAAAAAACCGCCTCTCTCCATATTGTTAGGACTCCTCCTGCAGCTCCTTCCGATAGAATATAGGACAACTTACAACCCCAAGACAAACCACAACTACGAATCAGACTATCATAGATTTTTTTTTCCATATCGATTAGTGTATTAACACCATGTCCGGTTTTATTTTCAAAAACACCGACTTCATACACCGCCTCTTCTGGGCGGAGATCATCCTCCTTACGTTCCAGTAGATGACTTTAACCATAGTTACACAAAGTCAAGAGATCCGGTGAGGAGATATACTATCTCCTTCACTCGAATAATAGAGATCGGATTCGTTACCGTCCAGCTCCAATTTGTCTTCCTCTTCTAAAACAATTTACGCTAATTATTCTTCTAATGAATCATCATAAGTAAGAGCTTTGTGGCTTAGGGCTTTACGTAGACTCCATCGTTGAGCTCTGCTTTTACATTCCCTGCTTATTGATCTAGGTTTTGATTCATATGACCTGCAAATAGCTTTAGAGTTGTTTTTTTCAGCTGTCTGCCTCTACAACTGGATTCACAAGTTTCTTGCGGCCCACACAAGGTCTGGATTGGGCTTTTAACCATGTATGCAAACGAAACATGAAGGTCCACTGGAGCTGTCTAAATCACTTTGGCTTTACTCTTATTCTGGACTTCCGACACTAGTGGAAAAATTACCTGATCTCCGAGACAGAATTTCTGGAACCGAGCTTGCATTGTTTACTATCACCATAGCTTGGTTCCCAAGTTTAGGTTCCTATAGGGACGGGACCTTTGAGGCAAGAACTGAGGAAACCTCGATTTTGTAGCTTTGATTCTGAACAATTAATCTAAGTAAATCACTCTTCTTCACCCTCGGAGATCTCAACAAAATGAAGTTGCCCATCTAGCTCAGTGGAGCTCTCACCTCTTAGAATCTTAATCACCTTCTCGATTGATTCTCCAATAACCGAGAACGATTCTTTCGACCAACCTCCCACCAAGACTCAGGTAACCTTGAGCCAGTTGAAACTTTCCTGTTCACTTGTCCATGGTTTGGCTTCACAAAAATGCAGAACATTTTGCACCAATTCCAATCTGCTGGTGAAAGTTTGCAGTTCAAACTTTTATCATCTCCAAAAACTACAAACACTCAGTTTCCCAAATATTTGATCTCAAAAAATCCACTTCTTCCTTTAACATTGCCAGATGAAGGTCTTTGACTGAGAAGTCAGACCCTGTAATTCCCAAAATCCCCTTTAACACCATATTCCACAATATAGGCATAACCTTCCCCACCAACTTCTTCTCTAACTCTATAATCGGGGTTTGGACATTCGATTGTAAAGGTTTCGAAGGGTTCTTAGGTCTCCATTCTAGTTTGAAAGACTTACGAGCCAGTCTCTTCTTCATTGATTCAGGCCAGGTCAAAGAGACAAAAAATTAATTCTCTGCTCCTTCTTTTGTTTGGTCTAGGATTTACAAAAACTCTTGACATCGTCGTCTCTTGCTCGCACAAACGCTTCAACCATAACAGGATGTTGCAAACAAATACTTTATGATGTATAAAGTTGTTCATGGCCGATTTCAATATGTCTACCAATGGAGCCCTAAATTTCTCCTTAGAATTCGAACGCTAAAATTGGTCTGATCCAGCTTTAAGTCTAACAGAGTTGTAAGATCTATAGGTCGGGATTACCACTTTAGAGCTCGTCATATCGGGTTCCTGAGAGCATCTACAATGGTTAGACATTATGCAGTGTCAAGGAGCAGTGTCAGGAGTGCTTTTTGGCTTCCTGACACTGCTCCTCCAATGATAATGTCTACACAGTGTCAGGAGCAGTGTCTACACAGTTTCAGTAAATTAAAAAAGCACCCCACATTTAAATACTACTTTTATTTCAAACCACAAACACATTACATAATATTTAAACGCTAATGCATATTTAGATAATTTAAAATAGGGAAAACCCCAATAACCTACCCGCTTATGACCTTTCGTCTCAAAAACTTACCCGATGTCACCTTTATTACCAGTTACATACCCGGAAGAAGGTCAATATCCCAATTTTTATATGTTTCTGTTGAAAGCTTAAACGGAACTAGTTGAACTATTCCATATGATATCACGTGACCTAAGTATTTTCGTAAATTCCAAAACTATCCTTGACACATAAAAGCTATACATTATTCTTATCTATTTTGTGGTAGTTTGTTTGTGATTGTCCTTCGCGCTACAGAATACATGAGATGGAGAAGGTAAGGTTTGAGTACTGTTCCTTCCTTATCTCTTCTCAACTTTCGTTGCAGCTGAAGGTATGGACGATGTTGAAAGACTCCGCCTTCACCGCCACCAATCGATGAACAGGTGATTGTGCGAACACCTAATTGGACATGTCGGCTACCCTTGCTTCGAGCACAGTGTACTATCTCGGGATCAATCTTGTAGTCTTCGATTCATAATTTTGTGATTTATTATCTAGGATTTCCCTTTCAATTTTACTCTAATTCATTTTCGAGGTCTTCAGACGAAAGGTCAATTTCCTTTATATTTGTTGAAATTTCTTCTATAATTACGTGTTATAGGAATGGGAATGAATTGAGTTGTCAAGTGAAACCAAACACAGCTTGTGACCCAAAATGATTATTTTGGGATGTTCTTGTAAGTACAGGGTCAGGTTGAAGCCTGTGAGTTTTAATTTTGTACAGGTTCTGTTATTTTTTTTGTTAGAATCCAACAAAATTCACGGACTCTACATGGTGAGGTTTCCTTTTATCCTACCTTAATAATAGCTATAATTTCATTCTATGTAATCAGGATGGAAAAAAAGTCCTTAAATTTGTGATATTTTGTAGATCAACAAATGAACAATATAGGCTTTATTTAGGTAATATGACTAAGTGTGATTCTAAATTGTGCTAGATTGAATGAAAAAAATTGTATTCTCTAATTTTGTACTTGCAGTGGCTCAATAAATGGAATGCTAGTCATGTATAAAAATGAAAAGATTGTACCTTTGTTTGCTGGTGTTGCTTGTGTGTGGTTGGATGATTGAATTAATGGTGAGAGGTGTCGTTAGGCTTTATACTTGCAGATAGTGGTTTTGATATTTGGGTTGGGAATGTGCATATAATATGTTGGAGTCATGTATATGTATCCTTATAAGTGGAAGATAAGGTATGTTATTCTTATTCATAAGGCATGTACTGACATTTAACTCTGGTAATATAAACAGTAAGTTCATTTGGATTGGCTTAGCCTATTTCTCAAGCATGTACCTGTGTAACTAGAATTCTAGAAAGAAATGATTAGATATGTCAAATGAAAAATTTGCACACACAACCTATGGTAATCTATAATGGTAATGTAATGTACACATGATTTTGTGCACGAAATTTGGGGCTGGAGTTGACAGGATTTAGCTCTTTATGGCATTACAGAAATTATACTCTACTTATGAATATGGGCATTGAAGAGAAGAACCCAAACACGCTTCAGTTGGAAGGATGTAAAACGGACAATGATAAGAAGGAGAAAATGTTGTAATGTTAGATTATGTTTATTTTTTGTCTTGTAGTTAGTTTGGTACTAAATTTGTATATTGGAATTAAAGTTGTACATTGGTCTGTTTGTTGGTGAATTTACAAAAATGAAATGGAAAATGAAATTGATATGGAAAGTGAACTTGGAATGCAGTTCTGAGTTTTGTATATGTTACGGAAGTATACTACACCAATTACAAACAATTGTAATATGTTAATGACTATAAGCTATATGTTCAATTTCAATCATAATATTCATTTGGTATCAACTATGAAAATAGATGCATTTTTGAGTGACCCCTACCAAGTTGATATGATCTCATGTCCATCAACTACTAGAATTCCACAACCAAAATGGTCAACTAGAATAATGTCAAATTAACATCTGAACTTGTATCACCTGGAAAGAAATCTAAATCATCAACAAGTGAAATGTCTTGACTAATGTCAACAAAATGAGTCAAGTGACATAGTAACAAAAGCTCCGTAATGGAGTCCACAAACCAAAATAATCCTAAACAAAACAAAACAATAAAATATTATATCTATAACACCAACATCTACGGCTGAGAGTTGCTTGGAGGAGTAGGATGGTCATTTTTTGGTTCTCTTGTTCTATCTGGCTGACTGCAGGTAATCGTTCGGCCTCTTCCACCTCTCGCACCTCTAGTTGCTCTTCATCTACCATTTCTTCCTCTTACTGATGATGTGGATGGTTTTTCATTGTACGTCTGCAAGTTAAAAATTATAAGTTTAATCTTAATTGCTCATACTTCTCTTTCATACTAATTCTACATCTAATGAATACCTGATTCCAAATTTGAGCTTCCAACTCAAATTCAGCAATCCCTTTGTCACCATATTTCTCTTTCATTCTCTGGTTCATCTCTACTGCAACCTCCTTCTCTATTTCAGTCAGTCTATCCAAAGCTCTTTTTTTATTTGCTTCAGTTGTACAAATATCAGTAAGGGAGATTGAATCCCAGAAGGAGTTAGTCAATCCATTTCCTTCCATGCCTTGATTTTCTATTATATTCTCATGTTGTCTGATGCCGCCTTCTGCAATGTTGTCTAACAATTCTCCAAGAGTTGTATCTTCATCATTCATTGTCCTTGTACTTAGTTGACGTCTTTTTCGGGCCCTTTGCTTCGCAGCTTTTGCAATAGCAGCCACTCTCTTATTCCCAATTTTACTAGTAATTTCAGCTTCATCACCAATAATATTATATGTTGTCCCCTTCTTATTGCTTTTTGCTTTCCCTTTTCCTTTTTGTTGCACATTTTCTCCATAGTCCTTGGCAGAGCAAGTCCGGATGTTATGACCCTTTTTACCACATTGACGACATGTCATAACAACCCCCATCCTCGATGTTCCCTTTGAGCTACTTCTTTCACCAGTAACAATTTTTTCCATAAAGCTTTTCCTCCTTCTTACTCTAGGCCTTCCAGGTGGTTTGCAAATATTAGGAGGCAACAAATTCACTTCACCTGGGAGAATGACTTTGACATCCTTCATGCCGTGCACTGGGTTAATTTGTCCAGCATAATTCTTTTGAAAAGTATCTACAAAATAATAAAAGTGAACCTCCTTAAATGGATTGCATCTTGCCTTATATAGTGCAGCAACCCCGTGCTTACATGGGATGCCACTCAATTGCCATTCTCTGCATGAACAAATCTTATCCTTCACATTTACCGTATATGTATCATCCTTATCTGATACCTCGTACAATTCCAGCCCACTTTTCAGCACTTCACAATTCTTAGCTTGTTTCACCAACACATGCATCTTGTCCACTATTCTTGGGCAAAGATGATTATGACCTTTAATCAGCTCTTTTTTCGCACTGAACCACATCATGAGTTTTTTTCAATAAAACTCACAAAAACTTAATATTGGTAGGTCTCTCCCCTGCAACATCCAACTATTAAATGATTCGCAAATGTTGTTGGTTTGGCATGATGAGGTAGCTCGAGGCGTGAAGAATGCTTTGCACCAACTTATCGCTGGTCTATCTCGCAACCAATTGTAGGCCTTGATATTCACTTTCCCTACATCCATCATTCTCCGCTCAAATTCTTGCTCAGTAGTACTTGTAGCGCACATCCACAACATCTTCTTTAATTGCTTTGACTTGAACATTCTATACCAATTTTCGTACATGTGATGCATACAATGTCTATGCTCCACATTTGGAATCCAATTGTTGAAGAGATCAACTAAGCCCTACAATTATAACAACACAAGTTAGAAATATATTGTCATTAAAAACATATTTATACTCAATTTCATTTGTTTTAAACTACAAAAAATAATGATTAAGGAAATCCATCAAGTTGAAACTACACCTTTTGTTTGTCACTCATAAAGACCCACCCTTTGTCTTGTCCATTGTTGAAGTCATCGAAAAGCTGAGTTAGGAACCATCGCCATGTCGCCTTATTTTCTTGCTCAACCAATGCCACTGCAAGAGGGAACATGACATCATTAGCGTCTCTTGCAACAGCTGAGAGCATGATCCCTCCGTAATAACCTTTCATATGTGCTCCGTCAAGCCCGATCAGTGGTCGACAACCCTTGTCAAACCCATCCTTCTGTGCAGCATAACGCAAATACATCCTCAAAAATCTTGGGGGAACATTACCATCATCCACAATGCTAAATTTTGTTCCAAGATTGCACTCTATGACTTTCTCTGCATATTTGTGGAGCATGGCATATTGGTCTGCTTCATCTCCTTCATGCATTGCTCTTCCATGCTCTATGGCACGACGCAACTTTTTTGGGTTGCAATTAAAACCGAGATCAGCCCGAACCATGCCATTAAATGTACCAATATCTATTTTCTTGTGCGTCTTAATGTATTGCAAGTACCTGTAATTGTGACAAAAATATATAAACAATGTCATATTCATTACCAAACACATAGCATTGATCAAAAAGCATTGTCATATTCATCACAAACATATTTGAAGTACCTGTGTGCAAGTACTTTTGCAGTCACAACGGTATCCTGTTGAATAGGGTCACAACTATGGTTCGCTCTCAATTTCTTCACTGACAAACAATGTTCACCTCTCAGCATGCCACACCAAATGTAGAATGAGCAACCTTCTCGTTGGCACACAGCACCAAACCCGGTCTTTGTATTTCGGGTTGAAAGAAATGAGAAGCACTTCTCGGCTGCATACATCCTAAACACAAGCCGGCACACATACACAGATTCAAACCAATCGCCAACTTGTAGTTCAATATCCTTCAACTCCGATTGTGAGTCCCAGAATTTGGGTTCCCTACTAATAGGGGAACTAAAACCTCTTGTCCAATCCTCCAAAATATCCCCTTCACATGCTAAGTTTTCTTCCTCAACTTCTTCATCTTCAATGTCTTGCTCAATTTATTCATCTTCACTGTCTTGCTCAATTTCTTCATCAATTTCATCCTCATACCCTAAATCTTCGGCATTTAGTTCTCCATTCTCGTTTTGGATCAAATCCATATCGATCAGTTCTTCTTCTCCAAGTGTTGCATTCATCTCAGCTTCCATCTCATCCTCACTACTGTCATCGACTAAAGCAAGCCGAGAAGGTCCATCCTTTCCTCGGTGTGCCATCTGTTCATTCCACATACAAATCAAACGATACAAGTCAATATTGTGACAAATGCATATACAACTTTAATGTTCAACTAAAACATTTAAGCATGTGAGAATTCAAGCACTTGATATTAAACAAGTAGAAGGATCATTAAAATCAAGTCTAATATAGAACAAATTGAAATCAAATGCTTGCCATCATAAAATGAACAATAATATGAAGTGAAATACATACTTTATAGCTTTTATTACTCTGTATTAAAGTAATTGAAAGAGGATGAAAACACACATGTAATTACAATGTCATATGAAATTTACAATTTCTTCTCTGTGAAAATCTCATCATGCAAATAATTGAAAGGGAAAATCAAATGTACATGGCACAACCTCAATATATTTGATCATGAACACTACGTATGCTATTGTAATTTATCTTTGTTTTCACAATTAACATCTTCTAGGGCTGGTTATAGTGTTCGTCGCCTATATAATTACTGACTTCACCACTAACCTAGCTCTTGAAAACCAACACATTAACCATGAACATAATGAGAACCCAACTGGCTTCAATCAAATTAAAGCACTCATCAGAAACAAAATTTTGCAGAAAATATAAACAAACAATTTCATCGATGATAGATTATCAGAAAACGTATGAAAAACTACTACCGATTAGTTGATCAATATATTTGAAATCAGGCTTGAATCGTGATCAAAGGAATTAATGTATAATCCTAAGGAGAAACTTACATCTGATTGAACTGAAGTACTTCAGAGACTCGTCTTCTTCGAATCTTCGTGGAGGTAGAACAAGGTGAACAGAGTTTTGGGTCGTTAGTTTTGGAACTCTATATTTATGAGAACCAATCTCTTAATATTTTATTTTCTTTAGAAATTAAGAGTAGGGGCAAATTAGTCTTTATATGTTCTAAACTAACTCCATTTGGGCTTTTGACGGAAACGTATAAAAATTGGGATATTGACCTTCTTCCGGGTATGTAACTGGTAATAAAGGTGACAGCGGGTAAGTTTTTGAGACGAAAGGTCATAAGCGGGTAGGTTATTGGGGTTTTCCCTTTAAAATATAATTATTAAAATAAGATTAAACTAATTCCCACTGGTACTAATATGTAAACGCCACCTTGCATCGTTCTTGAGCATCTCCCACACAGGACGTTTTGTCCATTGCCCGTGTTCGCCATCATAATCAGAAACGGTCGCGGCATATACTTCGTCATCTGTTGCCCCTCTCCTAGGCTCGGCCAATTTCTTCTGGTAGATTTTATCAAACCACTTGCACTTCTTGCTCATCTTCTGGAAGTGGTCCTTGACTTGCTTCTCTGTCCGTGGTGGCCACGTATCGTTCCCGGTGGAAACATAAGCCACGTACAGAACATGCCAGTACTGGCCCCCGTGCTCGTAATGGGTGAGCCAATTGACCACCAAATGTATTTCCTCCTCTAGTGACCAAAGAGGCCCGGTTGCCCAATTCGACATATCGACTTGAGAGAAAATGAGAGAAAATGAGAGAATTTGTGAGAGAGAGAATTTGAGAGGTGTGAGAAAATGAGGGAGTGGTGAGGGGGAGGGGGAGGGGTCGGCGCGACTGCCATGACCCTAGGGCTACTATGTCAAATAGTAACCCTATCACGCTCATCGAGGCTCCGATAATTCGATAATTTTTTTTATTATTTAAATAAAACACAAAGTACAAGAAAACAACTAGATTAAACCTTTTATTACATATATTTAAAACTAAAAATAAATTCAAGTCTTGCCTAACCCAAGAACTCCAAACGCTTCCCGAGGCTTTGAAGGAGAGAGGCACGAGCCCTAAGTTCATCCGCACCCATGTTGGTGGCGTCTTGGCGAAGAACTGTGTTCAAGGTGTCCATGACCTCCTTCTGCATCGCCCTTCGGACGTCTAACTGTGTCTCTTTCCTTTGGGAAAGAGTGTCGAGGAACTGCATTTGCTCGGGAGGTAGCCCAGATGCCGCCGATTGGGAGGATTGGCCTTTGCCTCGAGCCTTGGCCTTGGCTCTCTTCTGCCCGATCGGACGATCCTCGGTGGTAAACGAGTTCAACTCGTGGTCGAAGTCGTCTCCACAAGTGCGAGACTCGTCCATCCTTGTCCGCTTGCTTCCTTCACTTTCGATGTCAAGGTTGAGGTCGAGGTCGGGGATGTCACATTCTGGAACCTTTTTGGTCGAAAACTTCGGTTGCCCCCTCACGATCTGTCACATATGTTTGAATTTGAACACGTGGCCTTCCTCATCAAGGTACGCCTGGTCAGTGCCTGCCAGCACGTCAACCTCGTTCCTCCCGCTTGTCAGTGTGTTCTCAAAGTTGGTGTACTTCTCCTCGTACTTGTTTATGAAGCCTTTGACCTTATGCCAATGGTCCTTGCAAGCCATCCACGCCCGAGGTGGGTCCGTTGTCGGTCTGACCGACTCGTACTCGGCATGTACCTTTTGCCAATACTGGTCATTCTTCTGGTTCTTCCCGTGGATGGGGTCGAGCGAATTGTTCAGCCACGCACGTGCCAATCGGACCTCCTCACCGCTGGTCCACTTCGGTCGCGGAGGTGCTCTCGGCTCCTTTGAAGATGCCGCCGTCTTCCCCTTCCTCCTCCTCACTTGCGTCGGAGCGGATTGGCAAGGTTGGGTGGTCGGAACGAATTGGGAAGGTTGCACTTGCGACTCTTGCCATTGGGTGGCCGGGGTGTATGGAGGAAGCGGCGTTGAGTACCCCGATTGGAGGAGTTGGGAATACGAGGAGTAGTTGGCCATGAAGTCCTCTTCGGTGTGTTGAGAACTCTCGCCTTCGTCATCCAAGGACTCGGCAAGGGATTGGAGGGCTCGATTCGGGTCCATAGCGAGTGTAGGAAAAATTTTTGGAGAGAATTTGATGAGGAATGGAGGAATGAAAGCTTGAAATAAGTGAAGAGATGGTGAAATTTGATTTGGGGTGGATCTGTATTTATACACAAATTTAGGGGTTTTTTGGGTCGGCGTCGCCACGTGTAGGGTCGTGACTGTCCAGTCAACTAGCCGTTGGCGTCTGGCACGACAAGATGCGTCGTTGCCAGATCCAGCCACGACTAGTAGGCACGGCACCGTAGGGACGACCTGCTGACACGACAAGCCGTGTCTACGCGTCGTGTCAGGGCCGTGTCTACGCCAGACACGACGGGTAGACACGACCCGTTTTTGATGCTCTGAGACTGTTGGTTGTGGGTACTTCCAGCCGGAACCACAATTTTTGAACGAACCTGTCGTGATGCTTTGTTGGCTGCGACGGCTTGCGAGACATCGTTTCTTGGGTTTTGTCGGTATCAGAACTATAAGTCCACAATATGGAATAGTTCAACAACATAAGATTGATCAAATAAGCACTAAGCCGGCGTGAAAAAAAAAACTCCGACGAGGTGCCTTAGTTAGGGTAGTCGATTCACACAAGACGTACACTAATTCCTTCTGATACGACTCCAACAATAGGATCATCAACTTACCCTAGATTCAACCAATAAGTGTATCTATACATACGATGGACAATACGGGGTATCCACGTACATATGTTGTGGGTAGCTCGATTTCGAGGCGACGTCAAAGATGGAATCATTATCGTACATCGGAGACATCGAGGAAGAGGGTTTTGACGGAATATTAAATTCGAACAGGATTCTGACACAATACAGGGAATTCTAATTATAATATAAGATTCTCATACAGAGAAACGTGATATATTTAAGTTTAAATAAGGGTGCAATAGTCATTTCACTTATTCAGTTTTAGAAAAACTAAAGAAAATACAAAGGGATATTATATTGGGTTTAGTAAGGGTACACAAGTTATTTCTCCGCTTTAGTGGATTAAATAAAAAGGAAAAAGAAAATACATAAAAAGCAAGACCAGAGGCCAAAACCACTAGGAGAAATGGGACAAATCGTAAAATTTTACATTTAGATCTCGTCGAAACCCCCGTTGGTTTTAATTTTTGTAGCATGTCTTTAACCACAATATTTTAGGTTTAGATGTTGAACGTTAACTATCGGTTTCACCCGTTTCGATTAAGTTTACCCACCCAAATAAAAAATATATTTTTGTCACTTATATTATGATGTAATTGAAATCTACTTTTTTTAGTCAAGGTTATGCTTCATTCATCAATAAGCGCCAACATAAGCAGTAATACACCCAAACGGGAATACACCCAAAACAAAGCTGAGACTAACATCAATTGACAAGTGTTTAGGCACGCTAATCTTAAACAAACTCCTAAGGAAACTAGGAGGAAAATACACAATCACGATGATTTGCACAATTAGGCAGGTACAAGGTTCGAAGAGTCCTTTCGAGGGGTTTTCTTGACCTACTGTGGTAGCTACCAAACTCATCCGAGACCGAGAAGCCTATCCAATGGGGTAGAGGACCAGGGAGAAACTATGCAGGGTGCACAGCATCAGGGAGTCCCGAATGAATTATGACTGTATGATGGCATAAAAGAGGGGTCATAGACACTTCATTCGATACAGCGGCGGTAAGGAACCAGCAACGACACCGAGCCTTGAAAAATGTAGACAACGCTACAAACAACGCTTCATACGACACGGTCTGAAAGGGTGGCGGGACTCGATGGCGGCGAGCGACGGGGCTCGAAAATGAAGGGAGAAGAGCTCAACAATATGGGGGTAGGCGTGGGCGGCAGGGCTCAGGGCACGGGCGCAACGAAAGCTCAAACAAAGGACTGGACGGCGACGGGAGGCTCAGACGGCGGACGAGGATAGGGTAGGATGGGGCGGGATGGAGGTCAGGACTCGAGACTTGAGGGAGGCGAAGGGTAGGCGAGCATCCGATGAAAGTTGATTCATACGAGGTTGAAGAAGAAGCCGAAAAGAAGAAGGGAAAGGAGGCAAAATCATAAGAGGGGAAGAGGACCGACGACCCCTAAGAAAAAGAAGATGATGATGAAGGGCCGACGATTTGAGTATTTTTTTCGTTCAATTTTTTTTAATTTTATTTTAATTGGTAAATATTAAATCATAAGATTAAAAACCCCTAGCCTAATTAACAACATACCAACAAAAAATACACCCTCTCAACTTATAGATCCTCTCTAGCCCTAGCCCGCGTCCGCCGCTATGATGCTTTCTACCCCGTCCTCCGTCGTTGTCGCGCCTGCTACAGCCGTGATCCCTGCTCCAGAAACCGTTGCTCCTACCAGTGGTCCTCTCTTTCATCTTCCTTCCCCTCGCCCTGCGGTTGTGGTGGGAGAGAAGGTTTATCGTCACCGTAAACTCAAGGCTACCGTGACTTCACCGCCCCCTCACCACCCTGCGACTCCTCTACCCCTGGGTCTGATCCCGACAGGAGGATTCTCCTTTGGTGCGGCACCTCTGGTATCAGCTCCTAAGCCGAAGAGGGTCGGACGTTGCGCCAACCTAGGGTACCTTATTTTCCAAGTAATGTCCTTTGGGCCTTACTTCCCCCAAACCCTACTCCCTCTGCCCCTCAACCCCTCTCTGCTGGCTCCCCAATCAGCCACAACCTTGCTCTGGTCCTGACTCATAGGGACAGGAACCCTAGGGTTCCGCTGGCCAATGAAATGGAAACAGGGGAGGGTAGGGCTGGGTACTTATCGATGTTGTTATTGGGGACTCTAGGGTTCTGCCCATTCTCGGGGTTACCCCAATCTTCCCTATGGTTTTGCCCCCTCCGAACCCTAACCCAGTTCGGCCACCGACTCCCAAAATTACGTGGGAACAGGTGATTATTCCTACATCTGATGACGTGGGGATTCACCAAAGGGCACCTCCCGTCCTGCAAAGATACCCAATGATAGGAAAAGCCCCTATGGAGGAGCTCCCTAGAACGACGGCTCTGGCTTTTGGACTAGGGCGGTGTATTCCCAACCCGACAAACCGCCTAATCATACCGGCGGCCCTGACTATTCCGCCAGGGATGACCCGGGACCGAGCGAAACACCTTCTTACAGAGGAATTCTCTTCGGCTAGGACCCCTAAGGAGGCTGAGCTCCAGGCGTCCCTGGAAGGTCTACAAGATGGGCTTTCATCCTGTTCTTTGGACGAGGAGGAGGAGATTGAGGTGGTGGTCCCGGCGTCCCGGGTAACAACGGCAGCTGCACTAGCTCGCCAAAAGTGGGGGCTGCTCGATCCCCTATGGTCACCCATACCCCCTCGGAAGTACATGCTCCTCCGGGTCATTACCAATGCATGAGGTAGGGCTGCGGAAGGGCTAGTGGTCAAGGACATAGGGCCGGGACTATTCGGATTCTATTTTCGATCGTCGGAATCTAGGGCGTGGGTCCGACATAATGAACCATGGTGCTTCGATGGCCGGGTTCTACTATTGGTGGATTTGGATCCTTGCGCTCGGGAGTTGACCGCCTTGGATCGAGTGTAGTTGTGGGTCCGTGCTAGGGGACTACCGCCCCTAGTTCGGACAAGGGAAACGGGTATCTCTATTGGGGATGCCCTGGGAATGTGTGCAGAGGTCCCATGTGACCAGTGGGGTATATGCTGGGGATGGGTTGTCAAGGTTTGATTCTAGCATCTTTTGGAACGGCCCCTAAGGAAAGGACTGGTGCTCCGGTTCTCAGAGTTTCCAGACCTCTTCAGTGTGGAACTCACGTACTCAAAGCTTCCTAACTTTTGTTATTATTGCGCCCGGATAGGTCATATCCTGAAGGAATGTATGTGGGCGGTTCATGGTCCACCTCGACTTGGATCTTTCATGTTGGATTACGATAAGGAAAAACATGTCAGCCAGTATGCCACCCCCGAGTTTTGGCCCGACATGGTATCTACAACTGTCCAAAGCTCCCCGAACTCCCACCCCCCTCGGGTGAAGCGTAAGGGGTCGACTAGTAGGTCCCCACATCAGCCCCCTGCTTCCTGCTCAGAGTTTGAGGGCTCGACTAGTAAGGCTCTACCTCAGCCTCCGGTCTCTCGCTTAGAGGTTTTGTCGCGGCCCATTGAGGTTGTAGGAGCTCGTGTGGACGAGGGTGCAACGGGGGAAATATTAGTTGGAGCGGCTGGCCAGGGGATTGGTCAGGGTACTCACAAAAGGCCGCCGTTCGGTGATCCCCGAGATGATCAAGCTAGGGCGGACAAGCAGCCCCGCCAGAAGGAATGAGTATTGACACATGCATTTGGGACTTGATCTGGGAAGGGTCCCTGTATGATGCGCTGCCTCCCCCATCACTCTTAGTGTTGAGGTCCATAGAAATCTCCGGTCTTTTTGTCTCTCCGTTTATCTTCTTTCATTGCTCGTGTGGCATCAAAACACCGTCGATGACGGTTAGGATACTAAAAAGATCGAAAAATCTATGTTCACTCTATCTGACTCTGGCTCAATGATCGAAGAGCATGTTCCTCAATGCACTTGTACGTAGTTTGACTTATTAAATGAAACTGTTTCTGTGTTCAAAAAAATTAAATCATAAGATTAGATATTTAAAATTTTAAATAAGTAGCCTTTGATCATTAGCTTATCATCCTGTCAAACTCAAAGTCACACGTCAGATCACCTACAAATTTAAAGAGTGTGATTGGCTATTGGTTGAGGATGAAATTGACCTTTGGGATCACATCACTTAAATGCAAATTGAAAATGGCTTCTTTTACTGGGGACCTCCCTGATGAAGTTGAGCCAATCAAATTCGAGACATAAAATCGAGAAGAAAGAATCTTGTTGACAAATCCAATCCCAACCCTTTCTCTTTAAAGCTACCGTCTTCATTAAATAATCGCCCAACTTGGCAACTTGCACATCCACATTCCCATTCTTTACGCAAATGAGATAAAAGACACTGCTGTCACCCGGAAAAGAGGCCATGTCCCTTCCCCCGAAGTTTTTACATTGTCTTAAGCTTAAGCTTAAACGATGTTATCGTAATTAAAATTTGGATTAATTAATAAATGTTGAGCTTCCAGATCAATCTCGAAAGATAGGACACTTAACACCGGCCTCAACCGTTGACTTTGCCTTACCCAATATGGTATCTAACATACATATGCATATATATGACCCTGAACTACCCATTAAGCACCTCTATTTCTCAAGTCCGGGGTCAGCTGGAAGTGGAACCCACCACAACCCTTCTACTTCTCAGCCACAATGAGATGAGATCTGTAGTGGTGGCACTTTATTCATTATTGTGTTCTCTCTCAAGATTCAACAGATGCATAATGCTCAAATATACCATTAATGTCTTGCAACCTACATTACTTTGATTGCAGCTGTAATGGTCTATGTGGTCTCGGTTATCGAATCAACAAACACTTGTTGATTGTCATGCTATTGGTGCGAATCTCCCTTTTTCTATGAGCGAAATTTTATAAAACCAAAATCTCGGAAAGAGATAGTATACATTTAGCATGATACGGACTAAAACGAATTGCACTATTCCATTCTAACAAAGGGCTGAAGAACGCCAAAAACAAACCAAACAAAACATCATAAAAACATATAACAAGAAAGAAACCGATAATATTGAATTGGCCTCCAAAAACCCTACTAGAACAAAATCCTACAACCGTTTTTCTTTGAATCAGAAGAAACTCCTATAACTCAGCAACGGGTATCTGCACCATTTCCCAAAAAAGACCCACACAAGACCCGACTACATGGCCCTTCCTACTTCGGGAGCTGTTAACTGCACCTTAAGATATGTTGCTCCACTGAGCGGACTTCACCCCTGAGTGAAAAGGCTTTAGCACAAAATCGAAACAGACCATCGGAACTGCCACGAGCCTTTCATTACGTCCCTTAACATACGTCTCTGCTGATGTCCGGTATTAGGTTGTGTGGGGGACTACCTCGCGTTTACGAGACTAAGAAAACAACTGCTTCGAGTAGGATTGTGCTTCGCATCCTAGCGGGTGAAGCTCTGCATCCAGTTCATCCAGCTCACGCTAAAACCTTGGAGTTAAAGACCAATCTACCGCAGTAGGCTCATGCCTTTGTGGCTATTTGATTTTCGGAATTTCTTATGGGTCCATACTAAAAAATGTCGTCCACCAATATACAGTCCGATATTGTGCCTTTATTTCCACACAACTCCTTTCCCAGAAGATCTCTTTTCTTCTTTCGAGTCAGAGAGGTGTTTGTTGTAGTCCATGCATTGCCATCAACATTTGTATGATTTCTCCTTGCATCCCTTCTTTGTTTGCAGTGATCTGGGCTTGGTTCACACTCATTGCAACATGACGGTCTCCAAATCCTGAAAGGAACTGCACTATGCCGGGTGCAACGACCGGGCCCGCCTCCACTTGCTTCCCTTTGCCTCTAGCTTTAGCCTTGGCTTTTTTTTTTTGGCAGGTTGGACAACTCCTCCCGTGGAAGTGATGTCAACTCGTGATCGTGCCCGCCGCCCGATGTGTAGTTGCAATTGTCGTCCAACCTTGTACGCTTGCTAGCTTCACTTGCAGCGTTTAGGTCAATGCCAACGTCACAGTCCAGCGTCTTCAGGTTCTTCACTTTTGTTCCCCCCTCACGATCCTCCAAACATGCTTCCAAGAAAACTCTTGGTTCTCCTCCTCCTTGTACGCTCGTCCAACGTTTTCCATGATGTCAGCGCCGCTTCTCCCACTAACGAATGCGTCATCAAACCCTAAATAGTTCTCTTGGAATTTGGTCACTATTCTATTGATCGGATTCCAGTGGTCCTTGTAATTCTTCCAGGACTGATATGGCTCGTGTTCTTTCCTCGTCGACTCGAACTCATCTTCGACCTTTTTCCAGTACATGTCGTTCTTCTGGTTCTTCCTTATGATGTTATCCAGAAAATGGTTGAGCCACGAACTAGCCAACCGCTCTACTTTGCGACACTCCATTTCACCCGCACCCCTAAAGTCGGTGGAGGTGCAGCCTTCTTCCCCTTCTTTTTCGGTTGATTGGCCGGAGCAGATTGGGAAGGTTGCTCGTTTGGGGTTTGCAATGGGGGCCATTGCGAATGTTGGAGCGGGTTGAATTACGATAGCATGGATTGTGTCGTGTAGAGGACGGAGGAGTGGGATTCGATGTGGTATGTAAGCTCTTCTTCCATGTGCACCGAGTTCTCGAGGTTGAACTCGTTCAAGTTGAACTCGATGTTGGAGGAGTCGGCCATTGGGAAAACGATGTAGAAAAAATTAGAGCAAAAGCGAGAAAAATAAAAGAGGGTGTGTGTAGAAGAGAGATGCAAATTTTGGTAGGGTGGTGGTGTATTTATAGGAAATATTAGGGTTTTTTTTTTTAATTTAGTCGTCGCCAAATGTTGGCGTGGGACAGGTTCGCCGACTAGCCGTTGTGCCAGCGACAACACGTCGCATCGCTGCAGGATCCTGAGACGACAGCTTACGACGGTTGTCTAAACCATGGCTCTAGCGACGACTAACCGTTGCAGGGCCTGCGACGGCACACAAACCACGACGTAGCGACGACCGCTGGAGGTGCTCTTAGTGGAGTTGTTGATCCATTCACGAGCATGATGTTGTTCCTCCAGAACGCTCTATTTCAGCCTCAGTAACCTCTTTGAGCCACTTGATTGCGTCGACGAAGTGGTTTAGGTGGATCGCTCCAAATGTGTTGGTTGGTCCATATCGATTAGGTCGTTCAACGTTTGATCCTCCGATTAAAGTTGGTTTTGATTGTGCAACGTTTCTTGAAATTGCTCTGAGGTATGGGTGTTTCATTGAAAAAAATTGGAGAAATATTGAGTAAAAGAGGATAGAAATATGTTGAAGAGAGTTGTGTGAAAAAATACGTGGTGTAACCGCGGCACCGAGCCATCCGCGCTGCTCTACACAATGTACATGCCCTACACAATGCTGCTCCATTCCAAATCGGAACAAGTTACCAGAAATGAAACACAATAGAAAGTGAATTAAGTCGTACATCAATCGTTCTCTTACGGTCGATCTAATGTGAAATTGATCATTGCTTATGTACAAATGAAATACCTTGAAAAGAAACCAACAAAATCAAAGTAAACCAACATCTCTTTTTCATTTCGAACAAACCTTCAAAAGAAATTTGTCTATTGATACAAATGTTCTTGACATTAAATCACAACAAGTTCAATTGTTTGGGAAGCTTCACATAACCTGCGCCTGTGACTGATTACCGTCGCCGCCGCGCGCCTTAGCTTCAGCCACCGAAGCCAGTTTCTGCAGATTCAGCTTCACAACCGTGTCCGCGAAAAGCCGCGTGTCCTCCCCCGAATTCCCCTCCGGCACATCCACCGCGTACGATTCCAGGACCAGCACCACCGACCCCAACTCGTGGACCGTGGTCACGGATCGGTAATTGCGGAGGCGGTGGTCGCCGCCGGTGATGGTGAATCCGGTCACGTGGCGGTGGTCGTCAAAGACGTCGAGCCTCTCGGTGCTGGTGGCGGCCGGCAATCCGGATATGACGCTGACGTTCCTCGTGCATCCCACCTCCATCTTGAAGCCCTCCTCCACGGAGCAGCTCTTGATGAAGTGCTTGTAGGTCTGGGGCTTGTCGAAGCGGCGCACGATGGACCAAACCACGTCCAGCGGCGCGTGGATTTGCTGCGCCAGGAGAGAGTAGCATTTCGCGGGCCCCAGGCGGTAGCTGTGGAACTCGGCGATTTCGGGCCTCAACCGCTCGAACTCGTCCTGTGTCAACCCAGGCGGGATCGTCAGGTGCTGCTGGATCGTACCCATCTCTCCCGCTTCCACCGAGCTCTCCGATTTTTCCATTGCACAATCGCTGAGTTGAGTTCACCTTTATTTCCAGAGAGAGAAGCTAAGCAAAGGGGTATTGCGTCCTTGGGTGGGTTTATAAACGAATTGGGATTTCGAGGAAACTAAGGGATAGATCTGCAATTATGTGAAAACTAATGGGCAGACATGGAAATTCAATAGTTTACCATTTGTCCCACATATAAATGAGATGGGTCGCGTTATAATATTGGTATTTTAATGGCGGTGTCGGGAAGAGGTATCAACTTGATTATGTGAACAAGTTGGTTCAACAGTATTATCTTCGATTCAATTAAGATTAAATGAATACTAATATAGTACGGTAATCTAGATTAATATCTTCTATAATGTCGGAGTTTTTTTCTTCAAAATTATATACATGTAGGTCCACTGTTTGACATATATGTTATTGTAATGGAAGCTTATGGAAGGTCTTTTGCATATAAACTAATGTCAATGATTAGTGAAGACATAGACTATAATATCCACTTCTACAAGCAGTTGAGGTGGTACTTAATACTAAACCAAATTGAGTGTCTCTTTCTCCCGACTTGTCCACGTATTGAAGTTTTAATCGATTGTACACTAATCCATCTATTTATGTATATAGACATTGAGCATCCCACATTTCAATGTCCATAATTCTCCTCTTCGGATATATGAAGTGGGAAGAAGAATGTGAGATGAGTGAATTTTGTGATGGATCTCTCATTTTGATGAGACATGATGTTGACTTGTCTCAAACTTTTCATTAGTGCTTTAGCGTGTCTTTTTCTTTATTCTAACCAATTAGTGTTTTGCCTTCCAATAACATGCAAAGTCATTTTGGTCATGTGATCTTTGGTTAACCTCAAATGGTGTTAAAGTTTTATCCAACCAAAACATTTAAGGTGATGGATAGAGGCATCAAAATATATATTAAAAAAATCAATTAATCCACATAATTTTGAGGTATAACAATATTTAACACTTTTCTTCACATTCGGGTCTCGCATGTGACACATTCGGGTATCGAGGGGAGGTTCATTAACACAGGCTTTAACCAGCTCTGATATCATGTTAAAGCCTTATCCACCTCAAATGCTCAAGCTGGCAGGTGGAGACATCAAAATATATATCAATGTGTCAATTAATGCACACACTTTCGATCACTACTGCAGAAATGAACTTGGCACACGGATAGAAAAGATCTGTCACTAAAGTTATGGAACCTTAGCCACGGATAGGGACATCCGCCAGCCAAGTTATGACTTCTCTGACGGATAAGGCATCTGTAGTTGAGGTTTTCTCACATGGCTGACGGATAAAATATCCGTGGAAAAGGTCTCCTGTATCCGTCAGCCAGGTGAACACTTGACTGACGGATACAACATCCGTAGGTAAGGTTTTCTCAACTGGCTGACGGATAAAATATCCGTGGAGAAGGTCGCCCGTATCCGTCATGCATGTGAGAAAACCTTACCTACGGATGTTGTACCCGTCAATCAAGTTTGAAAAGCATAGCTACAGATATTATATCCGTCAAGCAAGTGGAAATCCTTACCCATGGATGTATTATCTGTCAGTCAAGCTACTTGTATCCGTTGGTAAAGTGAGCCAGTTACAAACTATTTACGAAATCATTTATAGTCATCCATATGAAAATATCGACATAATACATGAACTAGTATGATACAAGCGGTATATAAGCACAACAATAGTTCATAGATATTGTGTTTTGTAAAAGTACATTGTTTTAATAACCAATTTATCATCCAAAAACTTCAACAGTAAAATACATAAACGCATAATGATAGAGTTACGAAGCAAGCAGATTTCTGATAACACGCTCTTGCATTGCTATCAAATCTTCCATCCATTCAACAAAACGTCTAAACCAAACAGGCTCCTATATAGCTTCAAGGTCATTCTCCTGAACCTCTTCCAACAACGAAGACCTCTACAGCGGGCCTACACCATCAGGGGGTGGAGGAAGGTCATCACCTTTCTCACGCATCAGGCGTTCAATGTAATCGAATCGTTGATGTCCTTCCTTCACTAGGCGGTCATACTGTTGCAGCCACGCTGGGCCAGCTGCAGCGTTGGCTCTTTGTGGATCAGGTATTGGTACTACTGTTCCCGCATTTTCACGACTACGCCACCTACGCTTGAGTCGCGAATTAAAGTTTGGTTCCATCCTGACTCAAACAACAGATTACAATTATAACTAATCCCAAATAATTAAGTCAAAGCATACGGAAGTAATATTCATAAAAACTAACACTTAATTAATAAAGTAAAGAAAAAGTAAAACATTCGTTAAAACATAAAACACAGTCATATAAAGTGATATTTAAACAAAAGTTGTCCTTAATTAACACAATAGTAAAGTACTAATACAATAATATTCTAGCTAGGGCGTCTAGTCTTTGAACTCGCGCTCCGCGTTGTCTTTCAGCCACTGCACGTACACCCTTGCGTCATGCTTTGGGCCGCACATGGAGGTGGCTCCATAAGATGTACGAGACTCCGAGATACCAGCAACCCTTGCATAAACACGCCTAGCTCTTTCCTCAAGCCTAGCTCTTGTAGCAGCTCGTTCAGCGGCTCTTTCAGCAGCAAGCCTTTCTCTTTCAGCAGCTCTTTCAGCCGCAATCCTTTGTCCCTCTCGGTTAATGAGGCCCCGTAACCTCATCTGAGCTGCTACTACCGCTCTCGTGTGTGGCAACGACTCTCTTGGAATGCTGTTAAACAATCGCATCATCTCACCATGCAAATCAACCTCCACGCGTTATGGTCCATCATATTCGTCCTCTGAGACTATCTCGTTCTCCCGTACGCTACTTCTGTCATCCATGACTAAATGAAAGCAAACCTTAGTACTATATCAAAACGAATATACCAGAAACAAATTTAAATCAACCCCGGCCACTCAAAACATAATAAGCATACATATATTACCATTCATAAAATGTATTAGCATGGGATATTAATTACCGAGTCATACAATTAAAACTTAAATATAACCTAATTTAAACATCGTTCATATACTAAGTAGTAAACTAGTCTCGGAATGGGCGTTTGGAAGTCGATCCCACATACGGAGTCCGTCTTGCGCTTTCAGTAGACTGTCTCTCAGTGGCGAGCCTATCTCGTTCTGCCCTTTGCTTTCTAAGTCTAGCTCCTTCTACTGAAATCAGACGCCTAATATACATGCGAGTCTCTGTCTCGCGAAGCGAAGAAAGTCCCATAGGCAATTTGTTCATGACTAAATTCATTGATTTCTCCCAGTCTACATCCCTCACTACTGACACTTCTTCAGCAATAGGATCTGGCTCAATTAGGCTATTCTCCCTAACACTACTGCTATTGGTTTCATCCATCGAAATGAAAACCTAATACATGCAGTCATGAACTTGTTTTTCAGAATGTTACTCTAATAATTGTAGGTTTTGCAGAATACAAACCTAATAATTGCAGAATTCCTTATGGATGCTAAGTTTACGATGCATGTTCGAACCAAAATAATTATTGGATAAATTTCCGAAGTTCAAACCCTAAAGATTCAAATTTATATTACACCATATACATATCGTATTATATTAAACCTAAACCCTAATTCCTATTAGCAATTTATCTAGACCTTTAGGAGCAGTCCCTCAAACTCAAATTAAAAACCCTAATGGAGGATACGTTTCTAAATTTCTGAAACTATTACTAAACCTTCAACAATTTTTGAAACTATTTCTAAATTTCTGAAACTATTCTAAATTTCTGAAACTATTTCTAAATGTTTGATTAAATACTAAATTTCTACAACAGTATGTACACGAATAAACACATAAAAATGAATAACAAACTAATTGAATAATTTCTACAACATCATTGAAGTGATTAAACCCTAAATTATTACCTGATGTAACGAAGTGAAAGGGGGAGCACGGCGGAGTAGAGGGAGCACGCCGGAGCAGCGGGAGAACGCTGGAGCAGAGGGTGCACGCCGGAGCAGCAGGAGCACGACGGAGAAGTCGGAGGACGGCGGAGGACGGCGGAGGACGACGGAGCAGAGGGAGATGGTTCGGGGAACGGTCTGATAGAGAGGGAGGCGCAGAAATGAGGGAAATTAGGGTTAGGGGGTTATATATAGCTTTATGCTTACCGACCGATGCGTATCCGTCGGTACAGGGTATTAAAGGGAACGACATCATTTTTCCCAGGACACTTAGCGAGAATTCGAGAAAGTTTCGGGCTTACCAACGGATACACATCCATCTGTAGACACACGTTGACTGCTTTGACCAACTAACCGTCATCCTTCCCGACCCTCGTTGTTTTCGTAATGGAACGTATACTTCAGGGGTCATGCATGCCACACATATTTTGTAACTATTCATAATAATATGAAAATCTCCTAGTTGGACGACACACATTCGTATTTCATAGTATAGTATCTAATCATTGAACATTGTAAAAATGATCATTTCAATCAGTACGTCCGTGTTTCGTTGTAATATTGAGTAATCAACACCGTTCATGTTGTATGTAATGTGATAAACATTATCCTTATGCCCAAAATCCTGTGATCGAACGGTTCAAACCTCCCGAACTTTGTGGTCAATGAGGTCGATGAAGTTTAGTCAAACAGCTCTACCTACAGATCATGAACCTGCAGCTACGGATGTAGTATCCCTAGTGTAAGTATTACTATACGTACGGATCTAACCCTATATGTAGGTAAATAATTTAATAAATATCAAATTGAAACATATGATATCAGTAATTAAATTATTCATCACAAATATGTTTTTGATTTATAAAACAATTATTGATCTACTTAAGTTTCCAAAAACATGTTTTTTTGATGTATTTATCGAATATTTTGTAATCAAAACAAGGGAATTGCTCTCTGTTCTTGGAGGTTATATCCGTCGGTTTGGTGGTAATCCTGAACGACGGATGTAACCCTATCCGTCGGGCTAATGGACTGATATTTTTCAAACAAATCCCATTTTTCAAATTTATTTAATCGATATTGTAAGTGCAAAACAACCTAAATGGTTTATTTAGGTTTAACCATTCTCTTGCACATGCGTTTCCAGTAATTACTCTTTCTTTGAATTACCAGATGGATCCTTGTTCCGACCAAGATCAACAATATGTAGCGGCGAAGGCTTTGAGTCGTTATGTGCAGAGAGTCAATTTTTATGCACAATGCCACGTACACGGTGTGAAATTCCTATCCGAAGAACGGGATAAGGGAAGAACATCACAAAATTGTGAAGTGATGCTCGAAGCAGAGGGCGATGTTGTGTATTACGGTGTGTTGTTATATGTAGTCGAGCTTATCTACACGGGAAGGATGCCGATAGTTTTGTTCAAATACCAATGGTATGATTTGAATATCGTGACAGAAGTTTCTGGTTTGATATCGATAAATACCAACATAAATGCTTATAAGGATGATGCAGTCTGCCTCGCAACCATGGCCAAACAGGAAAGTTCTAATTCGCATTAACATATATTTGTTGGTATGTCGACTTTCGAAGTTGACTTATAATTAATATTCTACGTTTGTGTGCATGTAACAGATATTCTACGTCGATGACCCAAAAAAGGTGGAGGGTATAAGATTGTGAACAAGGTCACACATAGTGGATTATTCATCTCCGAAAAGGTTGTGACCGCAATTTCATATGAAGTAGACACCCCTTACCAAGAGATCCAGCCTGAAACTTCCCAAGTTGTAGCCGAACTAAATGAAATCCCTCCTTCTGTTGGGGAACTGCAAGAGGTTGAAGATGTTGCGGATAACGACGACGTCGACGAAGATACTGAAGATGACTGTGATGGTCATGGATACAACAATGACGAGAGGAACGACTCAGATTAAATCTGTACATGAACAACTTAGCATATTGTACAACAATCTACTATTACTACAATTTTTTGTCACACTATTAATTGTGTACCACATATTTAGGTGCTGCAGGTGGTTTCTGAAAGACGAAAAGGCAAGTAGTTGACATAATATCTGTCCAGCAACCCGACAGATAGGGTTACATCCGTCAATAAGGATTACCACCTTACCGACGGATATAACCCCCAATAACAGAGAGCAATTCCCCTGTTTTGATTACAAATTATTCGATCAATACATCAAAGAAAACATATTTTTGGAAACTTAAGTACATAACTAATTATTTTATCATATTAAAAACATATTTGTGATGCATAATTTAATTATTGATACCATATGTTTCAATTTGATATTTATTAAATTCCTTACCTACAGATATGGTTAGATCCGTAGGTATAGTAATACTTACACTAGGGATACTACATCTGTAGCTGAAGGTTCCTGTATCCGTTGGTAGAGCTGTTTGACCAAACTTCATCGACCTCATTGACCATAATGTTCGGGAGGTTTGAACCATTCGATCACAAGATTTTAGACATAAGGATAATGTTTATCACATTACATACAACATGAACGGTGTTGATTACATAATATTACAACGAAAAACGGACGTACTGATTGAAATGATCATTTTTACAATGCTCAATGCATAGATACTGTACTATGAAATACGAACGTGTTTAGTCCAACTAGGATATTTTCATATTACTACCTATCGTTTCAAAATATGTGTAGCATACATGATCCGTGAACGTAACGTTCCATTACGAATACAACGAGGGTCGGGAAGGATGACATGTGGTTGGTCAAACCAGTCAATGGGTGTCTACAGACGGATCTGTATCATTCGGTAGGCGCGTAACTTTCTCAAATTTTCGCTAAGTGTTGTGGCCAAAACGACGTCGTGTCATGTAAGAAGGTCTATAGACGGATATGTATCCGTCGGCAAGCATTTAAGTAGATAATGCCCTCGAACCCTAATTTCCTCTCATTTTTGCCTCACTCGATCTCTGTCTCTCTCCCTTACTCACGCGATCTGCCTCAGGGACCTCATCGTCTGCCTCAACTCCGACTCCGACCTCATCGCCGACCTCACCCCGACTCCAACCATCTCCGACCTCTACTCCGACTCCGACCTCATCTCCGACTCCGACCTTATCGCCCACCCCATCTCCGACTCTGACCTCATCGACATCGCCGACCTCACCCCGTCTCCGATCGCATCTCTGTATCCGACTTCTACTCCGAGTCCGACCGCATATCCGTCTCCGACCTTTACTCCGAGTCCGACCTCATCTCCGACTCTTGACATCTACTAGGGTTTGACTTGATTTAGGGTTTGAATTGATTTAGGGTTTGAATTGATTTAGTTTTCTACCTTGGGATTGTTCTTCTGCTTTTTGTTTTTCTTTTTGCGATGCTCTTATGAGTTGAATCTCCTAGCTTATCTTTATAATATGATGTACTTACCCCTGAGATCTTCATTCCTTGAGATCTCCTAGCCTATCAAAATTTTACCCTGCGATCTTCATTCTTTAACAACTCTCCTTCCGGTCAAATATCTAGTGACCTCCCCCATTCCCTTCAAATGTAAGAGTAGTGTTTTGTGAATGAAGTTGTGTATTTAACATTTGATCACGTCTTGGTATACATACAAGAGAGAAGATAAGTACGTTAGAGATAATAGTCAACATGACCTCAAATATCTCTAACTAATAACAAATATTCCCCTTCAAGTTGATCAACCGGTTAGTGAGATTCAACTTGCTAAGTAGAATATCAAATTGTTGGCGTAGTAATGGTTTGGTAAGAATGTCCCAAATTGATCATTAGTAGATACAATCTTTCTTAGATAATGATTTTAGATACAATGTTGCTTACATAATGATTTTATATACAATGTTTCTCTAACTGATATACCTATAATTTGTTGCTTATTTATGCCACCTTTATTTGTTATGTGAGTTTGCAGGATGGGAAGGAAAAATAGCACTCGGTTCTTCACCCGACTCCATTTCCTGTTCATCCCTCATAGCCCTCAACATCCAACAGAATCGGGAGGCAATACCATCGCCTCTTCACAGTCTACTGCTTGCGCTCCTCCCAATTAGCGCATAAGAGACTGCCGGACCCCTGCGAGTAGTGTGGATGAGGCAGCCTCCACAACAACCAACAGCACGCCTGCACCGAGCATCCGGTGTCCTCAGGAAGTAGTTGACGATGATGATGTGGCTGCAATGTTGGAGGGAGAGGAGTCTCTGCCTCAAAAGAAGGCAAAGACGGGGAAAAGAGGTATGGTTACAAACAAAAACCTCCAACGTCGCCTGAAGGAGATGGCTGATGGCGGGAAATTCAAATTGGGGCATAACGGGAAGGAAGTAACCGGCACGCTGGACCGGGTGGATGTCGTGAGGGTCATTGGCGCCACCATTTGTACATACATGCCAATGGACAATCCTAATTTCGACAGTTTGCTTGAAGATGATCAGGAGTTTCTGTTTCACCAGTTAACCGTAAGTGTATTATTAAATTTTTCTTCTCATTACAATTTTTATTTAGGTTTCGTAGTTTATATCTGGTTGTTTGCCTTTTGTGCAGTGTATGTTTAAAATCTGTCCCGGGGAGCACCATGGGGAGCTGCTGCAGCTCATCATGTCAACGGCCAGAAGCCGTTTTATGGAGTGGAAGTATGAGATACACAGGTGGGTCCTCAAATGGAAGAAGAAGCACCCAGGTGAAGCAGTGCCCACACCGTTTGAGTTTCAGGAATGTCCGGAGCAATTCGAGTGACTACTCAAACACTTTGTATCCACAAAATTCAAGGTAACAAATTTGATTGTAAAGCATCATTATAATAGTTTTGTTTCATAATTTTCAGTTTTATGTTTGAGTTTTTTACATGTTCGTTATGGTAACTAAAACATAATTACAGTTATTGAGCGATTGTGGGACTGCAAATTGCAAAAAGAACTTCCACGCTCACCGCGGGGGTAGTATGACATTCAAGAAACGGGCCAAACTTTGTCTTGCGCGAAAATCCCTGCTTCCAAGCCTTGACGCATACATAGAGGCTTACATGAAGGAAAATGACAAGAACAAGCACAACATAAAACGCGTGGTAAATTTCTTGAATTTTTGTTTTTGTTGAGGCGATAAGCAGAATATTATGTTTTGATTACATATTTTTTATTTATGGCATAAATCCGTACACTATTATGATATTTGTCTAATGCAAACTTCATGTTGTATTTTTCATTAGGAAGAAGCCAAAATCATTGTGGAAGCTGCTCGGGAGAAGGTGTGCGAGTCACAGATGACCGAGTGTGAGGATTCATCCCCTACTGTCTTGACACCGTTGACTGTGGAGGAAGAGCTACCCATCATGCAACAAATCGTCAAGAAGCCTCAGTAGGGTAGATTCCAACCCGATTTCGGTCATTCGGTCATTATCCCAACTGTGAGGGATATGCACGACGGTCAATGCTCCAGTGCGCGGTCTACAAGCTCCTCTGAGGAGCTAGAAGAGTTGAGGACCCGCATTGTTCAGTAAGAGGCCGTGTTCGCGCAACGTTTGGAGGAGCAGCGCCAAGCCATGATTGCTGAGCAGCGCAAACTGATGGAAGAGCAGCGCAAGGATCTGGATGCCAAGTTTCAGCAAATGATGGCAATGGTTGCGTCCCAACAAGCTGTCGTCCCTTCCACATCGACCTCATCTTCAGTACCGTCATCAGCCCCACTCTCTGTAGTTCAACAGACTTCTGGTCCACTCTCTTCAGCAGCAAACCCCAAGTAGTAACATTTCCCCCCGAACTGTTATTCAGTTTTTAAAACTTTTAAATATGTTTGTATAAACACATTTGCATGACTTTGAACGCTGTTGTATGTTGGAACACTTTTATTTTATGGATGCAATGCAATTTTTAGAATAATTTATACAGGTTTACAGGTTTGCACAAGTACCAGACCTAGTTTAGGGTATATGCACGATTGGGTGCAACATATTTGAAATGTTTTTTTTGTTTAGGTAATAGTTTTTGGCCGACAGATACAAATAATCGTATTCGTAGGTGAAGTTTAACACTTTACCTACGGATGCGACCCATAGGTAAAGACACGAAGCTACGTTATGGATGCCATCCGTGACTAAGGTTTTGTACTTTACCTACGGATACCATCTGTAGGTAAAGTTTCAAACCTTTGCCACGGATATCTTCCGTAGCCAGGGTATACGTAGGAAAAGTAAAAAGCCTAGCTACAGATACTATCCGTGGCAAAGGTATCCGTAGGACAAGACACACACCTTACCTACAGATAATATCCGTGGGTAAAGTATCCGTAGGAAAAGAATAAAAACATCACCTACAAATACAATCCGTCTGACAACTTGAAAACCTGACCTACGGATGATATCCATAGGCATGGTTGTGAACCTTACCTACGGATACCATCCGTAGATGAGGATATCTCCTCACAGACGGATACAAGTGTCCGTCTTCCAAAAGGTTCCTCGACGAGACCTGTCCGACGGATATATCCGTAGGCGAAGCCCCATGCCGTTAGATAGAGTGACATAGCCTACGGATCGTATGCGTCTGTCAAGTCCCTTTCAGCAGTAGTGGATGGAGGGGAAAGATTTTAACAAATCGTACCTTTTATTTTTTTCGGGTAAACAATATATTATTTAAAGCGATTGAAAACAAAGACCATAAAAAACTATTCAACCTAAAACAATTTGTAAAAAATAGGACAAAAAGTTTAAATATTATAGGAATTATAAAAAATAAAATATTTTTTCTCAACTTCAATAGTTAGAACAAACAAACCGGTGTGTTTGTGTGTTGTTGTGATAGCAGCCGGAACCATCAGAACAATTGCTGAGGACGGTGAGCTAGGACTAGGCCTACCCAATACCAAAATACGAGTGATGCACAAATGGACTAAAGTATCCACCGTGGATCCAACAGACCTTCTCCTCCTCCGGATAGTCAATGAGGACAATATAAACGCGAAAATGATTGTTCTAGAGATGCACAGGGAAACTTTTGCCACACTAGCTGGAACTTATGCTACCCAATAGGTGGTGAGGAGGAGATATGAATTGCCTTCTCATTGGTCCCTATGACATTCATTGTAAGGCAATGGTACTTCCACTCCCTGTTTATTTTCCTACATCATCGCTAGTCTCTTTCCAACCCTCCGATACAGAGCCCAAGAAATCCATCATTGACCATTTTCCAAAGGCCTTGTAGAGACTTTGTGCCCGACAATAATGGACCCGGAGCCTGGTCTCTACTTTTCCCTAGTAGGTATGTCTAGGTAGGGCCTCAGGAGAAAGTCGTGTATGGGAAATGTGTCCTCTGGCTCTAGCTCCCTCCTCTACCCCAATAAGATGGGAACCTTGTGATTTGTGTGTCCTCTCTTATGAGGAAAGAGGGATGATAACACACATGACTTGACGAGGTGTGCCTCTTCTTATTTTGATGGATCCCTGGTCTCTTCCACCAGCTTTCCTTTTCCCTTGCGATCCCAGTGATCAGATCCCTAATCCCCTGTTGGGCCGGTTGACCAATATCCCTTCATGTTACTTGAGTCGGATGGGCTCTACCCGACTACGCGGGACCGGGAGGGCCTCCATGCTCCACCTTACTAAGGCCTAACCACTCCCTACTATTCCTCTACGACATCCAACTAACCGTAGGTTCCACAATGTCCCTCGTCGAAAGTCTCCCAACCTAGTGCAGATCAAGCACACATTTTCCATGTGTCCCCATAATAACAATCAAAGCAATAATCCGATAATAACTCATAAGTTAAAGAAAGCATAAATCGTACCTCCGTGTCCAACTCCCGAAACCAAAGCTGTCGCTGAAGCGGTAGGGGAGCCTCCAAGCGGACTCAGATCCTCAAGGAAATGTGGAAGCTCTCAAAATCCCGAGATCAAGGTCTCTATTTATAGGCCTAACTGAACCCCTTCACAACGTGTAGGTTACGCCTTTACACAGTGTAAAATGTGAGAAACTACACATGTAAGGGTGATAACGATACGACTTAAAGGTCTTCACAATGTGAAGGGAAAACCAAGGGCTTCACGGCGTGATGGATGGGGTACATGGCGTGCAACCCTCGTCCTGAGTGCATCCTTCGTCGGAATGTTTCCACGTGTCCGCTCCTACACAACGTGGATGCTGAGAACCCATGGTGTTTAACTCCAGATAAAAAGTTCCTTCTATAGTTGCCTTCTTTGATATTTGTTTGGCTCGGCTTCTAGAGGCCCTAGATCAGCTTCCTCGAGCTACCTGAAAAGGAGGAATGCACAAAACAGAAAGACAAAAAATGAATATGGAATATAAGACTATTGAGATTAGACTGAAAAACGAATATGGGATATACAACTTGGGCTGGATTTGGACCAAATTCGGAAGCCAAAGCAAGGACGAAAGGGTCAGGTGTAACCGGTTAAAAACCGACACTGACAGCGAGGATTGTCAGCCGGCCTTGCCGTCTTCCTCCGGTTTCCTACACAACCGCCGCTATGGATTTTTGGGCAACCAAAAGTACCTGGGCCGGTATTGAAATTGACTCCCAATACCGATACTTACCCCTACCCAAAGTTATGTGCTGCAAAATTCTCTCGTCTCGTGAACAGCAGAGAAATGAAAACCGGTAGATTTTCATATTACAATCGGTGAACGTGGAATGCTTCATTCTAGTTTGATTTACACGTATTCGGCCGCTGGGTAGGTGAGTTTAGTGGTGGTATGAACGCAGACGTGACTGCTATAAACCAATCAACCATTAAATTAAATTTACAACGTTGGATTGGAGGGGTGGTGGGTTGATTGTGGACACCCTTTTCGTATAATCAAATGCATCTTCTTAGAGTCGAACTACATCAAATGCATTTTCGTATAATCAAACGACTGATGGGCTTCTATCGAAAATCGGGCTTTGAAGTTAGGGTTTTAGAGCCGAACTTGAGTTTTAGCGTCTTCAAATTGGATTTGTATCCAACCCACAACGTGTATTATGTAAACCAAGTATGAGGAGCTGTACTAATTAATATCATCAGTTGGAAAGAAAGTAATTCAACTATCTATGTTGTTGCTTATTTTTAGAAAAATGTCTAATAACTCACAACAGAGTTCAGTTCACACAACAAATAAATAAGATTAGAAACACTTTCTATTTACGAAAGTCAGTGTTCCCTCCCATTATCTCCACGCGTCCACCGTTTATTGGACACTCAGAAATTCCCTGCCCCACCCTAGCAACACGTTGACGGAGCCATCTTCACCCCGCCGTCTGATCTTTCTTCAACACTGACCTAAGGATCCAGAAAACGCCAGATCATATCTTTAATACGCTTCACAAGTCACAACACGACCACCCGGATATTTCTATTCAGGTTTTGTTGTCACCGTCCACCAGGCATGGACTTCCCCCTTGATATCCCGACCTCCGGCGGCTTCCGCTACTACGTCGTTTTCTGGCCTCTGCTCCAGATTATGCGGATCTCCGGTGTCGAGCCGCACTCGGTTGTTTTGCGGTGCCGACCACCAAGAGCATCGATGAAAGAGACGGCGCGGCCGAGTTCACGGCTCCGGCGATGGAGGTGACTACATGCTTCAACGACGCGGCGGAGTTCCCGGTTTGGGACAAGATTGGCGTCGTCGTCAGACTCACCTACGGAATCGGTAAGCAGGAACTAGAAATGCATCGGTGCCAAGTTTTTTTCCCCCTTAGAAAGTCGTGTCTTTATCAACTTTGAAAGCATTTTTGCTCTAATTAACTGTGTTAGAATATATTGTATAGGCCCAACCCATGTGACTTATTAAGGTTAACATTGGGTTTATGAAACGTTAGTGGTGCAACACCACTATATATACATGTACACTATGTAGACTTTTATCATCGAATACAATACAATTACACAATTGTTATCATGGTATCAGAGCCTCTATCGCTCTAATATCGCTTTCGCTTCAGCCACCGTCGTCGCCGCCGTTCACCCTCGTTGAACGTTGCCCGCTACTCTGCAGGCGTTCCCTCTCTGCTCAGCCGCTGCTCCTGCTCCAGTCGCCAACGCCGACGAGCCCAGCAGCCGCCAGCGAGGAGATCCGGTTCGTCCTCATCGCAGCCGCCGGCGAGGAGATCTCGGACGACCACGCCGCCGCCATTCCTCGCTCCTCCCGCTTTGCTTCTCCCTGTGTCACGACCCACGCCGCTGCCAGCAACTCGCGAAAACACGCCGCCGCCGCACCTGCAATTTTCGAAGAAACGAAGACGACGCGTGGCCAGCACGCGCCAGACTCCACACGCGCCTCCACGCGCACTTCGCCTTCACGCGCCACGCGCCTCAGGACGCTGACCGTGTGACTCCCACGCGCGTTGATTTCTATTATTAAAAAAAAAAACTAATCCTTTATTTCAGTGCTTTCTTTTCAGGTATTCCTAATGGAAAATTTTGATATCGCTAAACCTATTAGCGTTTACTTTGATGGCAACAATTATGTGTTGTGCGCTGCAGAGATGTCTAGTTTTCTTCGAGGCAAACTTCTCTGGCGTTATGTTATTGGCGATATCATTGTGCCAGTCCAGGACAAAGACGAAACCAAGGATGCATTTAATGACCGCTTTGATCAATGGGACAACAAGAATCACCAGATCATTACTTGGATTCGTAATACCTGCGCTCCCTCGATTAAAGTGCACTTTGCTCGCTTCCATACTGCGAAGGAGGTTTGGGATTTTCTGGAGCATCTGTTCTCCACTGCTGGCATCTCACATCACTACCAGCTCTACAAACGTCTTCACTGCATGAATCAAGCTCCAGGTCAGTCTGTCAAAGATTTTCTCTCCCAGATGCAACATTTTTGGGACCAAATGAGTGTCGCTCAACCAACGGAGGAGAGTTTTCAAACCTACTGGGATAAACTCAAGGTATTTCAGTTCCTCACAGCTCTTCGTCCTGAGTTTGAAGAAGTTCGGAGCGCTCTCTTTCATCAGCCAACATTCTCTAATCTTCACATCGTGGTTGCTGAGCTTCTCTTTGAAGAAACAAGGTTCGAGGGTACGAGTACACCATCGTCTCCATTGCGTGATGTTGTTCTCTCTACCGCTGCTGGTGGATCTATTGCCGTCGTCTCTGCTGATGTATGGCACTCTCGCCTAGGTCATCCGTCTTCCTCTCGTTTGCGTAGTCTTATTTCTAGTGGTTTGTTAGGGTCAGTTTCGCATAACTTTTTGTGTCTTGTCAGCTTCCTAAACATCATAAACTGTCGTTTTCTCTTAATAATACTATTTCCTCTGCACCTTTTGATCTTGTTCATTCTGACTTGTGGGGAGCGGCACCTGTTCCGACCATGGGGGGGGGGGGGGGGGGTCTCGGTGGTTTGTTATATTTGTTGATGATCATACACGTTTTACTTGGATTTATCTCATGCATAATAAATCTGACTTCAACAAAATTTATTCTGAGTTTTCTGCCATGGTTCGCACACAATTCTCAAAAGTTATCAAAACACTGCGTATGGATAACGACATGAATTTATCTCATGCATAATAAATCTGATTTTTTTTTATCAGCAATTTTTTAAAATTTTATAAATCGAGTCTTCGAAAAAGAAGAAACGATCAAGGGCGGACCCTCCAAATTGATACAAACCCAACTTCACACCTAAATGTACAAGACTTATCTTCCAAGTCAAGTAACTACCCAAACCTAACAGTCAAGCTTAAGACTCAAGCTACCCACAAGTTGTCTACACATTAAACAATCTAACCCCTTAGCTCAATTAAGACCAAAACTTCCCACAGTTTGGAGCTTAATCAAACAAATCACAAAGGGAACTTCATGAACAACATTCCCCAAACATGTTAAAACGACCATTACTTCAACTGTCAGAGACCTAAACTTCTGCAGTAGCCTCTGCAGCAACCTCTTGAAGAATAGTCCTTGTGAAAAGGCAAAGAACAACTCCCAATTGCTCAAGGAAAAGGCACTTCTGATTTTTGCTGCACAAAACCTCACTTTTAATTGCTAGGATCTATTGTGAGAACACTACTGCAACTTCAGTAGCCTTTTGATCCTGCAAAATACAAAGATGAACCAGCAAATCTATCCAAGATCAATAAACCCTCTCCTGCACCTTCCAAGCAAGACACCTCTCTTCAACCTATGCAAAAATCTACCCACACACTAGAAAAACACATAATTCCAACACTAAAAAATCCCCCACTCAAGAATGCACCAGAACAAGACCAAGTAACCCAAAACAGTCCTACCTCACCACTAAAAGCTCACATCTCTCCCACAACCACCCACCAGACCCACCCTAACCCAACCACAAGAATAGTAACCAAGTAAGGATGAAAACCAGTGCAACACCTCAATGTGTCCTACCTTTTGCAAGAAAGCATCCCAAGGGATCATTAATCCAAGATATAAAAGAGAAAGATTGTCCATCTTTGAAATTGGCCCACAATAGTTGATAGGAATCATTTTGAATTTGAAGAAATATATCACGTGGGGTAAAAATCTGTTATGGAAACAAGCCTGGTTCCTACTAATCCAAATTCTCCAAATTACTATGGAGGAGAACATTGACCAATGCTTCTTGTTCCTGGAAGGGGCTAACTGTTCCCAGCTCACAAACCAACAAAGAATTGTTTCTGATAATGCAGTCTTGATCCCCCACCAATCCAGACAAAGATACCAAACCAATGAAGATATATTGCAGCCTATAAAAAGATGGTCTTGGTCCTTTGGATCTTCCAAACACATAGGACACCAAATATTCCCATTGTACAATCCCCTGGCCAGTAGAAAACATTTAGTAGGTACCCCTTGCATGCAGACGAACCAAGCAAAGGCAGCCACTTTAGGTGTTCGGATTGGAGCCCAAAGTAATGCAGGTCATTCCAAAGAATTGTCCCAAGTCTCATCTAGGACCTCATAAACCTTGTGTACAGAGAAACCCTTGGGGTCATATACCATGAGGCAGAGTCATTGCCCACATTTAGGTGGTAAGAATTAATGGCATCACAGAACAAGTGAAATTGATCCACTTCCCACCCTCTGAGATCTCTTTTGAATGTTATTACCCATCTCCCCTTAGACCAAAATGCTGAAACCAAGTCCCTTTTTTGAGTGCATAAAAGAAATAGCCCGTGAAACTGAAATTTTAGAGGGATATCAAGAAGCCACTTGTCCTCCCAAAAGTGCACTCTATTTCCTGAATTTACTTTCCAAGTGATCCCAACAACACCAAAGGCATTAGAGAACTTTGGACATATTAACAATGATTCCACATGTCTGATAAAGGATTGATCATTTTGAATTAGGAACTCAGAGAAATCCCAAGCTTCAATCTCCCACCCAAACTTAACACATAACAACTTCTTCCAGAGAGAGTCAGTTTCTAATGCAAATCTCCACCACCACTTGGCTAACAAAGCCTTGTTCATAATATGTAGATTTTTTTATCCCCAATCCTCCCACTGATTTAGGCCTACAAATTAAATTCCACCTAATTTTGTGTAAAACTTTTTTGTTGATTGATCTATTCCACAAGGATCTCCTTTGCCACTTCTTCATTTCAACAATGACACACTTTGGAGCTTTGTAGAAAGACATGTAATATAAAGGGAGAGAACTGAGAGAGGATTTAATCAGTGTTATTCTTCCCCCAAAGGATCTAGACTTGGCCTGCCACAGATTGAGCTTGCTTTTAAATTTTTTGATCACTGGTTCCCAAGTCTTCCTTCTCCTAGGATTAGCTCCTAATTGGAACCCTAAATAATCAAAGGGTAAAACCATTTCAGCACAGCCTAAAATATGAGTGATCTCCTGTATAGAAACTGATGAGGCATTCATAATCAAGACCTTGAACTTTTGAAAATTTATCTTTAGACCTGTGGCCTTTTGCAAGCAATTGAGAGTGTGTTTAAGATTGATAGCCTGTTGTAACCCAGCCTCAATGAATATGAGTGTATCATCCGCAAATTGGAGATGGGAAATCTCAGGCCCTTGTGAGTTGCATTTGACTCCTGCAAACTGTCACGCCCCAATTTCAGTAAACCGAACTCGGGACGCGAACGTTTTGAAACAATAAACCATTTGAAAACCTTTTCCATAAATCACTTTAAAATCAACCTTTGTTCATCAAAATAATATTTACAACTCAAAATAAGTCCCAACAAGTGGACAAAACAAGGTATTCGTCACTAGACTCAAAAGTAAAACCCAGAATCCCGCTCCTAGCTCTTCAAGCTTCAAAAGCTCACCTAGTCCAACCTGCGACCGGTACCTGTAGGAAAAGCAGCTAGGGGTGAGCGTTCGCTCACCACCACGGATAACAGACTGACTACGACATAATTAGCAGACAATGCCGGTAACACCAACAACAAACTCAACACCGGGGATCACTATCCCCAACTCAAGTACTCCGACTGACACACAACCACTGTTACCTTTCTCGACCGAATCAACACTCTGACACGTAAAGTAGACCCAACACAATGATCACGACCTCTTCCAAGGACTCAAAAGACCACCACACAACTCCCAAGATCACAAAGGATCGCATACCAGCTGCTCAGTAACCTCCCCCAATCACGCGCTTTGCCGAACCACTCAGGCCAGGCGGTCGACCTGTCTCAGTAACCTCTCTCACTCACGCGCTTTGCCGAACCACTTAGGCCAGGCGATCGACCTGTCTCAGTAACCTCTCTCACTCACGCGCTTTGCCGAACCACTCAGGCCAGGCGGTCGACCTGTCTCAGTAACCTCTCTCACTCAGGTAACCACAATCACAATCACAATCACAAGCAAGTTCAACAAACAGCAACAACACAGGTTCAACACTCCACAGGCACTCATGGCCACACAAGACACCAACAGTAAAACACGGACTCAACAACCCCACAGGCACTCACGGCCTCCCAAGACACACCAACAGTAACTCACGGGCTTAACAACCCCACGGGCACTCACGGCCTCCCAAGACACCAACAATAAAGTAACACGGGTTCAACAACCCAACGGGAACTCATGTTCTCCCAAGACACCCACAATAAAGTAACACGGGTTCAACAACCCAACGAGCACTCATGGCCTCCCAAGACACCAACTCTAAAGTAACACGGGTTCAACAACCCAACGGGCACTCACGGCCTCCCAAGACACACCAACAGTAACTCACGGGCTCAACAACCCCACGGGCACTCATGGCCACCCAAGACACACCAACTGTAAAGACACGGGTTCAACAACCCCACGGGAACTCATGGCCACTCAAGAGACCAACAGTAAAACACGGGCTCTCAAGGCCACCCAAGACACAAAAATACACAATCAACCTCCGGCATAACCAATGCCTTCAACGGTCCTAATATCAACAGTTTCACAATCAACCTCCGGGCATGGTCATATGCCTCTAGTACTCCTAATATCGATAAGTTCACAATCAACCTCCGGGCATGGTCATATGCCTCCAGTAATTCTAACATCGATAAGTTCTCTGCTCCTACGACACTACTAAGTGTCACATGCATTTCCAATCTTCGATAACCTACTTAACCCACGACACCCCAAGTGTCACATGCATTTCTAATATTCGATAAACCTACTTAACCCACGACACCCCAGTGTCACATGCATTTCTACTATTAACTTTCCCTAGTCAGGGCCGAGATCCGGCTACTTTTCCCTACCTCGTAAATATTCTCCAAAAGTGCCCAAATAAGCCCCGGCGTGATCTCAGTCACTCGCCTAGCTTTCCTTTGCCTCGGTCCGCAGCACGATCTAAAAGAACACAAATTTAAGGCACCTTTAAACTCGCAGGAATAAACTGAAATTTGATAAACTTAACGCTCAAACTTAACCCCGACAATGTCGATCACTTCCAAACTTCCCAATTACTCGACATTGTCGATAAAGGACCCGTAAAGGCCCGATTCGCCCGACATGGCGAATCTGCCCGGGTTTTGGAAACGCCCTTCCGGGGCTCCGAAAATTTTCGTTTTCATTTCTACGGTCTTAGAATAATTCAAGGGTTCCTAGGCACTCGACGGAATCGAATTCCGACTTCCGAGTCAATTAATTAACGTTTAAAGTTTCTAAACCCGATAATTACAACTTTCACATTTTAATTCCAAATTTCGATTCGGTTATGGATAAATGGTCCGGGGAACGTTCTAAACCACCCGATCACCCGAGCACGTGGGCCCCACCCGACCCAACTTGGCCGTGGGCCCTAGGGTTCAAGTGGGCCCGGCCCACCATGGTGGTGGCCGGCCCTAGCTCCGGCCAACCACCTCACATGGTGGCTGGCCACCCTACATGGTGGCCGGAGCTCCTCCCGAGCTCCCGGTCACCGGAAAACGTGCCTCTTCCCTCCAAAACGTCCCCAAAACGTCTCCAACAAACCCCACACCTCATTTCCACCATAAACTACTCATTTTAACCAAACCCTAACTTTTGAACTTAACCAAAACGAAGATCGAGTAGGTGCTTACCGTAGAGGAAGACGATGTGAGCTCGAATCTACTATCGTTGAGACAAACCCATGGCTTGATGCTCGTGAATAGTGACAAACCCTAGCCAAGCCTTCTCCTTTCTCTCTTCTTCCTTCTCTCCTCTTTCTCTTCCTAAAAACACTAACTTTTCAAAAAAAAAAAAACCCTTTTCTCACATATGGCCGACCCCCCCCCCCTTTTAGGTGTAGTCTTGTTTTTCCCCAAAAACCTAACACCACCACTTGTTTGACAAGTGGCAAGGTGGGTCCCACACCATTTTGGGGAAATATGTGCTAGATATTTTCCAATCAGATTCACGAAATTCGGACGTTTCGGGCCCCGAACGGGCACTTTTTCCAAGAAATTACGAAACTTGACGGGCTACAAGGAAACGGCTCAACTAAGACCGCTGCGATGATGGCTAAGCTTTTTGGATCCAAAACGGTCCTCGAATGGAGCAAAACGTCGCTCGGTTGACTTTTCCAACGAAAAGTCAACATTTCCCAAACTGATCAGAAAGTTGCCCTGAGTCCCCCGGAACTCACCTTGGTCGATAACGGGGTCAAATTAAGTCCGGTATGACCCTCGGGGTCAATCTTAGGTTTAATCAAGTGTCTGCTTAAATTTTTTAAATTTTCTTGTTTTTCGCAGATTTGACTGGCGTTGACCGGGAGTGGTTATTACACAAACATATTTGCTTTGATCCATTGACTCATGAGTTGATGTAAACTCTTAGCTAATAGTGCAAACAGTAGTGGAGAAAGAGAGCACCCTTGTCTAAGGCCTCTCAGAAGTGGAAAATCTTCAGACGGAGAGCCATTAATTAATACTGATGACCAGGCTGTGATACACATTTTCACCCAAGAGATCCATTTGTTTCCAAAGCCCATTGATTTCAGAATATTCAGTAATGCTTCCCAATTGATGTGATCATAGGCCTTTTCAAAGTCTACTTTGAAAATAATTACTTCCCGCCCTGAAGTTTTGATGGAGTGAAGGAGTTCAGAAGCTATAAGAATTCCATTCAATATCTGCCTCCCTGAGATGAAGCCTGATTGTACATCATGCACCAACTGGTTCATAACAGGTTTGAGTCTTGAGGCTAGCACCTTTGAAATGATTTTATAGACACTACTGATAAGGCTGATGGGCATGAATTCATCAAAAGTCTGAGGAGAGCCATTCTTTGGTATAAGGGTGATGAAAGATGAGTTTATTCCTTTCCCTAGAGTACCACCTGAGAAAAAATGTTCCAAGCAAGCCAATATATCCCCTTTGATAAAACCCCAACAGGACTGATGGAATTTCATAGTAAAACCATCAGGGACAAGAGCTTTGTCCTCATGAGACATAGCTTGATTGCAGATAGGACTTCTGCTTCAGTAAAGGGAGCCTCCAAAGCCAAAGCCTGTCCAGAGGAAAGGACATTAAAAGGAAGAGAATCTAATTTGATACAAACAGAATTATTCTCCAAAAATCTCTCCTGAAAGTGTTGTTTGGCCCAAAACTTGATCTCTGCAGGAGTACCATAAGACACCCTATCCACCAAAATTTCTAATATTCTTTTTCTGGTCCCATTATAGTTAGCAACCAAGTGAAAGAATTTAGAACATCTGCCCCCCTCCTTAGACCATCTGTGTCTAGCTTTTTGACACCACATCTTGGATTGAATTTTCAATTTTTGTATAAGCTGTGCTTTGAGTAGTGCCCTCTTAGATATCTCAAGAGGTTCAAGTCTTCTGTCATCAAGAATGGAGTCAAAAGCCTTGATGTCAAGCGTAAGTGACTCAATATCATTTTCCACCCACCCAAAGACCTCTGAATTCCAACTCCTATATTAACCTTTAAGTGCTTTTAACTTAAACCAGAGCTTGTAGGCTGCTGACCATAAACCACAATTGACTCCCAAAACATTTTGGATTGTGTATAGAAAAGGGGGTGGGCTGTCTAGGCATTGATAAATTTAAAGGGCCTAGGACCCCAATCAATTCTGGGATTGCTGAGAAAAATAGGTTTGTGATCTGAGATGGTTCTTGGTAAACCTTCTTGTAATAAACTTGTACAAATAGTCAGCACCTGTGGAGATATTAAAAACCTATCCAGTCTTGAGGCTATTGAGTTGGGGCCAAACAAAGTATATTTACCCCCAATTACCTGAAGGTCTATAATGCCAAGATTGTCCAGTAGCTTCTGAAACTCTCTGATTCTGGTTGTGGAGAAGGTTGAACCAGTTTTCTCACTAGGATCAAGGATGGCATTGAAATCCTCAGCCACCACAAAGGGATGTGCAAAATGAGAGGCTTTAACTTCAATATCCTTCCACAGCAAAGATCTATCATGAACTGAGCATGGAGCATAAACATTTATAATTGTGAAAATAGCATTCTCCTCAGTGAAGAGACCTGACCAGTAAATTGCATTTTTGTCTATCAAGGAAGATTGTAAATGACAAAAATCCTTATTCCACAAAGAAATGATGCCACCAGAGTTGCCCATTGCTGGTGAGAACAATGCTTCCCAAGACTGAGAGAATCCACAGTTAGACATAAAAAGAACAGGTAATTCCTCCAACTTTGTTTCTTGTAATAAAACCATCACCACTTGTTTTTTGGAGCACAAATTTCTCAGTGCCCTCCTCTTTTGTCTAGAGAAGGCACCCCTCATATTCCATGATATAATTCTCATGGAGAAGAAAGTCTCAGTGTAGAGATAGAGGGACATGATTCCTCAACTGCTAAACCCTAATCCAATTCATCAAGATCACAGTAATCATCCTCAGAGTTAGTTTCGAAGTCCACAATTTGATTAATTTCATTCTCCAAATTATCAAAGTGTGCAACTACCAGATCATCATCAATAAAAGCCTCAAGCCCCAATGCTTTACAGAATTCCCAAGTACTAGCCCCTCCACTCTTATACTTCTGTGGTTCCTTCTTCCTCAAGCAAGCTTCAGCTTTTGAATCTTCCTTAGGCCTTTGAATTTTTGTTCTTGATCTAGTGTTGTAAGTCACAGTAGTGTCCACCTTTGTTGTAGGCTTTTTGGGTTTGTGACAATTTTTGATCTCTTCATTATTAAAATCAACTAATACCAATTTCTTACCACTAGTGTTTGAATTAGTCCTTCCCTCCAAAAAATTCAAGCTAGCTGGAGTCTGCAACTGGGCCCCCAAAACAGTAGATGGGAGAGTTATGGTCTCATCCACATTAATATGACCAGCTTCCAAGGGCTCCTTTTGTACTTGTGCTTCCTTCCCTGTCCCATCTGACCCAGCAAGTAGGAGGGATGTAGTCCCTGGAACAGTGTTGTCTTCACCAGTGATAACCGTACCTCATCATAAACTAATATTTGTCTGAAATTCATGTGTTGAGAAGATGAAAGGAGTTGTATTGAAGGGTTAGAGATAGGTTGGCCTTGTAATGCAGGAAAGTTGGATGGGTGCAATGTTTGATTGCCATCACTAATGGTGTCAGGAACAATCAGATTATTCTCTTCTCCTTCTCCAACCAACTCAGAACCAGTCCTCCTTAATGAGGAAGTCTCTTCCACTGTCACCCTAGCACTGAGGGTATTAAATTCACTATACAAAGATTCATCAATAGTTCCATGTTCAGAAGAGGTAGAAGAGTCAATAAGTTTTAGTGCTGCACATGAAGGAACCACTCTAACATCAACTGAGCTCACCATAAAATTGTATTTAATCCCTTCCAATTCCAGAGAAGCTTCTTTATACACCCTCAGATATTCTTGAGAGTGTAGAAGAATAAATGCAACTTCAAATGAATTTCCAGACAAAGAGGTTGGATGAGTACAGAAAAACTCTCAAAGGTCAGCCACTGCAGCTTCAAAAGTTTCTGAACACCAACCTAAAATGGGGATTCCATGTAGTGTCACCCATGTAAATTTACCTCCAGATTTGCAAAGATAAGTTTTATCATCCAACCAAGCTAGCCAATAACTGAGCCAAGAACTCCCTTCTTTCAGAGCTTCCTTTTCAGCCTGTTCATCAGAAAAATATACCAAAACAACTCTGTTTCCCAAATCTTTTATGTTTACATCCACACCTTTCTCTAGTTTGAAGTCCTCCATGATAACTTGAATAGAAAATTGTTTATGAAGAAGAGCCAGATGTCCTTTGTCAATCCACTTCCTCTGTTCCTCTGCCACAACCCCTTTGATAATCACATCTGTAGTTTTCAAATCCTCACCAGCTTCAGCTTCAACAAATTTCCTTTTTCACACAGCTCCACCTCTAGGTACTCCCCAGTCCCTTCTTTTATTCCAAGCCTTGACCACAAAAAGCTTGAATCCTTTGAGTATGAACCCATTGAAGATTTGTAAACCCCTTTGCATACCTTGTTCTGTGGCAAATGTGACAAAACCAAACCATTTTCCTCTATTATTAGGAACTGCTGGTGTTTTAGTTCTTCTTATCTCTCCACACTCTAAAAATAAATTTCTTAACCAAATGTTAGACGTCCCCGGTGGTAGGTTGTGTAAAAATAGTCTGAACTGATCTTCAATCCCTCCTTCAAATGTTCTATCAGATGGAGGAAAGTGTTGTTGTGGACCTTGCAGCTGTGGAGAAACAATTATGGACTTTAATCTACCAGACTGACCTTCCTCTTCTTTATTGTCTCCCAATCTCACTTCGAAGCCAGGAGGAGGGCCAATAGATTCAGATGAAGCCATTGAATAACCTCAGAGAATACCCCAAAAGTCACGAAACAAGGATCAAAGAGAAGAGTAAGTATCAGTTGTAAAGATCACTCCTTTGATGTAACCTAAGAGAAAAACACCGATGGTGGTCTTGTAATCGTTGATCACCCTGAACACTACACCATCAAACCTCAAGAAGATCACTGGATGTTGCAGAAAACCAAGAACACCATAGAGATACTTTAGATGCTCATAACTTCACTGTAGCTAGTTGAGAGAAACACTACAGTTTTTCCCTCCATAATAAATCTGATTTCAACAAAATTTATTCTGAGTTTTCTGCCATGGTTCGTACACAATTCTCAAAAGTTATCAAAACACTGCGTATGGATAACGACATGGAATTTAAAGAGTCATCCTTCCTTGCACAACTTTCTTCCACCGGTACTATCGTTCACCGCTCCTATCCTAGTACATCGCAACAAAATGGTCGGGCAGAACGCAAACATCGTCATATTCTTAATACGGTCCGTGCTCTCACCATTGCAGCTCCCTGTCCTGAACGTTTCTGGGGGGAGGCTGCCCTTACTGCCGTTTACACCATCAACAGAGTTCCATCCCCGGTCATAGGTAACAAAACTCCTTACGAGTGTTTGTATGGTCGTCCTCCAGTTTATGATCTTCTTCGGGTCTTTGGGTGTGTCTGTTTTGTTCATCTACAACCTCATGAACGTACTAAACTTGAACCTCGTTCTCGTCTTTGTTGCTTTATTGGGTATGGGATCGAACACAAAGGGTACAAATGTTGGGACCCTGTTTCCAAACGTCTCCGCATATCTCGCCATGTCACATTCTGGGAACATAAGATGTTTTCTTCCATGTCTTCTTTTCACATTCCCGAGTCTACTCCTTTCTTTTCTAATCCCGATATTGATATATTTTCTGATGATGATGAGGGTTCTCCCATTGAGCTGGCTCCTGCAGGTGGTTCGACATCTCTGCCTCCTACCATGGATCATGTTCCGCCAGAGGATCCCGTGCTAGAGGATCCTGTGCTACCGACTCAACCACAGCGTCATCGGAAACTCCCATCTCACCTCCAGGGCTTTGAGGTAACCCTACCATCTCGTGTTGCTTCCATAATGTCCTCTGTATATGAGCCTGACACCTATCGGGAGGCTTACACTAACCCCACGTGGTAGCAAGCAATGATTGAGGAACTACAGGCCATGGTAAAGACTCATACATGGGATCTGGTACCTCTACCTCGGGACAAACATGTGGTCGGTTCGAGATGGGTATACAAGGTGAAGACCAAGGCATATGGTTCTATCGAGCGCTACAAGGCACGTATTGTGGCTCGTGGATTTACCCAGGAACATGGGGTTGATTATGAGGAAACATTTGCTCCTGTTGCGAGACTCACTTCTGTTCGCACCATTCTTGCTGTTGCTGCTGGTCGACATTGGGATGTTTTTCAAATGGACGTGAAGAATGCTTTTCTCAATGGAGATCTTACAGAGGAGGTTTATATGAAGCCCCCGCCCGGCTATGATCATCCCCCACACATGGTTTTTCGTCTGCGCAAATCCATTTATGGACTCAAGCAGGCTCCGCGGGCATGGTACTCCAAGTTCAGTGGTGCGATGGCAGTCTTTGGTTTCATATCTAGTCTGCATGACAGCTCATTGTTTGTTCGTCAGACCTCTCGGGGCTATACTCTCTTACTTCTATATGTGGATGATATGATCATTACTGGTGATGATGCTATCGGCATTGTGGATCTCAAGCATCATCTCAGCGATAAGTTCGAGATAAAGGATTTGGGTCATCTCTCCTACTTTCCTGGTTTGGAGATTTACTCTCTGTCCTCTGGTTATCATTTGTCACAAGCCAAGTGTGCAGCCGAGCTCATCTCCAAGGGGGGAATAACCGATAGCAAGATCGCTTCCACTCTCATTGAACCGAATGTCAAGTATCTTCCATCAGATGGTAAAGCTCTCGAGAATCCCACTTTATATCACCGATTAGTTGGAGGGTTGGTATACCTCACTGTTACTAGGCCTAACATTGCATATGCTGTCCACATCGCCAGTCAGTTCATGTGTGCACCTCACACTACTCACTATGAGGCCGTTCTTCGAATCTTGCGCTATGTTCGAGGCACCTTATCATAAGGACTACATTTCTCTTATGGCTCACCTTTAGTCCTACAGGCCTATTCAGATGCAGATTAGGCAGGCGATCCCACAGACCGACGATCTACGGCAGGTTGCTGTTTCTTTCTTGGCAACTCTCTGATTTCCTGGAGAAGTAAGAAACAAACAACCATTGCCCGCTCCAGCACGGAAGCTGAGTATCGAGCCCTTGCTGATACTACTTCCGAACTCATATGGCTTCGTTGGTTACTACATGACATGGGTGTTGTTCACAAGTCCGCCACTACCATTCATTGTGACAATCAGAGTGCTATTCAGATTGCTCATAATGATGTCTTCCATGAACGCACCAAGCATATTGATATTGATTGTCACTTTGTCCGACAACATCTCAATCAGGGCACCCTCGCTCTCCGATCTGTCTCCTCTGGCGATCAGATTGCAGATATCTTCACCAAGGCTTTAATCCCACGGAAGTTCAAACCTTTAGTTGACAAACTCAATTTGGGTTCATTACCACCATCTTGAGTTTGAGGGGGGGTGTTAGAATATATTGTATAGACCTAGCCCATGTGGCTCATTAGGGTTAACATTGGGTTTAGGAAACCCTAGTGGTGCAACACCACTATATATACATGTACACTATGTAGACTTTTATCATCTTATACAATACAATTACACAATTGTTATCAAACTGGTTTCTAATGAAATTTATTAGAGAACCCACTCAACCAAAAGTTTAGGTTGATAGTGGAAAGTTGATTTATGATTATATTTTAACATGCGTTTTTTACTAACAAGTTCATTTATGAGTTTTAAAGTGAATTATTTAGAAAAAGGGATGAACAAATTAAGAAGAGAGATAAGAGACAAATTTGATAAATTGAAAAAAAATTAATACATTTTTTTTTTGTAAAGAATAGGATTTGAACTTCGTGAGAAATAGTCTCCATTACCATATTAGAGGACCAACTGAACTAAAAACACAAGTTTATAGTTGAAAATTTAATTATAATTATATTCGAACACTAATATGAAATGAATACTATTAATGGGTTGTTAAGAAAAAAAAGGAGAGTTGTTCATGTAGTGAAGCTTATAGTAATTTATTTGTGTTGGACATGTAAACTAGGTTTATACGGAGCAATGGGTTTAACGGGAATATTTATATGCTCATTGAGTGGCATAGACAGCTTAGAAGTGTTCCACTCATCCCCTGATGCCATTCTCCAAGGACTTGGTTATGCAGTTCCCCCAATTATGGCCCTTCTCTTTATACTTGATGTATGTACTCTAAGTTCCTTCTTTCTTGCTTCATTCCTAATTTGATTGTGTTTCGGATTCATTCTTTTGATTCAATACAAGTGAACGTGAAAGCTTTGGGGTTATGCTTATGTTTTGCTTCACTTGTTCTCGAGCTTAAAGATTCGGTTTTATCTTAACAAGATAAGGTGGTTACAGGATGAAGTTGTGAAGCTATCGCCTCATGCTCGTGCAATTCGAGATGTGGAGGATGAGGAGCTGAGAAGCTTCTTTTATGGAATGTTCCCCTGGCAGGTAAGGAAAAGGTAGAACCATGCATTGGCCTTTTAGGGATTATACTTGGTTTTGTTTTGGATCAAGTGTGCAAGGATTGACTTATCCATCACCTGTATTGCAGTTCGTTCTAATTGTTGCTGCTAGCTCAGTTGGAGAAGAGCTATTCTACCGAGCAGCTGTTCAGGTTTGTGTAACCAAAACATCTCCTTGATTCACTTCACAAAATTTGTTTCTAATAGTGATACTTAGTTCTTTATTTTAGTAGGAACTTCAAACTCTCAACTTCAAAAACACCAGATGATCAACTTTTATTAATTCAATTATTTTCAAACTTGTGTTACTTGGAAGCTTATTGTTTGTAGTATATTTAACATTTGTTTTGCAATGCACCATCACTTGTAAGTCATGGGAAAAACTCTTTGCATTTTGTAGGGAGCATTGGCTGATATATTTCTGAGGGGCACTGATTTTGTGGCAGATGCTCAGGGAATGGCCGCTCTGGTAAGCACAAATTGGTATTGACACTAATGTGGTGCCCTTGAGTGTACTTCTCAGTACAAGTGTCCTGAAAATACCATATATTCATTCTTGCTAAGTAATCGCTATTTTTTTCCCTTTCAACTAAGCATGCTTTATTCCTTCGAAATTGCAGACTGGTATGCTTCCCTCGTTTGTCCCGTTTGCTCAAGCTGTTGTAGCTGTGATCACGGCCTTTCTTACGGGTTCCCTTTACTATATGTTTGCATCCCCCAAAGGTTAGACCTCATAGACTCCAATATTGGGACATGGGCTGTGGAAGATTCATGACCACAAGAGAAGGTTAAGGCAGAGAATTCAACAACTGAAGGTAAAGAGAAGAAGCTCAAATAAACTATGAGGGATAGGCTTTGGTTTGGCCTGCAAGAAATGTGAACATTGTTTAGTGAAGAATAAGAAATGTAGCTCTATTTTTCTTTTGATAAGCGAAATTTATTGAATTTTGGTTCTTATGAGAAATAAGACCAAGAAAGTTGGAGAGATAAAGCTCAACCCTAAAAAACCAAAAAAAATACAACTAAAAACCAGTTTATTGTCCTGCAAGGCAACCCATGAAACAAAACCAGCAACTATAAAACTTTAAGAGAAACAAAGTAATGACTCAGAATGCCATTGTATTAAGCTAGCATCCTGATTTAAAAGCACCGCTGATCTGAATAAAGCCAACAATTGTATCTGTAGCTTAAGAAAAGTAGCTTGAATTGGTTCAGAAACTTGATAAACCAAACCGTTTTTTCGAATACGACGCACCAAAGCTAAGAATCCAAGCTTAAACCATTGTTTCCGCCAACGATGTGGTCCTAAAATTTGATGGATCTTGACAAAATTTGCACGCTTCCAATAAATCAATAAGCACCCAGATGCTCCAGATTATGGAAAAGAAATAAAATCCCAGTCGTCCAGCATATTATATTCTCTGAGGAAAACTAAATTGATAGAATCAAATTCAGTTTCTTAAAGAAACACAACATTGAATTTAAACGGATAATCACGTCCTTAATACTCCTCTTTTTATGTGACGAGTTAGTTCCTCTCACATTCTAAGAGAGAAACAACAATAAGATTAATGCAAGGACAAAGGAGGACTGGATCTTAGTAAACAATAAACAATAATTAAGGAACACCGTAATCCTTAAATTTTCACATATCAATCAATATATACAACATTATGTGAAATTTAACAAATAAGCAAAACATGACTTTAATTGAATTCATATAAATTTATGTCGTGATTCTAAAATGAGCAATATACCCATCATTCTATACATATACATCACAATTATGTTATCAAGGACTTATCTGTGACACCCATTCTCTCAACATGGTCCTTATATATCTTGGGTGGTAAGCATTTGGTCAACGGATCCGCTACCATCAATTCTGTACCGATATGCTCGATCGATACCCTTTGTTTTTGTACTTCTTCTTTCACTGCCAAATACTTTATATCCATGTGTTTTGCACCTTAAGAGTACTTATCATTTTTAGAGATGAAGACAGCTGCGGAATTATCACAATAAATTCTCAACGGCCTAGCAATACTATCAACAATGCTAAGGCGTGAGACAAAATTCCGCAACCACGATAATTGGACAATGGCCTCAAAACACGCCACGAATTCCGCCTCCATGGTGGAAGTAGCAATAACTAACTGCTTCCCACTCCTCCAAGAAACTGATTCTCCAGCTAACAGAAACACATACCCAAATGTAGATTTTCTCGAATCTACACATCCCGCGTAATCTGAATCTGTATAGTCGACCTGTCACGCCCCAATTTCAGTAAACCGAACTCAGGACGCGAACTTTTAAAACAATAAATCATTTGAAACCTGCTTTGAATCGATACTTTAAAATTACCAATTTGTCATCAAAAGAATAATATTTACAATACGAAAGCGTCCCAACAAGTGGACATGGTACAATATCCGTCACTAGACTCAACAAAAATAAAGACCAGACTCCGCTCCGAGCTCCACCAGCTTCAGGAGCTCAACTAGTCCGTCCGGTGATCAGTACCTGTAGGAAAAACAGCTAGGGGTGAGCGTTCGCTCACCACCACAGATAACAGACTGACTACGGCATAATTAGCAGACAATGCTGGTAAAACCAATAATAAAGTCGACACCGGGGGACACTGTCCCCAACCCAAGGATTCTGACTGATCATACACCCACTGTTACCTTCCTTGACCAACTCAACACTTTGAAATGTAAAGTAGACCTGACACAACGATCACGACCTCTCCCAAGGACTCGAAAGAAACGACGCAACACCAAACAAGATCACAAAGGATCGCAAACCAGCTGCTCAGTAACCTCCCTCACTCACGCGCTTTGCCGAACCACTCAGGCCAGGCGGTCGACCTGTCTTAGTAACCTCTCTTACTCACGCGCTATGCCGAACCACTCAGGCCAGACGGTCGACCTGTCTCACTCACGCGCTTTGCCGAACCACTCAGGCCAGGCGGTCAAACTGTCTCACTAACCTCTCTCACTCACGCGCTTTGCCGAACCACTCAGGCCAGGCGGTCGACCTGTCTCACTAACCTCTCTCACTCAGGTAACCACAATCACAATCACAACAAGTTCAACAGACAGCAACAACACAGGTTCAACACTCCACAGGCACTCATGGCCACACAAGACACGAACAGTAAAACTCGGACTCAACAGCCCCACAGGCACTCACGGCCTCCCAAGATACACTGACAGTAAAACACGGACTCAAACGCCCCACATGCACTCACGGCCTCCCAAAACACCAAAGGTAAAGACACGGGTTCAACAACCCCACGGGCACTCATGGCCACCCAAAACTCGACGATAAAACACGCTCGCAACATACCGAGACTCTAACTCGTAAGTCAGCTAAAGACTTCTTGCAACCCCCCGAGACTCTAACTCGGTCAGGCCCGCCAAAGACACCAACCCTAGCACACGGGCTCTCAAGGCCACCCAAACTCGACAATAAATAACACGGGCTCTCAAGGCCACCCAAACTCAACAATAATCAGCACAGGCTCTCAAGGCCACCCAAACTCGACAATAAATAACACGGGCTCTGAAGGCCACCCAACTCAACAATAAATAACACGGGCTCTCAAGGCCACCCAAACTCAACAATAAATAACACGGGCTCTCAAGGCCACCCAAACTCAACAATAAATAACACGGGCTCTCAAGGCCACGCAAACTCAACAATAAATAACACGGGCTCTCAAGGCCACCCAAACTCGACAATAAATAACGCACAACAACCTCCGACATAAACGATGCCTCCAACAGTCCTAAGATCACTAGTTTCATAAACAACCTCCGGGCATGGTCATATGCCTCCAGTAATTCAATTATCGCTAAGTTCTCTGATCCTACGACACTACTAAGTGTCACATGCTTTTCTCATAAACGCTACAATCCCGTATCATGAATTTCTCATATTCGATAACCTAAATAACCCACGACACCCCGGTGTCACATGCAATTCTACAGTTAACTTTCCCTAGTCAGGGCCGAGATCCGGCTACTTTTCCCTACCTCAACCGAAGAACGCCCGTTACGCTTCCTATTTGTTGACGTTCTGGCTCGCTACCTCCGGGCTTCACTTCGATCGAAGCCGGACGCTAAAGATAACACGAAAGTCATAAATAGAGGCGGTTCCCAGGTTAATTTAAAGGTCACAATTATTCTAGTTTAAAACCGACAGTTGTCCTTTAAACTCGAGCGGGATAAAAGCGGGGTCACGGCGAATCGGGTTTGAGTACCCGAGCACCGAAACCGGTGCATGTTTTCGAGGCACGGTCCCAATGCACGAATTCCGAGGTCCGATTCAACGGTCCGCTTTTGTTCCTTTCTAAACCCAATTAGCAGTCCATTTTAACCAGGGTTCCAGATTCGTTCAAATGCTCAAGTTCCGTTTTAAAAAAATCGAACTGATTTTACTTCCATTTTATTTTCAAGTCTGATTTCAAACTCCTTCCAATTTAAAAAAACCTTTTTCCTTTCCATGTAAATCCCTTTCCTTTCCTTTTTCTTTGAACACTGATTTTTCATTATAATACCTCTTTCTTTTCAAAACAATCCGCTTTTGTTTTAAAACTGATGTTAACACCATTTTAATTTAACTTCCAGATCCAAAACTAGTCTGCAATTAATCTGATTCAAACCCAGTTTTAATTTAAATACTTTTCATTATCTAAAACTGACTTTCGTTTTAATTTCAGTTTTCTTTTAATAAAAACGTTCTCCTTAATTTTCAGTTCCGAAAACGTCTTTACCATTTCCGATCAACAAAACAAACCAGATCCAGAAAAGCTCGAATCAAACAAGGCACGGAAACAGAAATAGCGTAAAAGGGAGAGAGAGCTCGGGTTTTAGACCGGCCGACCACCGGCGACCCAAACCCCGTGGGTGAGAATCTCATCGTGGACAAAGGGAAAGACGAGGTGGTGGAGCACGGCGGGGGCCTTTCTCGCCTCAGATCCGGACGGCTCGGTCCCGTCCCAGATCTGATGAGCTCGTCGGCGACGGCGGGAGCTCGGGTTAGAGGAAGACGGGGTAGGAGACGAAGGAGACGGCGGTGGGGCGGTCGATTCTGGACGGAGAAGAGGAGAGGGTCGGAGACGAAGGAGACGACGGTGGGGCGGTCGATGCTGGACGGAGAAGAGGGGCTCGGTGGTGGCGTGGTTGGACGGAGATGAGGGGCTCGGTGGTGGCGTGGTTGGACGGAGATGGCCGAGAGGTGAGGGAGAGAGGGTCGGCTTGGTGAGGAAGGGAGGTGGACGGACGACGACGGTTTGGTGAGGGAAGGAGGTGGACGGCGTGGTTGGACGGAGGAAGAAGCGAGGGTGAGGTCGGGTTCGGGAGAGGACGGCGGCAGGAGAGAAGTTAGAGGGAGAGAGGGACGTCGTAAGTGAATTAGGGTTTGAAACCCTAATTCACCCTCCTTATGTACACGGGCTAGATGCCCTTTTGGGCCGCTGGCGAGCAAACGGGCCTCAGGCCCAAGGTCGGGTCTGGCCTGGTCGGTCTGCTCGGTCGGGTCTGGCCTGGCCGGGTTGCTGGTCGGGTCCGGTCCGACCCGGTCCGACCCAACATAATTTTTTTTTTGAAGCGGTCTTCACACGACCAGCTCCAAGTCATTTGATCTTCTGTATGTGAGCATGTAGTCTTTGGTGCCCTGTAAGTACCTAAGAACTTTCTTTACAGCTTTCCAGTGATCCATTCGTGGATTACTTTGATATCAGCCTAACATACCAACAACGAAACTGATATCTGGCCGAGTACATGTCTGTGTTAGTCTTAGTGCCTGTAGTTAAATCATAAATGTCCAAATATATATAAATATCATCATTAGCAATAAGATTAAAGCGGCTTTATATTACTTATGTGTTGGAGTAATATATCGATGGGTGTTCTAATCTATGCCTACCATGCGAATAGAACCATAGATCAAGATGGATCACACTCGATGAGTCCCTAGTCAACAAAGCTTAGAAGCGACTATTATGAAAGATGACTCTTTATGGCTTACGTTCTTTTAGTCATTGGAATGGGATTCCGGAGTCTGATCATAGATATCGTGTGTGACATGATATTGGACGACCCGACATAAGCATGTTCCATAGATCAAGTCATGAACATAGTCATTGTCGTAGCTTGTCATGTATCCTTAGACCAAGGAGTCTTTGTGATTATTATGCAGTAAACAATTGAGTTTGACCTGAGCCCAACGTTGCCTGTGACAGGGTTTCCATAACGGCCAGGATTGGCTTGGGGACGAACTGCATGAGTGACACGAAAGACGGCTAAGGGATCTATCCCTCATACTACGGTATGGGAAAGATATCGGTTCTCGACCGCTTGATCGAGAGTGACTGAAAGAATAGCATGGCCATGCACATGATACTAGGTATCATATATTCATTCATCTCACATATCAAGGAACAATTATTGAGAATAATAAGGATGACGACTTTATGCCTTATCTCAATCAGGATATCGGAGATAAAAGGATAATGACAGGAACGACAGAAAGGTTAGAATCGACAGGGTCGATTCGTTATGCAGTGTCAGGCAATACTAAAGTCTCGTCAGTTGCCACTTAAATAGGATCAAGTAAAATGGGATTTTACGTTGATCTATTGACATGCATAAACCTAAGGGTCACACCGGAGGATGAAAATCATTGACACATTTATGGAGAATGGCCAAAAGGGAGTTGTCTCGGGACATGACAAAAACTGGGTTTTGGTTCATGTGCCCGTAAGTGAATAGGACATTACGGATCGAGAAAGATCTTGGAGTCTTGGGATTGATCACTTCGGATAATGTTGGACATTTCCGGTATGGAAGGCTTGGAGGCGATGAGCGCATCACGGGACCTCGTTGGGAATGGCCACAAGTCATGTTCCAAGAGGTCCATGCAACCAAGGCCCAATAAGCAAGACAAGGATTAAGGTGTTGGTGATTCATCACCTAACCTCATCCTGTCTAGCGTTACTTAGCACCATACTTGTCCTATTTACACCGTACTTGTCCCATGCTTTTAGTTTGACAAGTTGATGGGGTTTGTTATGTTTAAGTCTTCTTTTTTCAACATAACAAACAAAAAGATAAGAATAGGAAACACAATTTTCTCTCCCTCTTCCCCACAATTTCGGCCAAGGGTTGGTTCTTCCTCCATTTTGTGTTCTTGAGTCCTCTAAGCTTAGAACTACGTGGCTTTGATTACTTGGAGGATTCGTAGGCGTCTTGGAGACTCAAGCCAAATCATTCGTTACCCGGTGTTCTTGTTTTGGTAAGAAATAGTGCTAAATTTTTCTCTTGTGAATCCATTCTTTGTTAGTTGTTTCATGGTTTTAATCGTCTCTTGGTTTTCATTGATTTTCCGCTGCGAGTTGGTTCATCTCCAACCCTACCTTGAGACCCAACAGTGGTATCCGAGCCGTGCTACCTTCGGGATTCACAAGACGGTGTTGAAAGTTTCCGTTTTGACATATTAATTTTCCAAATTGTTTGATAACATGTTTTAAATTCTTGTTTATGGCTTTAATGCATGTAAAATGAATTTTTGAAAATTATTTCAAATCTGGAAATTTTGAAAAAGTTTGATTTTTCGGCTCTTGGGAGCGGGACTCTCGGGGAGCCGAAACCGGGACCGAACAGGGCTCCGTTGGACGGAGCTAGACCAAGCGAGACCATTGGATGGTCGATATGCCCTGCCAAACCGTTTTGTTAGTCATGAAGAGTATGGAACCATCTTGACAAACTCGAAAATCAAATGTTCAAAATTTTCATTTTTGAACGGTTTCGATAAACCGAGGATCAAATTTTTTTGAAACTTGGCTATTAAATAAAACCGGAAAATCACATGATGTTTGATAACATGATTGTGTGATAACACGATGTGTGATGTGATGTTGGCATGGTGTACATAATAGCTCCGAGCTCGTTTTAATTATTTATCGCTTTTCACGGCCCGCGAGCCGTTAGAGTTAGCGTGTAATTATCTTTCAAGGTGTGGTCGTCGAACCACTTATTTGTAATATTTATTTATTTCCGAACTGCGAGTCATGTATTAAATTGTAATATTTTTCTCAAGACGTAGAAAGGGCAAAAAAGTCTTTGGTGACTTCTCGGATATTGACATCGGCTTGGAGTCGGTGGAGCTCAAGAAGCTAGTGGGAGTTAGTTTAGGGGGCTAATATGTGCACATTTATCGCTTTATGCTTGGTTTAGTTTATGCATGATTAATTCTATGTGTTTTAGAATTGCATGCTTAACTTTATTTACCTAGCATATCACATTACATGCAAATATAAAATTTGTTTTTGATCATTGTATGTGAGCCCTTAGATCCGTCATTGCATTGGATGTAGTTGACGGGTTCAAAGGAAGAATTACATTGGATGTAATTTGAGGCATCATTGCATTTGGAATGTAGTTGATGTGCTCATCGCATCTAGGATGTGCCGAAGTTTTAAACACAACCGGTCAAGTAAAAGCGGGTCATGTTCGATACCTCCCAATTATCAACACCTTACTACCTCCCCGTTTTATGGGTGTCGTGCGCATTAGCGGAGCATCCATGGGAAAGCGGGGTAGTAGGTTTGGACGACATATGTGGGTGTCGTGTGCATTAGCGGAGCACCTACATAGTGACGAGCCATAGTTGAAAATTTGGTGGACCCGACTACGGTTCTCAGCCTGAGGTTGAGCTAGGGTAACAGATAGGGTAAGCCGTGTACATAAGTACATACCCTAGCCAAGAGTCACATTGGATGTGATTGGATGGAGTCTTACCTACATAACTCGATTAAGTGGTGAGCATTAGTTCAGCTTAATCGAGTGAATCAAGGATCTTGGTTTCAAATTCTAAAGGTTTAGAATCGATTGTTGGTGTTTAAGCTTGATCTTCATATAGTTTATTCAGTTTACTGATTGAATTTTATATGTTGTAGATCAAATGACAAATTCAACGAACATTAATAGTTTGTCATTAAAAACCATTTTTGACAGGGTCAAGCTGAATGGGACAAACTATTTGGACTGGTACAGAATTTTGAGGATAGTTCTCATGTCTGAACGCAAAGAATATGTCCATGACAAGGCTATCCCTCGTGTCCAGAAAATGAAGGGGCATCTCGAACGTTTTAATGGATTGGGTCTTAAGGTAGAGTCAGAGATGGCAGCAGATAGGTTTCTGCGCTCCCTTCCTCGTGCGTAGGTTGAGTTCATCATGAACTATCACATGCACGATATGGACATGACCATATCAAAGTTACATGGCGGGTTCGTAAATGATGGGAAGAATATAAGGGATCTGGGATCCAAGAATATTCTGATGGTCAGAAAGGGATCCAGTTTCAATAAGGAAACTAGTAGTGGCAAAGGCAAGGCCCCTGTGCACTTGGCATGAAAGATGAGACACTTGTTCGCTCCTAACCCTCCTAGGACCGGGGTCCTTAAGGAAGGCTAAGGAGGATGATAATGTCTGCTTCTAGTGCCAGAAGCCTAGTCAACGGTAAAGGGATTAAGGGAAAAACTAGGATGATCTGAAGAAGGGCAGTGGGCCTGCGCCTTCATCAGGTATTAACTTTATAGAGATACATCTCTCTACTTCCAAGATTCATGGTAGGATACCGGGGCTGAATCTCACATATGCACTGACGTGCAATGACTGGAAAATAGGAGAAGCTTGAAAAGCATTAAATGAACCTCAGAGTCGTGGCAACTGCAGTAGGATCCATAAGTCTTGCTTTGCCAGGAGGCCTATTTTGTGCTACATAATGTATATTGCATACCTACTTTTAATAGGAAAATTATATTCGTGTCCATGTTAGACAAGGAAGGATATAATTTTTCTTTTTTCTATGCAATGATATGTTTTATGTTAGTGCTAACATGGTTGGAGGATTGTACATACTAGATATGAGTAACAATTCCTCAAGCTCTATTTATAACGTTAATGCCAAGAGGTCTAAATCCGACGATTTAAACCGAAACTCTTATAAGGCATTGTCATTTGGATCATATAAACAAAAACACATATCAGCACTTCGGAAGTGCGGACTTTTAAGTCCGTTCGAATTTCATTCGATTGATAGGTGCGGGGTTTGTTTGATGGACAAAATGACTAAAGCTCCCTTCATCGGTTGTGGTGAAAGGACGGGTTAATTATTGGGGCTAATATACTCGGATGTGTGTAGACCAATAATTTCGCTTGCCAGGAGGGGTTTTAGCTACTTTACAACATTTACTGTTGATTACAGTAAATATGGTTATGTTTATTCGATGAGACATAAGTCTTAAACTTTTGATGAATTCAAAGAGTTTCAGACTGAAGTAGAAAACCAGCTCGTGAAAGGTATTAAGGCACTTCGATTAGATCGAGGTGGAAAATACTTTACCACAAAGTTATTAGATCATCTAAAAGAGAATGAGATCCTTTTGGAATGGACTCCTCCTAGGACACTGTAGTTGAAAGTTACGGAGAAATCGGACATTGTTAGACAATGGTCTGTTCCATGATCAGTTGGACTGATCTCCTGATTTCCTTATAGGGTTATGCTCTAGAGAAGTCCGCGTTCATGGTGAATATGGCTTCGACGAAGGGTGTGGAAGGGACACCATTTTGAAAATGGTACGGGAAGAAGCTTGTTTTTTCCTTTCTAAGGGTCTGGGGTTGCGAGACTTATCTAAAACGTTTGGTTTCGACTAAGCTCGAACCAAGATCTGAGAAATGCACCTTCGTGGGGTATCCCAAAGTAACAAGGGGATACTACTTCTACAAACCCAGTGAGAACATGGTGTTCGTCGCTAGGGGTGGGGTCTTTATGGAAAGGTAATTTGTTTCCAAAGACGTTAGTGGGAGGACTATACATTTAGAAGAATTTCAAGATGATACAGATCCATCCGAACCACTTGACAACCCAGTAAAGGAGCCAGAAGTGGTTGTAGAGCAGGAACCAGTTCCTGTAACCTTTCCTAAAGGTCCAAGGCGATGTGGAAGGATCAATCACCCACCTCCGAGATATGGTTATTTTTTGTCTGGAAGGGACGGTGAGCTAATGTTGGATCATAAGGATCAAGCCACCTTTCAGGAAGCCGTGGATGGGCCCGACTTCGAGTTATGGCTAGGAGCCATGAGTGAGGAAATACAGTCCATGTCGGGCAACCAAGTCTAGGAACTGGTTGATCCCATTGATGGTGTGAGGACCATTGGATGCAAATGGATCTTCAAAGTGAATATGGAAATGGACGAAAACCCTCAGACCTACAAGGCCCAACTAGTTGCGAAAGGTTATAGGAAGATCCAAGGGATTGACTAAGAGGAAAAATTCTCACCAGTGACCATGGTCAAATCTATCCACATTCTTCTTGACATAGTCTCGTATCTTGATTACGAGATATGCCAAGTGGATGTCAAAACCGCTTTTAAACAAGAATATGACTGAGGACGTTTGTATGTCTCAGCCCGAAGGTTTTGACGATCCGAAGAATAAAGGGATAGATTTATAAGTTGTTGAAATCCATTTGTGGATTGGAACAAGCTTCTCGGAGTTGCAACCTTCGTTTTGATGAAGCAGTAATTAGATTTGGCTTCATCAAGAACGAGGATGACCCTTGCGTTTGTACGAAGGCTTGTGGGAGAAAGATTTCCTTTCTGGTGCACATTGGAGACGACATCCAACCTTGCTCGAGACTAAAAGCTTGGTTGATTAAGTGTTTCACAATACAAGACTTAGGGGATGCTTCTTATATCTTAGGGATTAAGATATATAGAGATCGCACCAAGAGGGTCTTGGGATTAAGTCAGAGCACCTATGTGAACAAGGCATTGAGTGGGTTCTCAATGCTCGATTCAAAGAAAGCAAGACTCGGTGTCCTAAAACACCTGATGAGCTGAAAAGGATGATGCGAATCCCATGCCCCTGGGGGGGCAGAATCGATCATATATGCCATGACATATACGAGACCAGATGTCTTGTATGCCTTGTGTTGTACCAGTAGACATCAGTCTAACCCTTGGGGAAAGATGATGTTGAACTAGTCGCCGAAGGATAAGTAGACAAAGATCGCTGAAGGGCAGAGCTTTTAGCTGGGAGAGCATAAAGCAAGCTATCGTTGTCGAATCCATGATAGAGGCCAAGTACATGGTTCTTGTAGAGGCAGCAAAAGAGGCTATGTGGATTTGGAAATTCACCGCAGGGTTGGGTGTAATTAAAAACCCATCCAACTAGGTGAATCTATTTTGCGACAACACAAAGGCCATTGCGCAAGCTAACACCTAGATCGCATAACAAATCGAAACATGTACGGCGGCATATCCACCTCATCAGAGAAATACTGAACCGAGGTGAAATGAAGATCACCTATATTGCAACAGATGATAACATAGACAATCCGTTGACTAAAGGCACTCTCGCTGTCAAATCATGTTAGACATGTAAAGTCAATGAGAATATATTGGAATTTAGATTGGAACTAGGGAAAGTGGGAGATTGTTAGTCTTAGTGCCCGTTGTTCAATCATAAATGTCCAAATATATATAAATATCATCATTAGCAATACAATTAAAGCGGCTTTATAGTACTTATGTGTTGGAGTAATATATCGATGTGTGTTCTGATCTATCCCCACCTGCGAATAGAACCATAGATCAAGATGGATCACACTTGATGGGTCCCTAGTCAACAAAGCTTTACTAGAAGCGACTAGTATGAAAGATGGCTCTTTATGGCTAATGTTCTTTTCGTCATTGGAATGGGATTCCGGAGTCTGATCATAGATATCATGTGGGGCATGATATTGGACGACCCGACATGAATATGTTCCATAGATCAAGTCATGAACATAGTCATTGTCATAGCTTGTCATGTATCCTTAGACCAAGGAGTCTATGTGACTACTATGCAGTAAACAACTGAGTTTGACCTGAGCCCAACGTTGCCTATGACAGGGTTTCCATAACGGCCAAGATTGGCTTGAGGACGGACAACATGAGTGATACGAAAGACGGCTAAGGGATTTATCCCTCATACTGCGGTATGGGAAAGATATCGGTTCTCGGCCACTTGATCGAGAGTGACTGAAAGAATAGCATGGCCATGCACATGATACTAGGTATCATATAGTCAGTCATCTCAAATATCAAGGAACAATTATTGAGAATAATAAGGTTATCGGAGATAAAAGGATAATGACAGGGACGACGGAAAGGTTAGAATCGACAGGGTCAATTCGTTATGTAGTGTCAGGCAATACTAAAGTCTCGTTAGTTGCCACTTAAATAGGATCAAGTAAAATGGGATTTTACGTTGATCTTTTGACATGCATAAACCTAAGAGTCACACCGGGGGATGAAACTCATTGACACATTTATGGAAATTGGCCAAAAGGGAGTTGTCTCGGGACATGACCAAAACTAGGTTTTGGGTCATGTGCCCGTAAGTGAATAGGAAATTACGGATCGAGACAGGGCTTGGAGTCTTGGGATTGATCACGTCGGATAATATTGGAAATTTATGGTATGGAAGGGTTGGAGGCGATGAGTGCATCACGGGACCTCGTTGGAATGGCCACGGGCCATGTTCTAAGAGGCCCATGCAACCAAGGACCATGGAACTAATTAATCAAGTCTTGATTAATTAGTACTAAGTAAGCAAGACAAAGATTAAGGTGTTGGTGATTCACTACCTAACCCCATCTTGTCTAGCCTTACTTAGCACCATACTTGTCCTACTTACACCATACTTGTCCCATGCTTTTAGTTTGACAAGTTGATGGGGTTTGTTATGTTTAAGTCTTCTTTTTTCAACATAACAAACAAAAAGATAAGAATAGGAAACACAATTTTCTCTCCCTCTTCCCCACAATTTCGGCCAAGGGTTGGTTCTTCCTCCATTTTGTGTTCTTGAGTCCTCTAAGATTAGAACTACTTGGCTTTGATTACTTGGAGGATTCGTTGGCGTCTTGGAGACTCAAGCCAAATCATTCGTTACCCGGTGTTCTTGTTTTGGTAAGAAACAGTGCTGACCTTTTTCTCTTGTGAATCCATTCTTTGTTATTTCTTTTCATGGTTTTAATCGTCTCTTGGTTTTCATTGATTTTCTGCTGCGATTTGGTTCATCTCCAACCCTACCTCGAGACCCAACAGTCTGAGCATACATCAGGCTTCCAACAACTGAAGCATACGGAAACTTTCCATTCCTATCGTTCCAAATCATTTTAGGGACATTGTTTTTCATTAAATTTATCCCCTTTTTGAATCGGAACTATTCCAGCTGAGCATTTGTCCATTATGAATCTCTCCAATACTTTTTTGATATAACCTTTTTGAGACAATCCTAACAATACTTGTGATCTATCCCGGAATATTTCTATTCCTATCACATAGGATGCCTCACCCATATCTTTCATTTCAAATTTCTTGGAGAGGAAAGCTTTAACATCATGTAATAACCCTTTGTCGTTTGCAGCAAGTAGTATATCATCAACATATAGAATGACTATTATGAATTTGTTCCCACTGGATTTCATATAGATACATCGATCCATGGTGTTCTATACAAAATCATACGACAAGACGATACTATTAAACTTAATGTACCATTGTCTAGAAGCTTGCTTCAATCCATATATTGACTTCTTTAACTTACACACTAAATTTTCTCTACTTGAAGATAAGAAACCCTCAGGTTGGTCCATGTAAACTTCTTCTTCCAAGTCACCATTAAGGAAGGCGGTATTCACATCCATCCGATGAAGTTCTAGATCATAATGAACCGTTAAAGTCAGAACAATTTGTAAGGAGTCTTTCTTTGACACTGGAGAAAATATCTCCTTAGAGCACCCACATCAGTGGGGGGGGGGGGGGGGGGGGGGATCACAAACCCTGGGGCTGAACCCTCTGCTGATTGGGCAGGGTTCAGCCCCCTGCCCCCTAAAATTTGTGTGCTGCCCATCAGAGGGGCTTGTATGGGGGGCTTGATTTTCAGAAATGTTGATTGTGTAATTAATTAATTAAGCTTTTACCTGAATCTGTTAACGTTATTTTAAAATCAACAACTACTAATAAAATAGAAATAAAATTCATAAATAGAAATAAAATTTCATTAATAAAAATATGAAATTAAAAAAATTATTAACTTAAAAAAAGACATAAAAACTTAAAAAAAAATACATAATTAGGCATCCCCGTTGATGTGGTCGATTTGTTTATGAAGTTTTCGAATTTAACCCATCCATACCTTCATCATTTCCGTATGATGCTCTATCTGTTCCGGGGTAAACTCGGATGTGTCTGTAGCCTTCATATCTTTCACTTCCTGCATATATTTATCAATTTTTCTCATCAAGAGCCAAGGTAACCTTCGCCTTATCACACCTCCCCTGATCCGTTTGGGTGATATATGATGCTCTGTCCGTCATACTCTTCCCCTTCCTCTTCGCGGCCTTATTGCCAATTGGGCGTTCTCGTTGAGACAACATGCCGGGTGGGGAACTTGGATGTATGGGTGGGCCACTTGGAGCGATTGGGGAAGTTGAGCCCTGGGCTTGTTCCTCGTCACCACTTAAATGTGTGACATTATCATCGTCGGTGGGGACTGAAGTTGGGGGGGGGGGGGTGCTGCTATAATTGCCGGACGCGTCCAATCGTCGTCGAAGTACCCCGGCTTCGCCTTCCTCCGCCCAGAAATTTTCATCATTTTCAAACGGCTCTATCCAATGGTGGAGCTTGAAAATCTTCGCCTCGTTTTTTATGTTGTCGACGTGGATTCGATAGAGTTCCATCGTCCGCTCCCTAAACTTTTCTTCGCTCCAGCCGCTATGACATGGCAGGGCACTCTCCTTGTTCAGCAATGTGACATACCGCTTGACTCTTGTAGCACTTTTGTTGAAATGGGTCTTGACAGCTTGCACTGTCCACTGAGTCAATAGGAAATTCCCAGCACTGCACAAGCGCCTATGAACCGTGGTCCAGAACGTGCTCTCATCTTGCGAGGTTCCGGTGATGGGGTCGTGCGTTTCCATGCTCTGATCAGGAGCATATCCACTTGAGGGGGCCATTTTATTCGCCTTTCTGGTGTCGCCCGGGTACTCGGTCCCACGGATGATGAAGTAGACAACATGCGGGTTGCGGTTGCGGTTGCGGCCGACATCGAGAATTGTGCTTGCCCGAAATAGTTGGCAGCAATGTTGTAATGGTTGAACATTGGGCGGGTGAATACCCCAATCGTGATTGGTGGTGGTCCAAATGGATTGGGCGGTGGTCCCATTGGATTGGTCGGTTGGGCCGGTTGTCCTATTCCACCTACGTTGACGTTTAAAATTTAATTACAATGAAAATTGGATAATTCATTTGTTTGGTCACAAATAATTAAAATTAAACATATAATGTAACTACAATTGCACATACATGACATTAAACTTGATAAATTGATTAAAAATTTAATTAATGAAATGAATAAAATTAAAATTCAAAAAATTACCTTGGACCCAAAGAGAGGCCATGCATTGGTTGAACGCCTCGGGGTTCCAACCATCGGTTGGGTTGAAACCGGTTTGCAACATTTGTACGTAGGACGACCCGGCTTGATTGGTGGTCGCACCTTCTGGATTGGGGTTCGCAGGTTGTTCCTCGGTGTTGTCCTCCTCTTCCGAGTTGAAAAATTCCTGTTCCGGTGGTTGAGTGGAATCGTCGTCAGACATTATCGATCGGATTTTGTAAAGACGATATGAATTTGAGAGAGTGAGGTTTGAGAGAATTTAGAAGTTTGTGGTGTGAATTGGTGAAATGGGGTGAGGGGTATTTATAGTGGTTGAAGAAGTGTTTTTAAATGTTATTTTTGATTTTTTTTTAAAAAGGGTTCTAGCCGTTGCCGACCGTTGCCAACGATTTTTTTTTTCTGACTTGAACAGGTGGCAGCTGGGCATTGGATGAGAGATAGGCAGAGGAGCGTGAGTCAGCGGGGCTGATTTTGGCCCCGCGCCTCTGCCCCCCGAAGACTCCTTGTCCCTCTCCTCCCCCCGCCCCGCACGCCTCGCACGCCCCCCTCCCCACACCGGCCGAACCCCGAACCAGGGAGGCTTGCTCCTACTGCTCCCGCCCCCCTCGCGCGCACCCCTCGATTGATGCAGATACTCTTATAATCAATGCCATCCTTTTGAGTATAACCTTTTGCAACAAGTATGGCTTTATACCTTTCGATATTACCTTGTGAGTCTCGTTTGGTTTTGAAAACCCACTTACAACCCACTTGCTTTGCATTTTCAGGCAATTTTACAAGTTCCCAAATTTTTTTGTCATCCATTGATTTCAACTATTCTTTCATCGCATCAAACTATTTTCCGGAATCGTCACATTTCATGGCTTGTTTAAATGAGACTGGATCTTCACCAACACTCAAGTCACATTCATGTTCAAGTGAGTATATCAAGTAATCATTTGAAATAGCTGGTCTTTTCTGCCTTACATACCTTCGTGGTGCTATTTCTTGTTGTATCACTTGCTCATTTTCGACTTGTTCATTGTCAACCGGTTCATCATTTTCATGTTCATATTGGGGGTCCAGAATATCATGTTGTCGTTCCATTGAATTGTGTTTCTTTGATGTAACACTAGGAACAATAACTTGAGAAGAACTACTAGGTATAGTAGTTTCCATTTGGATTTCTTGAATATCCACTTTTCTAAATTCCTCACTCCCACTGAACTCGCCATTCTCAATGAACCGAGCATTACTAGACTCCATTATTCTCGTACTATAGTTAGGACAGTAAAATCTACACCATTTCGATTTTCTAGGATAGCCGATGAAATAACCACTAATGGTTCTTGCATCAAGTTTCTTTTCACGTGGATTAACTATTCTTATTTCTGCTTGGCAACCCCAAACATGTAAGTGCCTTACGCTAGGTTTCCTTCCTGCCCATAGTTCATAAGGAGTCTTAGGAATTGCTTTACTAGGAACCCTATTCAACAGATATATTGTTGTTCTTAAGGCATGTGTCCACAAGGAAAGAGGTACAGTAGTATAACTCATCATACTTCTAACCATATCCATTAAAGTATGATTTCGTCTCTCAACAACACCATTTTGTTGTGGCATCTTAGGCATTGTGTATTGTGCACATATGCCCCGACTCTCTAGAAATTTGGCAAAAGGCCCTTGACATTGTCCGTTTTCATCAAATTTTCCATAATATTCACCACCTATATCTGATCTTATTATCTCAACTTTTCTATCTAATTGCCTTTCCACCTCATTCACGAACACTTCTACGATATTCATTGATTGAGATTTTTCATGCAATAGATAAAGATAACAACACCTTGAATAATCATCAATAAAGGTGATGAAATATGTCTCACTGCTCCAACTTGGTGCATCAAAAGGACCACAAATATCAGTGTGTATTAATTCCAGAGGTTCACTACTTCTTGTGCCAGGATATTTGGATGTGTCTAGTTTGCTTGCCTTAATGCATTCTAGACACACACCTCAGCCAGTAAAATCCAATTGAGGTTAGATTTCATTTTTCACTAACCTCATTATCCTTTCTTTGGATACATGACCTAATCTTTGATGCCACAAGAAAGCAGAATACTCTTTACGTATACTACGCTTACTGCATGTACCATGTTCAACATTAAATAGGGATTCAGCAAAATAAACATCAAGATTGAAACGATACAAATCATCCATCAAAGTACCACTACCATAATAATAATTATGTTTGTACAATGAAAAAGTACTATTACCAATCTTAAAGTTGAAGTTAACCTTGTCTAATTTAGAAACAGAAATTAGGTTTCTAGCACAATCAGGAACGTAAAGACATTTCTCTAAATCTAGACGACATCCTGTGTCTAATATTAATCTGTACGTTCCAATTCCTTCATTTTATTTCACATATATAGAAATCGATCAGGTCCGCTTATGGGCTAGATCGAAAGGAATCCCTGTGAAATATGTGACACATGAGTAGTAGCACCAGTATCTAACCACCAAGTAATATGAGGTACTTCTATAAGATTTGATTCATAACATATAGAAACAAAATATGTACCTTTCTTCTCAAAGCAGGCTTTCCTTTTCAGGCAATCCTTCTTGAGGTGACCATTTTTATTGCAGAAGTAGCACCTCTGCTCCTTTCGAATGTGTCCCTCATTGACTTTCAAAGAATTCTTGCCTTTCCTTTTCTTTTCAAATTTTCCCTGTTTAGCCTTACTGCTACTGGCACTATCATGCATTATGAAATGAACAGAGTGATCCTTAATCTTTTTCAGTCTTCCTTCCTCTTGAATGAGCATAGCCTTAATTTCTTGAAGGTTTTACTTCTCTTTAATGGTGTTATAATTCACCTGAAATTGGCCAAACTCTATAGGAAATGAGTTGATGATGAACTGATCTAGAAATGATTCACTCACATCCATCCCCATCGCTTTCAGTTTTGCTGCTAAGTTTGACATGCAGTTTACATGATCATAAATGGGTTGCGAACAATCAAATTTCTTGGTCGTCAGCTCGCTCATAAGACTTCCCACAATAGACTTATCAGTAATGTTCGATTGAGGAAGTTACTTAATTTTCAGCATGAATTCCCTTGCATTGTTAGTCTTCGGCGTCGATGGTTTGACGTTATCAACCATCGTCATCTTCATTAAATTCAAGCTAAACCTATTAGACCTTTCCCAGGCAGCAAATATTGATTTGTCAGCCTCTGTACTAGTCTCAGTAATGGCTGCAGGAACTTCATCGGTAATTATTGCCAAGTCCAAAACCATAATGCCCAGTTGAAACTGGACCTATTCTGACCAATCTGAATAATTTAATCCGTTGAATTTAACAACACCATTCGTCGAAGCAAACAAATTCATGGAAGCTGCAAAACATTACATACATCTCACACGTTAGTATTTTGAGTTATCTATAAAATTAACAATCGTTGTTACCTTACTATATACCCTCAAGTTCACCTTTGGGTTAAACTTAAAAAGTATAAACTTACAATGATGCTAAATAAAATAATAATGTAATAGATAACTTGTACGAACCACTCCCGGTCAACGCCTGTCAAATCAGCGAAAAACATGCAAATTTAAATTTTTTGGACAGACACTTAAATAAACCTAAATTTGACCCCGAGGGTCCTACCGGACTTAAGTTGACCCCGATATCGACCAAAGTGAGTTCCGGGGGACTCAGGGCAACTTTCTGACCAATTTCGGAAAGGTTGACTTTTTGCTGGAAAAGTCAACCGAGCGACGTTTTGGTCCGTTCGAGGTCCGTTTTGGATCCAAAAAGCTTAGCCGTCGTCACAGCGGTCTTAGTTGAGCCGTTTCTTTGTAGTCTGTGAAGTTTTGTAATTCTTGGAAAATGGGCCCGTTCGGGGCCCGAGACGACCGAATTTCGCGAATCTGACAGAAAATATCTACCAAGATATTTGTTTAAAGGGGGGGGGACCCACTTGACACTTGTCACACTTTGGTGGTTGATAGTTTTTGAATAAAACTAAAGAAAAGTAAAGGTGGTGGTAGTTTTGTAAAAATGAAAAAGGTGTGTGGTTGGTGTTGTTTTAAGACAAAACAAAAGGAAGACAAATTGTAAGTGTCGGCCATTTTAGAAAAAAAGGAGAAAGTAGAGAGAGAAAGTGGAGAGAAGAAAGAGAAGGAGAAAAGGGAAAAGGGAAGAGAAAGTGTTGGAGTTTTGTGATTTCCCGACAATCCGACCGACGGATCGTCTCAACGATTGAAGAATCGAGCTCCCATCGTCATTCCCTACGGTGTGAAACTATTCGATTCTCGTTTTGGTACGTTTTAATTTTAGGGTTTGAGTTTAAATGATTCAAATATGGTTGGGTTTTGGTTAGAATTGGTTTAAAGATGAATGGTTGAGATTTGGGGTTCGTTAGGAACGTTTTGGGGCGAAAAGAAAATTTTCCCATTATGGCCGTGTGGGGCCCATGTGTTCGGGTCTCGGGTTTTCGTGTTCGGGTGGTTTGGGACGAACCCCAAGTCGTTAATCCACACCCGGAACGAATTTTAGAATTAAATTGTAAAAGTTGTAAATGATGGGTTTAGAAACTTTAAACGGGAATTAAATCGCTCGGAAGTCGGAATTTGATTCCGTCGATTGCATTGGAACCCTTGAATTATTCTAAGACCGTAGAAACAAAAACAGGAATTTTCGGAGCCCGGAAGGGCGTTTTCAAAACCAGGGCAGATTTGCCATGTCGGGCGAATCGGGCTTTTCCGAGCCCATTATCGACAATGTCGAGTAATTGGGAAGTTTCGGAGTGATCGACATTGTCGGGGTTGCATTTGGGCGTCAAGTTTATTAAAATTCAGCTTTGTCTGCAAATTTAAAAAGTATTTTAAATTGTGTTCTTATTAGATCGTGCCACCGACAGAGGAAAGGGAAAGCTGGGCGAGTGATCGTGATCACGCCGGAGCTTGATTGTGAGCTTTTGGGGAAAGCATACGAGGTAGGGAAAAGTAGCCGGATCTCGACCCTGACTAGGGAAAGTTAACAGTAGAAATGCATGTGACACTTGGGTGTCGTGGGTTAAGTAAGTTTATCGAACAATAGAAAGGCAGGCGACACCGGGTGGTGTCGTATGATACGGGAACGTATCGAACCATAGAAATGCATGTGGCACTTAGTAGTGTCGTAGGAGCAGTGAACTTTCGATATTAGAATTACTGAAGGCATTTGGTTATGCCCGGAGGTTGATTGTTTAGTTTGTGTCTTGGGTGGCCATGAGAGCCCGTACTTTACTGTTGTGTCTTGGGTGGCCATGAGAGCCTGTACTTTACTGTTTGTGTCTTGGGTGGCCATGAGAGCCCGTACTTTACTGTTTGTGTCTTGGGTGGCCATGAGTGCCCGTGGGGTTGTTGAACCCGTGTTTTACCGTTGGTGTCTTGGGTGGCCATGAGTGCCCGTGGGGTTGTTGAACCCGTGTTTTACCGTTGGTGTCTTGGGTGGCCATGAGTGCCCGTGGGGTTGTTAAACCCGTGTTTCACCGTTGGTGTGTGTTTTGGGTGGCCGTGAGTGCCCGTGGGGTTGTTGAGCCCGTGTCTTTACTGTTGGTGTGTCTTGGGTGGCCATGAGTGCCTGTGAAATGTTAGGCCGGTGTTGTTGCTGTTTGTTGAACTTTGCTTGTGATTATGATTGTGGTTACCTAGGTTTGGGGCCCGCTTCATAATAACGGGGGTCCCGTGATCGCACGCGTATGCATGTTTAGACGAGGTATGGGGCCTACCTGAGAGTAAAAGGGTCCTGGTCGCGCGTGCGTGGTGGTGACAGGTCGACAGCCTGATCCGACTTTGTGTCGGGAAAAGTGCGACTGGTCGACCGCCTGATCCAATCGTCGTGTTGGGAAAAGTGCGACAGGTCGACCGCCTGGCCTGACAGGGATCGGTAAAGTGCGTGGGGACTGAGTAGCTGAAGTGTTATCCTTTGTGATCTTGTTTGGTGTGCGATCCTTTGTGATCTTAGGTGTTGCGTGGCTATCTTTTGAGTCTTTGGTGGAAGTCATAATCGTTGTGTCGGGTCCACATTACATGTCCGAGTGTTGGGTCGGTTAAGGAAAGTACTAGTTGCGTGTCAGTCGGGTTACTTGAGTTGTTGGGGATAGTAATCCCCGGTGTTGAGTTTGTTGTTGGTATTACCGGCATTGTCTGCTAGTATGCCATGGTCAGTCTGTTACCCGTGGTGGTGAGCGAACGCTCACCCCTAGTTTCTTTTCCTATAGGTACTGGTCGCGGGACGGACTAGGTAAGCTCTCGAAGCTTGAAGAGCTAGGAGCGGGAGTCCGAGTTTCCTTTTTGAGTCTAGCGACGTACTCCTTGTATTTTTCTGCTTGTTGGGACGTACTTTTGAGTTGTAAATTATCATTTTGCTTAACTAATTGGTGGTTTTAAAGCGATTTATTTAAAAGGTTTGAAAATGTTTACTTGTCTTAAATGTTCGCGTTCCGGGTTCGGTTCTACTGAATTTGGGGCGTGACAACTTGGTATCAGAGCTCGATGTTTCACACCTCGGACTGTACGTCAATTAGGTGTTGAGAGTCGAGTCAGTAAAGTCCCGTCGTGCGTTGGGTACGCAAGTCGGAAACCGTGTGTAGACCCGTAGTGTTTTGAGTCCTGTTTGTGTTTGTGTGTATGTGCAGTACGGTTATTACTAGCATACTATTTGTGTGTTGCTGCGTGAAACGTTTTTATGCTGTCGCGACTCGACTCAGGGGCGCCCCTGTAGTCGAGCGTGACGGTGTTGACATCAAATGGGTACAATGTATTTCGGGGACGCCTGGACCGGGTTGTAAATACGTGATGTCAAGAAATGAGGTTTTATGATGAAAGGGAGAAAAGTTTTAAATTTGTTGGACCGGTGGGCGTGTGTTTTGAAATTGGTTGGCCCTGTGGGCGTGTTTTTAAATTTGTTGGCCCGGTGGGCATGTGTTTTGAAATTGGTTGGCCCTGTGGGCGTGTTTTTAAATTTGTTGGCCCTGTGGGCGTGTTTTTAAATTTGTTGGCCCGGTGGGCGTGTTTTGGAATTGGTTGGGCTGGTGGCCGTGTTTTGATTTTGGTTGGCCTTGTCGGCTTGTGTTTGAGGTTGGGTGACTTGAAATTGTCTGTGAGTCATTGTGCGTGAGTTGTTAAATTGGTGATCGAGCGTGTGTGACGCTTAAGACTGTTTTGGGGTTAAAAAGGGATAAAAATCGAGTCTGAAACGAATTCTGGTTTAGGGTTCCTGTCTTGTTCCATCGTCTTGATTGTGCAGTTTGAGTGTGGTTTAGCATGGCTGTGTTGATGATTGTGCTGGTTGTAGAGGTCGTAAGTTCGGTGTTAAAGGGTGAGGTCTTGGGTTTGAGACTCATCAATAACCTACGGTAGTGATACAACGACTCGGTGTGAGAGTCTCACCACGGAGAGGGGTTAGGGTTGGTGCACTGCGGCACCACACGAACTAGGTTTCACTCGCGTCAACAAGTGGTTTGAGGTTTCCTTCACGTGAGTTGGTTATTTGAGGTTTCCCTCGCGTGAACAGGTGGTTTGAGCTTTCCTTCACGTGAGTGGGCTATTTGAGGTTTCCCTTATGTGATCTGGTAATTGGGGTATTAATAGTGTGAGCAATAGTGTTTGCTTAGTTGAGAACGTGATCCCCGTTTTGAGGTTTCCCTTATGTGATCGGGTAATTGGGGTATTGATATTGCGAGCAATAGTGTTTGCTTAGTTGAGAATATGATCCCCGTTTGAGGTTTCCCTACGTGATCGGGTAATTGGGGGTATTGAGGTTGTGAGCAATAGTGATTTGCTGAATTGAGGACATTATCCCCGTTTCGAGGTTTCCCTTACTTGAGAGAGTATTTGAGGTATTGATAGCTTGAGCAGTGTGACGTTTTGGTATCAGGTTTTGAGGTAGTGGTTTGCCCTGGTTAGGTTGGTAAGTCATTAGTGCTTTACTAGTATGCCATAATCGAACGGGTGTCCGTGGAGGTGAGCAGAACGCTCATCCCCTTTACTACTTTTCCCGCAGGGGACGAGTAGCGAATACTGGTTTGGTTGCGGAAAGTTATAAGTAAATGCATAAAGGATCGTGTGAGGGTCGTGCTATACCTTAGCGGTGTGACTAATGGAGTGGTTTTTCGGTCTCTGACTTGGGCGTCGTTCTTATTGGATACCGGGGTGTCACACTAATTTTCTTCGTTGAGTGGCGCTGAGATGTTGGGGCTGAGTTTAGAGCCGTTCAGTCCACCCCTGCGTCTGAATACGCCGGTAGGGGGTGATGTCGTGTTGACTAGGGTCTGTCGTGCCTACGGAGTTAGAGAAGCGAACCGATACAAGAGGTTCGAGAGAGGGCTCAAGAGCCCTGATGCTGGATCGAGTCCTCACCCCGAGGATTCGGGTATGTTCGGAGTTGGTAGGCACGACGACGGTAGAGGAGCGAGGTCTTAGAGAGACCGCGAGGTTCCGTGAGGTTCAGCAGCGACTAAGCTTGTGCGCGTATCCGTGGGAAGGATACTTACGAAATGACAGCCTTTGACGTGATCCTGAGAAAGGATGGGCCGGCGAAGTGTCGAGCCAATATCAACTGTTCGTGTATTCTGGGCAGTAAGAGCGTGTTAGTCTTAGTGCCCATAGTTCAATCCTAAATGTCCAAATGTATATATCATCGTTAGCAATAAAATTAAAGCGGCTCTATATTACTTATGTGTTGGAGTAATATATCGATGTGTGCTCTGATCTATGCCCACCATGGGAGTAGAACCATATATCGAGATAGATCACACTCGATGGGTCCCTAGTCAACAAAGCTTCACTAGAAGCGACTAGTATGAAAGATGGCTCTTTATGGCTTACGTTCTGTTAGTCATTGGAATGGGATTCCGGATTCTGATCATAGATATCATGTGGGACATGATATTGGACGACCCGCCCTGAATATGTGCCATAGATTAAGTCATGAACATATTCAGTGTCGTAACTTGTCATGTATCCTTAGACCAAGGAGTCTTTGTGATCGCTATGTAGTCAACAACTGAGTTTGACCTGAGCCTAACGTTGTCCGTAACAGGGCTTCCATAACGGCCAGGATTGGCTTGGGGACGGGTTACATGAGTGACACGAAAGGCGGCTAAGGGATTTATCCCTCATACTGAGGTATGGGAAAGATATCGGTTCTCGGCCGCTTGATCGAGAGTGACTGAAAGAATAGCATGGCCATGCACATGATACTGGGTATCATATCTTCAGTCATCTCACATATCAAGGAACGGTGATTGAGAATAATAAGGATGACGGCTCTATGCCTTATCTCAATCAGGATATCGGAGATAAAAGGATAATGACATGGATGATGGAAAGGTTAGAATCGACAGGGTCAATTCGTTATGCAATGTCAGGCAATACTAAAGTCTCGTTAGTTGCCACTTAAATAGGATCAAGTAAAATGGGATTTTACGTTGATCTTTTGACATGCATAAACCTAAGGGTCACACCGGAGGATGAAACTCATTGACACATTTATGGAGAATGGCCAAAAGGGAGTTGTCTCGGGACATGACCAAAACTGGGTTTTGGGTCATGTGCTCGTACGTGAATAGGACTTTACGGATCGAGACAAGGCTTGGAGTCTTGGGATTGATCGCGTCGGATAATGTTGGACATTTCCGGTATGGAAGGCTTGGAGGCGATGAGCGAATCACGGGACCTCGTTAGAAATGGCTACGGGCCATGTTCCAAGAGGCCCATGAAAGGCCCATGCAACCAAGGCCCATGGAACTAATTAATCAAGTCTTGATTAATTAGTACTAAGTTAGCAAGACAAGGATTAAGGTGTTGGTGATTCACCACCTAACCCAATCTTGTCTTGCCATACTTGTCCTATTTACACCTTACTTGACACCATACTTGTCCCATGCCTTTAATTGGACAAGTATGGGTTTTGTTACCTTTAAGTCATCTTTTTTCAACATAACAAACACAAGACAAGAATAGGAAACACAACTTCTCTCCCCCTTCCCTTGCAATTTCGGGTTTGGCAAGCTCCCACCTCCATTTTTGTGTTCTTGAGTCCTCAAAGAGAAGAACTACGTGGTTTTGATTCCCATGTGGATACGTAGGCATCTTGGAGACTCAAGTCAATCATTCGTTAACCGGTGTTCTTGTTTTGGTAAGAAATAGTGCTGAATTTTTCTCTTGTGAATCCATTCTTTGTTAGTTGTTTCATGGTTTAATCGTCTCTTGTTTTTCATTGATTTTCCACTGCGAGTTGGTTCATCTCCAACCCTACCTCGAGACCCAACAGTGGTATCAGAGCCGTGCTACCTCCGGGATTCACAAGACGGTGTTCAAAGTTTCGGTTTTGCTTGAAAGTTTCGTTTTTGGCATGTTGTTTTGCTAAATTGATTGATAACATGTTTTAAATTATTGTTTATGGATTTAATGCATGTAAAATGAATTTTTGAAAATTATTTCAAATCTGGAAATTTTGAAAAAAGTTTGATTTTTCGGGTCTCGGGAGCGGGACTCTCGGGGAGCCGAAACCGAGACCGAACGGGGCTCCGTTGGACGGAGCTAGGCCAAGCATGACCATTGGATGGTTGATATGCCAAGGCTAAACCGTTTTGTTAGTTATGACGAGTTTGAAACCGTCATGACAAACTCGAAGATCAAATGTTCAAAAGTTTCATTTTTGAACGGTTTCGATAAACCGAGCATCAAAAATTTTCGAAACTTGGCTATTAATTAAATCCGGAAAATCACATGATGTTTGATAACATGCTTGTTTGATAACACGATGTGTGATGTGATGTTGGCATGGTGTACATAATAGCCCCGAGCTCGATTTAATTATTTATCGCTTCTCACGGCCTGCGAGCCGTTAGAGTTAACGTGTAATTATTCTTTCAAAGTGTGGTCGTCGAACCACTTGTTTGTAATATTTATTTATTCCCGACCTGCGAGTCGTGTATTAAATTGTAATTTTTTACTCAAGACGAAGAAAGGGCGAAAAGGTCATTTGGTGGCTTTTCGGGTGTTGGCATCGGCTTGGAGTCGGTGGAGCTCAAGAAGCTAGTGGGAGTTAGTTTAGGGGGCTATTATGTGCACATTTATCGCTTTATGCTTGGTTTAGTTTATGCATGATTAATTCTATGTGTTTTAGAATTGCATGCTTAACTTTATTTACCGAGCATATCACCTCACATGCAAAGATAAAATTGGAATTTTAATCCTTGTGTGTGAACCCTTAGAACCGTCATTGCATTGGATGTAGTTGACGGGTTCAAAGGAAGAATTACATTGGATGTAATTTGAGGCATCATTGCATTTGGAATGTAGTTGATGTGCTCATCGCATCTAGGATGTGCCAAAGTTTTGAACACAACTGGACAAGTAAAAGCGGGTCATGTCCGATACCTCCCAATCATCAACACCTTACTACCTCCCCGTCCTATGGGTGTCGTGCGCATTAGCGGAGCATCCATGGGGAAGCGGGGTAGTAGGTTTGGACGACATATGTGGGTGTCGTGCGCCTTAGCGGAGCACCTACATAGTGACGGGCCATAGTTGAAAATTGGTGGACCCGACTACGATTCTCAGCCTGAGGTTGAGCTAGGGTAACAGATAGGGTAAGTCGTGTACATAAGTACATAACCTAGCCAAGAGTCACATTGGATGTGATTGGATGGAGTCCTACCTACATAGCTCTATTAAGTGGTGAGCATTAGTTCAGCTTAATCGAGTGAATCAAGGATCTTGGTTTCAGATTCTAAAGTTTTAGAATCGATTGTTGGTGTTTAAGCTTGATCTTCATAAAATTTATTCAGTTTACTGATTGAATTTTATCTGTTGTAAATCAAATGGCAAATTCAGCGAACATTAATAGTTTGTCATTAAAAACCATTCTTGACAGGGTCAAACTAAATGGGACAAACTATTTGGACTGGTACATAATTTTGAGGATAGTCCTCAAGTCTGAACGCAAAGAATATGTCCTTGACAAGGCTGTCTCTAAGACCATATCAGAGTTACATGAAGTGTCATTAACTGCTGAGAAGAATATATCAGGGATCTAGGATCCAAGGATATTCTGATGGTCAACAAGGGAATTGGAAGTGGCAAGGGCGGGGCCATGCGCACTTGGCAGGAAAGATGAGACACATGAGAATGTCTGCTTCTACTGCCAATAGCCTGGTCATTGGAACCGGGATTACAGGAAGTTCACGGCTGATCTGAAGAAGGGCAGTGGGACTGCGCCTTCATCAAATAGCGTGGATGATCTGAAGAAGGGCAGTAGGACTGCGCCTTCATCAGGAAACCTTGATGATCTAAGGAAGGGCGGTGGGACCGTGCCTTCATCCGGTATTAACTCTATAGAGCTACATCTCTCTACTTCCAAAGATTCATGGGTATTAGATACCAGTACTGAATCTCACACATGCACTTATATATGGTGGCTGAAAGTAGGAGAGGTTTGGAAAGCACGAAGTGGACCTCAGAGTTGTGGCAACTGCTGTAGGATCCATGAGTCTTGCTTTGCCAAGAGGCCTTGTCTTAGTACTGTATAATGTATATTGCATACCTACTTTTAGTAGAAATATTATATCTGTATCCGTGTTTGACAAGGAAGGATATAATGTTAATATTGGAAATGGAGTTTTCAATGTTCTATGCAATGATATGTTTTATACCAGTACTGACTTGGTTGGAGGATTGTACATATTAGATATGGGTAACAATGCCTCAAGTTCTATATATTCCGTTAATACCAAGAAGTCTAAATCCAACGATTTAAACCTAACTCTGTTAAGGCACTGTCATTTAGGTCGCATAAACAAGAAGCACCTATCAGCACTTCAGAAGTGCGGACTTTCAGGTTCATTCGAATTCCATTCGATCGATAGGTGCAAGGTTTGTTTGATGGGCAAAATGACTAAAGTGCCCTTTTATCGATCGCGATGAAAGGGCGGGTGAATTATTGGGTCTGATACACTCGAATGTGTGTAGACCAATAAGTTCACTTGCCAGGAGGGGTTTTAGCTACTTTATCACATTTACTGATGATTATAGTAAATATGGTTATGTCTATTCGCTGAGACATAAGTCTGAAGCTTTTGATAAATTCAAAGAGTTTAAGACTAAAGTAGAAAACCAGCTCGACAAAGGTAATAAGGCACTTCGATTGGATCGAGGTGGACTATACTTGACCACAGAGTTATTAGATCATCTAAAAGAGAATGGGATCCTTTTGGAATGGACTCCTCCTGGGACACTGTAGATGAAAGGTGTAGCCAAACGGAGAAATCGGACATTGTTAGACAATGATCCGTTCCATTATTAGTTGGACTGATCTCCCAATCTCTTTCTGGGATTATGCTCTAGAGACGACCGCATTCATAGTGAATCGGGCTTCGACGAATGGTGTGGAAGGGATACTATTTTTAAATGGTACGGGATGATGCCCGCTTTGTCCTTCCTAAAGATTTGTGGTTGCGAGGCTTATGTAAAACATTTGGTTTCGACTAAGCTCGAACCAAGATCTGAGATATGCACCTTCGTGTGGTATCCTAAAGCAACAAGGGGATACTACTTCTACAATCCCAGTGAGAACATGGTGTTCGTCGCATGGGGTGAGGTCTTTATGGAAAAGGAGTTTTGTTTCCAAAGACGTCATTGGGAGGACTGTGCATCTCGAAGAAATTCAGGATGGTACAGATCTGTCTAAACCAATTGGCAACCCAGTAGAAAGGAGCCAGAGATTGTCGTAGAGTAAGAACCAATTCCTGTTACAATTCCGGAAGGTCCAAGGCGATTTGAAAGGATCAATCTTCTACCTCCAATATATGGTATCCGGAGGTGACAATGAAGTCATGGTGGATCACGATGATCCAGCCACCTTTCAGGAAGTCGCGGATGGGCCCAACTCCGAGTTATGGCTGGGAGCCATGAGGGAGGAAATGCAATCCATGTCGGACAACCGAGTCTGGGAACCGGTTGATCCCATCAATGGTGTGAGGACCATTGGATGCAAATGGATCTTCAAGGTGAAGATGGACATGGACGGCAACCCTCTGACCTACAAAGCTCAACTGGTGGCGAAAGGTTATAGGCATGGATTGACTATGAGGAAACCTTCTCCTTAGTGGCTATGGTCAAAATCGATCCAAATTCTTCTTGACATAACTGCGTATTATAATTACGAGATATGGCAAGTGGATGTCAAAACCGCTTTCCTAAATGGAAATTTGACTGAGTACGTTTGTATGTCTTGGCCCAAAGGTTTTGACGATCCGAAGAATAAAGGAAAGATTTATAAGTTGTTGAAATCCATTTATGGATTGAAACGAACTTCTCGGAGTTGGATCCTTCGTTTTGATGAAGCTGTAATTGGATTTGGCTTAATCAAGAACGAGGATGAATCTTGCGTTTATAAGAAGGCTAGTGGGAGCAAGATTACCTTTCTGGTTCTCATTGAAAACGACATCCCAACCTTGCACGAGACTAAAGCTTGGTTGAGGAAGTGTTTTTCAATAAATGACTTAGGCGATGCTTCTTATATCTTAGGGATTAAGATATGTAGAGATCGCACCAAGAGGGTCTTGGATTTAAGTCAGGGAACCTATGTGAACAAGGCATTGAGTAGGTTCTTAATGCTCGATTCAAAAAATTACTCTTACCCACTAGTCAAGGCATTTATCTCAGCAAGACTCGGTGTCCTAAGACAGCTGATGAGCTGAAAATGATGATGAGAATCTTATGCGCCTAGGGGCAGGATCGATCATATATGCCATGACATGTATGAGACCGGACGTCTCGTAAGCGTTATGTTGTACCAGTAGACATCATTCTAACCCGGGGGAAAGATGATGCTGAACTAGTCGTCGAAGGATGAGTAGACGCTAGTTTTCCAAGACAAATCCAGATGACTTTAGAAGTCAGTCAGGATATGTGTTTACGCTGAATGGCAGAGCTTTAGCTGGGAGAGCGTAAAGCAAGATATCATTGCCGAATCTACGACAGAGGCCAAGTACATGGATGCTGCAGAGGCAGCTAAGGAGGCTATGTGGATTTGGAAATTCATGGCAGGGCTGGGTGTAATTAAAAACCCATCCAGCCCGGTGAATCCATTTTGCGACAACACAAGGGCCATTGCGCAAACTAAAAGCCCAGATCGCATAACAAATCCAAACATGTACTGCGGCGTATCCACCTCATCAGAGAAATACTGAACTAAGGTGAAGTGAAGATAACATATATTGCAACAGATGATAACATAGCCAACCCTTTGACTAAGGCAGTGTCACTACCTGAACATGTTAGACATGTAAAGTCGATGGGGACATATTGGAGTTTAGATTGGAACTAAGGCAAGTGGGAGATTGTTAGTCTTAGTGCCCATAGTTCAATCCTAAATGTCCAAATGTGTATATCATCGTTAGCAATAAAATTAAAGCGGCTCTATATTACTTATGTGTTGGAGTAATATATCGATGTGTGCTCTGATCTATGCCCACCATGGGAGTAGAACCATATATCGAGATAGATCACACTCGATGGGTCCCTAGTCAACAAAGCTTCACTAGAAGCGACTAGTATGAAAGATGGCTCTTTATGGCTTACGTTCTGTTAGTCATTGGAATGGGATTCCGGATTCTGATCATAGATATCATGTGGGACATGATATTGGACGACCCGCCCTGAATATGTGCCATAGATTAAGTCATGAACATATTCAGTGTCGTAACTTGTCATGTATCCTTAGACCAAGGAGTCTTTGTGATCGCTATGTAGTCAACAACTGAGTTTGACCTGAGCCTAACGTTGTCCGTAACAGGGCTTCCATAACGGCCAGGATTGGCTTGGGGACGGGTTACATGAGTGACACGAAAGGCGGCTAAGGGATTTATCCCTCATACTGAGGTATGGGAAAGATATCGGTTCTCGGCCGCTTGATCGAGAGTGACTGAAAGAATAGCATGGCCATGCACATGATACTGGGTATCATATCTTCAGTCATCTCACATATCAAGGAACGGTGATTGAGAATAATAAGGATGACGGCTCTATGCCTTATCTCAATCAGGATATCGGAGATAAAAGGATAATGACAGGGATGACGGAAAGGTTAGAATCGACAGGGTCGATTCGTTATGCAGTGTCAGGCAATACTAAAGTCTCGTTAGTTTCCACTTAAATAGGATCAAGTACAATGGGATTTTACGTTGATCTATTGACATGCATAAACCTAAGGGTCACACCGGAGGATGAAACTCATTGACACATTTATGGAGAATGGCCAAAAGGGAGTTGTCTCGGGACATGACCAAAACTGGGTTTTGGGTCATGTGCTCGTACGTGAATAGGACTTTACGGATCGAGACAAGGCTTGGAGTCTTGGGATTGATCGCGTCGGATAATGTTGGACATTTCCTGTATGGAAGGCTTGGAGGCGATGAGCGAATCACGGGACCTCGTTAGAAATGGCCACGGGCCATGTTCCAAGAGGCCCATGAAAGGCCCATGCAACCAAGGCCCATGGAACTAATTAATCAAGTCTTGATTAATTAGTACTAAGTAAGCAAGACAAGGATTAAGGTGTTGGTGATTCACCACCTAACCCAATCTTGTCTTGCCATACTTGTCCTATTTACACCTTACTTGACACCATACTTGTCCCATGCCTTTAGTTGGACAAGTATGGGTTTTGTTACCTTTAAGTCATCTTTTTTCAACATAACAAACACAAGACAAGAATAGGAAACACAACTTCTCTCCCCCTTCCCTTGCAATTTCGGGTTTGGCAAGCTCCCACCTCCATTTTTGTGTTCTTGAGTCCTCAAAGAGAAGAAATACGTGGCTTTGATTCCCATGTGGATACGTAGGCATCTTGGAGACTCAAGCCAATCATTCGTTAACCGGTGTTCTTGTTTTGGTAAGAAATAGTGCTGAATTTTTCTCTTGTGAATCCATTCTTTGTTAGTTGTTTCATGGTTTAATCGTCTCTTGGTTTTCATTGATTTTCCGCTGCGAGTTGGTTCATCTCCAACCCTACCTCGAGACCCAACAGAGCGGAGTTCTCCTGTCGACTTTGTCCACGGTGGAGGAAGTATCGGCCGTGCAGAGCCGAGAGTTACCGCGAGTGGTGTGCGAGTTCCCCGAGATCCTTCCGTAGGAGTTGAGCGGGTTGCCACCAGTTCGTGAGATGGAGTTCAGGTTTGACCTGGTGCCGGGAACGACATCGATATCGATGGCGCCTTATAGGTTCGCGCCAACCAAGTTGACCGAGCTGAAGCGTCAGCTCGAGGAGCTTCGGGAGAAGGGGTTTATCCGTCCGAGAACATCGCCGTGGGGAGCACCAGCACTCTTCGTGAAGAAGAAAAGTGGAGAGCTTCGGATGTGTATAGACTACCGGAAGCTGAACCGGGTTACGGTGAAGAACCGATACCCGATGCCGAGAATTGACGAATTGTTCGACCAGTTGAGAGAGTTGATATACTTCTCGAAGATTGATCTACGATCCGGATATTACCAGTTGCGAGTCCGAGAGGGGGATGTCGCAAAGACTGCATTCCGGACACGCTATGGGCATTACGAGTTCTTGGTGATGCCTTTTGGACTGACGAACGCACCTGTAGCGTTCATGGATTTCATAAACATTATATTACGGTCGTTCTTAGATCAGTTTGTGGCGGTGTTTGTGGACGACATCGTGATCTACTCGCAGAACGAGGCAGCGCATGAGGAACATCTGAGGGGTGTTCTGACCCTGTTGCGCACACATCAGCTATACGCCAACCTGGAGAAGTGCGAGTTTTGGCTCGCTGAGGTGAGAGTCCTCGGTCACGTTGTGTCCCGTGACGGCATATTGGTCGATCCGATGGAGATCGATGCGGTTTTGAAGTGGGCGCGGCCCACGAGCGTTTTCGAGATCCGCAGCTTCTTGGGGCTGCCAGGATATTATCGGCAGTTGGTCCAGGACTTTGCGCGTCTAGCTGCGCCTATGACTCTTTTGACGCGCAAGGGAGTCGGGTTTGTGTTGACAGAGGATTGTGAACGTGCGTTCACGAAGCCGAAGGCTCGTCTGACTACCACTCCATTGTTGATAGTGCCAGAGCGCGGGGTCGAGTATGAGGTCTATTGTGATGCGTCCGGGGAAGGACTGGGGTGCGTGCTGATGAGGTTGGGTAGAGTCGTTGCTTGTGGCTCAAGGCAGTTGAAGACAGACGAGCGCAACTATCTTACTCATGACTTGGAATTAGCAGCGGTAGTGTTCGCGCTGAAAGGCATGCGGTATTATCTGTATGGCGAGCGAGTTCAGGTGTTCTCGGACCATAAGAGCTTTAAGTACATCTTTTCCCAACGAGGCCTGAATATGCGCCAGCGGCGATGGATGGAACTAATTGAGGAGTACGACTTTGAGCTATTCTACCATCCGGGTAAGGCGAATGTGATTGTCGACGCCCTGAGTAGGAAGCCGATGCCGTGTCCTGCTAGCATCTCAGTCCGGGAGTGGGACATGATGAAAGAGCTGGGCATGCTCGAGTTGGAGCTAGAAGAGGTTACAGGCGGCGTGGCCACGTGCTTCTTGGTGGCTCAACCCACCCGACTTGGCCGGGGGATAGAGGCACACTCGGTGGATGTCGAGACGACAGAGATCCGGGAGAGAGTTTCCGGCGGGGTTGACGACGAGGGCTGGGATCGTCGTGCTAATTGGGAGTTACGGTATCGCGAAGGTTTGTTCGTACCGAGTAACGGTGGAGGCGACGAGCTGCGAGGGTCACACTATTCGCGTCGGACAGTGCACGTGGGTAGCACTAAGAGGAGCGCAACATCAGGCAACAGATCTAGTGGAGCGGGATGCGGAGAGCGGTTGCAGAGCCAAACACGTGGGTAGCACTATTCGCGTCGGATAGTGCACGTGGGTAGCACTAAGAGGAGCGTAACATCGCGATGCCTCACTTGTCAGCACGTGAGAGCCAAACAACAGCTTCCCGCTGGATTATAGCAACCACTGCGGGTTGCACAGTGGAAATGGGGGCAAGTCACGATGGTTTTCGTGAGCGGTTAGCCGAGTTCGCCTACAACAACAGCTTTCAGGCCAATATCATGATGGCACCGTTCAGAGCGTTGTATGGTAGGCCGTGTCGGTCGCCCGTGTGTGGGGCGGAAGTGAGGAATGAGGGTTCGCTGGGTCTAGAACTGGACCGAGAGACAGCTGAGTCGGTCGTGCCGAAGCGTGAGCGGTTGAAGACCGTACAGAGTCAGCAGGAGCTATGCTGACAGACGGCGCCGACCTCTCGAGTCATTAGTCGGTGATCATGTATCTCTGGAGGTGAGTCCGAAAGGTGGACTGGTGCGTTTCAACCGCGACGGAGGCGGGTTAGCCCTGCGGTGTATCGAGCCTTTCGAGGTCTTGAGTAGAGGGGGAGCAATTGCATACCGACTTGCACTGCCACCGCAGCATGGGAATATCCACGTTTCCCAGTTGCAGAAGTATATGCGGACCCCTCGCACGTCATTGAGTGGGCAGAGGTCAAGGTAACGAGTGATGTCTCGTATAAGGAGAAACCGGTTTGGGAAATGGATCCACGAGATCAGGTCCTGCGCGAAAAGATTATCCGCTTAGAACGGGTGCAGTGGCGGCACCACGAGACTGAGTCGACTCGGGAGCGCGAGGACGAAGAAACTGAATTGTCCGTCAAATTGACCCATGCTCACTTTATCCAAACTCAATTTTATCCAACACAATATAAAAGAAATTGCTCATCAAACTATTTTATTTGTGTGAACATAAAGAAATAAAAAGTATTAAAATAAAACGTTGGAAAGGGAAACACGAACCGATAATTACATAAATTCCAAACAATCTCATTACAAACAAGTGATTCCATATGTTCAACATGACCGAAAAAGTATTGATCTAGGGAAGGCTCTGTGACCTAGTCCATTCCGGTCCCAAGCATGACCCATGACTCAATCCGACCTATGTTTTTTGTTTTATGTTCCTATCCATTATTCAGCCTATAAAGAGAAAATTTAGATATTGTAACCGGCACATATGATTTTTATAGAGAAAATATACTTTTGAGAGCTAAGGCATGAATATTAAAAGAGAGAATCGTATTAGATCAACAACAATTAACGTTTTTCAATAATTTCAACCATAAATCGTTAATTTTATCTTCTCTACTTGTTTATTATAATGATCTTTGAGTTTTCCTTCATCTTGTATGTTTACTAAATCATTATGAACTAAAATACTAATGATCTACGGTGTTAGAAAAATAATATGAACAAGTAAATTCACGAGATCGTTCTTATCTTTGCATATTTATAATTATGATAGACTTCATATCATTTTGATCTTAATGCTGGATATTGTTGGTCACTTAATACATGATTAGATTCTAGGATTCAATACTTGAAAAATGAGAATATAGAAGGAAATAGGAGTCATGCAACTTGGGTTTAGTGATAACTAGGTTAACATGAGTGCAATAACCATAGGATTACAATCCCCAAAACTAGAGAAATTCTTGAAACATACTGCTTTAGGTCTCTCTAGACCAAGACTAGAGATAATTTGGCGGTTAGATACTAATAGGATCTTGATTTGACCGTGAGATGTTTAAGATTATCTGAGAGAACACTCGTTGCATGTAGACTACTATTGTGAGTAACTGTCACTCGAATTCCCGATAACGTATTTGCCATATTATGACACCATCATTTCTCTACACCGTTTTCTCTTCCCGATTTCAAAACAAAAATGAGATTGTGTCTCTGATTATCTTTGGACTTTTTTTATATATTTTAAATTCAATTATCATTTTCCAAAACAAATGTACATAATTTTAGATATAGCTTAAGTAAGGGGTTCAAAATTAAAGGATTGTTTGACTACTCCTTTTGGTACGATAATCGGAAATTTAAAGTCGAAAATACTACTTGACAATCGATGCACTTGCCACACCCATTTTGTGCATTAGTTTGCTGGGTTTCACAAACCAATATCTAAATTAACTTTCTTCTTAAAACTATATTGAAGTTCAGAAGAAAAACCACAGATCCGAAGCTTGGAACTTGTGTTTGAGGCTTGAAGTTTTAAATTTAAGGTAAATTACACCTCAGTACCCTAAATCTTTCATATTTCATTTAGAGTACCCTAAATCTTTTTTGTGTCATCTCAGTACCCTAAATTTTTCATATTTCATTTAGAATACCCTAAATATTTTTTGTGTCACCTCAGTTCCCTAAAATTTTATTAATTCCATTTTAGTACTCTAAACTTTCATTAATTTCATTTTAGTACACACCGTTAACTTTACCATAATTTTGGTTGTCGGTGAGGGGTAGTACGGTCATTTTACCTGTTTTGGATTGAAAATCATATGTAAAGTTAACGGTGGGTACTGAAATGAAATTTATGAAAGTTTAGGGTACCGAGGTGACACAAAAAAGATTTAGGGTACTCTAAATGAGTTAATGAAAAGTTAGGGTACTGAGGTGAAACAAAAAAAGATTTAGGGTACTCTAAATGAAATATGAAAGATTTAGGGTACTGAGGTGGAATTATCCCTTAAATTTATATTTATTTCTTGCATGAATCCATATTTATTATGACTACCGCATGAGAACGCTCGATATATGGGTATGTAGATATCAATTACCACATGAGTTTTCTTGATGTGTGGTTATCTATATATTTTGATTTATATATTTAGCATGGATTGTAAGAACCGCCCAGGATCGATCCCGGTCGAACCGGAGGTTTTTGGCGAAAGTTGACTATTTACTGGAAAAGTCAACCGATGACTCCGGGACTCATTCGGGACCTTTCCGGGACCCAAAAATCTTAGCCGTCGCTACGGTTAGCTTAATAGGGTCATTTCCTTTCAAATGACACCTTTTGTTAAAAAGTCAAACCCTGGTCAAACTAGGTCGATTTTGGATTATTAACAAATAAAATAATAAGAGCTGAGATATTTTGGGGTAGGAGTGGTCCCCACATGGTCTTAAGTACCGTATGTCGTGCATGTGAGATTAGAGTGGCTGATTGCCCTTTTGTTGGTGATTTACTTGTTTTGGACATGACGACATTTGACGTGATCTTGGGGATGGACTGGCTCGCGAAGTATCGAGCGTCGATCGATTGCTATCGACGGAAGGTGATAGTGGTCTCGGGTGACACGATCCTCACTTGTGTATTGGGCAGTAGGGGCGGAGTTTTTCTGTCAACATTGACCTCAGGAGATGAGGTGGTGACCGAGCGGAGTAGATAGCTGCCACGTGTAGTGTGTGAGTTCTCGGAGGTCTTTCCGGAGGATATGTCGGGATTACCGCCTGTGCGCGAGGTGGAGTTCAGGATTGACTTGATACCAGGGACGGGGCCGATATCCATGGCCCCGTACCGGTTTGCACCAGCCGAGTTGGTCGAGCTGAAGCGACAACTCGAGGAGCTTCGGGAGAAGGGATTTATCCACCCGAGCACTTCCCCGTGGGGAGCACCCGCCCTCTTCGTGAAGAAGAAGGGTGGATCATTGAGGATGTGCATCGACTACCGGGAGTTGAACCGAGTCACAGTGAAGAACCGATATCCGATGCCGAGGATCGATGACTTGTTCGATCAGCTGAGAGGAGCGAAGTGCTTCTCGAAGATTGATTTACGATCCGGGTATTATCAGTTGAGTGTCCACGAGGAGGATGTGGCAAAGACCACATTCCGGATTCGGTACGGACACTACGAGCTCCTAGTGATGCCGTTCGGGTTGACGAACACGCCTGTAGCGTTCATGGACCTGATGAACGATATTTTCCGACTGTACATGGACCAGTTCGTCGTGGTGTTTGTAGACGACATTCTGATTTATTCGCCGAGTGAGGATGCGCATGAGGAGCACATGAGGACGGTTTTGACGTTGTTACGCACTCACCAGTTGTACGGCAACCTGGAGAAGTGCGAGTTTTGGCTCGCAGAGGTGAAGTTCCTCGGGCATGTTGTGTCCCGAGAGGGTATACTAGTCAATCCGGCGAAGATCAGCGCGATCTCGAAGTGTGCACGGCCCAAGAGTGTCTTCGAGATCCGCAGCTTCCTATGCGTGGCAGGGTACTACCGACGGTTCGTCCATGACTTCTCACGTCTGGTCGCGCCGATGACTGCCCTGACACGCAAGGGAGCCGAGTTTCTGTGGACTGATTAGTGTGAGCACTCCTTTACCGAGCTGAAGGCTCGTTTGACTACCACTCCTGTGTTGATCGTGTCGAAGCAGGGGATCGGTTATGATGTATATTGTGATGCGTCCGGTGAGGGACTGAGATGTGTATTGATGCAGTCTGGGAAGGTAGTTGCATATGGCTCCAGACAGTTGAAGACACATGAGCGCAACTACCCGACCCACGACTTAGAGTTGGCAGCAGTTGTCTTTGCGCTGAAGAGTTGGCGACACTACTTGTATGGAGAGAGATTCTGGGTGTTCTCGGATCATAAGAGTCTCAAGTACATCTTCTCCCAGCGCGACTTGAACATGGCCAAAGGCGATGGATGGAGCTACTTGAGGAGTACGACGTCGAGCTACTCTACCATCCGGGCAAGGCGAACGTCGTCGCCGATGCCCTGAGTAGGATGTTGACTCAATGTCTCGCCTGTATATCAGTCCGAGAGTAGGACATGTTGGAGGAGTTGAGCACGTTTGGGCTCGAGCTTGAGGATGTCACCGATGGTGTGGCCATGTGTTCGCTGGTGGCTCAGCCCACACTAATTGCTCATGTGCTGGAGGCACAGGTCGAGGATGTCGAGGCGATAGAGATCCGGGAGAGGGTTATCAGCGGTGTTGACGCCGAGGGCTGGGAGCAGGGTACTGATCTGGGTCTAAGATACCGATGAGGGTTGTTTGTGCCGCGTGGTTGTAGAGACGATGTGTTGAGTGAGTCACATCACTCATGTCTTGCTGTGCACCCGGGTGGCACCAAGATGTATCGGGACATAAGACTGCAGTTCTGGTGGAGCGGGATGCGTAGAGCAGTTGCATAGTTTGTTTCGAGATGCCTTACTTGTCAGCAAGTGAAGGCCGAGCATCAGCGTCCCTCTGATTTGCTACAGCCACTGACGATCGCAGAGTGGAAGTGGGAGCACGTCACAATGGATTTCGTGAGTGGCCTGCCGAGGTCGACGAGGGGGCACGACGCAGTTTGGGTAGTGGTCGACCGACTGACCAAGTCGGCACACTTCTTAGCCATGAGGATGATTGATACGGTTGACACTTTGAGCCGTTTGTATGTTCGGGAGATCATCTATCTTCACGGGGTTCCGGTGTCGGTTGTGTCCGACAGAGATCCTCGATTCACCTCCAGGTTTTGGGAGAGCTTGCAGAGAGCGTTGGGGACCGAGGTCTTGCTTAGTACAGCTCATCACCCACAGACCGACGGTCAGTCACAGCGCACGATTCAGATACTGGAGGATATGATGCGAGTATGTGTGTTGGACTTTCGAGGGTCATGGGAGGAACACTTACCATTGGCCGAGTTTGCCTACAACAACAGCTTCCAGGCCAGTATTGGGATGGCACCGTTTGAGGCGTTGTATGGTAGGCCGTGCAGATCACCCGTGTATTGGGCAGAGGTGGGAGACAGGAGTCTACTTGGTCCGGAGCTTGTCCGGGAGACGACCGAAAAGGTCGCACTGATTCAGGATCGGTTGAGGACCGCGCAGAGTCGACAGAAGAGTTACGAAGATAGACAGTGCCAGCCTCTTGAGTTCACAGTTGGTGATCATGTGTTTCTGAGGTTGAGCCCGAAGAAGGGACTATTGCGGTTCAACTGCGGCAGAGGCAAGTTCGCCCTGTGGTTTATCAGACCTTTTGAGGTTTTGGGCTTAGTGGGGGTAGTTGCTTGCCGTCTTGCATTGCCGCCGCAACTTGGGAATGTTCATAACGTCTTCCCAACTGCGGAAGTACACTGCGTGTAAAACCCACATCTCTTAAAAAGGGTAGTGTTGTGAAACCTGAAACGTGGGGGTAAGTTCTTGCAAACAATTAATTTGGAAAAGAACTGTTAAAAAAAAAGAAGGTGTTCTGGGCTGGTTTGGGCTGTCAGACGCGGTTTGGGCCTGAAACAAGCGAGCCCACGCAAGTCACGCGCAGGCCCTGTTGCCCCAAGCCCAAACTCTGCTGAACCCAAAAACCTACGCTTAAATACTTCGCTTCGTCTCTCTCTCCCAGTTTCTTGCACGCGAACCGAGGCATCCTCTTCACTCGTCTCCCTCGCGCACTGACCCGCCGTCGCCGTCCACCGTCCTCACTTCTCTGTCAGCCTTCGCACCTTTTACCCATCTCTCTCCCGACCTTCCTCTCCTTCACCCACTTCCCTTCCAACGAAACCCAGACAGGAAACCCTGTCCGCTCTCCTTCTCGTCCTCGAATCCGACCCACTGCCGTCGAAATCGAGCTCACCGAGCCAGAAATCAAGTCAACCAGCAACGGTGAGCTAAATACTTGCCGGAGTCTTCGTCCCCATCTTCTTCTTCGCCAGAAATCGCGAGCTCCGGGCTCGTCCTGGCTTCGGACGGTACTGGGGAGCGTCGCCGGAGTGCTCAAGTTCCCGATTTGGAACTTGCACGCCGGCGAGTTCTTTGGCCGTCAGATCTGGCCGGGAGAGCTCGGGCCACGCTCCAACCGACCTTCCCTTCTTCTTCCCGTGCTTCTGTCGTACTCGCCGGCGTCAAAACCGCCGCCGTCGCCGGAGTCTGCCGGAACCCTAGCCCGTCTACCTCCGTTCACGACTCAAACAGGACGATACCTCGGGTTAGGCTGGGGTCTGGATTCAGTTGGGCCTTGGGCCTGGACGGTTTGGGCCTCGGGCCTGAATCTGTCTGGGCCTGGGTCTAACTGAATCTGAGTTCGGGTTCGACTCGGGTCTGGATCCGGGCCTGGGTCGGGGACGGGTCGGACCGGGTCTGGACCTGGTTCCGGGTCGGTTTCCGGGTTCGGGTCGGGTTTCGGGTCGGACTCGGGTCGGCCGGGCCGGACAGGCTCACTTAATTAATTTAAATCTAAATTAACGACGCTTTAGACCAAATCAGACGTTTATTGGACTTTTTGGTTTAGTTAAAGAAAAGGACGAACCGTTATTTTAAATACCTGGGCAATCTAGATCCGATCTGATTTTGGACTTTTTTTCTGTAAACCCAGATTCGGAGCTTGGACCTCGCCCGAGCAGACAAAGATCACTCCTGTACCCGTGTGAAGAACGGAGGATCGACTGATCGAGTTACAGCAGAGTGTTATTAGAGGAAGACCTCGAGGTAGGGAAAGTCCTAACTCCTCGAGTATTTCGATACTAGTATGTCTATTAGGTTAATAAAATCGGAAAGGTCCTAGACTTTTTTTTAGGATGCGAACAACTAGAATAATTGTCTTTCAATTAGTATTAACAGGACGAGTCTAGAAATGCATGATTAGGATGCAAATCACTAGTGTAACTTGCTTCGTTACTTGGTTTTTGATTAGTTGTTGTGTTAGGTTCACATGCTTGGTTGCCTAATTTGGATAAGTTGAGAGTCTATTGCAACTAGATAATTCGATAAACCAAATATGAATGCTTGATTGCTTAATTGTGTACTTGATTGAATGCTTGAACTCTTGAATGACTGAATGATTGATTGGGGAATCGAGTATGACTGGTTGTGCCCAACGGTACGATCATGTGATCGATGAACCGATTGATCGTGGTTGGTAAGTAAATGGTAAGTGTAAGATTATGATTGCTTCTTGTGTTGTGTTGTGACGGAATTATGATTCGTTAAGCGTCGGCTGTTCCTTGATTGTTGAGAGTGTTACCCACTTATGAGTCCTTAACTAGCTTTTATATCGGTATGGCACCCACGCTGCGGGTGGGGTAGTGTCATAGGGTACCCACACCAAAAGGAATGCCGGTGTGGGGTAGTACCTAAGCCGATAACTTGGTATCCGATATGGTACCTACACCGAAGGAAGCGCCGGTGTGGGGTAGTATCATAGTCGGTATCCGGTATGGTACCTACACCGAAGGAAGTGCCGGTGTGGGGTAGTATCATACCCGACGGATTTTACCCTGCGAGACATAGATTACGGACCCTACGAAAAATTGGATATTGGACCCTACAAGGTATTTAGACGGTTTACTCTACGGGGATGATTATTGATTATTTCACCCAAGTGTATGCGCCCTACGGGAGCTATACCTTGGTTCCCGATGACATATGGTCTTTTGGAGACGTTTCCGAGAATCCCGACGATATGCGACCTCAAGGGTTGTTACCGGTAGCCTGACGTTATGCGTCTCCTTTGGACCGAGGGAAAATCCGACATGACACGACGACTAATGTGGATCGGAGGGTGGTGACTCATGTCCCACGACATTAAATTGAATACCGTAACATTTATTGTTTATGTAAGAATTACATTTATCACGTCATTTTCTTATGAATACTGTCGACTTTTCTTGATCGCTTAACACTCGTCTCACTCCTGTTTTTTTTCAATACATTCGCATTTACTCGTATTCAAGACCCGAACCAAAATGGTGAAGGCCTATTTTGTTAAACTAAAGGGCCGACCTGGTTATGCATTTTTCCCTACTGAGCGTAAGCTCACCCCTATCTGTTTATGACTGTTTTACAGGCTCGCGTGATGACTAGTTGACTCGAGGCTCGGGAGCTTTTGGGGTCCGGGTGCTTAGAGATGTTGGTCCTTATTTTGTAGTCTTGAACCTTTGTTTAAGAACTATCTTGACTTTTGTAAACCCTAATTGTTGGAGACTTTTTACTACTTTAAAGCCGGATGCTTACCTGCTTTGCATGCCTTTTACTTTTACTTTTGCTTTCTTTTAAGCTACGTCTCGAGTCCGGTCTAGAATCAGATTTGGGGTGTGACAATTTGGTATCAGAGCCTGGTTTCATTTGGAACAGGTTTTATTTTGAACTTGTTTTCAAAACCTCGGACCGCACGTCAATTAGGTGGGTAGAGTTAGGGAGTCTACGTCGTGGTACTCAGTGACGCAATTTGGAAACATTGATGCGGAGAGTTAGAACGACACGAGTCGTGGATTGCTTCAATGTGGTTTAAGCTGAACCTTTTACACTACAATGATTGCATTGCTCGATTGGTATCCTTTCCCTATTAACTGTACGTTACAGTGATCGGTGAAGCCGAACGGTTGAGATCGGAACTGGATTAACGGACAATGATCGACCCGCTATGCATTCGTTGTAAAGTTGACCAATTGTTGGTAGTATTGCCATTTTGATGATTAGTTTCTAAAATTTTCAAGATTGAAGTATGGTCCCATTCAATTGTTGATTTGTTTAAATGACCACTGTGTTGGAGCACGAGAACTCCGTAGTATTTGGGGATCACGAGAACTCCGTATACCTGTTGTATTGTGTACTTTAAAGAACGTGAGAACTCCGCGTACTATTATCTTGTGAAATTGATTGGTAAATGTCCCGCATAAGCGGAGGGTTAGTGGAAAATACGAATAGGTCATGCCGAAATTTCTGTGAAACTGAAATGTTTGCACTATCACGGGTTGACTCAGGGGCGCCACTGTATTCGAACGTGATGGTCGGATGTCAAGTCGTTACAATGAGATTCGGGGACGCCTGAATCGGGTTGTAACGACGCGAGATCGTCATGAAGGTTGAGTAAAAGTTAAAGTGTTAAGAACCTTTGGGAAGGAAAGGAATGTCAAGTCTTAATAAAAGCGATCGGTTACAATACTAGACCCCACGTTTTGGAAGATACCCGAGTGAGGGGTATGTCTGTTGTCTTGTGCCTTGTTAGAGTTACTTGAGTTTAATCCTCCTGTAGGAGTCGATGGAGTAATTTGATTGAACCGCTATTTGATGTGCATGACGCATTGAGATGCGACCTTGTCTGACTGTATATAAGTATTATATATATATATATATATATATATATATATATATATATATATCTACTGAGCCTAAGTACAGTTGGTCTTATATGACCCTTGTGTGACGCGCGTGAACGCCCTTGTGATTGATCGAACCGTGGTCTAAACTGGAAACTGAATTTGTGCGTATTTCGTGCAGGCGGATAGACGACATGGCGCGTGGTTATACTCCGAGAGGTACCAGGAGCCGCCCAGCTGGGGTCCCGAGTCAGGCACCTGCCTCTGAGCAGGCAAGGGCAGCTGACGCCCAGGGTGTTGCTTTCACAGAGCGCCAGAGCTTTGAGGGTGGACCCCGGTCGAACCGGAGGTTTTTGGCGAAAGTTGACTTTTTACCGGAAAAGTCAACCGATGACTCCGGGAGTCATTCGTGACCTTTCCAGGACCCAAAAAGATTAGTCGTCATTACGGTTAGCTTAGTTTTGTCATTTCCTTTCATATGACACCTTTTGTGAAAAAGTCAAACCCGGGTCAAACTAGGTCGAGTTTGGATTTTTAACGAATAAAATAATAAGAGCTGAGATATTTTGGGGTAGGAGTGGTCCCCACATGGACACATGTCTATGTTAGCTTGGAGGGGAAGAAAATGGGGTTAAAAGACCAAATGGTCCCCACATAAGGACAAAATAGAGAGAGATGGGCTATAGGACGAAAGAGACTTTTCCACTTCAAGGATAAGACCACATGGGGGAAAACTTTTTCAGCATTTCTTCTTGTTGTCCAAACCTACCTAGAGAGAAGAGAGAGAATGCAAAACCTCCATTGTTGCTCCTTGAAGTTTGAAGAAGAAGCAAGAGAAAGGGAGCTCCTTTTTGGCCAATTCTTCACCAAATCTCCTCAAATTTACTTCATCTTCTTCATCTCTTCATTTCCTAGAGGTTGGTATGCTTTATTTCCTATTTTGATGAAATTGATGTTGTGGGTTTGAGTAGAGATGACTTGAACTAGTGGGTTTTAGGTGTTGGAAGGTTTAAATGTTGATTTGTGAAGAAGAAGTGGAGTTGGATGATGAAAATAACTTGATTTGAGTAGTTTTTGATGAAACCCACTTGGGTCTTGAAACTTTGGATGATTTGAGGTGGAAATTGAAGTCCTAGAGCTTAAAAATGGTGATTTGGTGAACCTAGAACTAGTTAGGAGCTTGTTGGAGAAATTAGATATTTTTTTCGGCGACCGGAGGCTCGCCGGAGCTCCGGCCGGTCGCCGGAATCCAAACACCGGGGAGGGGAATGACCAGCCATGGTCCTGCCACCCTTGGAAAGGACAGGCCATGGTCCGGCCACACATGAACCGTGACCGGCCGGCCCGGTTTGGCCATACATGACCATGCGTGGCTGTGGGGCCCACATGGCTGGGTGTTGGTGATTTCGTAGTTTGGACGGTCGTGGATGACCCCCGGGACGATGTTTTCACACCCAAAACGAATTATGGATGTGATTCATGAAATTTCAGAAAAAACGATTAGAAACTTTAATTGCGATATTGGGAAGGCTCGGACCCCGGAATTGGATTCCGTCAAGTGTGTTGGAGCAAGTAAACTTAATTAGGGTTGTTAGAACCGAAAAGGGAAATTCTCGGAATCCCGAGAAACGTTTTCCCAACTTCGGGCAAAATGGGCCTTCCGGGCCCATTTTGCCAAGTTGAGCAATTGGAATTAGTTTGGGTATTTCCCTCTTTAATCCACACTTGAATTAGCATTAATTCTTGTATTGCTTGTAACCTTACTCTTTGGACCGGAGCTTGGCGGAGGAGGAGATTTTTGGACACCGTGAGGTGACGAGGAGGAAGCTAGCCTGGTCGTCCACTGCTGGTTTGGATCGCTTTTAAGGTAGGGAAGAGTAGTAAACTCCACTTTTAATTTAAAGAATGCTAATAGCATGCCTATAGGATAATAATAACCGGAAAGGTCCTAGTTTGCATATAGGATGTGATTCACTAGAATAACCGTTTTCAATTATGTTAATAACCGGAAGAGTCTTAGTATGCATATAGGATGTGATTCACTAGTTTAACCGCTTTCAATTCTAGGGAAATTGTCGTGCTGGTAGAATGGTCATGACGAGCCTTAGGATTGATTGTGATTGTGTTCAATTGTCTCAATTGCCGGTGCATGTTTCATTCTTTGGATAATACAAGGGTCGTACTAAACTAGATGAATTGTGATGATTGTAATGTGAATGGTTGATCCGTGTTATGATTGATTGAGTGAATGCTTGAATGTGATTATGTGATTGTGCCTTGTGGTATGATCGGGTGAGTGATAGACCGATGGGGCGTGTTTGGTAAGTCATGTCAGTAAGCTTGGTTGATAATATGAGTTCTATGTGGCGTGTTGTGGTAAGATTGTTGCGCTTGGTAAGCCGTGGTTGAACTATGACATTATGATACATGTTATTCTCTTGATGTGTGTTCCAAGAGAGTTGTATTCCGGTATGGTACCTACACCGAGGGGGTATGCCGGTGTAGGGTAGTACCTAGGCCGATGGTTTATGTTTTGGAACGAGGTGTCGTACTTATGCCCCGAGGGATTTCCGGGAAGACCGATGCGCATTCCGGTATAGTGTTTACCCCGATGTGTGTTCCGGGAAGACCGATGAGCATTCCGGTTTATTGTAATATTTGTTTGCCCCGATGTGTGTGTTCCGGGAAGTCCTAGGCCGAGGGATATTCCGGCATGGTAAATTGTTGTCTCACTCCGATGCTACGTGTTCCGGAGAGACTTGTTTCACCCCGATGATATGTGTCCCTTCGGGGATGTTTCCGGAAGGATATCTTGTTTCACCCCGATGATCTGTGTTCCTTTGGAGACATTTCCGGGAGCCCCGATGATATGTGTCCCTTGTGGGAACATTTCCGGGAGTCCCGATGATATGTGTCCCACCGTGACCGAGGGGCATTCCGGTACGATGTGTTGGTTTGTGTGTGGGTCAAAGTCTTGTGGTTTAAATTATCTATATTTCCGTACTTGTGTGTTCTTTAGTTGTTATATTGATCATTAAGCTGTTTCCCCGTTAATCTCCCTGAGTTACTATGTTATTAAGTGTTGAATTCTTTTTGATCTGTAATTATGGTGTCATTTGGATAATCACACTAATCGGTAATTTTGTAGTCAAAGCGGTGGTTCTTTTTACTTTACTACTTTTTCCTATTGAGCGTAAGCTCACCCCCTTCGTGTTTACTGTTTTTACAGGTTTCTTTGATGAGTAGACCTAGAGGTGATCTCAGGGCTCCGGAGCTCCTTGAGGATTCGGGTGATTTTATGTATTAGAGACGTATTGCCCTTTAGTATCAAACTATATTTTCCGTTATCCAGTTGGAACGAGCGTTTGACTCTTAACTTTTGATTTGAATTATGTTTTACTCGGAGATTGCATCATTAAATTTCTTTTTATTTATTATTTATTTATTATTCCTAGTTCACGTCTCGAGTCCGGTCAAAACCGGATTTGGGGCGTGACAGGGTGAATGATAGACCGATGGGACGTGTTTGGTAAGTTGTGTCGGTAAGTTGGTTGATGACATGAGTTCGTTGCATTGTGTTTTGTTTGGTATTGTGTGTCATTGTTGTTTACTTGCCCCGAGGGTGTTTCCGGGAAGATATCCGACTGAGGGGGTATGTCGGTCCGATATGTTTATATTATTGTTTCACCACGATGCTACGTGTTCTGGGAAGACCTAGACCGAGGGATATTCCGGTATGGTATATTGTTGTCTTATCCGATGCTACGTGTTCCAGAAAGACTTGTTTCACCCCGATGCTACGTGTTCCGGGAAGACCTAGGCCGAGGGACATTCCGGTATGGTATATTGTTGTCTTAACCCGATGCTACGTGTTCCGAGAAGACGTGTTTCACCCCGATGATGTGAGTTCCGGGAAGATATCTAGGCCGATGTGTGTTCTGGTACAATATGTGTGTTGGTGTGTGGATCGGAGTCTTGTGGTTTCATTATCTATGTTTCAGTACACGTGTGTTTCTTTAGTCGTTTTCTATTGGTGAATAAGTTGTCTCCCGTTGATCCCCTTTTTAATTTTTATTTCATCAAGTGTTGAAATTCCTATTGATCTCTTATTTTGTTGTCTTTTGGGTAATAGTACTAATCGGGAATTTTGTTGACGAAGCGGGAGCCCTTTTTCCTTTACTAGTTTTTCCTACTGAGCGTATGCTCACCCCCTTTATGTTTACTGTTTTTACAAGTTCGTTGATGAGTAGACCTAGAGGTTGTCTCAGGGCTCGGGAGCTTTGAGAATCCTGGTGGTTTACGTAGTAGACACAATACGTCTCTAGACACTAGCCAAGACCCTCGTTAGTTCCCAACTCCGAGAATCCCGCTAATACTGATCCCGCTCAACACCTGAAAAACAACAAGGTAAGGGGTGAGCTTTCGCTCAGTAAGAAAAGTATTTAAGGTTATGAACATCAGTTCACTACCACGAGTAACCGTCCAATTAGGGCATACTAGCAAAGCATGACTAACAACAACGCCCACGGACAAGTACCAATCACCAACACTCTCGTAAAATTAAATAACACAGAAAATACACACAAAGCCAACCAGTACACAGAGAACACACAACAGAACAACACACAACTTAGTACGACCGTTCCCAACATCGCCGGCTATCACATCCCTTCCCATTTATATCGTACCGGAACACAAAGCATCGATCCCGACATCTTCCCGTCACCGAGACTCGGGGTAACATACCTGACCGGCAATACATTCAGTCGGATGTCTTCCTGTCACGGAGACTCGGGGCCTCACGCATAACGGACCGGCACATACCTCGATCATGTGCCTTCCCGGACCACATAGCATCGGGGTAATGGTTACACCATACTCTACACCGACATACTCTCTCAGTGTAGGCATCGCACTGGACACGCCTCTTCTTGGAACACACAACAAGAGAAAAACACGCAGCACAAAGCCATAGTTCGACCACGATATATCAACCGAACCAACTCACCATAACACACAAATCGGTCTATCACTCACCCGATCATATCACAACCAAGGATTCACATCATATCGAACACGACACACTTGCCCACACATAAACACAACATGCCCACCGAGTATAATCTTATTAAGACTCTCAAACAGCGGCTATAGAAATCATCATACATCTCAGACAACACGCAATCCTAAGGCTCGACATGGCCATTCTACCAGCACGACAATTTCCCAAGAAATGAAAGCGATTACTCTAGTGAATCACATACTACATGCACACTAAGACTCGTCCGGTTATTATTGTAATTGAAAGCGGTTATTCTAGTGAATCACATACTATATGCCAACTAGGACCTTTCCGGTTATTATTGTTACCTAACATGCATACTAGTAACTTTCTGTAATCGAACCGGTATTCGCTACATTCCCTACCTCGCTTGCTTTCCCAAAACCTAGATGCTGACGTCCTGGCTACCTCCGGTCTTTTCCACGATCGAAGCCGGATTCTAAATTAACATGGAAAGCTATAATTAACAATGGCTCCAAAGTTAATTTAAAAGTTACGTACAGTCCAATTTAAATTCAACAAGTTGCTTTTTAAACTCGAACGGGCGAAAAGAGGGATTATACGGCGAATTGGGTTCGAGCACCCGAGCCCTGAAGCACAGAACCTGGTGCACAGTTCCCGAGACACGGTTCCTAATGCACGGGTCCCGAGGCATGGTTCCCAATGTATGCACGAGTTCCGGGGCACGGTTCCCGAGGTGCCCAATTCAGCGTTCCTGCTTTGAATCCCGTACTCAAATTTCAGTTTCTCAACCACAGTCCAAGATTCCACTTTTCATCGATCCGGTAACTCGTGTTGGGTCTCGAGGTAGGGTTGGAGATGAACCAACTCGCAGCGGAAAATCAATAAAAACCAAGAGACGATTAAAACCATGAAACAACTAACAAAGAATGGATTCACAAGAGAAAAATTCATCACTATCTCATACCAAAACAAGAACACCGGTTAACGAATGATTGGCTTGAGTCTCCAAGACGCCTACGTATCCACATGGGAATCAAAGCCACGTAGTTCTTCTCTTTGAGGACTCAAGAACACAAAAATGGAGGTGGAAATTAGCCAAACCCGAAATGTCCATGGAAGAGGGAGAGAAAATGTGTTTCCTATTCTTGTCTTGTGTTTGTTATGTTGAAAAAAGATGCCTTAAACATAACAAAACCCATACTTGTCCAACTAAAGGCATGGGACAAGTATGGTGTCAAGTAAGGTGTAAATAGGACAAAGTATGGCAAGACAAGATTGGGTTAGGTGGTGAATCACCAACACCTTAATCCTTGTCTTGCTTACTTAGTACTAATTAATCAAGACTTGATTAATTAGTTCCATGGGCCTTGGTTGCATGGGCCTTTCATGAGCCTCTTGGAACATGGCCCATGGCCATTTCCAACGAGGTCCCGTGATTCGCTCATCGCCTCCAAGCCTTCCATACCAGAAATGTCCAACATTATCCGACGCGATCAATCCCAAGACTCCAAGCCTTGTCTCGATCCGTAAAGTCCTATTCACGTACGGGCACATGACCCAAAACCCAGTTTTGGTCATGTCCCGAGACAACTCCCTTTTGGCCATTCTCCATAAATGTGTCAATGAGTTTCATCCTCCGGTGTGACCCTTAGGTTTATGCATGTCAATAGATCAACGTAAAATCCCATTTTACTTGATCCTATTTAAGTGGCAACTAACGAGACTTTAGTGTTGTCTGACACTGCATAACGAATCGACCCTATCGATTCTAACCTTTCCGTCATCCCTGTCATTATTCTTTTATCTCCGATATCCTGATTGAGATAAGGCATAGAGCCGTCATCCTTATTATTCTCAATCACCGTTCCTTGATATGTGAGATGACTGAAGATATGATACCCAGTATCATGTGCATGGCCATGCTATTCTTTCAGTCACTCTCGATCAAGTGGCCGAGAACCGATATCTTTCCCATACCTCAGTATGAGGGATAAATCCCTTAGCCGCCTTTCGTGTCACTCATGTAGCCCGTCCCCAAGCCAATCATGGCTGTTATGGAAGCCCTGTTACGGACAACGTTAGGCTCAGGTCAAACTCAGTTGTTGAGTACATAGCGATCACAAAGACTCCTTGGTCTAAGGATACATGACAAGCTACGACACTGAATATGTTCATGACTTAATCTATGGCACATATTCAGGGCGGGTCGTCCAATATCATGTCCCACATGATATCTATGATCAGACTTCGGAATCCCATTCCAATGACTAACAGAACGTAAGCCATAAAGAGCCATTTTTCATACTAGTCGCTTCTAGTGAAGCTTTGTTGACTAGGGACCCATCGAGTGTGATCTATCTCGATCTATGGTTCTATTCGCATGGTGGGCATAGATCAAAACACACATCGATATATTACTCCAACACATAAGTAATATAAAGCCGCTTTAATTTTATTGATAACGATGATATATACATTTGGACATTTAGGATTGAACTACGGGCACTAAGACTAACAATCTCCCACTTGCCTTAGTTCCAATCTAAACTCCAATATGTCCCCATCGACTTTACATGTCTAACATGTTCAGGCAGTGACACTGCCTTAGTCAAAGGGTTGGCTATGTTATCATCTGTTTCAATATAGGTTATCTTCACTTCACCTCAGTTCAGTATTTCTCTGTTGAGGTGGATACGCCGCAGTATATGTTTGGATTTGTTATGCGATATGGGCTTTTAGCTTGCGCAATGGCCCTTGTGTTGTCGCAAAATTGATTCACCGGGCTGGATGGGTTTTTGATTACACCCAACCCTGCCGTGAATTTCCAAATCCACATAGCCTCCTTAGCTGCCTCTACAACATCCATGTACTTGGCCTCTGTCGTAGATTCGTCAATGGTATCTTGCTTTACGCTCTCCCAGCTAAAGCTCTGCCATTCAGCATAAACACATATCCTGACTGACTTCTAAAGTCATCTGGATTTGTCTTGGAAAACTAGCGTCTACTCATCCTTCGACGACTAGTTCAGCATCATCTTACCCCGGGTTAGACTGATGTCTACTGGTACAACATAAGGCTTACGAGACGTCCGGTCTCATGCATGTCATGGCATATATGATCGATCCTGCCCCCAGGCGCATAGGATTCTCATCATCCTTTTCAGCTCATCAGGTGTCTTAGGACACTGAGTCTTGCTGAGATGAATGCCATGACTAGTGGGTAAGAGTCCTTTCTTTGAATCGAGCATTAAGAACCTACTAAATGCCTTGTTCACATAGGTTCCCTGACTTAAATCCAAGACCCTCTTGGTGCGATCTCTACATATCTTAATCCTTAAGATATAAGAAGCATTGCCTAAGTCCTTTATTGAAAAACACTTCCTCAACCAAGCTTTAGTCTCGTGCAAGGTTGGGATGTCGTTTTCAATGAGAACCAGAAAGGTAATCTTGCTCCCACTAGCCTTCTTATAAACGCAAGATTCATCCTCGTTCTTGATTAAGCCAAATCCAATTACAGCTTCATCAAAACGAAGGATCCAACTCCGAGAAGTTCGTTTCAATCCATAAATGGATTTCAACAACTTATAAATCTTTCCCTTATTCTTCGGATCGTCAAAACCTTTGGGCCGAGACATACAAACGTACTCAGTAAAATTTCCATTTAGGAAAGCGGTTTTGACATCCACTTGCCATACCTCGTAATTATGATACGCAGTTATGTCAAGAAGAATTTGGATAGATTTTGACCATAGCCACTAGGGAGAAGGTTTCCTCATAGTCAATCCATTGGATCTACCTATAACCTTTCGCCACCAGTTGAGCTTTGTAGGTCAGAGGGTTGTCGTCCATGTCCATCTTCACGTTGAAGATCCATTTGCATCTGATGGTCCTCACACCATTGATGGGATCAACCAGTTCCCAGACTTGGTTGTCCGACATGGATTGCATTTCCTCCCTCATGGCTCCCAACCATAACTCGGCGTCAGGCCCATCCACGACTTCCTGAAAGGTGGTTGGATCATCGTGATCCACCATGACTTCATTGTCTCCTCCGGATACCATATCTTGGAGGTGGACGACTGATCCTTTCAGATTGCCTTGGACCTTCCGGGATTGTAACAGGAATTGATTATTACTCTACGACAATCTCTGGCTCCTTTCTACTGGGTTGTTAATTGGTTTAGACAGATCTGTAACATCCTGAATTTCTTCGAGATGCACAGTCCTCCCAATGACGTCTTTGGAAACAAAACTCCTTTTCCATAAAGACCCCACCCCAAGCGACGAACACCATGTTCTCACTGGGATTGTAGAAGTAGTATCCCCTTGTTGCTTTGGGATACCACACGAAGGTGCATATCTCAGATCTTGGTTCGAGCTTAGTCGAAACCAAATGTTTCACATAAGCCTCGCAACCACAAATCTTTAGGAAGGACAAAGCGGGCATCATCCCGTACCATTTTAAAATGGTGTCCCTTCCACACCCTTCGTCGAAGCCCGATTCACTATGAATGCGGTCGTCTCTAGAGCATAACCCCTGAAAGAGATTGGGAGATCAATCCAACTAATCTTGGAACGGACCATTGTCTAACAATGTCCGATTTCTCCGTTTGGTTACACCTTTCAACTACAGTGTCCCAGGAGGAGTCCATTCCAAAAGGATCTCATTCTCTTTTATATGATCTAATAACTCTGTGGTCAAGTATTTTCCACCTCAATCCAATCGAAGTGCCTTAATACCTTTGTCGAGCTGGTTTTCTACTTTAGTCTTAAACTATTTGAATTTATCAAAAGCTTCAGACTTATGTCTCACCGAATAGACATAACCATATTTACTGTAATCATCAGTAAATGTGATAAAGTAGCTAAAACCCCTCCTGGCAAGTGAACTTATTGGTCTACAAACATTCGAGTGTATTAGCCCCAATAATTCACCCGCCCTTTCATCGCGATCGATAAAGGGCACTTTAGTCATTTAGTCCATCAAACAAACCTTGCACCTATCGATCGAATGGAATTCGAATGAACATGAAAGCCCGCACTTCTGAAGTGCTGATAGGCGCTTCTTGTTTATGCGGCCCAAATGACAGTGCCATACCAGAGTTAGGTTTAAATCGTTGGATTTAGACCTCTTGGTATTAACGTAATATATAGAACTTGAGGCATTGTTACCCATATCTAATATGTACAATCCTCCAACCAAGTCAGTACTGGTATAAAACATATCATTGCATAGAACATTGAAAACTCCATTTCCAATATTAACATTATATCCTTCCTTGTCAAACACGGATATAGATATAATATTCCTACTAAAAGTAGGTATGCAATATACATTATACAATACTAAGACAAGGCCACTTGGCAAAGCAAGAGTCATGGATCCTACAGCAGTTGCCACAACTCTGAGGTCCACTTCGTGCTTTCCAAACCTCTCCTACTTTCAGCCACTATATGTTAGTGCATGTGTGAGATTCAGTCCTGGTATCTAATACCCGTGAATCTTTGGAAGTAGAGAGATGTAGCTCTATAGAGTTAATACCGGATGAAGGCACGGTCCCACCGCCCTTCCTTAGATCATCCAGGTTTACTGATGAAGGCGCAGTCCTACTACCCTTCTTCAGATCATCCAGGCTATTTGATGAGGGCGCAGTCCCACTGCCCTTCTTCAGATCAGCCGTGAACTTCCTGTAATCCCGGTTCCAATGACCAGGCTATTGGCAGTAGAAGCAGACATTCTCAGGTGTCTCATCTTTCCTGCCAAGTGCGCATGGGCCCCGCCCTTGCCACTTCCAATTCCCTTGTTGACCATCAGAATATCCTTGGATCCCAGATCCCTGATATATTCTTCTCAGCAGTTAATGACACTTCATGTAACTCTAATATGGTCTTAGAGACAGCCTTGTCAAGGACATATTCTTTGCGTTCAGACTTGAGCACTATCCTCAAAATTCTGTACCAGTCCAAATAGTTTGTCCCATTTAGCTTGACCCTGTCAAGAATGGTTTTTAATGACAAACTATTAATGTTCGCTGAATTTGCCATTTGATCTACAACAGATAAAATTCAATCAGTAAACTGAATAAATTTTATGAAGATCAAGCTTAAACACCAACAATCGATTCTAAACCTTTAGAATCTGAAACCAAGATCCTTGATTCACTCGATTAAGCTGAACTAATGCTCACCACTTAATCGAGCTATGTAGGTAGGACTCCATCCAATCACATCCAATGTGACTCTTGGCTAGGGTATGTACTTATGTACACGGCTTACCCTATCTGTTACCCTAGCTCAACCTCAGGCTGAGAATCGTAGTCGGGTCCACCATTTTTCAACTATGGCCCGTCACTATGTAGGTGCTCCGCTAATGCGCACGACACCCACATATGTCGTCCAAACCTACTACCCCGCTTTCCCATGGATGCTCCGCTAATGCGCACGACACCCATAGGACGGGGAGGTAGTAAGGTGTTGATAATTGGGAGGTATCGGACATGACCCGCTTTTACTTGTCCGGTTGTGTTTAAAACTTTGGCACATCCTAGATGCGATGAGCACATCAACTACATTCCAAATGCAATGATGCCTCAAATTACATCCAATTTAATTCTTCCTTCGAACCCGTCAACTACATCCAATGTAATGACGATTCTAAGGGCTCATACACAAGGATTAAAATTCCAATTTTATCTTTGCATGTGAGGTGATATGCTCGATAAATAAAGTTAAGCATGCAATTCTAAAACACATAGAATTAATCATGCATAAACTAAACCAAGCATAAAGCGATAAATGTGCACATAATAGCCCCCTAAACTAACTCCCACTAGCTTCTTGAGCTCCACCGACTCCAAGCCGAGGCCAACACCCGAAAAGCCACCAAATGACATTTTTGCCCTTTCTTCGTCTTGAGTAAAATATTACAATTTAATACACGACTCGCAGGTCGGGAATAAATAAATATTACAAACAAGTGGTTCGACGACCACACCTTGAAAGAATAATTACACGCTAACTCTAACGGCTCGCAGGCCATGAAAAGCGATAAATAATTAAATCGAGCTCGGGGCTATTATGTACACCATGCCAACATCACATCACACAACGTGTTATCAAACAATCATGTTATCAAACATCATGTGATTTTCCGGTTTTATTTAATAGCCAAGTTTCGAAATTTTTTGATGCTCGGTTTATCGAAACCGTTCAAAATTGAAACTTTTGAACATTTGATCTTCGAGTTCGTCATGACGGTTCCAAACTCGTCATAACTAAAAAAAAGGTTTAGCCTTAGCATATCAACCATCCAATGGTCATGCTTGGCCTAGCTTCGTCCAACGGAGCCCCGTTCGGTCCCGGTTTCGGCTCCCCGAGAGTCCCGCTCCCGAGACCCGAAAAATCAAACTTTTTTCAAAACTTCCAGATTTTAAAATTCATTTTACATGCATTTAATCCATAAACAAGAATTTAAAACATGTTATCAAACAACTTAGCAAAACAACATGCCAAAAAAGAAACTTTCAAGCAATACCGAAACTTTGAACACCGTCTTGTGAATCCTGAAGGTAGCACGGCTCTGATACCACTGTTGGGTCTCGAGGTAGGGTTGGAGATGAACCAACTCGCAGCGGAAAATCAATAAAAACCAAGAGACGATTAAAACCATGAAACAACTAACAAAGAATGGATTCACAAGAGAAAAATTCAGCACTATCTCATACCAAAACAAGAACACCGGTTAACGAATGATTGGCTTGAGTCTCCAAGACGCCTACGAATCCTCCAAGTAATCAAAGCCACGTAGTTCTAAGCTTAGAGGACTCAAGAACACAAAATGGAGGAAGAACCAACCCTTGGCCGAAATTGTGGGGAAGAGGGAGAGAAAATTGTGTTTCCTATTCTTATCTTTTTGTTTGTTATGTTGAAAAAAGAAGACTTAAACATAACAAACCCCATCAACTTGTCAAACTAAAAGCATGGGACAAGTACGGTGTAAATAGGACAAGTATGGTGCTAAGTAACGCTAGACAGGATGAGGTTAGGTGATGAATCACCAACACCTTAATCCTTGTCTTGCTTATTTAGTACTAATTAATCAAGACTTGATTAAACCATGAAACAACTAACAAAGAATGGATTCATAAGAGAAAATTTCAGCACTATCTCATACCAAAACAAGAACACCGGTTAACGAATGATTGGCTTGAGTCTCCAAGACGCCTATGTATCCACATGGGAATCAAAGCCACGTAGTTCTTCTCTTTGAGGACTCTAGAACACAAAAATGGAGGTGGAAATTAGCCAAACCCGAAATGGCCATGGAAGAGGGAGAGAAAATGTGTTTCCTATTCTTGTCTTGTGTTTGTTATGTTGAAAAAAGATGACTTAAACATAACAAAACCCATACTTGTCCAACTAAAGGCATGGGACAAGTATGGTGTCAAGTAAGGTGTAAATAGGACAAAGTATGGCAAGACAAGATTGGGTTAGGTGGTGAATCACCAACACCTTAATCCTTGTCTTGCTTACTTAGTACTAATTAATCAAGACTTGATTAATTAGTTCCATGGGCCTTGGTTGCATGGGCCTTTCATGGGCCTCTTGGAACATGGCCCATGGCCATTTCCAACGAGGTCCCGTGATTCGCTCATCGCCTCCAAGCCTTCCATACCGGAAATGTCCAACATTATCCGACGCGATCAATCCCAAGACTCCAAGCCTTGTCTCGATCCGTAAAGTCCTATTCACGTACGGGCACATGACCCAAAACCCAGTTTTGGTCATGTCCCGAGACAACTCCCTTTTGGCCATTCTCCATAAATGTGTCAATGAGTTTCATCCTCCGGTGTGACTCTTAGGTTTATGCATGTCAATAGATCAACGTAAAATCCCATTTTACTTGATCCTATTTAAGTGGCAACTAACGAGACTTTAGTATTGCCTGACACTGCATAACGAATCGACCCTGTCGATTCTAACCTTTCCGTCATCCTTGTCATTATCCTTTTATCTCCGATATCCTGATTGAGATAAGGCATAGAGTCGTCATCCTTATTATTCTCAATCACCGTTCCTTGATATGTGAGATGACTGAAGATATGATACCCAGTATCATGTGCATGACCATGCTATTCTTTCAGTCACTCTCGATCAAGTGGTCGAGAACCGATATCTTTCACATACCTCAGTATGAGGGATAAATCCCTTAGCCGCCTTTCGTGTCACTCATGTAGCCCGTCCCCAAGCCAATCCTGGCCGTTATGGAAGCCCTATTACGGACAACGTTAGGCTCAGGTCAAACTCAGTTGTTGACTACATAGCGATCACAAAGACTCCTTGGTCTAAGGATACATGACAAGCTACGACACTGAATATGTTCATGACTTAATCTATGGCACATATTCAGGGCGGGTCGTCCAATATCATGTCCCACATGATATCTATGATCAGACTCCGGAATCCCATTCCAATGACTAACAGAACGTAAGGCATAAAGAGCCATTTTTCATACTAGTCGCTTCTAGTGAAGCTTTGTTGACTAGGGACCCATCGAGTGTGATCTATCTCGATCTATGGTTCTATTCGCATGGTGGGCATAGATCAAAACACACATCGATATATTACTCCAACACATAAGTAATATAAAGCCGCTTTAATTTTAATGATAACGATGATATATACATTTGGACATTTAGGATTGAACTACGGGCACTAAGACTAACAACTCGATCCATCTTAAACGTTCTTCGAATCAGTTATCAGTCCAATAAAAAAACCATTCTTTTCTTTTTCTTTTATTTCTGTGTCTTTTTGCTCTTTGTTCGATTTGGGCCAAAAGGTGCTCGGGACAAAGTGAAAAGCACACAAAAAATAGATGTGAACCCGAGAAGGAAAAGTTCGGTTTTGGTTTCCGACCGACCACCGACGGAGACGCCAGCGACCAAGGCCTCAAGGGCACGCCGAGAGGCTCACCAGGGAAGAAAGGGCGGCTGGGAGGCGGTGGCTTGGGTGCTTGGAGGTGGCGGAGCTCGTAGATCTGATCTCAGTCTTGGCAGCGACGACGGTGGGCGAGCTCGTCTCGCTTCAGATCCGGACAGGCGCGGTGAGGGTTCCCGTCTCAGATATGGCGAGCGCGACGGCGCGGGGTCTCGGCTCTGGTCGTGCACGGCGAGGATCCCCAAGTGGCCACGCGACGATGCTAGACACTCACGGTACCGGGATGGTTTCGACACGGCCGCAACGCGCGGCAACGGAGACGGCGACGGTGTGGAGCTCGAACGACTCGATGGAGAAGAAGAAGAAGGGTGAGAGAGAGCGAGCTCGGTGGCGTTGAGAGGGAATGGGTGCCGAACCCTAAATTTTGGCTTTTAACACCAAACCCCAAATGGGCTTGGATGAAGTCCGGGCCTTGGCTCGAAAAGTCTGGGCCCAAGACCAGGTTCTTGGGCCTGAACTGTCTAAGGCCCGTGCAACCCAATTCCCTTTTTTTAACCACTCTACTTAAAAGCAAAACAGACTAAATAAAAGACCCAGACGTGAACGTTTTCCCGTCTCCCGCCGACCCGACCGGCGTTGATCGGGGCTGTCTTTACATGTACTGTCTATTTTCTGTTTATGAACTAAACTATGTTTTTAGTCATTTGGGATTTGAACTCTGATTCGTATTGTTACACTTTTACTCAGAGATTCTAGTTATTTAATTTGCTTTTATCAGTATTTTATTATTATTTTAGTTCACGTCTCGAGTCCGGTCGAAACCGGATTTGGGGCGTGACATGGATAGCCCACGAGTACGTTCCGTGTGTTGTTATGTGCATATTTAATTTTAATATATAGTATGACTATCACACAAGTTCACTCGGTGTACGATTATGTTTGTGTGAATACCAAATACCACTTACTCATTATGTTTATGAGTAAAACTTTTCAATGATTTATATTTAATATTTTTATTATGTTCTTTTGTATTTTTGTATTTTTGTAAACTAATACAAAGTTGTTCGCTCTGGTGAGTTGTTCGGGTTCAGTCGAATCCGAGAGAAGGACGGGGCTAAGTAGGCGGTAAGTCTAAACAGGTTCAAGATCAACGAGCATATTTTATTTGTTGCCATCGCTCGTCGACAGAATTCTGAATCACTTTCTAGTTCAGTGTAGCAGGCTTAGAGCCTTGTTTCTGGCTCCACTATTCCAACATGCTCTATTTTGTTGTCGGACGAAGGACGAACTTCGACCATGGTCTCGTCGGAGAAGCATGTGCTGGAGGGTGGACGCTCAAAGGCGACACAGGCTTGCATGTTTTCTCAGGATTCAGTATTACCAGGAACTCAAATTGCCGATCGTCCAGTGATTGCGGTCTTGGATCGTCCAACAAGAGATTTGATTCAGCATGGTGAGGATTTGGCAAATCGTGCGAGATTTCAATTCTGAACTCTAGGGATTTGATTGTTGTTGATCGGGGTGCGATTATACCTGCTTGTTTTGAAAGCGAATCGCGTGAGGTTGAAGACGTAGTTTCCTTGGCTACGTCTAGTGGATTGATTGTAGTTGGGCCGGTGTTTAGGCCTAGCTGTTTGAGTCCACCAACCAATCCAGACCTGACGAATGTGTCTGCATGTGAGCGTTAAGAGGCCTTGACTGTTATTGGGCTCTCTTGTGTGGGTCTGACAAGTGCAAGTCCAAAGGTTGTTAAAGAAGTCGCTTGGACTGTTTCGAAACCTGTATCCCAAGAATTCAATGGTTCATTCGTCTCAACAGGTGGAAATTAGTGATCATATCGAAGATCAACAGAGTAGTCAATGGAAAGAGGCTCTTCTTAAACCTCCTAATTTTAAAGCTTTGAACATAGGTCGTCATTCGAAGCAGCCTTCTATAACTTTGAATCGTCTGACTTGGCCTCCCAAGTTCTTAGGGGATTACTATACTGCTCAAATCAAACCAACTCGTTCTTTGAGCTGGTTGAGATTGGTAAGTCCGGCGAATATGGGGACACATATTTTACAAACTCGAATGGCTCAGCCTGTTCCAACAAAAGATTTTGATGATCCGATTTTGACTTCGGAAGGTGAAGAGTGGGTCACGGTTGAAGGTTGACCTCGTCATTTGTGTTCGCTTTTTGGGGTTTTGTTCCTGCAGCTCCTTTTGAGAGCTCCCTCGTAATGGCTTCTTTTGGATTCGATCCTTCTTGGATTTTATCACTGTTTTGATAAAAAAAATCAAACTTATAGAAAAAAACTCTAAAAGATTTCATAGTAAAGTATGGAAGCAGGGTCAAATCAGCGAAATAAATGCATAAAAGTGACATTCTGAAGACATAGAAATCTATATCAGTTTCTCTCTTTCAGCGTAGATGATATTGTCGACGCCCATAGTCGACCCTCCCTCTCTTCATCTCTCTCTTCCCTCAGCCTTTTCTCTTCGTCCACTTGTCAATTTTGATAGTAAAAGGCCCACTGAATCCGACCTCCAACAAGACAACCATGAATCGACCACATTTTTTGATCTGGTTGACCTTGCCAAGTCCGCCCTAGGGTAAATGCTCTAATAATATCATTTAAATGGTCGTGACGGACCCTACAACCCAATCTGAGGGTTATGCAAATTGACCATGCTTGCGGAAACATGCCATGTTATATAATATGCATTTGAAAAGCGATTCTAGATCTCTCTTTCTCCATAGTTTCTCCCCTCTCTCCACCCTTACTCACACACACAAAAGATTGTACGTTTTGTCGATTGCTTCATTAGCATTTTAAATCACCAATAGATCCATGTCTAATCAATATCTTTCCTACTTGACAAAAACTTCCATATACGTTCGTCCATTTTCTTTTCTTGTGTGATAAAAACTTGTACTGACGCGAGATACAGATGGGTCATTAACTTTTAGAGAAGAGAGATACGAGTAGAGATCATAAAAAGGACCTGTTCATGCTTCAGTAGATATGTTGAAATCTAAACACAAGATGAATACCACCAAATGTAAAGAAGAAGAGCAAAAGTAGTAAAAAGTAAGGAAAAAGAGGATGAGGGAGCTTGGAGTATCTGAATGTGAGATACTGTGTTGTCTGATAGGGTAAAGAAAATCTCTAAAAAGAAGAGTAGCTGCAGTGTGTTCAGAAGTGTCACTATAGTGAAACATTGATCATTATACACACAGAAACCTAGAGAGAGAGAGAGAGAGTGACTGGTTGGAGATGAAGTTAGGGCTATCAGGTAGGGTTTCATGCATGCAAGTGCTGGTACAGCAGCAGCAGAAGGGAGACAGAGAGAGAAATGAAAGAAAAAAGAACCCATATAAAGATGATCATATCCCATGCATGGCTCCATCTCCTGACCTTGACAATAACATTACCTCAATCCACACATGCATGGTGCATATATGCATTACTTCCAACTGACCCCACCATGGCCTCAACCCAATCCTGCCCCTTCCAGATGATGCCGTTCTATATTATTATTGTGTGGAAGTTGCATGTTACTATTTTATATTTTAAATTTGATTTACTATTTTATATTTTAAATTTGATTCAATTTACTATTTTATATTTAACATTTTTAACAATTCATCTTTAACTTTGTTTAATTTACGATTCTGTACTTTATATCAATTATTGTAAGTTGGAGCGATTCGAGGTGGGGGCCGAGGGTTCTCGTTATTGCGGCGTTGGAGATGATCGAAGAGAGGGTGCGTCAAGGGGGCGGAGGTCAGCATGGGGTTGGGTGGTGGGCTCGTCGAAGATTTCAGAGTTCTGCCACACACGGTCGGAGTTGTGTCTCACCTCCTTTCCGACGGATGGGGTTGTGCATGATAATGGTGAAGTCACGAACTTTACGGAGTCTGATTGGACATCTGAAATAGAGGCGAGGGAAAACAATCACCATCGCCATCCCCAATGAGTGATCGGGAGGTTGGGGCTATCTGGTAGGGTGACAGAGAAACTCCCTCCTCATCCACTATAGGTTGACAGAGCTTCCATTAAGTACTGGAAGCCAACATTCTCGCGTTTTTGGATCCTACACTATCATTCAAGGGAGGACGACGCATGCTGGATCCTTGGAGGAGTATTTCCGCCAAGGAGCCCCTTTTCCGAAAATGGATCCATTGTCCTAGTTCACCGTTGGGCATCTGTACCGATAGCTTCAGCCGCTATCCTAGAATCTCTCCCGACATCCACCCTAGAGCATTACAGTAATTGATCATTTTTTTTCTTTTCTTTATGCCCCACAATATTCGGACCTTTTAGTTACTTCATTTTTGATGCTTTTGGTTTATATGATTCTTGATTGATCTGTATTAGGTTGGGGCCTACGGTGCCTTACATTCATTAACACACTACTTATGTTTATGATTAAAAAATGTTTATTTTATTAAAAATGATCAAAATAACATTTATTAAAACACAAAAGAAAAAAAAGATAATTTTTTAAACAAGATAGTTCAAGTACAGTTCAACAATAAAGTTATCTCTCTCGACTTGAGAGCCTACCCTAGCCCTAGCCCTAACCTCTTTGTTGTTATGGAGCTTTCGTCTACCGCTACAACTGTTGCGCCGCCTGGGCTTGTCGGCTTTGTTGTCCCCGTGTTCGCCTGTCCCATCCAGATGACCTCCCAGACCACGCTTGGTGCAGGGTTTACGTACGGGTGGGAGTGGCTGGCTTTTCCCCAACCCTCTGCACCTCTTCCCTCCTCCGATCCTCTGGTGGTTTCGGTGACCCCTATTCCGATCGCCATGCCTCCTTGTCCTTCTCCGCCGGTTCCATCTGTCCTGCCTTCCTCGACTGGTCGGCAGGTCCTCTCGTCTATGGTGCTCTCTCCCTCTCCCTACGACGTTGCACATGTTGTAGTCACGATGCCTGTGATGGAAGCCGTTGTCCCTGCCGGTGGATCTCTCCTCCCTCTCCATTCCATTTGGCAACCTGTTTCGGCTGCTGGGGAAAAGGGGCATCGTCGGCGCAAACCCAAGCCTTCCTAGGCTTGACCACTCTCTACAATCCCCCCGTCTCTAGGACCGATCCAGGAGGGAGGTTTCACTCTCGGATCGACTTCTCTTGTTTCGAATGCTAAACCGAAGCGGGGGAGGCCTTTGCGTCGTCTTAGGGTACGTTCTTCCCCAAGTAATGGCCCTTTGGCCTTACCTCCCCCGAACCCTGGAGAGACGGCTACTCCACCTAGCCTCCCGTCCTCCCCCATCGACCACGACCTTGCTCTTGTCTTATTCGCTGGCGAAGAGGTATCTAGGGTTTCATCGACCTTCGGTGTTACCCCAAACCTACCTAGGGTTCCACCAATCCCCGGTGTCACCCCGACCCTGACTTGGGTTTCTACCCCGACCCTACCTAGTGTTTCATCGGCACCACGACTGGATCCTTCTCTGGTTCCACCCGATCCATCAAGAGAAAGAGGCCCCTCGGGCCCCCACACCCCCTCGGTTGTGGAGAATCCGGTCTCAGTCCCCTGCTTCCCCAATGTTGTTGATGTCGCTACCGATTTTGAGGAATGGGGATGTGGCCGCACGTGAAGACTTGGGGGAAAAGGAAGTTGGGAGTTCTGAACCTACGGGTGTCGGGGTAAGCCATGGTACTCTGAAACGGGCAGCAGATGGGGTCCCTCGGGAGGATCAATTTAGGGCGGGGAAGCAACCCCGCTAGGAGCAATGAGTGGTACTACGTGCATTAGGGACTAGACCTGGGAGGGGTCCCTGCACGATGCGTTGCCTCCCCCCATCACTACTACTGTCGAGGAACCTCGGGATCTCCGGTACTTCTTCCCTCTTTCCGCTTCTTTCATTTGCCCATGTGGCATCACAAAAAACCGTTGTGTCGTTTATGATATTAAAAGGCTCAGAGAACCATTGTTCGTCTATTCTGGCATTCTCTCATTGGTCGGGGAGCCTGTTCCTCGACGCACACTAATGTAGTCCGATTTGATCTTTCAAAAATATTGCATCTTTCGCTAAAAAAAGATAAAAAAAGATAAAAGAGAGAGAAATGTCTTCTTTTATTTAATAATATTGAGTTTTAGAGAAAAAACCAAATAAAAATCCACCATTAACCTTAAAACCGTGAGAACTCATCCAAGTCATTCATTTTATAAATGAATGGACTAGATGCAATTGAGCTGTTAATTACAAAAACATAGCAATATTTTATAAGTGGTATGGACTTTTTAGTCAAATTATCGTTTTACATTGTTTTTACCAATTTACTAATTTAATCATTCCCGTTTCGTTTGAACTATGATCTCCTTCAAACTTGCGTCAATATTTTTTTCAAGAGCTTTCTATCAAGATCAGTGATGAATATATTTTGAAGTACGAAAAAAATTATTTTGGGGTTGATTTTAAAATATAAAATATATCTGGATAGTTTTTATCAACAGTTTACACTGGTTTTATCAACACTTAACACTAGTTGTATCCCCTCATTTTTCAAAATTGAACATGATTTTTATCACCTCATCACATGTTTTCTTATGAACTCTGAACACTAGTTCTATCAACACTAAACACTAGGTTTATCACTAAAGTACATGTGTATTATCACTCCATCACATTTTTTTCATGAACATTGAACACTAGTTTTATCAACACCAAACTCTAGTTTAGTGCCCTTATTATCAATATTGAACATGATTTTTATCACCTCATCATGTGGTTTTATGTCACCTAAGTACATGTTTTTTTATCACATTTAGCACTAACTTAATCACCCTGATATAAAACATTTATTAGTGAAGATTTATCACTACTCAACATTATTTTTATTACCCTGATATAAATTTTTAGTTTTGTGCTTCAAAATATGTTCAATATACTTGACAGATAGCCCTTGGAAAAAGAAAAATATAGGCGCAATTTTGAACCTAATCGGAGTTCAAACGAATCGAAAATGATTAAATTAGTGAATTGGTCTAAAAATATGGACACTTGTACGTCTACATGACACCATGCTATTACACTTATGCCCCTTCTTGGGTGGGAAATGATGAAAGTGGAGCATTTTTTGGGTGAGATTGGGGGTGATGATCTGACATCATAATGAATATTGGCTTTTAGGTGTGTGTGGCTGGGATGAATTGTCACAGTTACTAGGATAAGAAGGGTTTCTAGTAGTTTTGTCCTCTTAAGTTTAATTAGTTTAACTTTATTTAATTTTATATTTTTCTAAGATTGAATGATACATTGTAGTGCGTCAAGCACAGGGCCCGACCACTGAAGAACAGCCACTGAATGAGCTTCCCGTGCTAACCAGCGGGAAGCTCTATTCGCGGTTCTTTTTACAAATTGAATGGTAATCCCCTCGTGTTGAGAAAGAAGAAGTCGAATGTCTAGAATAATAGTCCCCATTGGAGAAGTCGGGGCTTCCCCGTGGAGAATCATATTGATGAGGACCTGGGCGTCATACCGAACTACAATAGAATCCCCTAGCCTAGGCTCATTATGAAGAGCAGTAACCAGGGCCCAAGCCTCCACCGTGATCGGAGACCAGCTCCCCGGGAGCAAGCCATTAGCAGCTAGGTGGACCGTCCCATGTATATCCCATGCGATTATGCCCAACGCTGATTGATTCGTATATTGGAATATCGCTCATCAACATTAATAGATATGGTACCTGGGGGGGGGGGGGGGCTGATCCATTTAGCCGGCTAGGATGGGGCTTGCGCCCGAACGGGGGTTGCCACAACTTTTTCTTTATGTCATGCCTTAAGGTGCGCCGCCGCCGACAAGAGCACCTGCAACGCAGCCGTGGAAGCCCCTTGCCATTTCAGACCATTTCGTTCCTTCCATATCTCTCGTAGGACATATAGAATCTCGACCACCTTATGTCTCGGTCTCCCAGCTTCTATCCCCTCCTACTACTACACAAAACCCTTACCCGGGCCCTAGGGGTTCAGGCTTCCAAATTGAAACCAGCAAGCCTTTGCAAAACCACACTCCAAGAATAGATGATCAACTGTTTCCGGCGCCCGACCACATATGTCACACGTGGCCGATACCGGGAAAGAATGTTGGTTGAGGTTGGAAGCGACTTGTAATGTACCTGTCAGACATCTCTACAGAAAAATCAAGAGGTGAGGTGGTGCTGGAATATTCCAAAGGTTTGACCATGCCATCATTTTCGTGTTCTAACGGGCAACTTGCCTTTCACCTGCCAGTAAAGAGTAACCCGCCTTTGTAGTGTACACCCTGGTTCGCTTAGAAGCCCAATACCAGGTGTCCTTAGTCTGAATGTCAGAAAGCGGTATCTGGAGGATGTGAGCCCTTTCATCTACAGGAAAGAACTGGGTCAATAGCGGTACATCCCAGTATAACCTCCCCGGAGTCATTAACCCCGCGATTGGAGCATCGTCCAGTGAAGGCCGTGTCAAAGTGATATGGGGCTCATGTAAGTGTCTCTGCCATCACCTATTGCAATACGAAGCCCCTTCTAAAGAAGATCCTGAGTGGAGATAGTATCGGGCCACGTAAAGCTAGAATTGGCTACGAATGAAGCTTCCAAGAAACCAGTCTTTAGAAAATATCGAGCTTTCAACACGCGAGCCATCAGAGAGTGGGGATTATGAATCAAGCTCCATGCCTGATTCTCCAAAAGCTCCATGTTGACATCACTCAGGTGACGGAACGTCACCCCCCGCCACTTTGGGCATGCACAACTTATCCCGATCTTGCCAAATAATAGGTCGGTTTAATTTACCCCTCACCAGATCCGGGCTAGAGCTACGTGGATTTGGGATACAATTTTAGTGGGTACCCTGAATACTGACATAACGTAAACTGGAAGAGATGTAAGAACTGATCGGATCATAACTTCCCGACCAGCTGGGGATAAATGTTTTGCGTCCCATGAACGTATACACTTTATGATTCGACCCCCTAGATATGCCATTGCTGCATTTCTGTTCTGGCCTACCATATTGTGGACCTCGAGATACATGGAGGCCGCCGACGTTTCCTCAATGGCCAATATCTAACAACAGCGCTGTTTGACCCCCGCTGGGGTATTCTTGCTAAATAGGACCGAAGATTTATTGAGATTTAGGACATGGCCAGATAATCGCCAAAAGAGGCCTAGAATATCCTTAACGGTCTGAGCATCCTCCGACGTAGCTTGACAGAAAATATAATAGTCGTCGGCGAAAACATGTGTGAGATTTACGGGGCTCCCATCGCCAACGGATCACCCTTAAGCCGGCCCTCCTCTTGGGCCCGGTGCAGTAAAAAGGACATCACTTCCATGGAAAGTAAGAAAAGATAAGAGGATAGCGTGTCCCCTTGGCATAGTCCTTGAGACGGGGTAAATCGAGGTGTATCTATCCCTCAAGAGGAGATAGTATATTGCACGAACTTCATACAACAGGCCACTAATTCCCTCCAATCCATAGAAAAGCCTATCCTTGTCATTATAATGAGGAGAAAATCTCATTCCACCCTACTCATATCCAGTTTGAGTGCCATGAAACCCAAATTGTTGTGCCACTTCTGCTGAAGATAATGGACGACCTCAAAAGCAACAAGAATGTTATCTTGGATACATCTACCAGGAATGAAAGCCCCTTGTGTATCGGAGATAACAACATGAAGGGGGGGGGGGGTTGCAAGCGGTTGGCTAAGACTTTAGAGAGAATCATGAAAATCATGTTGCACTAGGAAATTGGACGGAGGTCGCTCACTACTTCTGGGTCCGGCTTCTTGGGGATCAAGACGATGAAGGTATCGTTCAAAGTTTGGTCAAACCCCCTTAAGGCCAGCCCTTCTTGGATAAAACGGATAACTTCTTTTGACACAACCGACCAGTAATATTGATAGAAGCGGGGATTGAGGCCGTCTGGACCCGGGTACTTGTCAGGTCCCATTTGAAACACTACCTCTTAGTCTTAGTGCCCGTAGTTCAATCCTAAATGTCCAAATGTATATATCATCGTTAGCAATAAAATTAAAGCGGCTTTATATTACTTATGTGTTGGAGTAATATATCGATGTGTGCTCTGATCTATGCCCACCATGCGAATAGAACCATAGATCGAGATAGATCACACTCGATGGGTCCCTAGTCAACAAAGCTTCACTAGAACCGACTAGTATGAAAGATGGCTCTTTATGGCTTACGTTCTGTTAGTCATTGGAATGGGATTCCGGAGTCTGATCATAGATATCATGTGGGACATGATATTGGACGACCCGCCCTGAATATGTGCCATAGATTAAGTCATGAACATATTCAGTGTTGTAGCTTGTCATGTATCCTTAGACCAAGGAGTCTTTGTGATCGCTATGTAGTCAACAACTGAGTTTGACCTGAGCCTAACGTTGTCCGTAACAGGGCTTCCATAACGGCCAAGATTGGCTTGGGGACGGGCTACATGAGTGACACGAAAGGCGGCTAAGGGATTTATCCCTCATACTGAGGTATGTGAAAGATATCGGTTCTCGGCCGCTTGATCGAGAGTGACTGAAAGAATAGCATGGCCATGCACATGATACTGGTATCATATCTTCAGTCATCTCACATATCAAGGAACGGTGATTGAGAATAATAAGGATGACGGCTCTATGCCTTATCTCAATCAGGATATCGGAGATAAAAGGATAATGACAGGGACGACGGAAAGGTTAGAATCGACAGGGTCGATTCGCTATGCAGTGTTAGGCAATACTAAAGTCTCGTTAGTTGCCACTTAAATAGGATCAAGTAAAATGGGATTTTACGTTGACCTATTGACATGCATAAACCTAAGGGTCACACCGGAGGATGAAACTCATTGACACATTTATGGAGAATGGCCAAAAGGGAGTTGTCTCGGGACATGACCAAAACTGGGTTTTGGGTCATGTGCCCATAAGTGAATAGGACTTTACGGATCGAGACAAGGCTTGGAGTAACTGCCCAAAGTAATCTACAATTAATGATCTCATGCCTGTGTCCCAAGTAACCAGATCTCCTGTGGCATTTCGGAGAGACAGCACCACATTTACCTTACGACAATAGGAGCAAACGGCCTGAAAGAATTTTGTGTTTCGGTCCCCCTCATCTAGCCAATGTTGCTTCCCTCGTTCACGCTAGAAAACCTCTTGCTCCCCTAAGGCATTCTCATACTGGATCTGAATAGCCTCACGCTTATGCACCCCAACTCTATCAGATCTACCATTTAATTCAGAAATTCTCGTCTAGTACAATTTAATGTGGTTAATGTTTTTCCTAAAGTGATGTTGGCCCCAATCATTTAACGTTTTACCCACTGTACGAATCACCTTTGCGATTGGTTTTGTTGGGTCCTTATCGCAGTGCTCTTGAATCAACCGACCGTAGTCTAGATCCCTTACCCATTGAGATTGGAATTTAAATTTGGGGTGAGGTACATTCCGAGCCAGAGAGAGAAGGACCGGCCAATGATCCGAGGTCGCTACTCCAGTATTACGGAAATCCAGGTGCGGGAGGGAATAGAAATAAGGGGTAGAAATCAAGGCTATGTCCAGGCAGGATTGGATCCTCTCGTCATGTCTGCGCCCCATAAACCAGGTATATTGATGGCCCATCATCGGGACGTCAACTAGCCATAGATCTTCCACCATAGAGCCAAAATCATCCATAAGACTCATAGGGTAGGAACCCCCACCTGTGGTTTCATCCCGATAAAAAATTCCATTAAAATATCCTATCAATATCCAATTCGGCCTTGTCGTGGGTATGTAGGCGACAGATCATCTCCCATGTATGGTACCGATGTTCCCTACGAGGCTCCCCATGGATACATGTGAATCTTAGGTCCCTATGTCCCGGTGCCAAGATCTCCACATCGATATACCTTGCAGATGATGACTGGAGCACCACCTCAATACCCGAGACGCAGAACAAAGCCAAACCCCTCTAGTTCCGAGTATCCTGGCTCCCCCGAGAGGTAGAGTAAGGAACACAACAAAAGTTCTGAAAACCCATCAAACGAGAGAGAAGGGCACATTTTTGGTCTGTCAGTAGGATTTTCGATAGGAAAAGTAAGTGAGGGAAGGGGTCCCGGATTAGATGGCGGAGCTGTTGTTTGTGAATTCTGGTCCCTATCCCCTGACAATTCCAGGCCAAGACCCGAAGATCCTGCAGTTCTGAAGGCGACGAGAGAACCCTTGACCCTGGATCCCAATGACGCTACGATTGCCCTGGAACTGGTGATGAGGGTTGCGTAGGAGGTGAGTTGGATTGGGTATGAGATCGATGATATGAGAGAGAAGCCTGGCCGGATGGTGTTAGTCTTAGTGCCCGTAGTTCAATCCTAAATGTCCAAATGTATATATCATCGTTAGCAATAAAATTAAAGCGGCTTTATATTACTTATGTGTTGGAGTAATATATCGATGTGTGCTCTGATCTATGCCCACCATGCGAATAGAACCATAGATCGAGATAGATCACACTCGATGGGTCCCTAGTCAACAAAGCTTCACTAGAAGCGACTAGTATGAAAGATGGCTCTTTATGGCTTACGTTCTGTTAGTCATTGGAATGGGATTCCGGAATCTGATCATAGATATCATGTGGGACATGATATTGGACGACCCGCCCTGAATATGTGCCATAGATTAAGTCATGAACATATTCAGTGTTGTAGCTTGTCATGTATCCTTAGACCAAGGAGTCTTTGTGATCGCTATGTAGTCAACAACTGAGTTTGACCTGAGCCTAACGTTGTCCGTAACATGGGTTCTATAACGGCCAGGATTGGCTTGGGGACGGGCTACATGAGTGACACGAAAGGCGGCTAAGGGATTTATCCCTCATACTGAGGTATGGGAAAGATATCAGTTCTCGGCCGCTTGATCGAGAGTGACTGAAAGAATAGCATGGCCATGCACATGATACTGGGTATCATATCTTCAGTCATCTCACATATCAAGGAACGGTGATTGAGAATAATAAGGATGACGGCTCTATGCCTTATCTCAATCAGGACATCGGAGATAAAAGGATAATGACAGGGACGACGGAAAGGTTAGAATCGACAGGGTCTATTCGTTATGTAGTGTTGGGAAATACTAAAGTTTCGTTAGTTGCCACTTAAATAGGATCAAGTAAAATGGGATTTTACGTTGATCTATTGACATGCATATGTTAGTCTTAGTGCCCGTAGTTCAATCCTAAATGTCCAAATGTATATATCATCGTTAGCAATAAAATTAAAGCGGCTTTATATTACTTATGTGTTGGAGTAATATATCGATGTGTGCTCTGATCTATGCCCACCATGCGAATAGAACCATAGATCGAGATAGATCACACTCGATGGGTCCCTAGTCAACAAAGCTTCACTAGAAGCGACTAGTATGAAAGATGGCTCTTTATGGCTTACGTTCTGTTAGTCATTGGAATGGGATTCCGGAGTCTGATCATAGATACCATGTGGGACATGATATTGGACGACCCGCCCTGAATATGTGCCATAGATTAAGTCATGAACATATTCAGTGTTGTAGCTTGTCATGTATCCTTAGACCAAGGAGTCTTTGTGATCGCTATGTAGTCAACAACTGAGTTTGACCTGAGCCTAACGTTGTCCGTAACAGGGCTTCCATAACGGCCAGGATTGGCTTGGGGACGGGCTACATGAGTGACACGAAAGACGGCTAAGGGATTTATCCCTCATACTAAGGTATGGGAAAGATATCGGTTCTCGGCCGCTTGATCGAGAGTGACTGGAAGAATAGCATGGCCATGCACATGATACTGGGTATCATATCTTCAGTCATCTCACATATCAAGGAACGGTGATTGAGAATAATAAGGATGACGGCTCTATGCCTTATCTCAATCAGGATATCAAAGATAAAAGGATAATGACAGGGATGACGGAAAGGTTAGAATCGACAGGGTCGATTCGTTATGTAGTGTCAGGCAATACTAAAGTCTCGTTAGTTGCCACTTAAATAGGATCAAGTAAAATGGGATTTTACGTTGATCTATTGACATGCATAAACCTAAGGGTCACACCGGAGGATGAAACTCATTGACACATTTATGGAGAATGGCCAAAAGGGAGTTGTCTCGGGACATGACCAAAACTGGGTTTTGGGTCATGTGCCCGTAAGTGAATAGGACTTTACGGATCGAGACAAGGCTTGGAGTCTTGGGATTGATCGCGTCGGATAATGTTGGACATTTCCGGTATGGAAGGCATGGAGGCGATGAGCGAATCACGGGACCTCGTTGGAAATGGTCACGGGCCATGTTCCAAGAGGCCCATGAAAGGCCCATGCAACCAAGGCCCATGGAACTAATTAATCAAGTCTTGATTAATTAGTACTAAGTAAGCAAGACAAGGATTAAGGTGTTGGTGATTCACCACCTAACCCAATCTTGTCTTGCCATACTTTGTCCTATTTACACCTTACTTGACACCATACTTGTCCCATGCCTTTAGTTGGACAAGTATGGGTTTTGTTATGTTTAAGTCATCTTTTTTCAACATAACAAAGACAAGACAAGAATAGGAAAGACATTTTCTCTCCCTCTTCCATGGCCATTTCGGGTTTGGCTAGTTTCCTCCTCCATTTTTGTGTTCTTGAGTCCTCAAAGAGAAGAACTACGTGGCTTTGATTCCCATGTGAATACGTAGGCGTCTTGGAGACTCAAGCCAATCATTCGTTAACCGGTGTTCTTGTTTTGGTAAGAACTAGTGCTGAATTTTTCTCTTGTTAATCCATTCTTTGTTAGTTGTTTCATGGTTCTAATTGTCTCTTGGTTTTCATTGATTTTCCGCTGCGAGTTGGTTCATCTCCAACCTTACCTCGAGACCCAACAGTGGTATCAGAGCCGTGCTACCTTCGGGATTCACAAGACGGTGTTCAAAGTTTCGGTTTTGCTTGAAAGTTTCGTTTTTGGCATGTTGTTTTGCTAAATTGTTTGATAACATGTTTTAAATTATTGTTTATGGATTTAATGCATGTAAAATGAATTTTTGAAAATTATTTCAAATCTGGAAATTTTGAAAAAAATTTGATTTTTCGGGTCTCGGGAGCGGGACTCTCGGGGAGCCGAAACCGGGACCGAACGGGGCTCCGTTGGACGGAGCTAGGCCAAGCATGACCATTGGATGGTTGATATGCCAAGGCTAAACCGTTTTGTTAGTTATGACGAGTTTGGAACCGTCATGACGAACTCGAAGATCAAATGTTCAAAAGTTTCATTTTTGAACGGTTTCGATAAACCGAGCATCAAAAAATTTCGAAACTTGGCTATTAATTAAAACCGGAAAATCACATGATGTTTGATAACATGCTTGTTTGATAACATGATGTGTGATGTGATGTTGGCATGGTGTACATAATAGCCCCGAGCTCGATTTAATTATTTATCGCTTTTCACGGCCTGCGAGCCGTTAGAGTTAGCGTGTAATTATTCTTTCAAGGTGTGGTCGTCGAACCACTTGTTTGTAATATTTATTTATTCCCGACCTGCGAGTCGTGTATTAAATTGTAATATTTTACTCAAGATGAAGAAAGGGCGAAAAGGTCATTTGGTGGCTTTTCGGGTGTTGGCATCGGCTTGGAGTCGGTGGAGCTCAAGAAGCTAGTGGGAGTTAGTTTAGGGGGCTATTATGTGCACATTTATCGCTTTATGCTTGGTTTAGTTTATGCATGATTAATTCTATGTGTTTTAGAATTGCATGCTTAACTTTATTTACCGAGCATATCACCTCACATGCAAAGATAAAATTGGAATTTTAATCCTTGTGTGTGAACCCTTAGAACCGTCATTGCATTGGATGTAGTTGACGGGTTCAAAGGAAGAATTACATTAGATGTAATTTGAGGCATCATTGCATTTGGAATGTAGTTGATGTGCTCATCGCATCTAGGATGTGCCAAAGTTTTGAACACAACTGGACAAGTAAAAGCGGGTCATGTCCGATACCTCCCAATCATCAACACCTTACTACCTCCCCGTCCTATGGTTGTCGTGCGCATTAGCGGAGCATCCATGGGAAAGCGGGGTAGTAGGTTTGGACGACATATGTGGGTGTCGTGCGCATTAGCGGAGCACCTACATAGTGACGAGCCATAGTTGAAAATTGGTGGACCCGACTACGATTCTCAGCCTGAGGTTGAGCTAGGGTAACAGATAGGGTAAGCCGTGTACATAAGTGCATACCCTAGCCAAGAGTCACATTGGATGTGATTGGATGGAGTCCTACCTACATAGCTCGATTAAGTGGTGAGCATTAGTTCAGCTTAATCGAGTGAATCAAGGATCTTGGTTTCAGATTCTAAAGGTTTAGAATTGATTGTTGGTGTTTAAGCTTGATCTTCATAAAATTTATTCAGTTTACTGATTGAATTTTATCTGTTGTAGATCAAATGGCAAATTCAGCGAACATTAATAGTTTGTCATTAAAAACCATTCTTGACAGGGTCAAGCTAAATGGGACAAACTATTTGGACTGGTACAGAATTTTGAGGATAGTCCTCAAGTCTGAACGCAAAGAATATGTCCTTGACAAGGCTGTCTCTAAGACCATATCAGAGTTACATGAAGTGTCATTAACTGCTGAGAAGAATATCTCAGGGATCTGGGATCCAAGGATATTCTGATGGTCAACAAGGGAATTGGAAGTGGCAAGGGCTGGGCCCATGCGCACTTGGCAGGAAAGATGAGACACCTGAGAATGTCTGCTTCTACTGCCAACAGCCTGGTCATTGGAACCGGGATTACAGGAAGTTCATGGCTGATCTGAAGAAGGGCAGTGGGACTGCGCCTTCATCAAATAGCCTGGATGATCTGAAGAAGGGCAGTAGGACTGCGCCTTCATCAGGAAACCTGGATGATCTAAGGAAGGGCGGTGGGATCGTGCCTTCATTCGGTATTAACTCTATAGAGCTACATCTCTCTACTTCCAAAGATTCATGGGTATTAGATACCATGACTGAATCTCACACATGCACTAATATATGGTGGCTGAAAGTAGGAGAGATTTGGAAAGCACGAAATGGACCTCAGAGTTGTGGCAACTGCTGTAGGATCCATGAGTCTTGCTTTGCCAAGAGGCCTTGTCTTAGTATTGTATAATGTATATTGCATACCTACTTTTAGTAGGAATATTATATCTGTATCCGTGTTTGACAAGGAAGGATATAATGTTAATATTGGAAATGGAGTTTTCAATGTTCTATGCAATGATATGTTTTATACCAGTACTGACATGGTTGGAGGATTGTACATATTAGATATGGGTAACAATGCCTCAAGTTCTATATATTCCGTTAATACCAAGAGGTCTAAATCCAACGATTTAAACCTAACTCTGTTATGGTACTGTCATTTGGGTCGCATAAACAAGAAGCGCCTATCAGCACTTCAGAAGTGCGGGCTTTCAGGTTCATTCGAATTCCATTCGATCGATAGGTGCAAGGTTTGTTTGATGGGCAAAATGACTAAAGTGCCCTTTATCGATCGCGATGAAAGGGCTGGTGAATTATTGGGGCTGATACACTCGAATGTGTGTAGACCAATAAGTTCACTTGCCAGGAGGGGTTTTAGCTACTTTATCACATTTACTGATGATTACAGTAAATATGGTTATGTCTATTCGGTGAGACATAAGTCTGAAGCTTTTGATAAATTCAAAGAGTTTAAGACTATAGTAGAAAACCAGCTCGACAAAGGTATTAAGGCACTTCGATTGGATCGAGGTGGAAAATACTTGACCACAGAGTTATTAGATCATCTAAAAGAGAATGGGATCCTTTTGGAATGGACTCCTCCTAGGTCACTGTAGTTGAAAGGTGTAGCCAAACGGAGAAATCGGACATTGTTAGACAATGGTCTGTTCCATGATTAGTTGGACTGATCTCCCAATCTCTTTTAGGGGTTTTGCTCTAGAGACGACCGCATTCATAGTGAATCGGGCTTCGACGAATGGTGTGGAAGGGACACCATTTTAAAAATGGTACGGGATGATGCCCGCTTTGTCCTTCCTAAAGATTTGTGGTTGCGAGGCTTATGTGAAACATTTGGTTTCGACTAAGCTCGAACCAAGATCTGAGATATGCACCTTCGTGTGGTATCCCAAAGCAACAAGGGGATACTATTTCTACAATCCCAGTGAGAACATGGTGTTCGTCGCTTGGGGTGGGGTCTTTATGGAAAAAAAGTTTTGTTTCCAAAGACGTCATTGGGAGGACTGTGCATCTCGAAGAAATTCAGGATGGTACAGATCTGTCTAAACCAATTAGCAACCCTGTAGAAAGGAGCCAGAGATTGTCGTAGAGTAAGAACCAATGCCTGTTACAATTCCGGAAGGTCCAAGGCGATTTGAAAGGATCAATCTTCCACCTCCAAGATATGGTATCCGGAGGTGACAATGAAGTCATGGTGGATCACGATGATCCAGCCACCTTTCAGGAAGTCGTGGATGGGCCCAACTCCGAGTTATGGCTGGGAGCCATGAGGGAGGAAATGCAATCCATGTCGGACAACCGAGTCTGGGAACCGGTTGATCCCATCAATGGTGTGAGGACCATAGGATGCAAATGGATCTTCAAGGTGAAGATGGACATGGACGGCAACCCTCTGACCTACAAAGCTCAACTGGTGGCGAAAGGTTATAGGCAGATCCAATGGATTGACTATGAGGAAACCTTCTCCTTAGTGGCTATGGTCAAAATCGATCCAAATTCTTCTTGACATAACTGCGTATCATAATTACGAGATATGGCAAGTGGATGTCAAAACCGCTTTCCTAAATGGAAATTTGACTGAGTACGTTTTTATGTCTCGGCCCAAAGGTTTTGACGATCCGAAGAATAAAGGAAAGATTTATAAGTTGTTGAAATCCATTTATGGATTGAAACGATCTTCTCGGAGTTGGATCCTTCGTTTTGATGAAGCTGTAATTGGATTTGGCTTAATCAAGAACGAGGATGAATCTTGCGTTTATAAGAAGGCTAGTGGGAGCAAGATTACCTTTCTGGTTCTCATTGAAAACGACATCCCAACCTTGCACGAGACTAAAGCTTGGTTGAGGAAGTGTTTTTCAATAAAGGACTTAGGCGATGCTTCTTATATCTTAAGGATTAAGATATGTAGAGATCGCACCAAGAGGGTCTTGGATTTAAGTCAGGGAACCTATGTGAACAAGGCATTGAGTAGGTTCTTAATGCTCGATTCAAAGAAAGGACTCTTACCCACTAGTCATGGCATTCATCTCAGCAAGACTCAGTGTCCTAAGACACCTGATGAGCTGAAAAGGATGATGAGAATCCTATGCGCCTGGGGGCAGGATCGATCATATATGCCATGACATGTATGAGACCAGACGTCTCGTAAGCCTTATGTTGTACCAGTAGACATCATTCTAACCCGGGGGAAAGATGATGCTGAACTAGTCGTCGAAGGATGAGTAGACGCTAGTTTTCCAAGACAAATCCAGATGACTTTAGAAGTCAATCAGGATATGTGTTTACGCTGAATGGCAGAGCTTTAGCTGGGAAAGCGTAAAGCAAGATACCATTGCCGAATCTACGACAGAGGCCAAGTACATGGATGCTGCAGAGGCAGCTAAGGAGGCTATGTGGATTTGGAAATTCATGGCAGGGCTGGGTGTAATTAAAAACCCATCCAGTCCGGTGAATCCATTTTGCGACAACACAAGGGCCATTGCGCAAGCTAAAAGCCTAGATCGCATAACAAATCCAAACATGTACTGCGGTGTATCCACCTCATCAGATAAATACTGAACTGAGGTGAAGTGAAGATAACCGATATTGCAACAGATGATAACATAGCCAACTCGTTGACTAAGGCAGTGTCACTGCCTGAACATGTTAGACATGTAAAGTCGATGGGGACATATAGGAGTTTAGATTGGAACTAGGGCAAGTGGGAGATTGTTAGTCTTAGTGCCCGTAGTTCAATCCTAAATGTCCAAATGTATATATCATCGTTAGCAATAAAATTAAAGCGGCTTTATATTACTTATGTGTTGGAGTAATATATCGATGTGTGCTCTGATCTATGCCCACCATGCGAATAGAACCATAGATCGAGATAGATCACACTCGATGGGTCCCTAGTCAACAAAGCTTCACTAGAAGCGACTAGTATGAAAGATGGCTCTTTATGGCTTACGTTCTGTTAGTCATTGGAATGGGATTCCGGAGTCTGATCATAGATACCATGTGGGACATGATATTGGACGACCCGCCCTGAATATGTGCCATAGATTAAGTCATGAACATATTCAGTGTTGTAGCTTGTCATGTATCCTTAGACCAAGGAGTCTTTGTGATCGCTATGTAGTCAACAACTGAGTTTGACCTGAGCCTAACGTTGTCCGTAACAGGGCTTCCATAACGGCCAGGATTGGCTTGGGGACGGGCTACATGAGTGACACGAAAGACGGCTAAGGGATTTATCCCTCATACTAAGGTATGGGAAAGATATCGGTTCTCGGCCGCTTGATCGAGAGTGACTGGAAGAATAGCATGGCCATGCACATGATACTGGGTATCATATCTTCAGTCATCTCACATATCAAGGAACGGTGATTGAGAATAATAAGGATGACGGCTCTATGCCTTATCTCAATCAGGATATCAAAGATAAAAGGATAATGACAGGGATGACGGAAAGGTTAGAATCGACAGGGTCGATTCGTTATGTAGTGTCAGGCAATACTAAAGTCTCGTTAGTTGCCACTTAAATAGGATCAAGTAAAATGGGATTTTACGTTGATCTATTGACATGCATAAACCTAAGGGTCACACCGGAGGATGAAACTCATTGACACATTTATGGAGAATGGCCAAAAGGGAGTTGTCTCGGGACATGACCAAAACTGGGTTTTGGGTCATGTGCCCGTAAGTGAATAGGACTTTACGGATCGAGACAAGGCTTGGAGTCTTGGGATTGATCGCGTCGGATAATGTTGGACATTTCCGGTATGGAAGGCATGGAGGCGATGAGCGAATCACGGGACCTCGTTGGAAATGGTCACGGGCCATGTTCCAAGAGGCCCATGAAAGGCCCATGCAACCAAGGCCCATGGAACTAATTAATCAAGTCTTGATTAATTAGTACTAAGTAAGCAAGACAAGGATTAAGGTGTTGGTGATTCACCACCTAACCCAATCTTGTCTTGCCATACTTTGTCCTATTTACACCTTACTTGACACCATACTTGTCCCATGCCTTTAGTTGGACAAGTATGGGTTTTGTTATGTTTAAGTCATCTTTTTTCAACATAACAAAGACAAGACAAGAATAGGAAAGACATTTTCTCTCCCTCTTCCATGGCCATTTCGGGTTTGGCTAGTTTCCTCCTCCATTTTTGTGTTCTTGAGTCCTCAAAGAGAAGAACTACGTGGCTTTGATTCCCATGTGAATACGTAGGCGTCTTGGAGACTCAAGCCAATCATTCGTTAACCGGTGTTCTTGTTTTGGTAAGAACTAGTGCTGAATTTTTCTCTTGTTAATCCATTCTTTGTTAGTTGTTTCATGGTTCTAATTGTCTCTTGGTTTTCATTGATTTTCCGCTGCGAGTTGGTTCATCTCCAACCTTACCTCGAGACCCAACAGCATAAACCTAAGGGTCACACCGGAGGATGAAACTCATTGACACATTTATGGAGAATGGCCAAAAGGGAGTTGTCTCGGGACATGACCAAAACTGGGTTTTGGGTCATGTGCCCGTAAGTGAATAGGACTTTACGGATCGAGACAAAGCTTGGAGTCTTGGGATTGATCGCGTCGGATAATGTTGGACATTTCCGGTATGGAAGGCTTGGAGGCGATGAGCGAATCACGGGACCTCGTTGGAAATGGCCACGGGCCATGTTCCAAGAGGCCCATGAAAGGCCCATGCAACCAAGGCCCATGGAACTAATTAATCAAGTCTTGATTAATTAGTACTAAGTAAGCAAGACAAGGATTAAGGTGTTGGTGATTCACCACCTAACCCAATCTTGTCTTGCCATACTTTGTCCTATTTACACATTACTTGACACCATACTTGTCCCATGCCTTTAGTTGGACAAGTATGGGTTTTGTTATGTTTAATTCATCTTTTTTCAACATAACAAACACAAGACAAGAATAGGAAACACATTTTCTCTCCCTCTTCCATGGCCATTTCGGGTTTGGCTAGTTTCCACCTCCATTTTTGTGTTCTTGAGTCCTCAAAGAGAAGAACTACGTGGCTTTGATTCCCATGTGGATACGTAGGCGTCTTGGAGACTCAAGCAAATCATTCGTTAACCGGTGTTCTTGTTTTGGTAATAGATAGTGCTGAATTTTTCTCTTGTGAATCCATTCTTTGTTAGTTGTTCCATGGTTTTAATCGTCTATTGGTTTTTATTGATTTTCCGCTGCGAGTTGGTTCATCTCCAACCCTACCTCGAGACCCAACAGTGGTATCAGAGCCGTGCTACCTTCGGGATTCACAAGACGGTGTTCAAAGTTTCGGTTTTGCTTGAAAGTTTCGTTTTTGGCATGTTGTTTTGCTAAATTGTTTGATAACATGTTTTAAATTCTTGTTTATGGATTTAATGCATGTATAATGAATTTTTGAAAATTATTTCAAATCTGGAAATTTTGAAAAAAAATTGATTTTTCTTATCTCGGGAGCGGGACTCTCGGGGAGCCGAAACCGGGACCGAACGGGGCTCCGTATGACGGAGCTAGGCCAAGCATGACCATTGGATGGTTGATATGCCAAGGCTAAACCGTTTTGTTAGTTATGACGAGTTTGGAACCGTCATGACGAACTCGAAGATCAAATGTTCAAAAGTTTCATTTTTGAACGGTTTCGATAAACCGAGCATCAAAAATTTTCGAAACTTGGCTATTAATTAAAACCGGAAAATCACATGATGTTTGATAACATGCTTGTTTGATAACACGATGTGTGATGTGATGTTGGCATGGTGTACATAATAGCCCCGAGCTCGATTTAATTATTTATCGCTTTTCACGGCCTGCGAGCCGTTAGAGTTAGCGTGTAATTATTCTTTCAAGGTGTGGTCGTCGAACCACTTGTTTGTAATATTTATTTATTCCCGACCTGCGAGTCGTGTATTAAATTGTAATATTTTACTCAAGACAAAGAAAGGGCGAAAAGGTCATTTGGTGGCTTTTCGGGTGTTGGCATCGGCTTGGAGTCGGTGGAGCTCAAGAAGCTAGTGGGAGTTAGTTTAGGTGGCTATTATGTGCACATTTATCGCTTTATGCTTGGTTTAGTGTATGCATGATTAATTCTATGTGTTTTAGAATTGCATGCTTAACTTTATTTACCGAGCATATCACCTCAGATGCAAAGATAAAATTGGAATTTTAATCCTTGTGTGTGAACCCTTAGAACCGTCATTGCATTGGATGTAGTTGACGGGTTCAAAGGAAGAATTACATTGGATGTAATTTGAGGCATCATTGCATTTGGAATGTAGTTGATGTGCTCATCGCATCTAGGATGTGCCAAAGTTTTGAACACAACTGGACAAGTAAAAGCGGGTCATGTCCGATACCTCCCAATCATCAACACCTTACTACCTCCCCGTCCTATGGGTGTCGTGCGCATTAGCGGAGCATCCATGGGGAAGCGGGGTAGTAGGTTTGGGCGACATATGTGGGTGTCGTGCGCATTAGCGGAGCACCTACATAGTGACGGGCCATTGTTGAAAATTGGTGGACCCGACTACGATTCTCAGCCTGAGGTTGAGATAGGGTAACAGATAGGGTAAGTCGTGTACATAAGTACATACCCTAGCCAAGAGTCACATTGGATGTGATTGGATGGAGTCCTACCTACATAGCTCGATTAAGTGGTGAGCATTAGTTCAGCTTAATCGAGTGAATCAAGGATCTTGGTTTCAAATTCTAAAGGTTTAGAATCGATTGTTGGTGTTTAAGCTTGATCTTCATAAAATTTATTCAGTTTACTGATTGAATTTTATCTGTTGTAGATCAAATGGCAAATTCAGCGAACATTAATAGTTTGTCATTAAAAACCATTCTTGACAGGGTCAAGCTAAATGGGACAAACTAGTTGGACTGGTACAGAATTTTTAGGATAGTCCTCAAGTCTGAACGCAAAGAATATGTCCTTGACAAGGCTGTCTCTAAGACCATATCAGAGTTACATGAAGTGTCATTAATTGCTGAGAAGAATATATCAGGGATCTGGGATCCAAGGATATTCTGATGGTCAACAAGGGAATTGGAAGTGGCAAGGGCGGGGCCCATGCGCACTTGGCAGGAAAGATGAGACACCTGAGAATGTCTGCTTCTACTGCCAACAGCTTGGTCATTGGAACCGGGATTACAGGAAGTTCACGGCTGATATGAAGAAGGGCAGTGGGACTGCACATTCATCAAATAGCCTGGATGATCTGAAGAACGGCAGTAGGACTGCGCCTTCATCAGGAAACCTGGATGATCTAAGGAAGGGCGGTGGGACCGTGCCTTCATCCGGTATTAACTCTATAGAGCTACATCTCTCTACTTCCAAAGATTCATAGGTATTAGATACCAGGACTGAATCTCACACATGCACTTAAAAATGGTGGCTGAAAGTAGGAGAGGTTTGGAAAGCACGAAGTGGACCTCAGAGTTGTGGCAACTGCTGTAGGATCCATGAGTCTTGCTTTGCCAAGAGGCCTTGTCTTAGTATTGTATAATGTATATTGCATACCTACTTTTAGCAGGAATATTATATCTGTATCCGTGTTTGACAAGGAAGGATATAATGTTAATATTGGAAATGGAGTTTTCAATGTTCTATGCAATGATATGTTTTATACCAGTACTGACATGGTTGGAGGATTGTACATATTAGATATGGGTAACAATGCCTCAAGTTCTATATATTCCATTAACACCAAGAGGTCTAAATCCAACGATTTTAACCTAACTCTGTTATGGCACTGTCATTTAGGTCGCATAAACAAGAAGCACCTATCAGCACTTCAGAAGTGCGAACTTTCAGGTTCATTCGAATTCCATTCGATCGATAGGTGCAAGGTTTGTTTGATGGGCAAAATGACTAAAGTGCCCTTTTATCGATCGTGATGAAAGGGCGGGTGAATTATTGGGGCTGATACACTCGAATGTGTGTAGACCAATAAGTTCACTTGCCAGGAGGGGTTTTAGCTACTTTATCACATTTGCTGATGATTACAGTAAATATGGTTATGTCTATTCGTTGAGACATAAGTCTGAAGCTTTTGATAAAATCAAAGAGTTTAAGACTAAAGTAGAAAACCAGCTCGACAAAGGTATTAAGGCACTTCGATTGGATCGAGGTGGAAAATACTTGACCACAGAGTTATTAGATCATCTAAAAGAGAATTAGATCCTTTTGAATGGACTCCTCCTGTGACACTGTAGTTAAAAGGTGTAGCCAAACGGAGAAATCGGACATTGTTAGACAATGGTCCGTTCCATGATTAGTTGGACTGATCTCCCAATCTCTTTCTGGGGTTATGCTCTAGAGACGACCGCATTCATAGTGAATCGGGCTTCGACGAAGGGTGTGGAAGGGACACCATTTTAAAAATGGTACGGGATGATGTCCGATTTGTCCTTCCTAAAGATTTGTGGTTGCGAGGCTTATGTGAAACATTTGGTTTCGACTAAGCTCGAACCAAGATCTGAGATATGCACCTTCGTCTGGTATCCCAAAGCAACAAGGGGATACTACTTCTACAATCCCAGTGAGAACATGGTGTTCGTCGCATGGGGTAGGGTCTTTATGGAAAAGGAGTTTTGTTTCAAAAGACGTCATTGGGAGGACTGTGCATCTCGAAGAAATTCAGGATGGTACAGATCTGTCTAAACCAATTGACAACCCAGTAGAAAGGAGCCAGAGATTGTCGTAGAGTAAGAACCAATTCCTGTTACAATTCTGGAAGGTCCAAGGCGATTTGAAAGGATCAATCTTCCACCTCCAAGATATGGTATCCGGAGGTGACAATGAAGTCATGGTGGATCACGATGATCCAGCCACCTTTCAAGAAGTCGTGGATGGGCCCGACTCCGAGTTATGGTTGGGAGCCATGAGGGAGGAAATGCAATCCATGTCGGACAACCGAGTCTGGGAACTAGTTGATCCCATCAATGGTGTGAGGACCAACGGATGCAAATGGATCTTCAAGGTGAAGATGGACATGGACGGCAACCCTCTGACCTACAAAGCTCAACTGGTGGCGAAAGGTTATAGGCAGATCCAATGGATTGGCTATGAGGAAACCTTCTCCCTAGTGGCTATGGTCAAAATCGATCCAAATTCTTCTTGACATAACTGCGTATCATAATTACGAGATATGGCAAGTGGATGTCAAAACCGCTTTCCTAAATGGAAATTTGACTGAGTACGTTTGTATGTCTCGGCCCAAAGGATTTGATGATCCGAAGAATAAGGGAAAGATTTATAAGTTGTTGAAATCCATTTATGGATTGAAACGAACTTCTCGGAGTTGGATCCTTCGTTTTGATGAAGCTGTAATTGGATTTGGCTTAATCAAGAACGAGGATGAATCTTGCGTTTATAAGAAGGCTAGTGGGAGCAAGATTACCTTTCTGGTTCTCATTGAAAACGACATCCCAACCTTGGACGAGACTTAAGCTTGGTTGAGGAAGTGTTTTTCAATAAATGACTTAGGCGATGCTTCTTATATCTTAGGGATTAAGATATGTAGAGATCGCACCAAGAGGGTCTTGGATTTAAGTCAGGGAACCTATGTGAACAAGGCATTGAGTAGGTTCTTAATGCTCGATTCAAAGAAAGTACTCTTACCCACTAGTCATGGCATTTATCTCAGCAAGACTCGGTGTCCTAAGACAGCTGATGAGCTGAAAAGGATGATGAGAATCCTATGAGTCTAGGGGCAGGATCGATCATCTATGCCATGACATGTATGAGACCGGACGTCTCGTAAGCCTTATGTAAGACCCGCTTCCGGTCGAACCGGTAACTCCGGAAGTCACTCGGGACTTCTCCTGAACTCAAACGAAGTAGCCAGTATCACGGTTGGCTTCAGGGAAGAAAACCCTTTCATTTGAATATAATATTGCATAAAGTCAATTTTGGTCAAAACGAGACTTCATATCGACTAAAGCTTCAATTTTAAAAGTGCTGGAATTTAAGTGGGGAAATTAATTGAGCTAGAGGGACACTTGTCCTATTTTGGTTGAATGGGAGAAAAAGGGATAGTTATTGTCCCTTTTACCCTCCCAAAAGCTCCTACATGAGTTTCTAGCTCAAGGACCTTTAAGTCATTGCAACATTTAGGTATTATATGTGTTGGAGAAGCAAAATCATTTCCTATTTGCATTTTTGTAGCCGAAAATTGGAGAGGAAGAAAAGGAGAAGAGCTCCCATGGAAGCTTGGAGGAGAATCTAAGAAGAAGGAACCATTTGGAGTCATCCTCTAGCCTTCCACCCTCAAAAACACTAGCATCCTCTTCATCCTCACATTCTAGAGGTAATGGAACTCTCTACTCATCTTTTCTCTTCATCTATTTTCCTTGGGTTTTGGGTGAAAAATAGCTAGATGATGTTGGGTTAAGTAGAAATGATGGGAGTTGGTGTTGATGAAGAGCTTGGTGAAGTTTTTGTGGAGAAATCAATGGTGGTTTGGAGTTTTTGAAGTGGGTTTGATTTGATGAATCATTGGAAAACTTGTTTGTGTATTGATTCCTACCATGGGTAGAGGAGTAATGATGGATTTGGACTGTTTTGGGGGTTGGCTTGGGGAAATTTCTGGGTTTGAAGGTAGATTTTCGGAGTTTTGGAGCTGGAGGTTGAAGAAGGGCGAAACTGCCCTGGTGCGTCACGGATCCGTGACGGATCCCGTGACGGGCGACGTCACGGCTCCGTGAGGGAGTCCGTGACGGCACTCGTCACGGCTCCGTGACGGTGACCGTGAGGGTTTCCATCACGGATCCGTGACCAGATCCGCGACCCACCAGAGTGAGGGTTTCTTGGGGATTTTTCGAAGTGTTTACACCTTGGTTTTGAGCTGAACTTTGGAAGGGTTTTGGGGGTCTTTCTTACTGTTTAAGTGGAACCTAATTAGTGTTTCTTTGTGTCCAAGACCTTGGGGATCGAGCTAGAGGAGCAAGGATCACACCGAGGCCCGAGGGAAGAGCGAGGTGGTGATCACCGGACTTCACCAAAGCGTTGACGAGGAGGACCTTGACGTAGGGAAAGCCTTAACCTCTCGTTTACGATGCCTAGTATGCATGCTAGGTTAATAAAATTGGAAAAGGTCCTAGATATGCATATAGGATGCGAATAACTAGCTTAATCATCTTTCAATTGCTAATAACCGGAGTGTCTAGTGGTGACCGATTAGGATGCCAATCACTAGTATAGTTCGCTTTCAATACTTGGGATATGTTTGTCTGGTAGAGGAGCCTTGACAAAGCCCTCGGATTAGTTGCGTGTTAGGATCATATGCTTGGTTGTTGTTTGCTTAGTGGATAAGCTAAAGAGTCTAATGAAACTAGTGAAATTGCATGTTTGAATGCTCTTTCGAAGGCTTTATGATTAATCGGTTGATCAGACTTGTACCTGCGCGTTGTTTGTATTCGAATGATTACTTGATTTACTTGATTGGTTGTTGGGGGTATCGAGTATGACTGGTTGTACCGCGCGGTGCAATCAGGTGATCGATGCCCCGGTGGTTCGAAACTGGTAAGTGAACGGTAAGTTTGAATTGTGTGATTGGTGTGAATTGATCTAGTGATTTGTGTACTGTGTGCTATGGGGAATTGGTGATGGGTGAACTATGTGTGTTAGTGGTTTAACTGTGGTTGGATTGGTTGGTGTTAAGTTTCGGTAAGCGTGTTGCTAAGATGTTATGGAAGTATGGTTGATACGATATGGTACCTACACCGTTGAGGAGTCCGGTGTAGGGTGAGATAGAGTTGATTGTTGTTATGGTATGGTACCTACACCGTTGGGGAGTCCGGTGTGGAATGATATATTGGTTATTTATTAAATTGCCCACGTGTGCACTCCTGCGGGAGTATGGCCCTGGGTTCCCAATGACATAAAATCCTTTGGAGACGTTTCTGAGAATCCCGATGATAAGCGCCCCGAAGGGTTGTTTCCGGTCGCCTCAATGTTATGCGTCTCCTCTGGATTTGAGGGAGAATCCGAGAGGACACATCATGTGGATCGGAGGGTGGTGACTTCATGTACCACGGCATTGATTTGTTTACTTATTACCCTTGTTTTGTTAAGTTATTTTCTGTTAACTTTATTGTTGATCTTGTTCGAGTTAAGGTCTACCTTGTCATGCGTTTTCCCTACTGAGCGTGAGCTCACCCCTTTATTTTGATGTTGTGTCTACAGGCTTGATTGAGGAGTAGAAGCTTGGGCGCTTCTCGGTGTGGGTTCATAGAGACTTCATGTTTATTTCCTTTATTTAAAAACAGTTTGGTAAAAACTTATTACTACACCCCCTGAGGGTTACTTGTACTGTACTTGAGGTTATGGATTGGAGTACTCACTGGAGATTTTCGAGGTTTAATATTGTTTCTCTGCTTTATTGTCTTCTCTTACCCGTCATGCCTCGGGTCCGGGCGATAACCGGATTTGGGGCGTGACAATTTGGTATCAGAGCCTGGTTTCAGTTGAAACAGGTGTCTTACGAACTGATTTTCAAACCTCGGACCGAAGTCAATTAGGTGGGTAGAGTTAGGGAGTGGGAGTTTTGAGTTTCTTTAAGGGTTGTCCTAATTGAAATCTTGCACTACAATGTTTGCATTACTTGATTGGTATCCTCTCACTAATGATCGGTGAGGCCGAATGGTTGAGATCGGAATTGGATTGACGGTCAATGACCGACCCGCTATGCATACATGATAGTGAGAGCCAACAGTTAGTGGTGTTTGCCTTTGGCGTTTCACTTCGAGAAATTTTCAAGTTGTGGTTTGGCCCTGTTTAAGGGGAGATTTGTGTTTGACTGTTGAATCTTGGGTGGCCATGAGAGCCGTGTGTTGATTTGTGTTGGGTGGCCATGAGAGCCGTGTACTAAGGTTAGTGTTATTTTGCTGACCTCGAGGAGGTTGCGAGTGTTATTTTGCTGGCCTCGAGGAGGTTGCGAGTGTTATTTTGCTGGCCTCGAGGAGGTTGCGAGTGTTATTTTGCTGGCCTCGAGGAGGTTGCGAGTGTTATTTTGCTGGCCTCGGGGAGGTTGCGAGTTTAGCTGGCCTATACGGTTACGAGTATTCTTTGGCTGGCCTACGTGGTTGCGAGTATGGGTTGGCTGGCTTACGAGTTAGGGTCTCGGTAAGTTGCGAGCGTGTGTTATGGTTGAGTTTGGGGCACGAGTACCCCGTAGTAATTGGGAGCACGAGGACTCCGTTGATTGATTGCGTTGTGTACCTTAGGAGTATGAGAACTCCATTATTTTTTATTGTGTGATGCCTTGAAAGAGCATGAGAATTTTGTGTGCTTGTGCCTGGTGAATTTGTATTGGTGGTTGTCCCGCTTAAGCGAAGGGTTAAGGGAAATACGAATGGGGCATGCCGAATTTTCGGTAGAACTAGAATGTTTACACCATCACGGGTTGACTCAGGGGCGCCACTGTAGTCGAGCGTGATGTTTTGATGTCAAGTTGTTACAATGAAGTTCGGGGACGCCTGAACCAGATTGTAACAACATGAGATCGACATGAAAAGGTTTGAGTAAAAGTTAAGAATTGGGAATTCATGAAAGAGAGGAAAAGGCTAAGGTTGACTTTTAAATCGAGTTGTGTTAGGTACTAAACCCTCTTTGCGAAAGGATACCCGAGCAAGGGGTATGCCTATTGTGTTGTGCCGCTTGTGTGATGTTCCTGAGAATGAATCCTCCTGTAGGAGTGGATTTCTTTGATTGATTGAATCCTCCTTTGGGAGTGGATTTCTTTGATTGATTGAATCCTCCTGTGGGAGTGGATTTCTCTGTTTGATTGAACCCTCCTGTGAGAGTTGGTGTTGATTGCTAAATCGCTGGTTGTTGCTGTGTGACGCATAGAGATGCGAACGTGGGTGTTATATTATATGAGTATATATCTACTACTGTGAGGGGCGTATCTGTGGGTGACTTGTTTGACACGTGTGTGCGTCCTTGTAACGTGTGAGAACCGTTGTTGAACTGAGTAATGAACATGTGCGTTATCCGTGCAGGCGGATAGACAACATGGCTCGTACGTACGTTCCTAGAGGTACCCGGGGCCGCTCAGCTGGGGGTCCGAGGCAGACACCTGCTGCTGAGCAGGAGGGGGCAGCTGACGCCCAGGATGCTGCTTCCACAGATCATCATAGTTTTGGAGGTGGACCGACAGGGTCGCCACCCAGGACAGTTCCAGTCGCAGAGCCGACTCAGGCGACCCCTCTCGAGGAGGTGGTTCGCGCTGTGCTAGCGGCCTTGAGCGCGCAGCAAGGGACTACTGCACCGGCACCAGAGCCCGTGCCTGCTGCGTCAGCAGATTTTGGAGAGAGGCCAGGCCAGCTTGACAGCCTCACGGCCCAGGCACTCAGAGAGTTTCGTAGACTTGGTACGCCGACCTACTCCGGGGGAGCGGACCCCGAGGCAGCTTTTGGTTGGTTGGAGCGGGTGACCCGCAACCTCGATACCTCTGGAGTATCGGAGGGGCGTCTGAGAGTTTCGTTCGCCACTTTTCAGCTTGAGGGAGAGGCCTACTACTGGTGGCAGTCAGTGCAGGGTAGGGTCGGCAGTGACTTCGAGTTGTTCAGCAGGCTATTCTTGGAGCAGTACTTCCCTCGCTCTATCCGGGATGACAGGCGCCAACAGTTTTTGGATCTACGACAGGGAGGCTTGAGCGTGTCGGAGTATGCTGTGAGGTTCACTTCGTTGGCCCGCTTCGCACCAGAGTTGGTGCAGACTGCGGATGACCGATGCAGGAGGTTTGAGAACGGGCTCGCCCCGTCGATAGCCGACAGGGTTATCGCTTTCAGGACCCCGGATTACTCCACCCTCTTGGATCAGGCTTTAGCCATGGAGAGGCACTTCAGAGATACCATCAGGGTACGAGAGACCAGGCCTAGGCCGAGTGGCTTCTTACAGCCGTCTGACCGTCGGGACCGACACCGACAGAGAGTTGCAGGACCCTTTCAGTCTCAGTTTCAGCAGGCTAGCATGCGCCGAGTTGGGACTGTCGCGTCAGTTGGACCCGCCCCGGTGGCACAGCTGTGTCCTCAGTGTGGACAACAGGATCACTTGGCACGAGACTGCCCGAGGGGCAATGGACCTGTAGAGCGTCATGATGGTCATCCCCAGGGGACCGGAGTCAGACAGACTGGTGCGCTGAGGGGGTGTTTTCACTGTGGCAGCACCGACCATCTCATGCGTGCGTGTCCTGAGGTAGCGCAGCTGAGAGGATGCTTCCAGTGTGGTCGATCTGATCATTTCATCCGGGCGTGCCCTGAGATAGCTGGAAGAGCGCCTGCACCGAGGCCCCAGCAGACTCAGATTCGCCCTGCGCCCCCTGGCAGACCACGTCAGGCACTGCAGCAGAGAGCTCCGCGTCCAGCGGCGGGAGCAGTAGGTCAGAGGCACCAGCAGAGAGCTGAGCAGCGGGTGGCACCTCCCCCACCACCTAGAGGAGGACCGCCGGCACGTCAGGGCCGAGTCTTTGCAGTTACTGATCCCAGGATTGAGAGGCCGTACGCCGGCCGTGAGGCCACTCAGGGTACGTGTTTACTTTATAATGCGTGGACTTCATTTTTGTTTGATACGGGAGCTTCCCATTCGTTCATTTCTTCGTTTATTGCTTCTTCTTTGGGTTTGCGGGCTGAGACTTTGAGTCAGCCCCTTTGTTTGGAGACCCCGGCTACGGGTGTAGTGGTGTTGAGCACCGTTTGCAGAGACTGTGCGATTAGGGTGGCAGATTGCCCATTTCTGGGGGACTTGCTCGTTCTTGACATGAGCGCCTTTGACGTGATCCTTGGTATGGACTGGCTCGCGAGGTACCGAGCGACGATTGACTGCTACAGACGTCAGGTGACGGTGAGATCAGGTGATAGGGTTATCACGTGTGTGCTGGGGAGCAGGAGCGGAGTTCTCTTATCCGCCTTGACCACAGGTTTTGAGGCAGAGGTTGTACGGAGTAGCACTGAGTTACCGAGGGTAGTGCCGGAGTTCCCGGAGGTCTTCCCGGAGGAACTATCAGGCTTGCCACCAGCGCGAGAGGTGGAGTTCAGGATCGATCTGATCCCGGGTACGGCGCCGATCTCGATGACGCCGTATCGGTTCGCACCAGCCGAGTTGGTCGAACTTAAGCGACAGCTTGAGGAACTGCAGCAGAAGGGATTCATCCGACCGAGCGTATCTCCGTGGGGAGCGCCCGCCCTCTTCGTGAAGAAGAAGGGTGGAGCCTTGAGGATGTGTATAGATTACAGGAAGCTGAACCGGGTGACGGTGAAGAACCGCTACCCGATGCCTAGGATTGATGATTTATTCGACCAGCTGAGAGGAGAAAAGTACTTCTCGAAGATCGACCTTCGATCGGGGTACTACCAGCTGAGAGTCCGGGCTGAGGACGTAGAGAAGACAACGTTCCGTACTCGTTATGGACATTTCGAATTTCTGGTGATGCCGTTCGGTTTGACGAACGCACCGGCCGCCTTTATGGACCTGATGAATGGCATCTTCAGACCTTATCTAGACCAGTTTGTGGTAGTCTTCGTCGATGATATCTTGATCTACTCGCCCAGTGAGGAGGCGCACGCAGAGCATCTGCGTACCGTTTTGACACTCTTACGCACTCACCAGTTGTACGGCAATCTGGAGAAGTGCGAATTTTGGCTCGCAGAGGTGAAATTCCTCGGGCACGTGGTATCTCGGGAGGGCATCTTGGTCGACCCAACCAAGGTCGAGGCAGTGTCGAAGTGGGCGAGACCCAGCAATGTATTTGAGATTCGGAGTTTCCTCGGGTTGGCAAGCTATTACCGGCGCTTCGTTCAGGATTTCTCTCGCCTTGCAGCACCTATGACAGCTTTGACCCGCAAAGGGGCGGAGTACATTTGGACGGATGAGTGTGAGCGTGCTTTTTGCGAGCTAAAGACTCGGTTGACTACCGCCCCAGTGCTGATCATTCCAGACCGGGGAGTGGGCTATGACGTGTATTGTGACGCCTCCGGCGAAGGGTTAGGTTGTGTTCTGATGCAGGGTGGAAAGGTGGTTGCTTACGGCTCGAGGCAATTGAAGGTGCATGAGCCCAACTATCCCACTCATGATCTCGAGTTGGCAGCGGTAGTATTTGCGCTGAAGAGTTGGAGACATTACCTGTATGGTGAGCAGTTCAGAGTATTTTCAGACCACAAGAGCCTCAAGTATATCTTCTCGCAGCGTGATCTGAACATGCGCCAAAGGCGGTGGATGGAGCTACTGGAAGAGTATGACTTCGAGTTGCTTTATCATCCGGGCAAGGCGAACGTGGTCGTCGACGCTTTGAGCAGGAAGTCGAGTCACTGCGTGGCCAGCATAGCAGTCCGAGAGTGGGACATGCTGGAGCAGTTGAGCCTATTTAGACTAGAGTTGGAGGAGGTCACAGAGAGTATGGCCTTGTGCGCCTTAGTGGCTCAGCCCACGCTCTTTGCTCGGGTGCTAGAGGCACAGACTGAGGACGCCGAGACAGCAGGGATTCGGCAGAAGTTGATGAATGGGGTTGAGCTCGAGGGTTGGGAAATGGGCACCGATCAGGGTATCCGCTTTAGAGAACGACTGTTTGTACCCAGTGAGTGCAGAGACACTATGCTGCGTGAGTGCCACCACTCCCGTCTAGTTGTACACCCCGGTGGCAACAAGATGTATAGAGACATGCGGCGACAGTTTTGGTGGAGTGGGATGCGTGGGGCAGTGGCAGATTTCGTTTCTAGATGCCTTACCTGCCAACAGGTAAAGGCCGAGCACATGCGTCCCGCAGGCTTGTTACAGCCTTTACTGATCACTGAGTGGAAATGGGAGCACGTGACTATGGATTTTGTGTGTGGGTTGCCCAGATCGTCGAAGGGGCATGACGCTGTTTGGGTGGTGGTCGATCGACTGACCAAATCGGCCCACTTTTTGGGTATGAGGATGACGGATTCTGTGGACATGTTGGCTCGCTTGTATGTCAGAGAGATTATTCGTTTACACGGTGTGCCTGTATCAGTAGTATCAGATAGAGACCCCCGTTTCACATCCAGGTTCTGGAATAGTCTACAGAAGGCCTTTGGCACTGAGGTACTGTTGAGTACAGCTTACCATCCCGAGACAGATGGACAGTCAGAGCGCACCATTCAGATTTTAGAGGACATGCTCCGAGCGTGTGTGCTTGACTTTCAGGGGTCATGGGAAGATCATTTTCCGTTGGCAGAGTTTGCCTACAACAACAGTTACCAGTCTAGTATAGGTATGGCACCATTTGAGGCCTTGTATGGCAGACCTTGCAGATCACCGGTGTGTTGGGCTGAAGTTGGTGACAGGAGCTTACTCGGGCCAGACATGATTAGGGAGACGACCGAGAAGGTCACTTTGATTAGAGAGCGGCTAAAGACCGCACAGAGTCGACAGAAGAGCTACGCCGACAGGCGTCGTAGACCACTTGAGTTCATGGTCGGGGAGCATGTGTTCTGAGAGTGAGCCCGAGGAAGGGTCTTATGCGGTTTAACCGCAGCGGAGGCAAGCTGGCACCGCGGTTCATCGGACCTTTTGATGTGTTAGAGAAGATTGGAGCTGTAGCCTATCGGTTGGCCTTGCCGCCGCAGCTTGGGAACGTGCACAACGTTTTCCATGTGTCCCAGCTACGGAAGTACATAGCAGACCCCTCGCACATCATTGAGTGGTCAGACATCGAGATGGCAGATGATGTCACCTTTGAGGAGCAGCCCGTTGAGATTTTGGGTACGAAGGAGAAGACCCTGCGGAACAAGACGATTCCGCTGGTACTAGTACAGTGGGGACATCAGGGAGCAGAATCCACTTGGGAGCGCGAGGATGAGATCCGCGTGAAGTATCCCCACCTGTTCGACATTGAGGTATCTTGCTTTTAATTTCGGGGACGAAATTTCTTTAAGGGGGGTGGATTGTAAGACCCGCTTCCGGTCGAACCGGTAACTCCGGAAGTCACTCGGGACTTCTCCGGAACTCAAACGAAGTAGCCAGTATCACGGTTGGCTTCAGGGAAGAAAACCCTTTCATTTGAATATAATATTGCATAAAGTCAATTTTGGTCAAAACGAGACTTCATATCGACTAAAGCTTCAATTTTAAAAGTGTTGGAATTTAAGTGGGGAAATTAATTGAGCTAGAGGGACATTTGTCCTATTTTGGTTGAATGGGAGAAAAAGGGATAGTTATTGTCCCTTTTACCCTCCCAAAAGCTCCTACATGAGTTTCTAGCTCAAGGGCCTTTAAGTCATTGCAACATTTAGGTATTATATGTGTTGGAGAAGCAAAATCATTTCCTATTTGCATTGTTGTAGCCGAAAATTGGAGAGGAAGAAAGGGAGAAGAGCTCCCATGGAAGCTTGGAGGAGAATCTAAGAAGAAGGAACCATTTGGAGTCATCCTCTAGCCTTCCACCCTCAAAAACACTAGCATCCTCTTCATCCTCACATTCTAGAGGTAATGGAACTCTCTACTCATCTTTTCTCTTCATCTATTTTCCTTGGGTTTTGGGTGAAAAATAGCTAGATGATGTTGGGTTAAGTAGAAATGATGGGAGTTGGTGTTGATGAAGAGCTTGGTGAAGTTTTTGTGGAGAAATCAATGGTGGTTTGGAGTTTTTGAAGTGGGTTTGATTTGATGAATCATTGGAAAACTTGTTTGTGTATTGATTCCTACCATGGGTAGAGGAGTAATGATGGATTTGGACTGTTTTGGGGGTTGGCTTGGGGAAATTTCTGGGTTTGAAGGTAGATTTTCGGAGTTTTGGAGCTGGAGGTTGAAGAAGGGCGAAACTGCCCTGGTGCGTCACGGATCCGTGACGGATCCCGTGACGGGCGACGTCACGGCTCCGTGAGGGAGTCCGTGACGGCACTCGTCACGGCTCCGTGACGGTGACCGTGAGGGTTTCCATCACGGATCCGTGACCAGATCCGCGACCCACCAGAGTGAGGGTTTCTTGGGGATTTTTCGAAGTGTTTACACCTTGGTTTTGAGCTGAACTTTGGAAGGGTTTTGGGGGTCTTTCTTACTGTTTAAGTGGAACCTAATTAGTGTTTCTTTGTGTCCAAGACCTTGGGGATCGAGCTAGAGGAGCAAGGATCACACCGAGGCCCGAGGGAAGAGCGAGGTGGTGATCACCGGACTTCACCAAAGCGTTGACGAGGAGGACCTTGACGTAGGGAAAGCCTTAACCTCTCGTTTACGATGCCTAGTATGCATGCTAGGTTAATAAAATTGGAAAAGGTCCTAGATATGCATATAGGATGCGAATAACTAGCTTAATCATCTTTCAATTGCTAATAACCGGAGTGTCTAGTGGTGACCGATTAGGATGCCAATCACTAGTATAGTTCGCTTTCAATACTTGGGATATGTTTGTCTGGTAGAGGAGCCTTGACAAAGCCCTCGGATTAGTTGCGTGTTAGGATCATATGCTTGGTTGTTGTTTGCTTAGTGGATAAGCTAAAGAGTCTAATGAAACTAGTGAAATTGCATGTTTGAATGCTCTTTCGAAGGCTTTATGATTAATCGGTTGATCAGACTTGTACCTGCGCGTTGTTTGTATTCGAATGATTACTTGATTTACTTGATTGGTTGTTGGGGGTATCGAGTATGACTGGTTGTACCGCGCGGTGCAATCAGGTGATCGATGCCCCGGTGGTTCGAAACTGGTAAGTGAACGGTAAGTTGGAATTGTGTGATTGGTGTGAATTGATCTAGTGATTTGTGTACTGTGTGCTATGGGGAATTGGTGATGGGTGAACTATGTGTGTTAGTGGTTTAACTGTGGTTGGATTGGTTGGTGTTAAGTTTCGGTAAGCGTGTTGCTAAGATGTTATGGAAGTATGGTTGATACGATATGGTACCTACACCGTTGAGGAGTCCGGTGTAGGGTGAGATAGAGTTGATTGTTGTTATGGTATGGTACCTACACCGTTGGGGAGTCCGGTGTGGAATGATATATTGGTTATTTATTAAATTGCCCACGTGTGCACTCCTGCGGGAGTATGGCCCTGGGTTCCCAATGACATAAAATCCTTTGGAGACGTTTCTGAGAATCCCGATGATAAGCGCCCCGAAGGGTTGTTTCCGGTCGCCTCAATGTTATGCGTCTCCTCTGGATTTGAGGGAGAATCCGAGAGGACACATCATGTGGATCGGAGGGTGGTGACTTCATGTACCACGGCATTGATTTGTTTACTTATTACCCTTGTTTTGTTAAGTTATTTTCTGTTAACTTTATTGTTGATCTTGTTCGAGTTAAGGTCTACCTTGTCATGCGTTTTCCCTACTGAGCGTGAGCTCACCCCTTTATTTTGATGTTGTGTCTACAGGCTTGATTGAGGAGTAGAAGCTTGGGCGCTTCTCGGTGTGGGTTCATAGAGACTTCATGTTTATTTCCTTTATTTAAAAACAGTTTGGTAAAAACTTATTACTACACCCCCTGAGGGTTACTTGTACTGTACTTGAGGTTATGGATTGGAGTACTCACTGGAGATTTTCGAGGTTTAATATTGTTTCTCTGCTTTATTGTCTTCTCTTACCCGTCATGCCTCGGGTCCGGGCGATAACCGGATTTGGGGCGTGACAATTATGTTGTACCAGTAGACATCATTCTAACCCGGGGGAAAGATGATGTTGAACTAGTCGTCGAAGGATGAGTAGACGCTAGTTTTCCAAGACAAATCCAGATGACTTTAAAAGTCAGTCAGGATATGTGTTTACGCTGAATGGCAGAGCTTTAGCTGGGAGAGCGTAAAGCAAGATACCATTGCCGAATCTATGACAGAGGCCAAGTACATGGATGCTGCAGAGGCAGCTAAGGAGGCTATGTGGATTTGGAAATTCATGGCAGGGCTGGGTGTAATTAAAAACCCATCCAGCCCCGTGAATCCATCTTGCGACAACACAAGGGCCATTGCGCAAGCTAAAAGCCTAGATCGTATAACAAATCCAAACAAGTACTGCGGCGTATCCACCTCATCGGATAAATACTGAACTGAGGTGAAGTGAAGATAACCTATATTGCAACAGATGATAACATAGCCAACCCTTTGACTAAGGCAGTGTCGCTGCCTGAACATGTTAGACATGTAAAGTCGATGGGGACATATTGGAGTTTAGATTGGAACTAGGGAAAGTGGGAGATTGTTAGTCTTAGTGCCCGTAGTTCAATCCTAAATGTCCAAATGTATATATCATCGTTAGCAATAAAATTAAAGCGGCTTTATATTACTTTTGTGTTGGAGTAATATATCGATGTGTGCTCTGATCTATGCCCACCATGCGAATAGAACCATAGATCGAGATAGATCACACTCGATGGGTCCCTAGTCAACAGAGCTTCACTAGAAGCGACTAGTATGAAAGATGGCTCTTTATGGCTTACGTTCTGTTAGTCATTGGAATGGGATTCCGGAGTCTGATCATAGATATCATGTGGGACATGATATTGGACGACCCGCCCTGAATATGTGCCATAGATTAAGTCATGAACATATTCAGTGTTGTAGCTTGTCATGTATCCTTAGACCAAGGAGTCTTTGTGATCGCTATGTAGTCAACAACTGAGTTTGACCTGAGCCTAACGTTGTCCGTAACAGGGCTTCCATAACGGCCAGGATTGGCTTGGGGACGGGCTACATGAGTGACACGAAAGGCGGCTAAGGGATTTATCCCTCATACTGAGGTATGGTCGGTTCTCGGCCGCTTGATCGAGAGTGACTGAAAGAATAGCATGGCCATGCACATGATACTGGGTATCATATCTTCAGTCATCTCACATATCAAGGAACGGTGATTGAGAATAATAAGGATGACGGCTCTATGCCTTATCTCAATCAGGATATCGGAGATAAAAGGATAATGACAGGGACGACGGAAAGGTTAGAATCGACAGGGTCGATTCGTTATGTAGTGTCGGGCAATACTAAAGTTTCGTTAGTTGCCACTTAAATAGGATCAAGTAAAATGGGATTTTACGTTGATCTATTGACATGCATAAACCTAAGGGTCACACCGGAGGATGAAACTCATTGACACATTTATGGAGAATGGCCAAAAGGGAGTTGTCTCGGGACATGACCAAAACTGGGTTTTGGGTCATGTGCCCGTAAGTGAATAGGACTTTACGGATCGAGACAAGGCTTGGAGTCTTGGGATTGATCGCGTTGGATAATGTTGGACATTTCCGGTATGGAAGGCTTGGAGGCGATGAGCGAATCACGGGACCTCGTTGGAAATGGCCACGGGCCATGTTCCAAGAGGCCCATGAAAGGCCCATGCAACCAAGGCCCATGGAACTAATTAATCAAGTCTTGATTAATTAGTACTAAGTAAGCAAGACAAGGATTAAGGTGTTGGTGATTCACCACCTAACCCAATCTTGTCTTGCCATACTTTGTCATATTCACACCTTACTTGACACCATACTTGTCCCATGCCTTTAGTTGGACAAGTATGGGTTTTGTTATGTTTAAGTCATCTTTTTTCAACATAACAAACACAAGACAAGAATAGGAAACACATTTTCTCTCCCTCTTCCATGGCCATTTCGGGTTTGGCTAGTTTCCACCTCCATTTTTGTGTTCTTGAGTCCTCAAAGAGAAGAACTACGTGGCTTTGATTCCCATGTGGATACGTAGGCGTCTTGGAGACTAAAGCCAATCATTCGTTAACCGGTGTTCTTGTTTTGGTAATAGATAGTGCTGAATTTTTCTATTGTGAATCCATTCTTTGTTAGTTGTTTCATGGTTTTAATCGTCTCTTGGTTTTTATTGATTTTCCGTTGCGAGTTGGTTCATCTCCAACCCTACCTCGAGACCCAACAGATGGTCCCAAAATTGCCCCCCCCCCCCCCCATGAAACCCTACGAGCAGATATCATTCAAGCCTGGGGTAGGCGAGGATGGGGAAGATGGGTGTGAAGACTCTCACCTTGACGACGAGATAGGAAGACCGGAACACCGCTAGGAGGTAGAAGAGCGGCGCTATCGCGAAGGGAGGCTGCGCGCAGAAACCCTAACAGACGCCATTATGATTTCCAGTGTTTAGTTAGCTGTAACAAAGTTTACTCTATTTAATTTTATATTATTTTTTTTGTAAAGGTATTTTAGAAATTTCTATATATTTTTCAACTCGGTACGAGAACAATGTCGCCCAATTTAAAGTAAGGTCTGCAAAAAAAAAACATATACAAGCCGGAAAATAATCTATTCGAACCAAAAAAATCCCTCAAACATATCATAACCAATTAAAAATGGGTACTAAAATAGGTTAGAACATATGAGCTCTGTTAGGGTTTCAGAACCTCTAGCTCATGCGACGATTTTTCTCTAAGGTCGTCGTAGTTTCTCACTGTCTCAATTCGGTACTGCTGCTCCGTCGATATGACGTTCATCCTCTTCACCCTCTCCTACTCGTCCGCTGCCCATAAGGGTCATCACTACCCAATTCACATCTTCCCTGATTTCCCCAATCGCACCCCCAACTCCCATCACCACGATCACGTCGCCGCTGACATCGCCTGTCCCTTTCCAAATTATTTTGGGTGGTCTCTTCTAGTACTACCTCTTCCCCGATTGATCTCGGTGGCGCTTCTCTGAAGCCTCCACCGCCGTCTCTAGAGTCGTATCAGTCGCCGCCTTTGAAGCCGCCTCTAAAGCTGCTGCCACCTCTCTGAAACCGCCACTGGCACGTCCTTCTCCCTGGCCTCCACCACCACACCCTCCTCGACCCCTCTCTCAATTCTGGATCTGGCTAATCTTGTTGGTCTTTTTTTATTTTATCTGATTTCGTTTTTGCAGGGTCAAAAACTAGTACGCGGAGATTTAGGGACTTGTTCTCTAAGGATTGGCCCTGGGATGGATCCCTTAGAAGAGCTCTGCCTCCCGAAGAAGTGGATGATAGCAGGTTCGGTCATACTTTACTATGCATCCAGCGTTTGGGCAAGACCTCGACCAGTCGTAGTCAACTTCGTCTAGTTTTAGTGTATCGCCTTTATGACATTCCATCCAAAACTGTCAAGGACGGTCGTGTTATGAAAAGATCAGCAAATATTATTAGTGTTCTATGCCTGTTCTTCGTGGTCAGAAAGTCTCTGATGCACTTTGCGGTTTTTGAAATTCTTGGTTAATGAAAACGGTACCTTTTTAGTAAAATAAAATGGGTACTAAAATCATTAAATCGATCTTGCGATTAAAAGACAACAATGATAAAACAACATAAAATTAGTGGTTTCCAGTTAAACAAACCATGTCCATTCCTAATTGAAAATAAACGTTTGAATAACCGAGTATTCCAATTCAAGGCTAATAATGGAATCCCGATCCGGTTAAACAAACCATGTTCATCCCTAATTAAAATAGGGAGACAATGGATTGATTAAAATTCAAAATACAAGATAATAACGTATAATTTTCTCTATTACTTATTCACATGGTGAAAACTAAAAAGTGATGGTTGTTTTTCTCTCTCCTGTAATCTAGGAAGAGAAATCTAATAGAAATCACCTCTTAACCTAGTAACCATGAGAACTCATCCAAACCATTTATTTTAAAAATGGATGGATGAGATGCAATTGAGTTGTTGACTTGTTGATTGCAAAAACACAACACTTTTTTTTATCAGCAAAAATAACGATGTTATTCAACCCAAGTAAAAACTCACAAGGAGCAATACAAAGAGCGAAGAAGAAAGAAACAGAGAGAACAAAGCTGAAGGAACTGAGAAAGACTAGCTAAAGTCTTTGAGCAAATTGATGGTGTCCCTATTGCTGAAAGACGAGGTGAAACCCCAAGATTTGCAAAGAGCCCCGGACCGTTTAACTTCAGACTTTTTCCGGAGGGAGTGAGTGGGACTGTCGTCCTTGAGAGCTTTTAAAATCTTAGGATGACCATTCCGAACTCGTTTGTTTCTGCGTTTGGCCCGAGGGAGGAGCAGGCCAGGATCTACTGTCGGGGAGTGGAGATCAGCAATAAAGGTGGAGAAAGACGGGTGGGCCTGCTTGGTAGTCGAGGGAGCGGGCGATGACCGGACCGGGCTTAGGGACTTATTGAGAGCCTCCATAGAAACTGCAGGCCTGGAGGGCTGAGATTGGGGCTGAAACTCCAAAAGACCAGATTGAAGGCCTTCAGAAAGAAAAGCCTTAATCTGAGGCCCAAGTCCAGAGGCAATAAGAGGAGACGAAGCTTCCGAAAGTTGAGGAGTCTAGAGCTTGGGTAACGAGTCACGCGTGAAACAAGAGGCCTTGGGGGGAGCAGAGGCGTGCGAGACCACCTCGGGACTTCTCAAAACTGGAAAAGCAACGGGACTTCTCAACTCAGAAATCGAGGGGGCGTGACTGGGACAAGGGGATGGGGAACGACGCCGACCAAGGGGATGGGGAACGTCGCCGGAAAGACGAATAGATCTGGATGAGTTGATCTCGGTCGAACCGTCTCCGGCTTCGACAGCATCGATCCCTATTTCCCCTTCTTCCAAATTCTTTGAAGCTGAAGCAGCGACAAGAGGATTTGAGCTGCCGGCCGAGGGATTCTAAGAAGAGAGCGTAGAGGGCCGATTGACAATATGCGAGCAGGAGGGAGGGTAAAGGATTTTATCCTCGCCGGCCCCGATTCCGACTTGCTCCTCGTCTCTCAGTTCCAGGCCAGCAAGTTTAGAGCCTGGGCAGCCAAGATCCAAGATAGAAGGGAACGGGATCTCGGGGATGAGATGAGAGTCAAGGAAAGAGGCGAGGACCTGGTAATTGGAGTCTTCAATAGATAGGACGATATTCTGCTCAAAAGGCACCAAACTCCTTGAAAAAACGAGCACGAAGGCAAGGTCCAAACGGGTGGAGGAGGAGGTGCAAGGATGAACGAAGATCGGCGTTCCAACAGAGGCTGCGAGGTTGCTGAAGGTCGCCAACGACCACCCTGAGAGAGGGATGTCGGCGAAGGATATCCATCTGAAACTGCCCCCACTAGACACCGATCCCACATCCGAGAAGAAATCGACAAAACACGAACGGAGATCACTCCAGTTAGACGAAGCAGCCAAATTGAAGGATTCAGCGGATTTGAAAGAGATTAGGGATGCTCTGCCACCTAGCTCCGCTAGATGGATTTGGTTGTGCAGGGAAGGAGGGAGATTCGTCCAAATGGAGGCGGTTGAGCGCCAGCAAGAGGACACTCTGATGATGGAGGAAGCTAGCAGAGATGAGCCACAGGGGTTGGGGGAGCCCGTACAGGAAAGGACGCCATTGCCCAGAGAGGGGAGAGGGTTACCGGAGGCAGCTGGTGCCAAAGCCGGCTTCAACACAACGTCCCTGAAAGAGCGGGGTCCAGGATGGACCTGCGAGGAACTGGTTGGGCGGAAAAGATGTGGGAGCCGGAGGTCGGTCAGAAATACGGACTGAACTCTTAGCAAAATCCACAATTAGCCAGGATGAGCCCAGCCACGATCGATTTTTGGCAACGATAGCAACAGAGGCGATTTCTTTGTTGAGGAAGAACACAAAACCAAAGCGTTTGCCAGCTTTAGTTAGAGTGGAGGGGATGAAAGCGCGACTCACCGTGCCGAACTCAGAGAATAGCTTGAACAACTGATCTTGAGTGAAGTTGGAAGGAAGGTTGCAAATGAAGAGACGGGAGGAAGGTGAGGGAGATGGAGGAGGGAGGGGGGGTCAAGAGGTCTCATTTTTACCTGTACTTTCTAGAAACACTTTTTAATAAGTGGAAGTTTTTTTTTAGTAAAACTATTGATGTGGACATAAAATACATCTATTTTGGATGTCATTAGCCTACATTTATATTCTTTTTAGTCCCGAGTTAATATGAAATGATTCATTTTACTCTTATATTGTGTAATTGGTCTTGTTTCAGGGTTCGCCAAGCTTTAGGAGCAAAAATGGGCAATTCGGAAGTGAAACGGAGCGAAATTGAAAGTTGGGCAGAAGTGCCAGTAAAGCGCACCAGTTTGTTGCACACCGTGCAAAGAACTGGTGCATTCTGGACAGAGGCGTCAAGTAAATGCACCAGAAACTTGCACGACGTGCAAATTGCCTTGCAACTTAACCATGAGAACTCATCCAAGCCATTTATATTAAAAATGGATGGATGAGATGCAATTGAGTTGTTGACTGCAAAAACACACCACTTTTTAATAAGTGGTAGGGGCTTTTTAGTAAAACTATCATATTACTTTTTTTTTTACCAATTCACTAATTTAATTTTTCCCGCTTCGTTTGAACTCCATTTGGCTTCAAATTGCGCCAATATTTTCTTTTTTCAAGGGCTTTCTACCAAGATGAGTCTTGAACAGATTTTGAAGCACGAAAAAAAAAATTGGGGCTGATTTAAAAAAAATTATATTTGCGTAACTTTTATCAACACTTTACATTGTTTTTATCTACACTTTACATTGATTTTATCAACATTGGACACTATGTTTATCATCTCCTTTTTCAAAACTAAACTCGATTTAATTTTTTCCGCTTTGTTTGAACTCCGATTGGCTTCAAACTTGCGCCAATAGCTTTGTTTTTTCAAGGGCTTTCTATCGAGATCAGTGGTGAATATGTTTTAAAGCAAGAAAAAAATAAATTATGTCGGGGCTGATTCAAAAAGAAATTATATCTGGATAATTTTACTCAACACTTTACACTGGTTTTATCAACACTTAACTTTGTTTTTATCAACATTGAACACTAGTTTTATCACCTCATTTTCCAAAATCGAACATGATTTTTATCACCTCATCACATGTTTTTTTTTTATGAACACTAAGCACTAGTTTTTTCAACACTAAACACTAAGTTTATCACTACACTACACGTGTTTTATCACCCCTATCACATGTTTTTTTATCAACACTAAATTTTTGGTTATCACACTTATTATCAAAATTGAACATGTTTTTTATCATCTCATTAATTGTTTTTTATCACCTCAGTACATGTATTTTATTAACATTTAGCACTAGTTTGATACCCCGATATAAAACATTTATTAGTGAAGATTTATCAACACTCAACATTATTTTTATCACCCGATATAAATTTTTATTTTCGTGCTTCAAAATATATTCATGACTGATATTGATTTAAATCCCTTGAAAAAAGAAAAATATTGGTGCAAGTTTCAAGCTAATCGGAGTTCAAACGAAGCGGGAAAAATTAAATTAGTGAATTGGTAAAAAAAAGATATGGACATTTGTCCACATGACACCATGCTTTTACAATTATGCCCTTACTTGTGTGAGAAAGGCTAAAATAGGCGTGGAATTGGGGTGATGATTTGACATCTGAATGAATGTTGGATCATAGATTTGTTGTTAGGATGAGTTCTTATGGTAACTATATTAAGATAAGAGGAGTTTCTAGCCCATTTCTCCCCTTTAATTTTTTTTGAAACGGTAACGAGATTAAGGTACATTACTGCAAATTAGGATTACAAATAGGACCGAGGTCCTGGGCTCCAGAATATAGTCCTGTTTCCCCGTGGGGTACCTGGCACTCGTGGACGCGTAGAAATAGTCTGCTTAGCCTTCACATACACAAAATAACTAGAGATCTCGTTCCACCGTCCCATACACAAAAGGAAAAGCCAAACTAAACCAGAAATTCAAAACATAAACGATGTCCAACAACCAAATAATCCAACTAAGAAAACAACAATAAAACCAATATAAAAACGTAGACTGTAATGCTTCCAGTGTCATCCCGAGGCGAGTAAGCACCACCCACCCCGGGTCTGGGGGATAGGGTCATTTTCCCTCCACCCTCCTTAGGTACCTCTCATTGTCCCTAGCGGGGCTGCTTTGAAGCCCCCGCCTGTTGATCATCTCCCTCCTCCTCATCCTCCAGTTATCGTAAGGAGACTCTAGATAGGTCAATTGCCCTCTTCATCTTATTTGTACGGGTGGAGTACGGTCCCACCTTGCCTTTCCCATTTCCTTTAGTCTTCGTAGTCTTTATCGGACCTCGGCCCACCATAAAACCCCTCGGTTCTTTCTACTTCCCTCCTCCTAACAGGAGGTTACCCTTAAGTCTTGCTGCAAAAGCTTGCAGGCCCTCATCCTCGGGGATGTTAGCCAGATCATCGGGTTTTGTGATCCCTGCGAATCCTTCTAACGCTCATGGATGCGCCTGCTGAGTACTTGAAGCTATCCCATCGGGACGCTCCTTAGCCAGATCACCAGATTCTGTCACCGCATCTCCTTCAGCTGTTAGGGTTAGAGCTAAGAAGCCCGAGGGTGGGAGCAATGGACCACTCCCACTCTTCCTTGATTCCCTGGTTGGCCCTAAATTGAGAGCCGTCAGGAGTTCATCCACTAGGGGCAAAAGAGGTGCCCTCGGGGCACCCCAATCCGTGCGTATCAACCTGTCAACAATGAGGTCCATGCAAACCCTAAGGGATTCAGTAAAGCGAACCTCTCCACTACTCACGCCTTGAATATTTACGCGGCACTCCGCTATCCTGTGGGTCAGTCGACCACACCTTGCACAATAACCAGGAAGTCGCTCATACTGCAATTCCACCATAAAGGATAGACGGTGTCCTGGGAACTGAAGCTGAAGCCTTCTTCGTAGCGGCCTATCCACATCAATACCCACACGAAAGCAGAGAAAATCATCCAAGTGGCGTTGAAATGGTATAGGGGCATAATTTACCTTAGTGCCCAGGGAGATTGCAAGTATGGATCGAATTGCTGGATTTCGAGCATCTCCCGATACATTGAAAGCTCGGACCCCGATCTCCATGAAGCGGAAAATTATTGCACTTGGCTGCATGCATGGTAGCAGAGGCACCAGTATGACCGGATAACCATTGAAGCCCCACGGGCCCCGATGCCTGATGTTCTCCATCGTTGCTTCCGTAGGGAAATGGAAGGAAACGATGTCCTTATTCAGGCATTCCACGGCAAGACCCCGAACCTTCAATCCCTTAATCATCGTTCCACACAGGGCTGAGACATTGTAGCTCTTAACCCCCACGATTCTACCTGCGAGGGACAATTGATATCGGCCCGTTGGGATAGCTTCGGCCGGGACGATGACAATCCCATCTTCTTCATCCAAATCCGGCAGCTCCGATAGCGATGGTCGTGAGGCAAGTAGGTTTCCCGGTGGTCGCATGGCCGCCGCAGAAGACGACTCCCCGATTGTCGACTTGGATCTGGGGACATGCACAGGTGCCGGAATTCGTCTCACTCTCTCCGATAATGGATCAGATGTTAGAGGGAGGACAAGGCGCAACCAGGTTATGGAAGGCGTTGCTAATGGAGCGGGCAGGCTTGGAGGAGTCATGGCTGGCTTTGGGTGTACGGGTACTGCAGGCGACGTGGAGGCATCACCGCGGGGGAAGGGGTGGGGGGCGATCGGAATAAGCTCTGCTATCCCACTCGATGGTGGCGTCGTCTTCGGTGGCAAGTCGAAAATCGATCCCGTCGTTGCATGCGGTCGAAGGTTGAGGTCCGACATCAGATTTTTGCCCCTGAAACAATGGTTTTGCTACAATACTTTTGATTCTGACCGGGTTTGCGAAGAATTGCTGCTAACCATGATAAGCGGGCTGGAAATAGTAAGGGAATATGAACAGATCTAGTTCAGAAAGGGGAGAGGGAGAGGAAGAGGTGGGGACGTATTTTCAGTTTTCTTCTCCTCTTTAATTTGGTATACCTTTAATGCATGTGTTTCTTTACTTACATCATAAATCTCGATAGATGTGTCACTATGTACTTCACTCGTGCCTTTGTCCTTATTTGTCAGTGTGTATGTATATAATTAATAGTAAATCTGCACTGATATCCGGAAATTTAATCACCAGCACCTTCGCGCAAGATTGTTTCTCCAGTTCACGTATATTGGTCAGAAGTTTTTTTTTTTGAACAGAAAGCTTCATTAATAGTTAATGAAACTTACAAACCGGACCATATACATGAAACAACGGAAGCGTTGCATCCGTCAGTCGTTTTCGAAATCCGAAAAACAACTAGCGAGATTATTCGCTCTCGTAACGGGCGACACATCGCCTAGATAACCAACCACTACCAAGTCGGGTTTTCTTATCGACTCTCCGAAGAGGTCGGTCGATAGAAAAACCCGACTGGACATGCCACCAGAGGCAGCAGCCACACCTGCCGAAGATCCGGACTCTCGACAGGGGGGACAAAAACTATACAACATAAACAAAATAAATGACAAAAACAACGATGAACATAAACTACTCGCGGCCGGCCTGCGAAGACTAGGGCGAGGAGGGCGACGCCGATGGGAGTAGATTTGATCCGCTGGGGGCTGATGAACGGATCTGGCTGGGTAAACACTATATGCAGGAGCACGGTTAAACGGCTCGGACTGCGGTGTTCCGACGAAAGGAGGGTGCAGATCTGATCGTCTGGCACAAAGAGGGGCGTGGTGAAGAGGCTCAGCCGGAGGAGTAGTTGTCATCGGTAGACAAGGCTCGAGGGAGGAGCGGGCAGCCGACCACCGCTGTCGTCGGGGGCAAAAGGGCGACGAAGGGGGTTGAGCAGGAGGACGAGGGGTTGAAAGGGGGAAGGCTGGTCTGGCCGGAGACTCGTCTGAGAGTCAGAGAGGGGCGGAAATCGCTGGGGGCGGGAGGTGGGTGACAGGTGAGGTCGGAGGGGGTCAGAGACGGGGCGCATCTGGTCGGAAGGCGGCGGATCTGGCGAGCAGCACGACGACGGCGGGGCCTGCGAGCGGTGGAAGAAGGTCGACTACAGGTATAGAAACGCGAGCAGGAACTGTTGAGACGACGACGGAGCACGGCGAACGGACAGACAGCGGAGGGGCGGCGACGCACGAATGACGAGGGGGGGGAGGAAACTGACATAGAGGGTGTCGGTAGGAACGTGAGAGGGAAAGGGAGAGGAGAGAGGCCGCCGGCTTCTATGTCCGAAGCAATGACCGTCGGCGGTGGGTCAACGAAAATGATGTACAGTAAGGTTTTCAGAGGAGGAGTGGGCTTTGTCTCCGTTAGAGAGAGAAACGGGCTTTTATGAAAATATTGGTCAGAAGTTATTAATTTAAGAACAGAGAATTGACATTAACATATTACAGTTTTAATTTTATTATAGGTTTCAGAAAAGGAGCGTAAATGTTTATCGATATATCAAAGGATGAAGATGGACACTGAATTCTTGGTTTCTCAGACAGCACCTCAAGACCAGACAAGAGACCACAGTGGATGTGAAGGGCGAGTGGCTAGGGGACCAATCATATACTCATAACTCTCCTCTCACTTGATGACTATTAAACGAATCATATAACAGAGCATCTTATTTGGTTTAATGTACACGTATATACCTATAATACCATAACATTGTAACCTGCAGCTAGCTGCATATATATTCATTATACATCATCCATGGATGGACCACCTGATCATGATGAGTAAATATATGGCAAGCAAATGATGACTTGGAGTATAGGCCATAGATTTGACAAGGATGCTGTAATGATCTCAAAGAACTCTATTTTGGGTTGATATAAAGGGTGTCCTTTAGACATTTTAAGAGCACCCATGATAAGAATAGGAAGAAGCGTCCAAAGACAATTTTCTTTTGGAAAAAGTAATGTTTGGGTGACATTGTTTCTCTCACGTGCCAATTCTCTCTCCTAGAGTCGATGAATCCGTCGACGTCTATTCTCTCTCTATCTCTCCACTTTCTCTTCGTCTCTCTTTCCTTTATTCCTTCTCTCTTCCTTTTTAGCGATTCTTCTTCAGCCATGTATCCAATTTGGTTAAAAACGACCGTCAAATCCGACTTCCACTACAAGATAACACTGAATCCAACCTTAAATATGCCCTAATCGATGGTACCGAATCCATCCCTACTGTGGGTGCTCTTATCTCTTGGTTTTATTTATATTAGTTGCATAAAGAGATGCTTCACAACACTGAACTTCTGTAGTTTCAATTGTTAGTTTTGTACGTGTCTACTCACGCGCCCCCAAAAATTTAAAACCCTAGCTACTCACTGTGATTGTAACTGACAATCTGATGGCAACGTCATTGAAGAGGGTACACATGGAAGCAGAGGTAGTCCATGGAAGGGGGAGGTTGAGATCAACGGTTCTATCCTCACAACAGGTACATGTAGAGAGGCGTCGAGCCGAGGAAGTTTTTCGTAAAGCGTTTGAAACCGTATAACTGATGTCGTCGTCGTTGATGGAAGTTCAAGCAGAGGTAGATTGTAAAGACCTGATAATTTAAATTGTCTAAAATGACGGTTTTAAAACGACAGGCGTGGAAAGCGGAGCGAAAAATTTAAACGAGTGCAAAAAAAAAGAGGAAGAAAAGAAATCAAAAAGAAAAACAAAACAAAAAAAAAAGAAAAAGGAAAAGGCTGAACCAGGCGGGCCAGACCCGGCCCAAGCTGCAGACTCGGCCAGGTCAGACCCAACCCGGCCCTCGTCCTCGCTTCGGGCCGTATGAGTCAAGGCCTGTTTGAGGCCCAAATCCCTATCCGGCCCGCGTTTATAAGGCTGAATTTTAGGGTTTCACTTCAGAACCCTCTCCTTCTTCGCGTCTTCTCCCTCTCGGCAGCCTCTCAATCCCGACTCCCTCTCACCCTCTCACTCCATCGCCGACCTCACCCCTGACCTCTCGACCCTCACCTCCTCCGTCCAGTCCAAACCACCGCACGAACACCCTCGTTCCCGACCTCCTCTCCGTCCAGCCGCGGCCTCCCCTTCCTCCCTCACATCCTTCCTCTCCGTCCTGACCTCGCCAGTCTCCGTCACTCCCTCTCCACCTCACAGTTCTCGTCCCGGGCTCGATATTTCCTTCGCATCTCCGTTCAGCCCAAGCTCCGCGTCGCCACCGTTTCTCTCTCCACCGCAACGCCGCCTTCTCCCTCGTCCCGAGCTCCTCGCCGGCGAGCTCGACGGATCTGGGACGGATTCGCCACATCCGTCCGGATCTGAGGCGAGCCTCCCACCGCGCTCCACCATGCTCACGGCCACACCCTTCCCCATCGCCGTCGTTTCCACTACGGTGAGTCGCCACCGTGAGGCTCCGGTCGGTCTGTCACGCCGGTGGCCGGCCGGTTTCAAACCGAACCATTTTCCTCCCTTTTGATTTCTTTTTCCCAAGCATTGTTGGATCTGGTTTTGTTCTTGAGACAGAAAGTAACGAAAACAAAAATAAAGAACAGAAATTAAAGTAGTTTTAATTTAAGGCAAAAAAGATTAAAACCAGTTTTGATCTAAGACGATAATTTGGACTGTTGAACGAGAAACGTGAATCGAACAAAACAGACTGTTAATCGGACCTAGAACGGGACAAAAGCGGGAACGCTGAATCGGACCTCGTGAACCGTGCCTCGAAAATCGTGCCTCAGGATCCGTGCATCGGGAACCATGCCCCGGAAAATGTGCACCGGGTTCTGTGCTCGGGACCCGAGTGCTCGAACCCGATTCGTCGTAGTAATTCCGCTTTTAGCCCGCTCGAGTTTAAAAGACAACTGTTGAACTTAAATCGAAACTGTCGTAACTTTTAATTAAACTTTGGAACCATTTTTGATTATGACTTCCGTGTTTATTTAGAGTCCGGCTTCGATCGAAGAGAAGACCGGAGGTAGCGAGCCAGGACGTCAGTAGGTAGGAGACGTAGCTATCAGTTCGCCTTGAGGTAGGGAAAGTAGCGAATACCGGTTCGATTGTGGAAAGTAACTAGTATGCATGCTAGGTAATAATATAACTGGAACGAGCATTAGTATGATAAAATAACCGGACGAGTCTTAGTAACATGTAGGATGTGATTTACTAGTGTAGCCTGAGGGACTCGTACTTGTAGCGTTTTCAGTTTCATGGTACTGTGGGTGAATCGACTTGTAAACTGGTTGAGTTTGCGTGTATTTACTTGTATTACCGTGGGTGGTTGGTTTGGGCGTGACCACGTTTGGAGTCCGTGGACGATTGTCCGAGTAACGGGACGTGGACTTCTTTTTCCTGTTGAGCACGCGATACTGGTTTAAGTGAAGAGAGTGGTTGAGGAAAAGTGTCGGTGTGTTGGACCCATTTTAAAGTGCGATGTGAGTTTTGTTCTGGTTTGATGCCCATACCGACGGACGATTCCGGTATAGGATATCTCAACCAAGTTGAGTGTGGCGGTGTGACGTTTCTACCGATAGAGGATTCCGGTATCGACTAACTGGGTTGTGTGACTCCGGGAGTTGGGTGGCAATGGACTGGAAGTTTTATTCGGATGTTCCCTGAGATAGGGTCAAGTGAACGCGTTCGTTTTAAATTTCGGGGACGAAATTCCTTTAAGGGGGGTAGACTGTAAAGACCTGATAATTTAAATTGTCTAAATTGACGGTTTTAAAACGACGGGGGTGGAAAGCGGAGCGAAAAATTTAAACGAGTGCAAAAAAAAAGAGGAAGAAAAGAAATCAAAAAGAAAAACAAAACAAAAAAAAAGAAAAAGGAAAAGGCTGAAGCGGGCGGGCCAGACCCGGCCAAGCCGGACCCAACCCGGTCGTCTTCCTCGCTTCGGGCCGTATGAGTCAAGGCCCGTTTGAGGCCCAAATCCCTATCCGGCCCGCCTTTATAAGGCTGAATTTTAGGGTTTCACTTCTGAACCCTCTCCTTCTTCGCGTCTTCTCCCTCTCGGCAGCCTCTCAATCCCGACTCCCTCTCACCCTCTCACCTCATCGCCGACCTCACCCCCAACCTCTCGACCCCTCACCTCCTCCGTCCAGTCCAAACCACCGCACGACCACCCTCGTTCCCGACCTCCTCTACGTCCAGCCGCGACCGCCCCTTCCTCCCTCACCTCCTTCTTCTCCGTCCTGACCTCGCCGGTCGCCGTCACTCCCTCCCCACCTCATAGTTCTCGTCCCGGGCTCGCGATTTCCTTCGCATCTCTGTTCAGCCCAAGCTCCGCGTCGCCACCGTTTCTCTCTCCACCGCAACGCCGCCTTCTCCCTTGTCCAGAGCTCCTCGCCGACGAGCTCGACGGATCTGGGACGGATTCGCCACATCCGTCAGGATCTAAGGCGAGCCTCCCACCGCGCTCCACCACGCTCACGGTCACACCCATCCCCGTCGCCGTCTTTTCCCCTACGGTGAGTCGCCACCGTGAGGCTCCGGTCGGTCTGTCACGCCGGTGGCCGGCCGGTTTCAAACCGAACCATTTTCCTCCCTTTTGATTTCTTTTTCCCGAGCATTGTTGGATCTGATTTTGTTCTTGAGACAGAAAGTAACGAAAACAAAATTAAAGAACAGAAATTAAAGGAGTTTTAATTTAAGGCAAAAAGGATTAAAACTAGTTTTGATCTAAGACGATAATTTGGACTGTTGAACGAGAAACGTGAATCGAACAAAACAGACTGTTAATCGGACCTAGATAGGGACAAAAGCGGGAACGTTGAATCGGACCTCGTGAACCGTGCCTCGAAAATCGTTCCTCAGGATCCGTGCCTCAGGATCCGCTTTTAGCCCGCTCGAGTTTAAAAGACAACTGTTGAACTTAAATCGAAACTGTCGTAACTTTTAATTAAACTTTGGAACCATTTTTGATTATGACTTCCGTGTTAATTTAGAGTCCGGCATCGATCGAAGAGAAGACCGGAGGTAGCGAGCCAGGACGTCTGCAGCTAGGAGGCGTAGCTGTCGGTTCGCCTTGAGGTAGGGAAAGTAGCGAATACCGGTTCGATTGTGGAAAGTTACTAGTATGCATGCTAGGTAATAATAGAACTGGAACGAGGATTAGTATGATAAAATAACGGGACGAGTCTTAGTAACATGTAGGATGTGATTCACTAGTGTAGCCGCTTTCAAAACTTAGGAACTTACCGTGCTAGTAGAATGACCATGTCGAGCCGTAGGTTGTGTGCTGATTGATATGCCTGATCTGTTTGAGATACATGTTGTGTGACTTAGGGTCGATAAGTGAAATGGTCAAGACTTGTATATCCGGTGAGCATGCTGTTATTATGTGTGGGAAAGTGTGTCGTGACTATTGCTTTGTGAACTCTTGGTTGTGATATGGTCGGGTGAGTGATAGACCGACGTGCTGTGTATTTGTGGTAAGATATTTGGGCTTGGCGAGCCGTGTTTGATCTGTGGCATTTCGATGAGTGATTGGTATTTTGGTGTGTGTTCCTTGAGGATGGTATTTTGGTTGTGATTGGGCCTACGGGTCGTGTTTGGAGCCTACGGGTCGTGTTTGGGGCCGACGGGTCAGGCCGACGGGCCATAATGTCATTGAGGCCTACGGGTCGTGTTGGGCCTACGGGTCGTGTTGGGCCGACGGGTCGGAGCCGACGGGCCACAACATATCATCTTGCATAGGGCCGACGGGTCGGAGCCGACGGGCCACATCATATCATATTGCATAGGGCCGACATGTCGGAGCCGACGGGCCACATCATATCATAGTGGGCCTCCGGGTCGTGGTTGGGGTTGCGGGTCGTGGTTAGGCCTGCGGGTCGTGGTTGGGCCTACGAGTCGTGTTGGGCATTGGTGCCGTGTTTCAGCCTCGATGATCTATGGTCCTTTGCAGACGTTTCTGAGGGTCCCGACGAATGCGTCCTCATAGGGATGTTTCCGGCATTCTCGACGTTATACGTCTTTTTGACGTTATGCGTCACCTCTGGATCGAGAGGTAGTCCGATGGATGCTTGACCTACCGGTTGTTACGATGGTATCGTGCTGTGTACAACCGGCAGAGTTTGGGTATTGTGGTACGGGACGTGTGTGCTGTTGGTTTTTGTGTTGGTTGCGTTTGCTGTTTGTTATTGATTGTTGTTGTGAAAGTCGTAGTTAAGAGTATTGTAAGTTTGGCTATGAACCCTGGTTGGTATTTAGTCGTGCTGTACTAGTATGCCCTAATTGAACGGTTACTCGTGGTGGTGAGCCGAGGTTCATCACTTTAACTACTTTTTTACTGGGCGAAAGCTCACCCCTTACTTTGTGGTGTTTCAGGTGTTGGGCGGGATTATGCTAGTAGGACACAACTGAGCTGGGGAGCTGGCGTGGGTCTTGTCTAGTAGGTCTAGAGACGTACCGTGTTTATGGACTAAATACTTGTTTTAATGATTATAAATTTCAGAGTTTCATTTAATGTTTATTTTTAATTATTTTCGATTAAAATTATTGTGATTTTAGTTCACGTCTCGAGTCTGGTCAAAATCGGATTTGGGGCATGACATAGATATAGTCCATGGAAGTTGGAGGGTTAGATCGGTAGTGTTGTCCTCGCAATAGGTTCAGGCTGAGAGGTATCATGCCTAGGGAAAGGAAATCCTAGTGGAGCCTGGTTTACCACGATTGGCTCCCTTACCTGAGACGTCGACGATTATAGAATGGTTGACAAGGATTGAGAACATGGTCTGAGGAGGAAAGGAGTCAATGCGAGCGTCACGGGCACCGCCTGTTGGACATGTACTTCAACCAAATAAGCTTTTCGTACTAATTCTAGCTGATTGGGTATCAATTAAGGGTGTGAAGGAGGTGTTCAGGGATGTTAGTGAGGTGTCAAACGTCTATCTACCAGGATATGCGAAAAAATAGGGATGCTTTTTGGCTTTGTGACCTTGAAAGAACAAAGTGCGGTTAAGGACGTCATTCGTTTGCACAAATGGTTCGATTTGCGTGGGAGGACCATTTTTGTGGCTCAGGCATGAAGGAGCCTTCACTAGATGATAGGGAGGTACCAGGAGATCAATGGTTCCTCCCATGTTAGTGACGATGATGTGGAGTTAGTGGGAGATTGTATGGTGTCCTTGGAGCCTGATTTAGCATTTGGGGAGGAGGTCAAAAAGGGTTGGCTGGGAGTGACTCACCGTACTCTTAGTTCTACTCTGATTCAGGAAGAGGTCGAACGACAAGGACTGATTGGAATTCGAGTTAGGATTTTGGGGAATCGAGTGGTTATGATCACATGCCCGGATTCAAAGCTCGAAAAGACTATGATAGAATCAAGGTGGAGAGGGTTATCCGAATGGGTAATGATGAGATTGGAAAAAGAAGACATCATGATACATGGAGGCATCTTCCAATGGTTTAAGGTTCATGGATTGCCCATTTCGGGTTGGACCTAATCGAATATAGAAAAATTGGTTGGTACTCTAGGGCATGTAGGTTTTGTACATCCGTAGGCGTATTCGAGTAATAACTTGGAAACGACTTTTGTCTAATTGAAGGTTGAAGCAAGTTATTATAAATCTGAGACCAATTGAGTGAGTTTGGGAGGGGTCCTTTGTAAGGTTAGAATTTTATCCGTGGAAGCCTCATAGGTCCCTAGGCTTACCCAGTCAGATGGTTCAATGTTCATTTCAAAAGGAGGACAGGAGAGAGCCCTTCTAGGTACCTCAGGTCGCATCGTTGATTGGGACGATTAGAGTGTCTCGTTTGGTTTGGAAGGAGGCCAATCTCCATCTGATCTTGTTTCAACTTTATCTACTCCTTCTTCTCCCGAGGTTCGAAAATTTGGTAAGACCGTGGTCTTGAAAAGTAATGGTTCTTGGGATAGTTTGGTTGATGTCTCTGAGACCACTTTATCGAAGCCTCTTGTGGAAAAAGCAGTTGAGAGGAAGAAGTTCTATAAGTTAGGGAAGAATGTTGATTCAATCCCTAACCCGATTACCATTTGTAATACGTAGTTGGTTGATGAAGTGTGTGGCCCCGAGCCAACTTTATTGAAGGGTATGGGAAAATCGAATACAACAACTTGGAACTTTTGTAAGTTAGTTGGTTTCAAATGTAAAGGAGCAGAAGATGTTCTACAACAGCAGCTACATGTCTTAGACGAACTGGAAAATCCCTGGTTCTCAAATCAAGATTTTGAGATTTCTGAGAGTGAGGAGGAGTCACCGGGAGGCGTTGACGACTCTTTCTTCGACCTAGTGATTACGAGTTGAGTGATTGCTTATTTGGAGTCCGAGGCCAATGAAGAAAGGTTGGACGTATGAGGGGTGGAAAGACTAGAGGTTTCGTCATTTCAAAAATTTACGACTAGGATTTGACTTCTTGGAATCTACGACATGGCGATTTGGAACTCTTTATTTTAAAGTTTCAAATTCCTATGGTAGGAGATCCAGGTTAGGGAAGACTGGTGAATGAGGATGTAGCACTTATGCAGATGAGAGCCTTTAAGGAGTTAGGATACATGTGTATATCTGAGTTTGTGGTCGTTGTTTGAGAATTAAAGGAGGCATTGGTCCAGGCTGAGAAAGGGACACTAAGAATTCAAAGCCACTTGAAAGAACCACATTCATCAATTAAATGAGATACATTAAGTATGATCATGATGTTAGTCTTAGTTCCCGTAGTTCAATCATAAATGTCCAAATGTATATATCATCATTAGCAATAAAATTATAGTGGCTTTATATTACTTATGTGTGGGAGTAATATATCGATGTGTGTTCTGATCTATGCCCACCATGCGAATAGAACCATAGATTGAGATAGATCACACTCGATGGGTCCCTAGTCAACAAAGCTTCACTAGAAGCGACTAGTATGAAAGATAGTTCTTCATGGCTTACGTTCTGTTAGTCATTGGAAGGGATTCCGGAGTCTGATCATAGATATCATGTGGGACATGATATTGGACGACCCGCCCTGAATATGTGCCATAGATTAAGTTATGAACATATTCAGTATCGTAGTTTGTCATGTATCCTTAGACCAAGGAGTCTTTGTGATCGCTATGTAGTCAACAACTGAGTTTGACCTGAGCCTAACGTTGTCCGTAACAGGGCGTTCATCCCTTTGTAAAGTAATCTAAGTGACTTCACAACGCGATGAACCCTCTCTCCTTTTCTGATTTTGTTCGGTGTTGGTATCGAACTATGATTCTTATTGCAAGATCGTTTCTCGATCCGTTGCTCAACCTACGCGCCATGTCAAGGTTTTAACCAAATCGAAATTTGTAGCGACTGGGTTTGATATAAACACATCACAGAAGGTACCCAAGGCTAAGAGGAGAGGAGTTGTTCTTTCCGATGGCAAAGAAGATCTAGTGGGCGCCAATCCGACGAAGACTACTGTGGTGAGTGGATCTTGTGAGCCACGTTCATCTGAAACGACAGGCGAAGCGGAGACAAGGTTTGTCCGTGCGAGCGTTGATTCGATCTCTATAGGTGAAACACGTTCAAGGTATGCGTCGAACAAGAAGAAGACAGAGTTCAGCCTCCAATATGATGAGGTATATCTTTGCAACTTACCACTTGAAACCAAGGACACTTGGATTAAAAACGCTTTGGGAGGTTTGGTGAAATTGTCTCCTCATCGGTGTCTCGACGGCCAAATCGCAAAGATCAATTTTTTGGCTTTGCACGATTCCATTCGCCGGAGGCGGCAGAACAAGCCATTGCCAGCCTTCATAACTTCAAGCTTAATGGGTATGTTTTGTTAGCTTCTCTTGCGCGGAGACGAAATCAAAAACAGAGTAATTCTGTTCGTTTTGAAAAGATTGGTAGTAGGAATGTGGAACCGACGAGTAGTGATATCCCACTGGAGTTGCCCGGAGGAGGATCGCCCGTTATTTCCCGATCACCATTACAAAAAGATCTTCGCGTTGGGATCTCCAAATCTCAATCTCAATCTGTGATTGCTACCAGAGATTCGATGGATCTAGGCGTGATTTGCGCTGATGAGATTGTCACAGCTGCAGAGATCGCGGACTGTGAGATCGCAGATCGCGTTAATGGTGGAGATGACCCAATTACAGAGTACGGATTGGCGGAACGTGAAGGTGGGATTGTAACTGAAGGTGGGAAACTTGATGGGCCTATGGACCAGCCCATGTCGCTGAATCAAGTTGCTGCATTTACAGTCTCGCATGATTTGAAATTTGTAAGTGAGTTGCCAGACTCTTTTTTTGGGCTTACATCTGGGCCCACGGCTCAACAAGGCAGATCCTCGTACCCGCTGATTCCTGCTCCACCATCTACCGGGCTTGAGCATATTATTCTTGAGCTTGGGCCGGCGGAGGAGGGTCTTGCGTCAGATGCAGAACTTTCACGGTTCGATCAGGATTCTCCTGTATTGTCGCCTGGAACGCTTGCAACCGCAAAGAAGACTAAAGGGAAAAAGAAGAAGATGAACCACAACCTATTATAAATAGAACTCGTTCTCAACCCCGACCTTCAGTGTGCTTGAAGTTCAGCGTAGAAATGAGGCTTGGAGACATTTTTTCAGTATAGGGACTTTGCTAAAGACGGGGACCGAAGACGCGGTCCTTCCTTAGTGAGGTGTTGGTTTGGTTGTAGGTTTTCTCTGTTTCTTTCTCTCTGTTTTAGTTGTTTTTTGCTGTTAGTTTGTTTTTTTTCTTCTGTTTTTTTGGGAGAAGCACATGTCATTTTGTGGTATGGGTTCTTTGCAGGTCTCTACAGGATAGCCTTTAGGCAGTCCTCCCTTTTCTCCCCTTCTTGGGGTAAAAAGTTTATAAAAAATCGCTTATAAAAAAAAACAAGGCTTCCATAACGGCCAAGATTGGCTTGGGGACGGGCTACATGAGTGACACGAAAGACAGCTAAGGGATTTATCCCTCATATTGAAGTATGGGAAATATATCGATTCTCGGCCGCTTGATCGAGAGTGGCTGAAAGAATAGCATGGCCATGCACATGATACTGGGTATCATATATTCAGTCATCTCACATATCAAGGAACAGTGATTGATAATAATAAGGATGACAGCTCTATGCCTTACCTCAATGAGGATATCGGAGATAAAAGGATAATGACAGGGACGACGGAAAGGTTAGAATCGATAGGGTCGATTCGTTATGTAGTGTCAGGCAATACTAAAGTCTCGCTAGTTTCCACTTAAATAGGATCAAGTAAAATGAGATTTTATGTTGATCTATTGACATGCATAACATAAGGGTCACACCGAAGGGTGAAACTCATTGACACATTTATGGAGTATGGCCAAGAGGGATTTGTCTCGGGACATGAACAAAAGTAGGTTTTTTTGGGTCATGTGCCCGTAAGTGAATAGGACTTTATGGATCAAGACAAGGCTTGGAATCTTGCGATTGATCGCGTCGGATAATGTTGGACATTTCCAGTATGTAAGTCTTGGTGGCGGCGCATCACGGGATCTCGTTGGGAATGGCCACGGGCTATGTTCCAAGAGGCTCATGCAACCAAGGCCCATGGAACTAATTAATCAAGTCTTGATTAATTGGTACTAAGTAAGAAGGACAAGGATTAAGGTGTTGGTGATTCACCACCTAACCCCATGTTGTCTAGACATACTTTGTCCTATTTACACCTTACTTGTCACCATACTTGTCCCATGCCTTTAGTTGGGCAATTATGAGGTTTGTTATGTTTAATTCATCTTTTTTTAAAATAACAAACACAAGACAAGAATAGGAAACACAACTTCTCCCTCATCTCCCTTGCAATTTCGGCCAAGGGAAGCTCCCACCTCCATTTTTGTGTTCTTGAGTCCTCAAAGAGAAGAACTACGTGGCTTTTATGATACGTACGCGTCTTGGAGACTCAAGCCAATCATTCTTTACCAGGTGTTCTTGTTTTGGTAAGAAATAGTGCTGCTTTTTTCTCTTGTGAATCCATTCTTTGTTAGTTGTTTCATGGTTTTAATCGTCTCTTGGTTTTCATTAATTTTCCGCTGCGAGTTGGTTCATCTCCAACCCTACCTCGAGACCCAACACATGAACCATCTTTCAATGTGCAAAATGGATTTTGATTCAATTATCGGGTAAGGAGCTAACATTGGTGAAGATGGGGAAAATTAGGATTTTGAGAGCGACATTGGTGAGGTTTATAATGCCTCCGGCTAGATCAACTCTAATTGCGTCTTTATTTAAATGAGGTAGCCCCAATAAGAAGATGTGTAGGAAGTCCTTGGCTATAAGACTTAAGAGCATTGGAAAGAAACATTGGATGATGTGCCACATTGAAGGGCTTCGGGTTAAGCTAAGGAGTTTAGGGCTTCGAGCGCAGGATGAGTGGGTGCAGAGACGAGTGGTTTAAAGATAGTGGAGATCACTTTGGAAGGGGTTGGTGAAGATTTTCTCTTCAACGATAAGCCAAGTTCGGGATTGATGAGGGTGATAGACAGTTAGGTCTGGTGACAAGTAATTGACACTGCACCAAAATGTCACTTTAATGACCGAACGAAAGTTGTTGGTCTATAATGAAACTTTCATCAATAACCAAACGCACCGACCACATAGTTTTCGATCGATAATGCAAATTTCATTAATATGAATTTATGGTTACTCGATAATGAAAGTTTCAGTACAGGCTGAAAACTATGTGGCCGGTAGTGAAACTTTCGTTACCATAACTATGTGGTTGATGAATTCTGTCAAATTCATTAATACACCATCATTTTTTTCCTACCTATACCTACTTCAAAACCATCATCCTTCTTCTTCTTTTTCTTCTCCCACCCCTCAACACATTTTTTCTTCTCTTCAACAAAACTCATTTTCCTCCCCTAAAGTTTCAATTTAATCTTTAGTGTTGAGAAGTTGTATTCCTTGAAGTTAGAAAATGGTAATTTTTCTACTATCCATTGAATATTTTGTTAGTTTTAAAAGATGATTTTTTTTTATTTGTTGATTATATTTTGTTTGATTTGTTGATTTCATATATGTTGTTCCATTAAAGTTGGCAATGTTTGTGTCAAGCAAGATGTTTTCCAAGAAGCCATCAGACATCATGTGTGCCCAACCGCAAAGCCTGAAAAGATGTCAAGCCAGATATATGCGTATCTGGTGCTTCAAATTTGTTTTCTAAACAAAAAGATATTCAAGCGATGGAATTTTATTCATTTTAGGAAGAAAGATATGTTTCTCAAACTTGAAAATACTTATCTAATAAATATTTGTTCTATTTATGAAGTATCATATCACAAGGAAACTTGAAGATACGGTTCCTAAGTGTTGAAGATTTGTTTTCTAGTTTGGATATACTGATGCGATAGATATCAGGTCTATCTAAGAAAACTGTAACGCAAGGAAATAAAGATATTTGGGTTTCCTAGTTTAGATATACCTCTGTGATTTGTTTCCTTAATGTGAAGACATTTAAGGAAATATTCTTGCGCAAGGAAACTTAATGATTCAGCAAGATTACGATTGCAAGGATTAAGGAAACCTAAGGAGGCACATTCATAAGTTGTAAGAGCTATATAACTCGTGAATATATTCAGAGCTCAATTTGATCGTTTTCTGATCGAAGATGTTAGATCAAATGTCATCTGACATCTTGAGCACACACATGACATAATTTGAAGATAAGTATCGCTCATTTCTTTATTTAAAGATAAGTATCTTATGTTTCCTACTTTGAAGATATTTCTATTCCAAGCATCAGATTCGTTTAAGATTGGTTTTGTCACGCCCCAAATTCAGTAGAACCGAACTCGGAACGCGAACGTTTAAAACAATAAAACATTTTCAAACCTTTTAAATAAATCACTTTAAAACCACCATTTGTTCGTCAAAATAATTAGTTACAACTCAAAGGTCCGTCCCAATAAGCGGACAAAATACAAAGTGTACGTCGCTAGACTCAAAAGAAAACTCGGACTCCGCTCCTAGCTCTTCAAGCTTCAAGAGCTCACCTAGTCCATCCCGCAACCAGTACCTGTAGGAAAAGCAGCTAGGGGTGAGCGTTCCCTCACCACCAAGGATAACAGACTGACTACGGACTACTTAGCAGACAATGCCGGTAACACCAACAACAGCCCAAACACCGGGGACTACTATCCCCAAACTCAAGTAACCCGACTGACACACGACCGTTACTTTCCTCAATCGACTCGACACTCGGACACGTAATGTAGACCCGACACAACGATTGACGACTTCCTCCAAAGACACGAAAGACAACCACGCAACACCCAAGATCACAAAGGATCGCACACCAAACAAGATCACAAAGGATCGCACTCCAGCTTCTCAGTAACCCCCTCACGCACTTTGCCGATCCCTGTCAGGCCAGGCGGTCGACTTGTCGCCACTTTGTCAATCCCTGTTATGCCAGGCGGTCGACCTGTTGCACTTTTCCCGACACAAAGTCGGATCAGGCTGTCGACCTGTCACCACTCACGCACGCGCGGCCAGGACCCCTTTCCTCACGGGCGGGCCCCCTACCCTGTCTGAACATGCAGACGCGTGCGATCACAGGACCCCCGTTATTATGAAGCGGGCCCCCAACCTCAGGTAACCACAATCACAATAACAAGAAAAGTTCAACAAACAGCAACAAGACCGGTCTAACACTTCACAGGCACTCATGGACACCCAAGACACACCAACAGTAACTCACGGGCTCAACAACCCCACGAGCACTCATGGCCTCCCAAGACACACCAATAGTAACTCACGGGCTCAACAACCCCACGGGCACTCATGGCCTCCCAAGACACACCAACAGTAACTCACGGGCTCAACAACCCCACGGGCACTCATGGCCACCCAAGACACACCGACAATAACTCATGGGCTCAACAACCCCACGAGCACTCATGGCCACCCAAGACACCAAGAGTAAAACACGGGCTCTCATGGCCACCCAAGACACTAACAGTAAAACACGGGCTCTCATGGCCACCCAAGACACCAACAGTAAAACACGGGCTCTCATGGCGACCCAAGACACAACAGTAAAGTGCGGGCTCTCATGGCCACCCAAGACACAACTACACAATCAACCTCCGGGCATAACCAATGCCTCCAGCAGTTCTAATATCAACAAGCTCACAATCAACCTCCGGGTATAACCAAATGCCTCAAGTAGTTCTAATATCGAAAGTTCACTGCTCCTACGACACTACTAAGTGTCACATGCATTTCTATTGTTCGATACGTTCCCGTATCATACGACACCACCCGGTGTCGCATGCCTTTCTAATATTCGATAAACTTACTTAACCCACGACACCCCAGTGTCACATGCATTTCTACTGTTAACCTTCCCTAGTCAGGGCCGAGATCCGGCTACTTTTCCCTATAGGTACTGGTCGCGGGATGGACTAGGTGAGCTCTCGAAGCTTGAAGAGCTAGGAGCGGAGTCCGAGTCTTCTTTTGAGTCTAGCGACGTACACTTTGTATTTTGTCCGCTTTTTGGGACGTACATTTGAGTTGTAACTAATTATTTTGACGAACAAATGGTGGTTTTAAAGTGATTTATTTAAAAGGTTGAAAATGTTTTGTTTTAAACGTTCGCGTTCTGAGTTCGGTTCTACTGAATTTGGGGCGTGACAGCTTGGTATCAGAGCTCGAGGTTTCACACCTCGGACTGTACGTCAATTAGGTGGGGAGAGTCGAGTCGGTGAAAGTCCCGTCGTGCGTGGTTGCGCAATTCGAAAACCGTGTGTAGACCCGTGGTGTCTTGAGTCCTGTTTGTGATTGTGTGTATCTGCAGTATTTTATTACTAGCACACTAATTATTTGTTGTTGCGTGAACGTTTTTAAGCTGTCGAGGGTCGATTCAGGAGCGCTCCTGTAGTCGAACGTGACGGTGCTGATATCAAGTCGGTACAACGTAGTTCGGGGACACCTGGACCGCGTTGTAGCTACGTGATGTCAAAGAATGAGGTTTTATAATGAAAGGGAGAAAAGTTTTAAATTTGGTTGGCCCTGTGGGCGTGTGTGTAAGTTGGTTGGTCCGGTGGGTGCGTTTTGATTTTGGTTGGTCCGGTGGGTGCGTTTTGACTTTGGTTGGTCCGATGGGTGCGTTTTGATTTTGGTTGGCCCGGTGGGCGTGTTTTGGTTTTGGTTGGCCTTGTCGGCTTGTGATTGAAGTTGGGTGACTTGTGTTTGGTCTTTAAATTGTTGTACGTGTGTTGTTAGTTTGGTGGTCGAATGTCTGCGACGCATAAGTGTGTGGGTCGCTAGGAGAAGGGTAGGATGCGAGTGCCCTAGGGTAGGTGTGACGATGTGTTAAGTGTGAAGTCGTTGCAGCTACGGGACGGGCCATGGACCGGCCCGGTAGGAGACGTGGTCGAGGCCACTGTTTTGGCGCGGAAGGTGAAATGGACCGGGTGGCTTACCGGCCCGGACGACAGAACGGACCAGGTGGCTTGCCGGCCCGGACGGCAGCACGGTCCGGATGGCTTGCCGGCCCGAACGGCAGCACGGTCTGGCTGGCTTGACGGCCTGGTCCAGTCAGCTGCTTTCAAAAAAAATTGGTTTCGTTGTGTGGTTAGTGTTGCTGTTACGTGACTTGGTGCACATTCGTGCAGTTTATTTGAGGTTTCCTTCATGTGAGTGGGTTATTCGAGGTTTCCCTCGCGTGAACGGGTGGTTTGAGGTTTCCTTCACAAGAGTGGGTTATTTGAGGTTTCCTATGTGATCGGGTAGTTGGGGTATTGAGGTTGTGAGCAATAGTGATTCGCTGAATTGAGAACATAATCCCCGTTTCGAGGTTTCCCTTACGTAAGATAGTATTTGAGGTATTAATGGGTTGAGCAGTGTGACGTTTTGGTATCAGGTTTTGAGGTAGTGGTTTTCCCTGATTAGATGGGTAAGTCTTTAGTGCTTTACTAGTATGCCATAATCGAACGGGTGTTCGTGGAGGTGAGCAGAACGCTCATCCCCTTTACTACTTTTCCCGCAAGGGACGAGTAGCGAATACTGGTTTGGTTGCGGAAAGTTATAAGTAAATGCATAGAGGACCGAGTGGGGGTTGCACTAGACCTTACCAGAGTGACTAATGGAGTGGTTGTTTGGTCTCTGATTTGGGCGTCAGTTTTATTGGATACCGGGGCGTCACACTCGTTTGCTTCGTCGAGTTGTGCTGGGATGTTGTGGCTGAGTTTAGAGCCGTTGAGTACACCCCGACGTCTGGACACGCCGGTTGGGGGTGTTGTGGTGTTGACTAGGGTCTGTCGTGCCTGCGAAGTTAGAGAAGCGAATTGATACAGGAGTTTGAGAGAGGGCTCAAGAGCCCCGATGCTGGATCAAGTCCTCACCCCGAGGATTCGGGTATGTTCAGAGTTGGTAGGCACGACGACGGTAGTGGAGCGAGGTCTTAGAGAGACCGCGAGGGTCCGTTAGTTTTGGCAGCGACTGAGCTTGTGCGTGTATCCGTGGGAAGGATACTTACGAAATGACCGCCTTGACGTGATCCTGGGAATGGATTGGAGGGCGAAGTACCAAGTCAATATCGACTGTTACAGGCGACGAGTGACGGTGTCAACAGGCAACACGAAGGTGTCGTGTGTTCTGGGTAGTAAGAGCGGGTTCTCCTATCGGCATTGTCCGTAGTGAAGGAGGTATCGGCTGAGCAGAGCCGTGAGTTACCGCAAGTGGTGTGCGAGTTCCCCGAGGTCCTTCCGGAGGAATTGAGCGGGTTGCCACCAGTTCGTGAGGTGGAGTTCAGGTTTGACCTGGTGCCAGGAACGGCAGCGATATCGATGGTGCCTTACATGTTCGCGCCAGCCGAGTTGACCGAGCTGAAGCGTCAGCTCGAGGAGCTTCAGGAGAAGGGATTTATCCGTCCGAGCGTATCGCCGTGGGGAGCACAAGCACTCTTCGTGAAGAAGAAGAGTGGAGAGCTCCGGATGTGTATAGATTACGGAAGCTGAACCGGGTTACAGTGAAGAACCGATACCCGATGCCGAGGATTGACGACTTGTTCGACCAGTTGAGAGGGTCGACCTGTTTCTCGAAGATCCATCTGTGGACCGAATATTACCAGTTGCGAGTCCGAGAGGAGGACGTCGCAAATACTGCATTCCGGACACGCTATGGGCATTACGAGTTCTTGGTGATGCCGTTTGGACTGACGAACGCACCTGCAGCGTTCATGGAGCTGATGAACATTATATTCCGACCGTTGTTAGATCAATTTGTGGTGGTAGTTGTGGACGATATCTTGATCTTCTCGCAGAACGAGGCGGCGAATGAGGAACATCTGAGGGGTGTTCTGACCCTGTTGCGCACACATCAATTATACGCCAACCTGGAGAAGTGCGAGTTTTGACTCGCTGAGGTGGGATTCCTCGGTCACGTTGTGTCCCGTGACGGTATATTGGTCGATCCGGCAAAGATCGACGCGGGTTTGAAGTGGGCGCGGCCCACGAGTGTCTTCGAGATCCGTAGCTTCTAGGGGCTGGCAGGACGTTTATCGGCGATTTGTCCAAGACTTTGCGCGACTAGCCGCGCCTATGACTATTTTGACACGCAAGGGAGTCGGGTTTGTGTGGACTGACCTTTGTGAACGTGCGTTCACGGAGCTGAAGGCTCGTCTGACTACTGCTCCAGTGTGATAGTGCCAAAGTGCGGGTTCGAGTATGAGGTCTGTTGTGATGCGTCCGGGGAAGGTTGTTACTTGTGGCTCCAGGCGGCGGAAGACGCATGAGCGCAACTATCCTACCCATGACCCGGAATTAGCAGCAGTAGTGTTCGTGCGGAAGGGCTTGATGTATTATCTGTATGGCGATTGATTTCAGGTGTTCTCGGATCATAAGAGCCTTAAGTACATCTCTTCCCAACGAGACCTGAATACGCGCCAGCTGCGATGGATGGAACTACTCGAGGAGTACGACTTTGAGCCACAATACCATCCGGGTAAGGCGAACGTGGTTGCCGACGCCCTGAGTAGGAAGTCGGTCCCGAGTCTTGCTAGCATATCAGTCCGAGAGTGGGACATGATATGGGAACTGGGCACGCTTTGGTTGGAGCTAGAAGAGGTTAATGGCGGCGTGGCCATGTACTTCTTGGTGACTCAGCCCACCCCGCTTGGCCGGGGAATAGAGGCGCAGTCGGTGGATGTCGAGACGACAGAAATCCGGGAGAGAGTTGCCGGTGGTGTTGACGCCGAGGGTTGGGATCGTCGTGCTATTTGGGAGTTACGGTATCGCGAAGGTTTATTCATACCGCGTAACGGTGGAGGCGACGAGTTGCGAGAGTCGCCGCATTCGCGTCTGACAGTGCACGTGGGTAGCACTAAGAGGAGCGCGACATCTGGTGGCTTGTCTAGTGGAGCGGGATGCGGAGAGCGGTCGCGGAGTTAGTATCGCGGTGCCTCACTCGTCGGCAGGTGAGAGCCGAACAAAAGCGTCCCGCTGGATTATTGCAGCCACTGCCGGTTGCATAGTGGAAATGGGGGCACGTCACGATGGATTTCGTGAGCGGTTAGCCGAGTTCGCCTACAAAAATAACTTTCAGGCCAGTATCATGATGGCACCGTTCGGAGCGTTGTATGGTAGGCCGTGTCGGTCGCCCGTGTGCGGGGCGGAAGTGAGGAATGAGGTTTCACTGGGTCTAGAACTGGATCGAGACACAATTGAGTCGGTCGTGCCGAAGCGTGAGCGGTGGAAGACCGCGAAGAGTCGGCAAGAGCTAGGCTGACAAACGGCGCCGACCTCTCGAGTCAGCAGTCGATGGCCATGTATCCCTGAAGATGAGTCCGAAAGGTGGACTGGTGTGTTTTAACCGCGGTGTAGGCGGGTTAGCCCCGCGGTGTATCGAGCCTTTCGAGGTTTGAGTAGAGGGGGAGGAGTTGCATACCGACCTGCACTGCCGTCGCAGCTTGGGAATATCCACGTTTCACAGTTGCAGAAGTATGTGCGGACCCCTCGCACGTCATTGAGTGGGCAGATGTCGAGGTAGCTGATGATGTCTCGTATAAGGAGAAACCGGTTTGGGAAATGGATCCACGAGATCAGGTCCTGTGCGGAAAGGTTATCCGCTTAGAACAAGTGCAGTGACGGTACCACGAGGCCGAGTCGACTTAGGAGCGCGAGGACGAGGTCCGCGCAAAGTACCCTGATCTGTTCGACTCCTGAGGTACGTCTGTTTTAAATGTCGTGGACGAAATTCCTTTAAGGGGGGTAGATTGTAAGAACCACTCCTGGTCAACGCTAGTCAAACCTGCGAAAAACTGGAAAATTTAAAAAATTTAGACAGACACTTAAGTGAACCTAAATTTTACCCCGAGGGTCATACCAGACTTAAGTTGACCCCAATATCGACCAAAGTGAGTTCCGGGGGACTCAGGGCAACTTTCTGACCAATTTGGGAAATGTTGACTTTTCGCTGGAAAAGTCAACCGAGCGACGTTTTGGTCCATTCGAGGACCGTTTTGGATCCAAAAAGCTTAGCCGTCGTCGCAGCGGTCTAGTTGAGCCGTTTCCTTGTAGCCCGTGAAGTTTCGTAATTTCTTGGAAAAAGTGCCCGTTCGGGGCCCGAAACAGCCGAATTTCGCGAATCTGACTAAAAATATCTATAAGATATTTTCCAAAAAGGTGTGGGACCCACATGACACGTGTTATGAATGTGATGGAAGGAAAAAGGGAGGACAACTTTACCCTTGACTTTAAAGAAAAGACAAAATGAAAAGGAAGGGTATTTTGGTCTTTTTGCTATGTGTTAGTGTTTGAATCAAAATAAAAGGGAATGGTGGAGGGTGATACACGACAATTCAGCAAATTTCAGAAATTAGGAGATAGAGGAGAGAGAAAGAGAGAGAGAAAGGGAAGGAGAGAAAAAGAAAGAAAATGGGAGATTTTTGGAGATTGTCGACGATCCGAACGTTGGATCGGGTTTATTCTTGCATAACCTTCATCCCCTCGTCGTTGTCTACGATAAGAACCCGAATTTTTCTCGGTTTGACACGTTTGTTTTCTAAGTGTTCGTTTAGAATTGATTAAATGATGAACGATTGAGGTTTAGAGTTCGTTAGGAACGTTTTGGGGCGAAAAGGAACGTTTTCCATTGTGGCCGTGTGGGGCCCACGTGCTCGGGTCTCGGGTTTTCATGTTCGGGTGGTTTAGGACTATCCCCAAGTCGTTAATTCACACCCGAAACGAATTTTGAAAATAAATTGTGAAAGTTGTAATTGACGGGTTAGAAACTTTAAACGTGAATTAAATTACTCGGAAGTCGGAAATTGATTCCGTCGAGTGCATAGGAACCCTTGAATTATTCTAAGATTGTAGAAACGAAAACGAGAATTTTTGGAGCCCCAGAAGGACGTTTTCCAAACCCGGGCAGATTCGCCATGTCGGGCGAATCGGGCCTTTCCGGGTCCATTAGTGACAATGTCGAGTAATTGGGAAGTTTGGGAGTGATCGACATTGTCGGGGTTACATTTGGGCATTTAATTCTTTAGATTCGGTTTTCGCATGCTTACTTAAAAAGTGTGTTAATTGTAATGATTGTAGACCGTGTCGCCTACCGTGGAAATAGGAGGCTAAGCGGGAATTATGGAGCTTTGCCGGAGTAAGAGTATCGGGTTTGACACGCTTCAAGAGCTAGGGAAAAGTAGCCGGATCTCGGCCATGACTAGGGAAGGTTAACAGTAGAAATGCATGTGACACTGGGGTGTCGTGGGTTAAGTAAGTTTATCGAATATTAGAAAGGCAGGCGACACCGGGTGGTGTCGTATGATACGGGAACGTATCGAACAATAGAAATGCATGTGACACTTAGTAGTGTCGTAGGAGCAGTGAACTTTCGATATTAGAACTACTGGAGGCCTTTGGTTATGCCCGAAGGTCGATTGTGAGCCTGTTGATATTAGAACTGCTGGAGGCATTGGTTATGCCCGGAGGTTGATTGTGTAGTTGTGTCTTGGGTGGCCATGAGAGCCCGTACTTTACCGTTGTGTCTTGGGTGGCCATGAGAGCCCGTGTTTTACTGTTGGTGTCTTGGGTGGCCATGAGAGCCCGTGTTTTACTGTTGGTGTCTTGGGTGGCCATGAGTGCCCGTGGGGTTGTTGAGCCCGTGAGTTATTGTCGGTGTGTCTTGGGTGGCCATGAGTGCCCGTGGGGTTATTGAGCCCGTGAGTTATTGTCGGTGTGTCTTGGGTGGCCATGAGTGCCCGTGGGGTTGTTGAGCCCGTGAGTTACTGTTGGTGTGTCTTGGGAGGCCATGAGTGCCCGTGGGGTTGTTGAGCCCGTGAGTTATTGTTGGTGTGTCTTGGGAGGCCATGAGTGCCCGTGGGGTTGTTGAGCCCGTGAGTTACTGTTGGTGTGTCTTGGGTGGCCATGAGTGCCTGTGAAGTGTTAGACCGGTCTTGTTACTGTTTGTTGAACTTTGCTTGTGTTTGTGATTGTGGTTACCTGAGGTTGGGGGCCCGCTTCATAATAACGGGGGTCCTGTGATCGCACGCGTCTGCATGTTCAGACGGTGTAGGGGGCCCGCCCGTGAGGAAAGGGGTCCTGGCGGCGCGTGCGTGGGTGGTGACAGGTCGACAGCCTGATCCGACTTTGTGTCGGGAAAAGTGCAACAGGTCGACCGCCTGGCCTGACAGGGATTGGCAAAGTGGCGACAGGTCGACTACCTGGCCTGATAGGGATCGGCAAAGTGCGTGAGGGGGTTACTGAGCAGCTGGAGTGCGATCCTTTGTGATCTTGTTTGGTGTGTGATCCTTTGTGATCTTGGGTGTTGCGTGGTTGTCTTTCGTGTCTTTGGAGGAAGTCGTCAATCGTTGTGTCGGGTATACATTACGTGTCCGAGTGTTGAGTCGGTTGAGGAAAGTATCGGTCGTTTGTCATTCGGGTTACTTGAGTTTGGGGATAGTAGTCCCCGGTGTTTGGGCTGTTGTTGGTGTTACTGGCATTGTCTGCTAAGTATGTCGTAGTCAGTCTGTTATCCGTGGTGGTGAGCGAACGCTCACCCCTAGCTGCTTTTCCTACAGGTACTGGTCGCGGGATGGACTAGGTGAGCTCTCGAAGCTTGAAGAGATAGGAGCGGAGTCCGGGTTTTCTTTTGAGTTAGCGACGTACATTTTGTGTTTTGTCCGCTTGTTGGGACGTACCTTTGAGTTGTAACTAATTATTTTGACGAACAAATGGTGGTTTTAAAGTGATTTATTTAAAAGGTTTGAAAATGTTTTATTGTTTTAAACGTTCGCGTTCCGAGTTCGGTTCTACTGAATTTGGGGCGTGACAGGTTTCCTATCTTGAATGTACTTTTATACTAAAGAATACTATTTGCTATAGGAATTGTTCCAGGTTATGGAAACTGGGTGATTGTGTTAGATCGTGACTAAGGCTTCAAAAACCTAGGGAGGCACGACTACAATAGAGGGAGCAACTATAAAAAAGCCAAAAGAATTTCCATAATCGGTTGATCGTTATTCCCACTATTCAACCGATCGTTGTTGACTGGTCCACATCAGAATTGACATCTGTTGTCACACCCCGAATTCGGTAAAACCGAACCCGGAATGCGAACGGTGAAACAGTAAAACGATTTTCAAACATTTTAATAAACCTTTTTAAAATTTCCACTTACGTTAATCAAAACAATATTTTTACAGCGGAAAATACGTTCAAACAATGAATAACACGAGCTACAAGGTACGTCGCTAACTACCCAAAGACCCGTACTTCCGGTCCTAGCTCTTCAAGCTTCGAGGGTTCTCCTAGTCCGCCTCATGACCAGTACCTGTAGGAAAAGTAGCAGGGGGTGAGCACTTCGCTCACTGCCACGGATACCGGATTGACCACGACATACCAACAGAAATGCCGGGAACACCGGCAACAACAACAACCCTGGGGACTACTACCCCAAAAACACAAATTAGACTGACGGTCACGCAATACAACTGTGAAAAACTTCCCAACCATCTCAAAGCCCGGACACGTAGTGTAGACCCCAAATCAGAGACCGAACAACCATTCCATTAGTCACACCGACAAGGTAAAACACAACTCGCACTCGATCCTATGTGCATTTACTTGTAACTTTCCGCAACCAAACCAGTATTCGCTACTCGTCCCTACCTCAAAGGCATGCAGGAAAAGTAGTAAAGGGGAGGAGCGCTCCGCTCACCTCCACGGATACCCGTTCGATTATGGCATACTAGTAAAGCATCAACAACTTACCAATCTAAACAGGCAAACAACTACCTCAAAACCTGATACCAAACCGTCACAACTGCTCACGATATCTGTACCTTAAATACTCGCTCACGTAAGGGAAACCTCGAATGGGGATAATACTCTCAACTAAGAAAACCCTATTGCTCACCATATCACCACCTCAATCACCCGATCACGTAGGGGAAACCTCAAAACGGGGATCACGTTCTCAACTAAGCAAACACTATTGCTCACCATATCAACACCCCAATTACCCGATCACATAAGGGAAACCTCAAAACGGGGATCATGTTCTCAACTAAGCAAACACTATTTCTCACCATATCAAAGCCCCAATTACCCGATCACATAAGGGAAACCTCAAAAGGGGGATCACGTTCTCAACTGCGCAAACACTATTGCTCACAATATCAATGCCCCAACTACCCGATCACATAGGGGAAACCTCAAACAACCCACTCACGTGAGGGAAACCTCAAACCACCCGTTCACGTGAGGGAAACCTCGAACACCCCGCTCGCGTAATGTAGACCCGATCCAGCAGTCACGACCTCAATAACGCACGCAATAGTAATCAAGATCACGCAGGATCACACAAAACCAACTGATCACACAACACCCAAGATCACAAAGGATCACACACCAGTCAAGATCACAAAGGACCGCACACCATCCAAGATCACAAACCACAACCATAAGCCTCAACACTTTACCGATCACGCGCCGGAAGGTATGACACACCTGACGGGAACCACAGCCCTCAGCATTTTACCGACCGTGCATCGGAGGGTACGACGCACCCCTCGGGCATAATTCCAGCCTCAACACTTTACCAATCACGCGCCGGAAGGTACGACGCACCTGACGGGAACCACAGCCCTCAATACTTTACCGACCGCGCATTGGAAGGTACGACATGCCTCTCGGGCATAGCTCAAGCCTCAGCACTTTACCGATCACGCACCGGAAGGTACGACGCACCTGACGGGAACCACAACCCTCAGCACTTTACCGACCGCGCATTGGAAGGTACGATACACCTCTCGGGCACAGCTCAAACATATATCACCAGAACAATCACAGTCATAGCCAAATATCACACAGTACTCCGCAATAGCAAAATTGACAACACGACTAACTACCACTCAGCAAGTCAGTCAACAACCATACCGGTTTAACGCCCCACAGGCACTCATGGCCATACCGTGGCACCCTATATCGATGGCAAATCGATAGGCGGGCCAACCTCCACGCCAATCACACAAATTACACGAATACTCAACAACCAGCGAAAATAACATAATGACTAGCTACCACTCAGCAAGTCAGTCAACAACCATACAGGTTTAATGCCCCACAGGCACTCATGGCCACACACAACCACAATCAGTTCATTAACCCTACGACACCACCAAGTGCCACACACATTCCTATTGTTCGACAGGTTCACTCAACCTACGACACTACCGAGTGTCACATGCAATTCTATTATTCGACAGGTTCACTCAACCTAAGACACCAACAGTGTCACATGCATTTCTACTGTTCGACATGTTTACTTGTCCTACGACACCAATAGTGTCACATGCATTTCTACTGATAAATTTCCCTAGTCAAGGCCGATATCCGGCTACTTTTCCCTACCTCTTAAAGCGTGTCAAACCCGATACTCGCGCTCCGGCAATGCTCCGGATTACCCGCTTAGCCTCCTCTTTCCACGGTCGGCGACACGGTCTACAATGATCACAAATTGAAATACTTTTTAAGTAAGCAGGTGAAACCCGAATTTAATGAATTTAACGCTCAAACGCAACCCCGATAATGCCGATCAGTCCCTAACTTTCCGATTACCCGACTCGGCGAATCTGCTCGGGATCAGAGAACGCCCTTCCGGGGCTACGAAAATTCCCGTTTTCGTTTCTACGATCCTAAAATAATTCAAGTGTTCCAACACAATCGACGGAATCATATTCCGACTTCCGAGCGATTTAATTCGCATTTGAAGTTTCTAAACCCGAAATTTCCAATTTCCACAATTTAATCCCATAATTCGTTCCAGGTGTTAATTATCGATTCAGGGATCGTCCAAAACCACCCGAACACGAAAAACCCGAGGCCCGAGCATGTGGGCCCCACACGGCCACAATGGAAAAATTTCCTTTTCGCCCCAAAACGTTCCTAACGAACCCCAAACCTCAACCATTCATCTTTAAACCAATTCTAACCAAAACCCAACCATATTTGACTCGTTTAAACTCAAACCCTAATTTTCAAACGTACCAAAACGAGAAAAGAATGGGTTCTCACCGTAGGGAATGACGAGGGGAGTTCGAATCCGCAGCCGTTGAGTCGATCGGCCGGTCGGATCGTCGGTAAATCACCAAAAACCCACCCTTTCCTTTTCCTTTTTCCTTTCCTCCTTCTCTCTTCTTTTCTCTTTTCTTTTCTCTCTCCTTTTTTCTATTTGGCCGAACACCTCCTCTGCCCTTTCCTTTTTATTTTGTTCCAAAAACACCAATCTCTTAATTACAAAACTAACACCATTTATTTATTTTTCTTTATTTTAAAAACCAAGAACCACCACTTGGGTGACATGTGTCATGTGGGTCCCACACTTTAGAAAAGTATCTTGGTATATATTTTTCAGTCCGATTCGCAAATTTCGGCCGTCTTAGGCCCCGTGCGGGCCCATTTTCCAAGAAATTACGAAATTTCACGTGCTATAAGGAAACGGCCCAACTAAGACTGTTGTAACGACGGCTAAGCTTTTTGGATCCCAAACGGGCCTCGAACGGACCAAAACGTCGCTTGGTTGACTTTTACTACAAGAAGTCAACTTTTCCCGAATTGGTCAAAAAGTTGCCTTGAGTCACCCATAACTCACTTTGGTCGATATCGGGGTCAACTTAAGTCCGATATGACCCTCGGGGTCAATTTTAGGTTCATTTAGGTGTATGTCCAAAAAATTTAAATTTTTCCGTTTTTCCGCCGATTGACCGGCGTTGACCAGGAGCGGTCTTTACATCTGTCAAAGCCATTATTATTACAAGCATATATGTGGTAACTATCCTTTGTTCGTTGTTCTTTGTTTATTATTCTAGGGCTCCTAAGCGTGTTATACTAGCGTGTTGAGAGACTAATAGAACTGAACAAAGAAGAAAATATTTGTACTCAAGATACTATTCGTAATTTAATGAGTATAAGAGTTGTGTTTGTGTTATTGATGTGTCACAACCAACCATTGAAGACAAAGTCCAATCCAAGACTGAAGGGATTGAGGAGTGGGATCGAGTTAAGAGCTCGGATTCGACTTTGTAATAATAACATAAGTTTGATCATGAGGATCTAAACTTTTATGTTTTTCATAATTATGTGATAGTGAAAACCATTCTACTAGCAGAGTACCCTAGACGTAGGTGATAGTGCATTGAACTGGTAACAAACTTGCGTGTCTTTGTGTGCTTGCTTGTTCATATCGTTTATTATTGCATACTGTTTGAAAGCAGGATGTCAATCGAACATGTCATAACATCTTGGACGACATCTTGCTACTGCACCCATCTAAAATTTTCAATATATAAATATATATATATATATATTTAATTTATTGCTTTTTTAGATTTATTCAAATTTTTATATATCATAAATCATCATCCGAATATTATGTGTATATATATATATATAGACTCGGAATCAAAGGCGAACTCGTCCAGATTTTGCAAACTGCGGACTCACAGGACGACGACACATGTCCTTTTCGCGCGATTATGTGGTGAGCATTAGTTCAACTTAATTGGGTGAATCAAGGATTTTGGTTTTAGATTCTAAAGGTTTAAAATCGATTGTCGGTGTTTGAAGGTGATCTTCATAAATAATTTATTCACTTTACTGATTAAATTTACTTTGTCATGTAGATCAAAATACCAAATGCATCAGCGAACAATGGTAGTTTGTCACTAAACCCCATTCCTGACAGGGTCAAGCTTAATGGGACAAACTACCTAGACTTGGACAAAAACTTGAGGATAGTCCTCAAATTCGAACACAAGGAATATGTTCTAGACCAGGCTTTACCTGAGGAGCCAACTAATAACGCTGCAAGGGTTGTTAAGGATGCATACCTAAAGCACCTAAGCGACGCCATTGATGTAGCGAGTATTATGCTTGGCTACATGGAGTCTAATCTCCAGGAGCAGTTCATGGAGTACTTTGAGGATCCCTATACATTGATGGGAGTCATCAAGAGTATGTTCAAGGAGAGGGCACGTATCGAAAGGTACAATGTCCTCAATGAACTTCTCTCTTGGAATATGTCAGCGGTGAGCTCCGTGGGTCCTCATGTCCTAAAGATGAAGGGACATCTCGAACATCTTAATAGATTGGGTCTTAAGATTGAAAACGAGATGGCAGCGGACATGGTTCTGCGTTCACTTCCTCGTGCGCATGATGGGTTTTTCATGAACTACCACATGCATGATATGGGCAAGACCATCTCAGAGTTGCACAACATGCTTGTAACTGCTGAAAAGAACGTTAGGGATCATGGATCTAAGGATGTTACGATGGTCAGATAGGGAAAAAATTTCAAGAGTAAGGGAACTGTTAGAGGCAAGGGCAAGGCCCTTATGCACTTGGCAGGAAAGATGAGGCTTCTGAAGCATCCTAACACTCCTAGGACTGGGGAGCCCTCATGGAAAGGGAAGGAGGTCGAGAATGTCTGATTCTACTGTCAAAAGCCTGGTCACTGGAAGAAAGATTGCAGGAAGTTTCTGGATGATTTGAAGAAGGGCGGTGGGACTGTGCCTTCATCAGGTATTTACTTTATAGAGCTCAATCTTGCTACTTCCAAAGATTCATGGGTATTGGATACCAGGGCTGAATCTCACATTTGCATTAATTATGTGTTATACTCGTGTTGTGTGTTCCAAGAGGAGGCGTAACCTGTGCGATGCCTCCACCGAGGGATAGTTCTGGTGCTTGTTATTGAGGCCAAGGATGGCGTGATAGATACCTCGATTCTCCGTGACGGGAAGGTGTACGACCGAGGTATGTACCGGTCCAGCATGCGTGAGGCCCTGATTCTACGTGACAGGAAGACGTCCGATTGAGGGATTTCCGGTCTGGGATGTTACCCCGATTCTACGTGACGGGAAGATGTCGGGACTGAGGCTTCGTGTTCCGGTACGACATAAATGGAACGGGCTGTGATAGCCGGAGACGTTGGAAATGGTTGTACTAAGTTTTGTGTGGGTCTGTTGTGTGTGTTGTGCGTGCTGTTTGGCTTTGTGCGTTGTTTTAAGTGTGATTTTGGTCTTGTGAGAGTGTTTAGTGACTCGAGATGCTGTTATACCTGAATTTTATGTTTTGCCGTGAGAGTCCGCACGTGTGATCGGTTGTGAAATAACCGTGAGCGTTGTCCTTGAGAAGCGTAAGGTGATGAGTACCAAGAGCAAAAGTGAGTTAAGTGTTTGTTTTCGGTTCTTTTGAGTGGATTTACGGGTCATACCCGAATGAAGGTTAGGTGTTGCCTTGGGTTGCTTGTGTTTGGTGGTTAGTTATGCTTTGCTAGTATGCCCTAATTGGACGGTTACTCGTGGTGCTGAACTGAGGTTCAGAACCTTAACTACTTTTCCTACTAAGCGTAAGCTCACCCCTTACTTTGTTGTATTTCAGGTGTTGAGCAGGACCAGTACTAGTAGGGTTCTCGGAGCTTGGGAGCTGACGGAGATTTTCACTAGTGCCTAGAGACATACAGTGTCTATTACTGTTTGACTCTTTTATTATAGATTTTATCGAGTTGTTGACTCGTCTAAACTTTCAAAACTTTAATTTGCAAATGAGACCCCTTTTTATTATCTCTATTACTTTATTGTTATTTGTTTTAAGTTCGCGTGTCGAATCCGGTCAAAACCGGATTTGGGGCGTGACAGGGGATGAATCTCACATTTTCCCTTATGTGCAGTGACTGGAAGGTAGGAATAGATTGAAGAAGGACAAGGTAGACCTCAGAGTGGGCAACAAGATCAAAGTTGTGGCGACTGTTGTACGATCCATTTGTCTTCTTTTGCCAAGTTGGCTTGTTTTTGTTTTAAAAGATGTATATTGCATACCTATTTTCAATAGGAATCTTGTATCTATTTCTTTGTTGGACAAGGAAGGATACAATTTTGATGTTGGAAATGGAATTTTCAATATTTTACGCAATGATATATTCTATGCTAGTGCCAAAATGGTTGGATGATTGTATGTAATAGATATGGATAACAATGCCTCAAGCTCTATATACAATGTAAATAACAAGAGGTCTAAGACCGACGACTTAGACCAAACTGTATTATGGCACCATCGTTTAGGCCACATAAACGAGAAACGAATATAAGCACTTTACAAGTGCGGACTTCTTAGTCCATTCGAATTCCATTCGAATGATAGGTGCAAATCCTGTTTGATGGGAAAACTGACTAGTGTGCCCTTCATCGGTCGTAGTGAGAGGGCGGGTGACTTATTGGGGCTGATACACTGGGATGTGTGTGGACCAATGAGTACACTTTCCAGAAGGGTTTTTAGCTATTTCATCACATTTACTAATGACCATAGTAGATTTGGTTATGTCTATTTGATGAGGCATAAGTCTGAAGCTTTTGATAAATTCAAAGAGCTTAAGACTAAAGTCGAAAACCAACTCGGGAAAAGTATTAAAGCACTTTGATTGGATCGAGGTGGAGAATACTTGACCACAAAGTTTTTAGATCATCTAACAGAAAGTGGGATCCTTTCGGAATGGACTCCTCCTAGAACACCACAGTTGAATGGTGTGTTGGAACGGAGAAATCAGAATTTATTGGATAGGGTCAAGCTCTGGAGACAACCGCATTCATTATGAATCGGGCTCCTACTAATGATGTGGAAGGGACAACATTTGAGAAATGGCACGGGAGGAACCCCGTTTTGCCCTTCCTAAAGATTTGGGGCTGCGAGGCTTATGTGAAGCGATTAGTTCGTAGTAAGATCGAACCAAGATCTAATAAATGCACCTTCGTTGAGTATCCCAAAGAAACAATGGGGTACTACTTCTACAAACCAAGCGAGAACACGGTGTCCGCCGCTCGAGGTGGGGTCTTTATGGAAAAGGAATTTATTTCCAAAGACATCAGTGGGAGGACAATACATCTAAAAGAAATTCAAGATGGTATAGATGCCTCTGAACCACTCGACAACCCAGTAGAGGAGCATGAAGTGGTGGTAGAGCAAAGACCAGTTTCTGCAACAATTCTGGAAGGTCCAAGGCGATATGAAAGGGTTAGTCGTCCACCTCTGAGATATGGTTTCTTTGTGTCTTGTGGTGGATCACGATGATCCAACTACATTTCAGGAAGCCGTGGACGGGCTCGACTCCTAGTTATGGTTGGGAGCCATGAGGGAGTAAATGTAATCCATGTCGGACAACCAAGTCTGGGAACTGGTTGATCCCATCGATTATGTAAGGACCATCGGATTTAAATGGATCTTCAAGGTGAACATGGACATGGATGGCAACCCTCTGACCTACAAGGCCCGAATGGTGGCGAAAGGTTATAGGAAAATAAAAGAGATTGACTATGAAGAAACCTTCTCCCCAATTGCTATGGTCAAATCTATCCGAATTCTTCTTGCCATAGCTGCGTATCATGATTACGAGATATGGAAAATGGATGTCAATACCGCCTTCTTAAACGAAAGTTTATCGGAGGACGTTTATATGTCTCAACCCGAAGGTTTTGTCGATCCGAAGAATAAAGGAAAATTTTATAAGTTGTTGAAATCCATTTATAGATTGAAACAAGCTTCTCGGAGTTGGAACCTTTGTTTTGATGAATATGTAATTGGATTTAGCTTTATCAAGAACGAGTATGAACCTTGCGTTTACAAGAAAGAAAACGAGGGTAAGATTACCCTTTTGGTGTTGTATGTCGATGACATACTGCTCATTGGAAACTACATCCCTACCTTGCACGAGACTAAAGCTTGGTTAGGGAGGTGTTTCTCGATGAAAGACTTAGACGAGGCTACTTATATCTTAGGGATTAAGATATATAGAGATCGCACCAAGAGGGTCTTGAGATTAAGTCAAAGTGTCACGCCCCAAATTCAGTAGAACCGAACCCGGAACGCGAACGGTAACACAATAAAACCATTTTCAAACCTTTTAAATAAATCGCTTAAAATCACCATTTAGTTAATCAAAAGAATAATTTACAACTCAAAAGCACGTCCAAACAAGCGGACAAAAGACATGGCGTACGTCGCTAAACTCAAAAGGAAACCCGGACTCCCGCTCCCAGCTCTTCAAGCTTTGAAAGCTCACCTAGTCCGTCTCGCGACCAGTACCTGTAGTAAAAGAGCAGCTAGGGGTGAGCGTTCGCTCACCACCACGGATACCAGACTGACTACGGCATACTAGCAGACAATGCCGGAAACACAAACAACAAACCAAACACCGGGGACTACTATCCCCAACTCAAGTAACCCGACTAACACACAAACTATTACTTTCCCCAACAACTCAACACTCGGACACGTAATGTAGACCTGACACAATGGTTACGACCTCAACCCAAAGACACAAAGATATAACCACGCAACACCCAAGATCACAAAGGATCGCACACCAAACAAGATCACAAAGGATCGCACTCCAACTGCTCAGTGCCGGTTGCTAACTCGCTGGGCTCAAGCCTGCCCTACGCAACTTCCCCGACACTCAGTTGGGTCAGGCGGTCGACCTGTCTGCGATATACAACGCAATACTTTTCCGATAGCTGGTCGGAAGGGGAGCTACCCTTCATCGCCAAAGAATGCTCAACCTTACCGATCTCTGTCGGGAGGCTAGCCAACACCCACGCAACTTCCCCCGATCTCTGTCGGGCCCCCCAACCTCAGGCAACTACAATCACAACCAAAGTTCAACAACAAGCGACAACACAGGTTTGACACTCCACAAGCACTCATGGCTACCCAAGACACCAACAGTAAAATACGGGTCTAACAACCCCACGTGCACTCATGGCCACCCAAGACACACCAACAGTAAAATACGGGTTTAACAACCCCACTGGCACTCATGGCCACCCAAGACACAGCAACAGTAAAATACGGGTTTAACAACCCCACAAGCACTCATGGCCACCCAAGACACGCCAACAGTAAAATACGGGTTTAACAACCCCACGGGCACTCATGGCCACCCAAGATACCAACAGTAAAACAAGGGCTCAACAACCCCACGGGCACTCATGGCCACCCAAGACACAAACAACAACCTACGGGCATAACCAAATGCCTCCAGTAATTCTAATATCAATACGTTCACTGCTCCTATGACACTACTAAGTGTCACATGCATTTCTATTGTTCGATACGTTCCCGTATCATACGACACCACCTGGTGTCGCCTGCCTTTCTATTGTTCGATAAACTTACTTAACCCACGACACCCAAGTGTCACATGCATTTCTACTGTTAACTTTCCCTAGTCAGGGCCGAGATCCGGCTACTTTTCCCTACCTCACACGCTTTCCCCAAAAGCTCACAACCAAGCTCCGGCGTGCTCACATTCACTCGCCTATCTTTCCCTTTCCTCTGTCGGTGGCATGAACTAATAAGAACACAATTTAAAACACTTTTAAGTTCGCAGACATAAACTGAATTTTAATACACTTGACGCCCAAACGCAACCCCGACAATGTCGATCACTCCCAAACTTCCCAATTACTCGACATTGTCGATAATGGGCCCCGAAAGGCCCGTTTCGCCCGACCCGGCGAATCTACCCGGGATTGGAAAACGTCCTTCCGGGGCTCCGAAAATTCCCGTTTTTGTTTCCACGACCTTAGAATAATTCAAGGGTTCCAATGCAATCGACGGAATCAATTTCCGACTTCCGAGCAATTTAATTCGCGTTTAAAGTTTCTAAACCCGTCATTTACAACTTTTACAATTTAATTCCAAAATTCGTTCCGGGTGTGGATTAACAACTTGGGGAACGTCCTAAACCACCCGAACACGAAAACCCGAGACCCGAGCATGTGGGCCCCACTCGGCCATCAAGGGTCGTGGGTGGCTTGGCCGGTTTTGGGCTGGTCCACCACCATGGTTGCAGGTCCTAGCTCCGTCCAGCCACCCCCCCGCTCCGGCAGCCACGATCCACGATGGCTGGAGCTTCCCCGAACCTATGGTCACCAGAAAACGCTCCTCCTTCGCTCCAAAACGTCTCCAACGAACCCCACACCTCAACTCCTCCATAGTCTACTCGTTTTAAACCAAACCGTAAACTTCAAACGTACCAAAACGAAAATCGAAAGGGTACTCACCGTAGGGAATGACGATGGGAGCTCGATTCCTTGATCGTTGAGACGATCCACCGGTTGAATCGTCGGGAAAACCCTAAACTCCCAACTCCTTCTTCTCTTTTCTCTCCTTCTTCTATCTCCTTTCTCTCTCCAAAAACCTTCCTTTTTTTACAAGTGTGGCCGAACCTACCCCCCTCTCTCATCCTTGTCTTGTTTCAAAAATCAACTAACACCACCACATAATTGACATGTGGCAAGTGGGTCCCACACCTTTTGGAAAATATCTTCTAGATATTTTTCAGTCAGATTCACGAAATTCGGCCGTCTCGGGCACTGAACGGGCAATTTTTCCAAGAAATTACGAAATTTCACGTGCTACAAGGAAACGGCTCAACTTAGACCGCTGTGACGACGACTAAGCTTTTTGGATCCAAAACGGACCTCGAACGGACCAAAACGTCGCTCGGTTGACTTTTCCAACATAAAATCAACCTTTCCCAAATTGGTCAGAAAGTTGCCCTGAGTCCCCCGGAACTCACTTTCGTCGATATCTGGGTCAACTTAAGTCCGTTATGACCCTCGGGGTCATATTTAGGTTCATTAAAGTGTCTGTCCAAAAATTTTAAATTTTCCTGTTTTTCGCCGATTTGACTGGCGTTGACCGGGAGTGGTTCTTACAATCTACCCCCCTTAAAGGAATTTCGTCCGCGAAATTTAAAACAAACGCCCCTCCGGAGTCGAACACGTGGAAGACGTTATGAACTCTCCCAAGTTGCGGTGGTAACGCCAGACGATAGGCCACTGCTCCCACTCTGCTCAAGATCTCAAAAGGGCCGATGTATCGCGGGGCTAACTTGCCCCCGCTGCGTCTGAACCGTACCAGTCCCTTCCTCGAGCTCACCTTCAGGAACACGTGATCACCGACTGCGAACTCGAGAGGTCGGCGTCGTCTGTCGGCGTAGCTCTTCTACCGACTTTGTGCGGTCTTCAACCGCTTGCGTATCAGCGCGACCTTCTCTGTCGTCTCTCGGACGAGATCTGGCCCTAGAAGACTTCGGTCCTCCACCTCTGCCCCGCAGACTGGCGACCGACATGGCCTACCATATAACGCTTCAAACGGTGCCATCCCAATACTGGCCTGGAAGCTGTTGTTGTAGGCGAACTCGACTAGTGGTAGGTGGGTTTCCCACGATCCCCTGAAGTCTAGCACACATGCCCGCAACATGTCCTCCAAGATCTGAATAGTGCGCTCGGACTGGCCGTCTGTCTTGGGATGGTGTGCTGTACTGAGTCGAACCTCGGTCCCCAACGCGGTCTGCAGACTCGGCCAAAATCTGGACTCGAAACGAGGATCCCTGTCAGACACTATCGACACAGGGACTCCATGGAGATGCACTATCTCCTGAATGTACATGTTTCTCAACTTGTCGATCTCGGCAACCCACTCACGAAATCCATCGTGACATGCTCCCACTTCCACTGGGCAATCGGCAGTGGCTGCAACAATCCGGCGGGACGCTGATGTTCGGCTTTCACCTGCTGACAGACGAGGCACCTCGATACAAAATCTGCGACCGCTCTCTGCATCCCGCTCCACCAGAAGTGCCACCTGATGTCACGGTACATCTTGGTGCCACCCGGGTGCACTGTAAGACGCGAATGATGTGACTCTCGCAACACGTCGTCTCTACAGTTGCCCGGCACAAATAACCCTCCTCGATAACGTAACCCCCAATCAGCACTAAGTTCCCAGCCTACCACCTCGTCACCGCTGACGACCCTCTCTCGGATCTCTAACGTCTCGACGTCCTCTGAATGCACCTCCAACACTCGGGCAAGTAGTGAGGGCTGAGCCACCAGTGAGCACATGGCCACGCCACCAGTAATCTCCTCTATCTCAAGCCCGAACGTGCCCAGTTCCCCCATCATGTCCCACTCTCGGACTGATATGATATCAAGACTCGGAACTGACTTCCTACTCAGGGCGTCGCCGACCACGTTCGCCTTACCCGGATGGTACTGTAGCTCAAAGTCGTACTCCTCAAGTAGCTCCATCCATCGCCGCTGGCGCATGTTCAGGTCTCGTTGGGAAAAGATGTACTTGAGGCTCTTGTGATCCGAGAACACCTGAAATCCCTCGCCATACAGATAATACCGCCAGCCCTTTATCGCGAAAACTACTGCTGCTAGCTCCAAGTCATGGGTAGGATAGTTGCGCTCGTGTGTCTTCAACTGCCTGGAGCCATAAGCAACAACTCTACCCAACTGCATCAGTACACAGCCCAGTCCTTCCCCGGACGCGTCACAATAGACCTCATACCTGATCCCTCACTCTGGCACAACCAATACTGGAGCGGTAGCCAGACGAGTCTTCAACTCCGTGAACGCACGCTCACAATCCTCTGTCCACACAAACCCGACTCACTTGCGCGGAAACAGAGTCATCGGCGCGGCTAGTCGCGCGAAGTCCTGGATGAACCTCCGATAATAACCTGCCAACCCCAAGAAGCTGCGGATCTCGAAGACACTCTTGGGCCGCGCCCACTTCGAAACCGAGTCGATCTTCGCCGGATCGACCAGTATACCGTCACGGGACACAATGTGACCGAGGAATTTCACCTCAGAGAGCCAAAACTCACACTTCTCCAGGTTGGCATATAGCTGATGCGTGCGCCGCAGAGTCAGAACAGTCCTCAGATGCCCCTCATGTGCCGCCTCGTTCTGCGAGTAGATCAAGATGTCGTCTACGAACACCACTACGAACTGATCTAAGAATGGCCGGAATATACTGTTCATCAGATCCATGAACGCTGCAGGTGCGTTCGTCAGCCCAAACGGCATCACCAAGAACTCGTAATGCCCATAGCGTGTACGGAATGCAGTCTTTGCGACGTCCACCTCCCGGACTCGCAACTGGTAATATCCGGATCGCAGACCGATCTTCGAGAAGCATGTCGACCCTCACAACTGGTCGAACAAGTCATCGATCCTCGGTGTCAGGCATCGGTTCTTCACCGTAACCCGGTTCAGCTTCAGTAATCTATACACATCCGAAGCTCTCCACTCTTCTTCTTCACGAAGAGTGCTGGTGCTCCCCACGGCGATACGCTCGGACGGATAAATCCCTTCTCCTGAAGCTCCTCGAGCTGACGCTTCAGCTCGGTCAACTCTGCCGGCGCAAGCCTGTAAGGCGCCATAGATATCGCTTTCGTTCCCGGCACCAGGTCAATCCCGAACTCCACCTCACGAACTGGTGGCAACCCGCTCAACTCCTCAGGAAAGACCTCGGGGAACTCGCACACCACTCGCGGTAACTCTCGGCTCTGCACGGCCGATACTTCCTCCACTGCGGACAACGCCGACAGGAGAACCCCGTTCTTACTACCCAGCACACACGACACCTTCGTGTTGCCTGCTGACACTGTCACTCGTCGCCTATAGCAGTCGATATTGGCTCGGTACTTCGCCAGCCAATCCATTCCCAAGATCACGTCAAAGGTCGTCATTCCCAGCACGAGAAGGTCACTAGGGCAAGGACAGTCTGCGACTCTAATTTCGCAGGCACGACAGACCCTAGTCGACAACACATCATCCCCAACTGGGGTGTCCAGACACAGGGGTGGACTCAACGGCTCTAAACTCAGCCCCAACCTCTCAGCACAACTCGACGAAATAAACGAGTGCGACGCCCCGGTATCAAATAAAAATAACGCCCACAAATCATATAGTAAACACGTACCCTGAATGGTCTCACGGTAGGTAGTGGATCCTGTGGCCCGGGAGTCGGTAACTGCGTACACTCTTCCCTGTGATGCCTGCTGCCTCTGACCCGGCGCACTGACTGCTGGATGTCCAGACCTCTGCTGCTGTCTTGGAACTGGCGCGCTCGTGGACGGCTGTGAGAAACTCGACGGCTGACTCTAACGCTGGCGACCCCTGGGCGACTACGCTGTAAGCGACTGCTGCGGTCGCTGCGCTGACGTTTCCCCAATCGGCTCACGACACCTTGCAATACCGTGCCCAACCCGGCCGCACCGGAAACACCTGAACTCGTCGGCCTTCGGCCCCGTGCCCTAGCCTGTCCGGCTGGTCACTGGTAGCGCCGCAGGCCCTCCTCCCATCGGACACTCTCGATGCATATGGCCTGGCTGCCCGCAGATGAAGCATATCGGCCCGCTCTCTGAACCGACTGGCCCTACTGACGCCACCGACCCCATCTGTCTCGCTCCGCCCTGCTGAGCATGTGGCCGAAAGAACCCCGTGGTCCTCTCTCTCCTCGGATCTCGGGACTCGGACGGCCCCGCAACACTGGTCGGCCGCTGTCGAACATCACGGGTCCTCGCTGCCTCTCGGAGACCCTGCTCCACTATCGATGTAGTGTCTACGAGCTCTAGGTACTCCCGCAACCTCAGGGCGAGAACTCAATCCCGAATCGCCGGACACAGCCCCGCCTCGAACCGTCGGTAACGGTTCAGCTCTGTCGCCACCACTTCTGGTGCGAATCGGGTCAGGGCCGTGAATCTGGCCTCATACTCTGCCACTGACGCCCCGTCCTGTTGCAGTTCCAAGAACTGCTGATGTCTGTCCATCCTGGCCGACTCGGGGAAATACTGCGCCAGAAAGACCGTCTGGAAGATACTGTAGTCGTGCCCGACTCTGTCCCGCACACGCCCCCACACGTGGTAGGCGCTGTCCCTCAGCTGATGAGATGCAAAGGACAACCTGATGCTACCATCCTCGATGCCTGACGTGTCCAAGTCCCGAGTGACCTGCTCCAGCCATCTCTCGGCTAGGTCAGGGTTCGGTTCCCCGACGAATGTAGGTATGCCCAGCTTCAGGAAGTCCAGTAGTGTCCGGGCCGTATGGCCTTCGGCCTGAATGGGCCTCGCTGGAACAACTGCTGTCTCTGGAGCTGGCGTTGTAGACTCTCTACTGGCGATGATCGCCACCAAGCTCTGCAACGTCCTAGTCAGCTCGTCCAGAGCGGTCGCAGTGGGAGGGTCTGCGACCGGCGGGACGCTGGGCGTGCCCGCAGATGGTCCCGCGTCGCTCCTCCTATCCTCCCCGATGGGAGTACCCCTGGGCTTCCGCGGACTCAGCGGGTTCGACGGTGGGCATCCGTCCTGGTGCCCCTGCTGACCGTCCCCTCCTACCACGCGTGGGCGCCCGTCCCCGTGTCACGGCTGATCGTCCTCGCCTGCCACGAGCCATGTGGTCGGTATCCTCTGCACGGATACACGCAAACGTTTAGTTTGCGTACTTATACACGACGACGTGCTCAATATACTAGCATTCACACGGTCTACGTCTATCTCTAGCATACTTGTTACTAAAACGCCACACCGCTCACGCTATCAATACTTCAATACAAGAACACGTAAAGGAAACTCAAAACGACCGACACACTCGTGAACGTCACCCAACCTCAATCACAAGCCGACAAGGCCAACGAAAATCAAAACACGCCCATCGGGCCAACAAATTTAAAAACACGCCCAAATGGCCAACCAAAATCAAAGCACGCCCACAGGGCCAACCAATTTTAAAACTTTCTCCTTTTTATTATAAAACCTCATTTCTTTACATCACGTAGTTACAACCTGGTCCAGGCGTCCCCGAACTACATTGTACCCTCTTGATGTCAACACCGTCACGTTCGACTACAGGAGCGCTCCTGAGTCAAGTCGCGACAGCTTAAAAACATTTCACGCAGCAACACACAATAAGTATGCCAGTAATAATAATACTGCACATACACACAATCACAAACAGGACTCATGTCCCTACGGGTCTACACACGGTTTCCGACTTGCGCAACCAACGCACGACGCGACTTTACTGACTCGACTCTCCCCACCTAATTGACGTACAGTCCGAGGTGTGAAACCTCGCGCTCTGATACCAAGTTGTCACGCCCCAAATTCAGTAGAACCGAACCCGGAACGCGAACGGTAAAACAATAAAACCATTTTCAAACCTTTTAAATAAATCGCTTAAAATCACCATTTAGTTAATCAAAAGAATAATTTACAACTCAAAACCACGTCCAAACAAGCGGACAAAAGACATGGCGTACGTCGCTAAACTCAAAAGGAAACCCGGACTCCCGCTCCCAGCTCTTCAAGCTTCGAGAGCTCACCTAGTCCGTCTCGCGACCAGTACATGTAGGAAAAGCAGCTAGGGGTGAGCGTTCGCTCACCACCACGGATACCAGACTGACTACGGCATACTAACAGACAATGCCGGAAACACCAACAACAAACCAAACACCGGGGACTACTATCTCCAACTCAAGTAACCCGACTGACACACAAACTGTTACTTTCCCCAACAACTCAACACTCGGACACGTAATGTAGACCCTACACAACGGTTACGACCTCAACCCAAAGACACAAAGATATAACCACGCAACACCCAAGATCACAAAGGATCGCACACCTAACAAGATCACAAAGGATCGAACTCCAGCTGCTCAGTGCCGGTTGCTAACCGGCTGGGCTCGAGCCTGCCCCACGCAACTTCCCCGACACTCAGTCGGGTCAGGCGGTCGACCTGTTTGCGATATACAACGCAATACTTTTCCGATAGCTGGTCAGGCATAAACTGAATTTTAATACACTTGACGCCCAAACGCAACCCCGACAATGTCGATCACTCCCAAACTTCCCAATTACTCGACATTGTCGATAAGGGGCCTGGAAAGGCCCGTTTCGCCCGTCCCGGCAAATCTGCCCGGGATTGGAAAACGTCCTTCCGAGGCTCCGAAAATTCCCGTTTTCGTTTCCACGACCTTAGAATAATTCAAGGGTTCCAACGCAATCGACGGAATCAATTTCCGACTTCCGAGAAATTTAATTCGCGTTTAAAGTTTCTAAACCCGTCATTTACAACTTTTACAATTTAATTCCAAAATTCGTTCCAGGTGTGGATTAACGACTTGGGGAACGTCCTAAACCACCCGAACACGAAAACACGAGACACGAGCATGTGGGCCCCACTAGGAACGAAAACCCAAGACCCGAGCATGTGGGCCCCACCCGAGCACGTGGGTGGCTTGGCCGATTTTGGGCCGGTCCACCACTATGGTGGCCGGTCCTAGCTCCACCCAGCCACCCCCTCCACTCCGGCAGCCACCATCCACGGTGGCCGGAGCTCCCCCGAGCCTCCGGTCACCGGAAAACGTTCCTCCTTCGCTCCAAAACGTCTCCAACGAACCCCACACCTCAACTCCTCCATAGTCTACTCGTTTTAAACCAAACCCTAAACTTCAACGTACCAAAACAAAAATCGAAAGGGTACTCACCGTAGGGAATGACGATGGGAGCTCGATTCCTTGATCGTTGAGACGATCCACTGGTTGGATCGTCGGGAAAAACCTAAACTCCCAACTCCTTCTTCTATCTCCTTTCTCTCTCCAAAAACCTCCCTTTTTTACAAGTGTGGCCGAACCTACCCCCCTCTCTCATCCTTGTCTTGTTTCAAAAATCACCTAACACCACCACATAACTTTCATGTGGCAAGTGGGTCCCACACCTTTTGGAAAATATCTTCTAGATATTTTTCAGTCAGATTCGCGAAATTCGGCCGTCTCGGGCCCCGAACGGCCACTTTTTCCAAGAAATTGCGAAACTTCGCGGGCTACAAGGAAACGGCTCAACTAAGACCGCTGTGACGACGGCTAAGCTTTTTGGATCTAAAACGGACCTCGAATGGACCAAAACGTCGCTCGGTTGACTTTTCCAGCAAAAAGTCAACCTTTCCCAAATTGGTCAGAAAGTTTCCCTAAGTCCCCCGGAACTCACTTTGGTCGATATCGGGGTCAACTTAAGTCCGGTATGACCCTCGGGGTCAAATTTAGGTTCATTTAAGTGTCTGTCCAAAAATTTTAAATTTTCCAGTTTTTCGCCGATTTGACTAGTGTTGACCAGGAGTGGTTCTTACACAAAGAACCTATGTGAACAAAGTGTTGAGTGGGTTCTCAATGCTAGATTCCAAGAAAGGACTCCTACCTACACGTCATGGTATTCACCTCAACAAGACTCAGTGTCCTAGGAGACCTGATGAGTTGAAAAGAATGAGTCGAATCCCATAGGCATCAACGGTAGGACCGATCATGTATGCCATGATATGCACAAGACCAGATGTCTCATTTTCCTTAAGCTGTACCAGCAGACATCAATATAACCCTGGTGAAGAACACTGGATAGCGGTTAAAGCGATTCTCAAATATTTGAGGAGAACTAAGGATGCGTTTCTAGTATACGTGGGAAAGGATGATTATGAACTAGTCGTTAATGGATAAGTAGACGCTAGTTTCCAAACAGATCCAGATGACTTTATAAGTCAGTCATGATATGTGTTCACGCTGAATGACGGAGCTTTCAATTGGAAGAGCGTGAAGCAAGACACCGTCGCTGACTCAACCACAGTGGCCGAGTACATAGCGGCTGTAGAGGCAGCCAAGGAGGCTGTGTGGATTAGGAAGTTCACGGTAGGGTTGGATGTAATAAAAAAATCCATTGCTCAAGCTAAAGAGCGCAGATCGCATAACAAATCCAAAAATGTACTGCGGCGATATCACCTCATCAGACAAATACTGACCCGAGGCGATGTGAAGATCACGTATATTGCAACGGATGATAACATAGCCAAACCTTTGACCAAAGCGCTATCGTTGCCTAAGCACGAAAGTCAAATAAGGTCAATGGGATTAGATTGGAGTTTAGATTGTAACTAGGGCAAGTGAGAGATTGTTAGTCTTAGTGCCCGTAGTCCAATCGTAAATTTCCAAATGTAAATAGCATCGTTGGTAATATAATAAAGCAACTTTTCATATTACTTAAGTGTTGGAGTAATATATCGTGTGTGTTTCCGATCTATGCCCACATAGCGAATAGAACCATAGATCAGGATGGATCACACTCGATGAGGTCCCTAGTAAATAGTCTTCACTAGAAGCGACTAGTATGAAACATGACTCTTGATGGCTTACGTTCTATTGGTCATTGGAAAGGGTTCTGAAGTCTGATCATAGATATCATGTGGGACATGATGTTGGATGACTCGACCTGAATATGTTCCATAGATTAAGTCATGAACATATTCAGAGTCGTAGCTTGTTAGGTATCCTTAGACCGATGTGTCTCTGTGGTAGCTATGCAGTAAAAAACTCAGTTTGACCTGAAAGCCTAACGTTGCACCGTGACTGGGCTTCCATAACGGCCAGGATTGGCTTGGGGAATGATTGTATGGGTGACACAAGAGACATCTAAGGTATTTATCCCCCACACTACAGTATGGGTAAGATATCTGGTTCATGACCGCTTGATCGAGAGTGACTGAAAGGAAAGCATGGACATGCACATGATACTGGGTATCATACATTCAGTCATCTCACATATCAAGGAACAACGATTTAGAACGATAAGGATGACCACTCCGTGCCTTATCTGAATCGGGATATCAGAGATAAAAGGATAATGACAAGGACGACAGAAAGGTTAGAATCGACAAAGGTCGACTCGCCATGCAGCGTCAGGATGTACTAAGTCTCGTTAGTTTCCATTTAAGAAAGATCAAGTAAAATTGGATTTTACATTGATCTTGCCGACGTGCATAAACCTAAGGGTCACACCATTAGTTTGATACTCGATAAGAACGCAAGTAACTTGAGACGGAGGGAGACATGTCAGTAATTGCCATAGTGGACGGGCTAGCATGATGAGTTCGGCATGGGCTCTCTTGGAGATGCCCATATAGGCTAGGCCCAACAAGAACCAAAAGTCAATGGTTGGCTAATTGTTCTTGTTAGTTTAAGTGGGTTGGACCCACTTTCCACTACTTAATAAACCTTATTAGTTTATTAAGTCTTGCATGCAATTGGCATGAACACTAGGCAATTTGATGGAGTTTAGTGGAGATGACTACTTCCACTTAACTCTTCATGCAAGGGTGTTGGAGAATCATAACATGCAAGTGTAGAGAAAATAGACAAAACAAGTTCATCATTTTCTCTCACCATGGACGAAAATCCCTCCCACCTTCAACCTTCATTGTGCATGTTCTTTAGTGACAAACTTAAGAACTACGTTGGCTAGATTCCATCTCGGATACATAGGCGTCTAAGGGACTCAAGCCCAGCAATTGTTGGTGTTCTCTTCTAATTTCTCCATCAAAACAAAAAGGTGATGTTCTTAAACCTTTCCTGAAATTTCAACTTTGTTATTCATATTTGGCAGTTTCATCTCGATCGTTTTGTGGTTAATTTCCGCTGCATTTCTTGTTTATCTTGTCCACGACATCGAGTTCCAACACTTTATGCGTTTTGGGACATTGGGATTAGTGTCCTTATTTTATTAGTACGTTGGGGTTTAGTTTCGCTCTATAAACAAACGAGGCTTCAGTTTTAAATTAGTTTTTTCTGAATTAGTAAACATAAAACTAGCACATGTGTATATAAGGTACCACCACTTGTGTGTGTAAGGTACTAGAGCTTGTGTGTGTAAGGGTACCCCCACTGTGTGTGCACACACGTGAAAAGGACATGTGTCGCATTCTTGTGAGTCCGCAGTTTGCACAATAAGGACGGTTTTTACTGTATACCGTCCCTATATATATAGAGAGAATAATCATGTGCTCATATAGTTTAATTTAATTATATTTTAATTTAAATCGATTATTTTGTAATTAATTATTTTTTTATATGTAATTGTAAATGTCATTTATAAATTTGAACGTGGCTGATCATAAGAGTTAGATTTGTTTGACACGACAACATGAAACGCATAAAGAAGGCGTAAGGGTATTTATCGGCCCTTCCGTAAAAAATTGTACACCATATAATTTTGATGAGTATAAGTGTCCATGTATGAACTATACGAACGACCATTTCCGCTCAATTTATGTAATTTTGAAGCACGTGATAAATCACGGGATCCTGTCAACATAATATTAATATGGAACCATCACGATGATCAGAACCTAATGCCTAAGACGTTCACAGAACACATAGAACAGAACAGACACGATAAGGCTAATCCTACTTTATCCAATGTGACAACTAAAGAAGTAATGAGATGTGATCCCTCAAGGGAGTACATGTTTGTGCATCTAGTGAAAAGCTAAGTAAAGATGTCAACACAGAATGTCATTAACATGACAGAGTATGACAGTGCACAGGCGTGGGCTTTATCGTTTATATCTAGAATGTGTCCATCTTTATCCGGTGTTATTGATTTATTTCTTACTCTTGTAGATACTCATGATATATTTATATTTATTTTAGGAAATAGGATTTATTTCTTAAATAGATAGATACTTATTAAAGAGTTCTATTTACTTTAAGAAACAAGATCCTGTATTTTCCGAAATCATAAAATATTTACAAAGATCATTAGAGATTATTTTTTGAAGTTCTGTTGAATAAGGAAACTAGAGTTGAGCGTAACCATGACTCTGAAGTTAGCAAAACTCTAGGAGGTGCATAATTTAAAAGGGGCAACTATATAGGTCAATGAATTCTACAGAGAATGGGTTGATCGCAACTGACATTATCTATCGATCATTCTAAAATATTGGAGACTATAATATGCATCACCTTTGATCTCATGATTACAGAGTCCTCAAGCGTGTTGGATTAGCGTGTTGAGAATCTATATGTAGTTAGCAAAACTCATCCCTTGTAACATTATGTAGAATACATTGATTGGATGTTGTAAGTCGGTTGATTCAATGTATTCACCTTTGTAATCCCTTGTAAACTCATCCATCGAGTATGAGAATTCTTCATAATTTTGCCTCACGGTAAATGAGTAATATTTATTTATTTTGTGTTTAATGGTATGTTCCCCATCTGAAGTGATGGAATCACTTATGGGGAAACAATTGAAATCTTCCACTTATTATGCAACTCTGGTTCATTGGTTCGTCTACAGAGGTGCAAATTTATGAATGTTGCACATTGATGACTAATGTATGATTCTATGATGCAACCTTCAAGGTAACGGTGGTTGCGCACCCATTTTGGTAATATTCCAATTTTCTTTCTATACAAAACGTCCAAGTATAATGCACATGACCAATTTGCAAGAATTGATACGGAAGGTGTTTGTATATATGTACCAATATAGTGTGGAATGACAGAGGGAATATCATCTTCAACTTACAGAGAATCAATATACTATCGCCATGCATCACCTTAAGCTTCTTATTTGATATCTCTCTTGCACAAAGCGTTTGAAAGAAATTTTCAAGCTCTCATATCACATTGGCCACGTGAGGGGCCACATATGGGCGTATGATGATCGGAAGTACACACTGAAGCAACACATGATTGTCGTTAGTCTTAATCCTGAAAAAAATATTATCCTTCAAGACGATCTTGTTTTTCAAGCTTCATTCATATACTGATGCGTAACGTATCACTGAGTTATTCTAAAGAACTTGACCATACTTCTCAAGCTTAATCATGTAGTTCACATATGCTATGAAAGTCTTCATTCCACTCGCCTTGCACATCGATCCTTATGCACACCATTTCTCTCCTATATTTGTCTGTCTTTCAATTTATCTTTTTTCTTTCCAAGAAACTTGAAAAAAGTTCCTACAAGGTTTTCACACACATTTTTTCAATGTGCATCACATCTAGTACGTGTCTTGGCTTCAATGATGTCCAATATGTGAGTTCCCAGAATATCGACCTATGTGTCTAGCACAACCTCTTTTGCCAGACTTTTGTCTTTAAGCCAACTTTGGATGCAATGACTATTTGGGAAATTGAGTACCCATATTGTTGTATATATTGCATGACCATTTTTTTTTCTAGGACAAGATTTATTCAGCTCTTGTTTACCATTGAAATATTATGTTTTTTGTCTTTGTGGTATGAATGATTATCTAGCAAGCCCTTCGTGCTCCTACGTAGTAAATCTTATTTTTTCTTTGTGTCCATCAAGGTCATCCATACACATCAGACATGCCTTGTAACACTTTATCTGAATGGAACCCAACATCCATAACCTAAGGAAGTCACTAATGTTCCTTAATATCGCAACTCGTATCTTGAATGTTTGTTGACGGTAAGAATCATAGGTCAAAACTCCATCAGAACACAATTTTTTTTAAATCATACATCAATGGTCCCATAAACACAATATGACACTTCCCGGGCGACTTAGGACCAGATATGAAGAACGTTAAGATATTACTTTCTTTCTTCATGAACGAGCTTAGGGGTAAATTGTTAGATATTACTACAGTAGGCCACACACTACGAGGCATAAATTTTCTACCAAATAGACTAAACCTGTCGTTTTCCAATTCAAAACGCACATTGCCTGGTTTTCTTCCAAATTGTGGCCTAGTCTTGCCGAAATCCAACCACCCTTCCCCATCAGTTAGATGGGTCAACTTATCCGGGTTGACATTCCTTCTATTATGCCATTACATTTCCTTTGCAATATCAGGTGAATTGTACAACTAATTGTGGAATGATATGGAAGTATTTAACGGTCTTCTTCGCCTTTAATTTTCGGATTATGACTATCTTCTCGTTTCGAAGTGATCCACACACGAATCCAGTTTCTCCCGTGGTACATCGAATAAGCTGAAACCAAATTCACATGCATGATATGTTTGATAACCCACCTCCACACACTTGACCACGTTCCTTGCCTATTTTAATGAAGAAGGATAATAGTTATCCTCTGGTAACATTGATTTATGCAACACACAGGATGCAATGAACTCATTATTAGACAATTGATATTTTTCTTTCAACCCCATCAACTCCATGATGACTGTTGTCACGCACCGAATTCGGTAGAACCGAACCCAAAACGCGAACGGTGAAACAATATAACAGTTTTCAAACATTTTAATAAACCGCTTAAAATTACTTCTTTCAGTTAAACAAAATAATATTTTTACAACTGAAATTACGTCCAAGACAAGCGGACAAAAACCAACATGTACGTCGCTAGACTCCCAAAAACTCGGACTCCCGCTCCCAGCTCTTCAAGCTTCGAGAGTACCCCTAGTCCTCCTCGCGACCAGTACCTGTGGGAAAAGCAGCTAGGGGTGAGCGTTCGCTCACCACCACGGATACCAGACTGATTACGACATACTAGTAGAAAATACCAGAAACACCAACAACAACCCAAACACTGGGGACTACTATCCCCAAACTCAAGTAACCCGACTATCACACGAACTGTTACTTTCCCCAACCAACTCAACACCCGGACACGTAATGTAGACACGACACAGCGATTACGACCTCCACCCAAAACGTGAATAAAAACCACGCAACACCCAAGATCACAAAGGATCGCACACGACAAACAAGATCACAAAGGATCGCACTCCAGCTGCTCAGTGTCGGTTGCTAACCGGCTGGGCTCGAGCCTGCCCCACGAAACTTTCCCCGACACGCAGTCGGGCCAGGCGGTCGACCTGTTCGCGACATATACCGCAATACTTTTCCGATAGCTAGTCGGAAGGGGATCCTCCCTTCATCGCAGAAGAATGCACAACTTTACCGGTGGTTAGTCGGAAGGCTAGCCAACCCCCACGCGCGCGACCACATGACCCTTTTTTCGTCAGGCGGGCCCCCGACTTCCATGCAATCACAGTCATCCCCAAAGGTTCAACAAACAGCGACAACACAGGTTTAACACCCCACAGGCACGCATGGCCACCCACGACACACAAAACAGTAACACACGGGTTCAACACCCAAAGGCACACCTGACCACCCACGACACACAAAACAGTAACACACGGGTTCAACACCCAAAGGCACACCTGACCACCCACGACACACAAAATAGTAAAAACACGGGTCCAACACCCCAAAGGCACACCTGGCCACCCACGACACACAAACAGTAAAAAATACAGGTTCAACTCCCCACGGGCACTCATGGCCACCCACAAACACAAACAGTAAAATACGGGTTCAACTCCCCACGGGCACTCATGGCCACCCACGAACACAAACGGTAAAATACGGGTTCAACTCCCCACGGGCACTCATACCCACCCACAAACACAAACAATTCAATCAACCTCCGGGCACAACCAAATGCCACCAGTATTTCTATTGTTCGATAAGTTCACTTATTGTACGACACTATTAAGTGTCACATGCCTTTCTATTGTTCGATACGTTCTCGTATCATACGACACCACTAAGTGTCGCTTGCATTTCTAGTGTTCGATAAACTTACTTATCCTACGACACTACTAAGTGTCTCATGCATTTCTACTGTTACCTTTCCCTAGTCAAGGCCGAGATCCGGCTACTTTTCCCTACCTCGTAACGCTTTCCCCAAAAGTCCACGACCAAGCTCCGGCGTGCTCGCGATCACTCGCCTAGCTTCCCCTTTCCGCGGTCGTCGGTACGATCTAACAAGATCACAATTTAAACACTTTTTAAGTTAGCAGGCAAAAACTAAATTTAAAGAATTAGACGCCCAAACGCAACACCGGTAATGTCGATCACTCCCAAACTTTCCAATTACTTCACATTGTCAATAACGGGCCCGGAAAGGCCCGATTCGCCCGGCTCGGCGAATCTGCCAAGGGATTGGAAAACGCCCTTCCGGGGCTCCGAAAATTCCCGTTTTCGTTTCTACGATCTCAGAATAATTCAAGGGTTCCAATGCGATCGACGGAATCAATTTCCGACTTCCGAGCAATTTAATTCGCGTTTAAAGTTTCTAAACCCGTCATTTCCAACTTTTACAATTTAATTCCAAAATTCGTTCCGGGTGTGAATTAACGACTTGGGGTTCGTCCAAAACCACCCGAACACGAAAACCCGAGACCCGAACACGTGGGCCCCACCCGGCCATCAAGACCCGTGGGTGGCTGGACCGGTTTTGGACCGGTTCACCACAGTGGTGGCCGGTCCTAGCTCCGGCCAGCCACCACCCAGCTCCGGCCAGCCACCACCCACGGTGGCCGGAGCTCCCATGAGCCTCCGATCACCGGAAACCGATCCTTTTCACTCCAAAACGTTCCCAACAAACCCTACACCTCGACTCATCCATATTTAACCCGTTTAAGCCCAAACCCTAACTTTCAAACGTATCAAAACGAAAATCAAATAGGTTCTCACAGTAGGGAATGATGACGGGAGCGCGATTCTTCAATCGTTGAGACGATCTGTCGGTTGGATCATCGGGAGATCGACAAACCCTTACCCTCCTCTTCTCTTTTTCCCTCTTTCTTCTCTCCTTCTTCTCTCTTCTTTCTCTCTCTATTTTCTCTTTCTTTTTCTCTTTTTTTGAATAATGGCCGAAACGGCGCCATTAACTTGACGCCATGCGGTTTTAACACAGAAAAGGACACGTCAAGCGTACCGATCGTCAAGTAGTATTTTTGGAATTAAAGTTCCGGATTATCGTACCCAAGGGAGCACGATTCAAGCACGTTCTATATCAAATCGTTGTCAAGCTATTTCGATGAAATGATGGTTTTGTTTTAAAGCATAAAAAGTAAATAGTAAATGAAATGACTGTGAATAAGTACTCGCAAAGCTTAGAAGAGTTTTAATTCAGGGAAAAAAGTAATCTAAGGTTGTGGGTTCATAGAGACCGTTTCCAATGCATTTAAATGACGATGAACATTGTGCAGTTGTTCTGATTTTTGGGGCAACGAATTATCTCTCAAACTAGTCCTAACTCCTCACGTTGTTTCGGACCCTAATGGAATCGAACCACCTAGCTCTCATGAATCAGGATGTAGGGAGACCCAAAACATTACGTTCTTTGATAATTTTTAACTTTCGGTTCGAACCTTATTGCAATCGTGTTAACCTAGCTATCACTAGTCTAGATTTAAACCCAATTTGTATAAGACTTTTGACCTAATTGCAACCCACCTCTCACGAGTGTCAGATTGCAATTCCCACCTTCAATCAGGCCTACCCGGGAGATAGAGCATTAAGCTTAAATCAAATGCAAACCCTAAATCAAATCATTCTACACAATCCTCATTCATACAATGAACACATTGGAAAACAAATCTCTAATCCCCCATAACCCTAGATTATGGGGTTTTAGTTACTCATGAGCAAGGAAGAAGAAAACACCATTGATGAACATAAACAAAGCTTCATAATTGACCAAAGTAGAGAAATACAATACCCAATATTTGATTACAATGATGTTCTTCAAGTGGAAATCCTCTCCTCAAGCTAGCTCTCAACTCTCCTCTCTTCTTAGCTCTCAAAATTACAAGTTATTTCTCTCTAAATCCGTGCTCTTCTATTTATAGGACTTCAAGACCCTCTTTTCCTTCTCAAATTCGGATTTGGAATAGGAAAATTTCCTTTTTTTAAGTAGGAAACCCGTCTGGAAGTTTGCAAGCCTCGCGTGGGCCTGATAGAGGGCCGGAACGGCTTTGGGCCCTCGACGAAAGTTGTAGTTCTCTGAATTCCCTTTAATTTAACATAAAATTCAAGGAAATTAGAGTTTGTATGAAGAAGTTATGCTTTTCACAAGATAAGCCAGCTTCTAGAACTCCAAAAACCGGGTTTTCCTCTATTTTAGCCCTTGTTAATATCAAATCACCTACAAAACATAATAAGAGACACAATACGATTAACGAGAGAAAAGTGGTACAAATTATACAATCTCGGGACTAAAATGCTTAAGAATGTGGGCTAAAAACATCTAGAATCGATGCAATTTATGTCCACATCACACCCCTAGGTGTCTTGCCTTTGTGTTGTTCAAAAATACCTAACACCACCACTTGTGTGACATGTGGCAAGTGGGTCCCACCCCTTTTGGAAAATATCTCCATTCAGATTCGCGAAATTCGGCCGTCTCGGGCCCCGAACGGGCCCATTTTCAAGAAATTACGAAACTTCACGGGCTACAAGGAAACGGACCAAATAAGACCGATGTAATGACGGCTAAGCTTTTCGGATCCAAAACGAGCCTCGAACGGACCAAAACGTCGCTCGGTTGACTTTTCCAACAAAAAGTCAACCTTTCCCAAATTGGTCAAAAAGGTGCCCTGAGTCCCCCAGAACTCATTTTGGTCGATATCGGGGTCAACTTAAGTCCAATATGACCCTCGGGTTAAATTTAGGTTCATTTAGGTGTCTGTCCAAAAAATTTTAAATTTTCCCATTTTTCGCCGATTTGACTGGCGTTGACCGGGAGCGGTTCTTACAACTGTCAACCTATCCGTTTTGGCGTCTTTGTACAACATTTTTTTATGCTTCTTCAACAATATAGTGTAGTTTTCTACCGTTTCCTGCACATCCGATCTTTCAACATCATCCATACCATCATCATCCTCAACGAGTTTGTCCATTTTTCCGTCTCAACGAAATGGAAACAAATATTCTATATACTCCATAATTCTTTGATCATATCGGTGTTCTTCAGCCTTACTACACTATTACAATTAATTGGTGAAGCTCCATTGTCTAAACTGCTTCTACATGTAGTCATTAGTTCTGCTAATGAAGTCATGTGAACATTTTGGTAATAAGCATTTAGACAGATAGTACACGGATACTTTATGATAATAGGGTCAAGGAATGGAATACATACCATTTTTTAGCTTTATGATGCCTCCACCAACATATATATAGAGAGAGTGTGTGTGAGTACAGTAAAAATCGTCCTTAACGTGCAAACTTCAAACTCACAAGAAGGCGACACGTGTCTTTTACGCGCGCGCGCGTGTAGTGCTGGTATCCCTCATACAACGTCATAGTACCTTACACACAATTGATGGTACCTTGCATACACAAGTGTTGGTATTATGTTTATTAGTTCAGAAAAACTGATTTACAATCTAAGCCTTATGTGTTTATACAACGAAACTAAACCCCAATGTCTTAATAGAATAAGGAAATAATCCCAAAGTCCTAATACGAATAAAAGAAATCTGGAAACCCCAAAACAAAGAGGAAATAAACACCCAGACTCAAAATGTATGAATTTGACCCTTTAGATGACCCCAGATGGCCGAAAACCATCGTGTATCATGGTGAAGCATGAGTTTTGCTCGAGATCGCGTGTCCTCCCAAAAAATATTAGAGCTTTGTCGAATTCTAACAATGAATCACTTTGGGTTCTCCAACTATCACATCAATACGTCTACGATATGGGATGCATCACATACACAATTGCTGGTACTTTATATACACAAGTGCTGGTACCAACATGCAGAGTTGTGGTTGTTCCACGTAACTGCACTTTGTATGCACGAATTGTCGTCTACTATAGGATGAAGCGGAAGCATTTTATATTCACACCGAAGTATAAATAGTTGAGGCCCAAGCGACAAGTGTAGGCACAGGGGAAAGACTAACCTTGGATTCATGTTTTGTGTTTTCATACGACTATCAGTATTGAAGTGTTATATACGTTTTTGATTTGTATATGGGAATGATGAAGTTCGTCCAATGGATGATATGTCTTTAACAATCACTAGGATTGGAAATAAATATATCTAGAATTCGTATAAACAAAATTAACAAATTACAGGCTCATACCAAAATACTTGAAATATTGATTTTAAATACTTAACACAGTTACTTCAAATAATGGTCACATATTCTCGGGTGTCTGTAAGGTATTTGGATGTGATGTCGATAGATAGTCAGCAAAACTGAGCCCATTATTCCTTTAACCATATAATCTAAGATTCAAAATACAAATATCATAATTAGAACCAATATCATCCAGAATTGGTATACACACACACAACTTTGATAAGAACCATAACGTATCCATAAAATGAAAATACAAATAGTGACAAACATAACTTTGATTCATTATATTATAATAGTTCACTACACCTAACATAACACGAAAAAGAAACAAGAAATGAGAAACAAAATGGATCTATTATAGTACTCTAGACAGTCTAGAACAACACATCCTACAACAAACTAGAAAGATTTACACCTAAAGGGGTTCGACCTCGTAGTATTTGCACCATTTTGGAGAATCCCAAACAGCAACCCACCACTCATGCTTCATGAAAGGGATGTCGATCTTACTTTGGTACCTCTCATATGCGTGAATGAGGACTCCGACCTTGGTGGCACATTCACTAAGATTTCGATGGGATTTTACAAATATCTCTTCGAAACGTCAGACCTCCATATTGTATTTGTACCAATGTTTCATCAGTTCCATCTCCTGACGGGGATAAGCATTTGCATTCACCTTCTCGAAGGCATCATGTACGATGAGCTAGTAAATTTCACAGTTGAAATTGGCATGTTGGAACTAATCCATGGACATGCGATTCTCCTCTTCTTCTGTCCACACCGGCCATGAAGATTCCATTGGGTATTAGGGTTGAGAGATAGGGAAAGCGAATCTGAAACAAGAGCGACTGAATAGAAGAAGGAAATCAAGTAAATAGGAGATAATATCGTCATATATTAAATAGGAATGCTAGGTTTGAGTGGGTGTTATGTTTTAGTCACAATACGGTACATTTTGATTTGGGGGACAATACGGTGCATGTTGTCTTTCTGGAAATAAAAGGTCATGTACACCTTAACTACATGACTCATCCAGAATCCACTACACATGTGTCCAGAACACAAATACACTATATTTCTAACTAAATATATTGATTCATTATATCAAAACGTAACATGACAAACCAACATGGCAAGACCATAAACTATTACGAGTTAATATATTACATTATATACACTCTGCCTAGAAACATTAAAATCTAAATGGGGTCCAACTCGTAGTAATGACCCCTTTTGGGACATTCCCGTACTGTAGTCCACCATTCATGCTTCATGAGCGGTTTTCCATGCTTACGTCTGTATCTTTCATGAACGAATGGTCTCATAAATGGACGAATGGTCATGCTTTTAAAATCATGTTGTACGCGATGCTAGTAATCATCATTGTCGAAACTGACATGCAGTATCCAAGCCAAGCAGAGAAATGTCTCCTCTTCTTTAGTCTAGACTTTCCATGTAGACTCCATAGAGTATTAGAGTTGATCCTTAACGAAAAGAAGCATAAAGAGGAAATGGCATTGTATAGACATGTCTGGTTTGAATTGGTTTGGGTCAGGCAGAGTTGATCATAATACGATGCATTTTCTATGGTGTTTACCAATATATACCATAATACAGTGTACTTGTATCCAAGATCTATAAATACATGATCAAGAATCTTAAAATGGACATTGATATCAATAAATGATGCACACTATACGTTGCATTTTGATTTTCATTAATCAATAAGCTGCGTTTGACTGTTGGAATATCAAATCACATGCGCGCTTTGAGTGACATGCACACACCATGGATCTAGCACACTAGTATCATAAATCCATATAGATTATGTTTATGGATAACGTCGAATCCTAATGGTCTCATAAACGTCATTCGCAGGTCCTAATTACGCTCCAACTTTTGTCACGGATCCTAACAAAAAGGTGGTACACGTTTACAAAAAGTAACAACCACGTGTAAATAATTATGAAAAAAAAAGTGGTGTTCCTTGTAACAAAATACCACCTTTATGTTACTTTTTGTACCAAAATACCACCTTTATGTTACTTTTGTAACAAATATCACCTTTGTGTTAGGATCTGTGACAAAAGGTGGAGCATAGTTAGGACATATGAATGACCTTTCTGAGGTAGTTAGGATTCAGTGTTTTCCCTTATATTTACAATCATAAACACCCATACACTTTTTAAAATTCAATTAAAGGTATTAATTGCTTTGTTGAAATGGAGTTAATGAGGGTAAAAAGTGTGATAGGATAACACGATGCAATGAATGGTAGTCACTTCTCGTGAGGATCAAGGTAGATGTTAGGAGTTATAACCAAAGACTATGAACTAGACAGGTGGTTGCACATGCAACCACATATTATTGGTATTACACGTGGATACATACACATAATACCTATGATGCCCATACGATAGTCATGTAAAGTATCCATATTTTCCATTTAATATGATTAAAAATAACCATATTTATAAATCTAGAGCTTATATTCCCTGTTTATAAAATTTGCACAACCTCCGATCATCAAAATGGACTCTAACAACCAGCCCGGAGATGATCGTTGGACTCGTATGAAGCTTGAGATATAAGCAAAACAAAGGGAGGGAAAACAACAACTCTTGAAGATGAAGGTTCAAATAATCCGTTGCTATATGTTAATGCTTCAAGCAAGTGTAATCAAGACCAAGGCTGAGATAGATGCACTTGACACCACAACTTGGACACCAGGAGAGATAGTTGCTAAGGAACGCATGAGGGGGACCCTAAATGAATATCAAGTGTCACTAGGAAATGTGAAAGTAGAATCGTCTGAGTATATCTAATATTTACAATGTTTTTCAATCGCGTCTTATCATGTTTTGTTTGGTGTTTCAAACACACATCTTATCTAATGAAGTTATGGTTCTTTAAATATATAAATAGTCTATGTTTAAGTGTGTCCACTCTCCATAGTTAGACCAATGGTTAACTTGGACACAAAATAACTATATATACATTGTTTAACCCACTGAAGTTAAGTCATCCGAAATCTCCAACAACAATATTTACATTGTAGGAATGAATTTGAGATTCGAACACTGAGATTGAAGTATTGGTATCATGATAATTAGACCCACATTGGATGAACAATAAAATTGTGAATCACTCAAACATACTGAAATTTGAGTTCATTACTGAAATTGAAATGTAATAAACTAAATGCGAAAATTTGAAGGATAAATTGAAAACAACAGCTCAAATTTGTATCCTAACGCCTAATAGGTTGTGTCCTTGTGATGGAGTGGCCTCTGTTGTAGAATCCTCAAACTGGAGACGACGTAGAGCCTTGAATGTGTTTTCCAATGCTTCAAGCCTATTCTCAAGCATCACAACTTCTGGTGAAAGAGGAACTGTGTCGGGTAATTAAATGCCGACCAATTAAGCGAAGGTTCTCGCCAGTTGTCGGGCTTTCTCTATACTAATTAGTGCTTGAATCTTAAAACGGATCTCATCCATATTCATCGCTCTAGTGTGCGGTAGCATGTGTATATATTTCTCCATATCTTCGAGGCTAATGTTTGTCATTGATGATCCTGGCTCTCGGATGTTTTCATCAAGTCGTTGTCGGCGGGAGAAAGTGGTCTGAGAGAAAAGTAGTGTGGCGATAAGAGAAAACCCTAGCACGTTAACTATGATTTTGAGGGTTCACATTTTATAACATATTATGAAGTAATCCGCTTTAATGTGGTATACACCATTTCGTTATGATAAACGTTATTAATACATGTAAGGGAACAAGGGGGTGGACCATTGACCGTAACTTGAATTCAAATTATTAACGACTTTTCTCTAGTTGCAGTAACTACGGATGCACTGTTTTGGGCTGGACTAGTACTTAGCATGTTGCCTAGTAACTGAAAGCACAATATCCAAATATAATCATGCATATATTTACTTGATTCAAAAAATCAATCTGAACCACTGCAATGATTTTTTTTTTCAATATGATTACATGGAAGACTCAGTTGCGTATAAGAACTTTTATTGACGAAAGCTATCAACATATCAACCTGAGTATTAAACAAAACGTCGTTACATCTTTTCACAACTTTTCATTTTATTTATAAACAAGATTAGCAATTTAGTTACGAAATTTTCTACCACAGCTGATTTGTAATTTCTCTTTGTTAAACTACATCTCGACATGTCACCTTCCAACTCCTAATCTTCTTTTCTTCCTCTGTCATCCTTCAACCCTGACAGGTCATATGATACTGAAGACAGATCACCACCATCCCAAAATCTCAGTTGTGATGATGAAGAAAGCAATAAACAAGCTTATTCTAAGGACTTTGACTCTAACGAGGATGAAGAGTCCTCCAAGAAAAGGAAGTTGAACCTAGAAGAAGATGACGCACTCATTAACAAGGACGACATCCCTTAACTTGGAGACCTAGACTATCAGTCGCATTTAAAAGATGATCAGGAGGATGAGGAGGAAGAAGATGATGATGATCCTTTGATTAATGAAGATGAAATTCTTGAAGAAAAGGATGATAAGATCGCAAAGCCATCCATTGAAAAGGAGTCCCTCTTTTATGATGAAGACAACCCTCACATCCGAGAGGATGATGAGCAAAAGGAAGAGGATGTCCATGCTGTCACGCCCCAATTTCAGTAAACCGAACTCGGGACGCGAACATTTAAAATAATAATACATTTAGTTGCCTTTTTCATAAATTACCGTTTGTTCAACAAAAAAATAATATTTACAACTTAAAACACGTCCCAACAAGTGGACAAAAGTATGGTATCCGTCGCTAGACTCAAAATAAACCCAGAATCCCGCTCCTAGCTCTTCAAGCTTCAGAAGCTCCCCTAGTCCAACCTGCGACCGGTACCTGTAGGAAAAGCAGCTAGGGGTGAGCGTTCGCTCACCACCACGGATAACAGACTGACTACGGCATAATCAGCAGACAAAGCCGGTAACACCAGCAACCAACTCAACACCGGGGATCACCATCCCCAAACTCAAGTAATCCGACCGACACCCACAAACTGATACTTTCCTCAGCCGACTCAACACTCGGACACGTAAAATAGACCCGACACAACGATCACGACCTCTTCCAAGGGCTCAAAAGACCACCACGCACACCCAAGATCACAAAGGATCGCACACCAAAACAAGATCAAAAAGGATCGCACACCAAACAAGATCACAACGGATCGCATACCAGCTACTCAGAAACCTCCCTCAATCACGCGCTTTGCCGAACCACTCAGGCCAGGCGGTCGACCTGTCACACTCACAACCTGTTACCTTCCTCAACAGACCCAACCTCAAACTCGTAATGTAAACCCGACACAACCATTGATGAGCTCCTCCAACGACACGAACACGGATCAGGATAGCCAAAGAATGCTCACAACCTGCCGAGACTCGAACTTGGTCAGGCCAGCCAAAGAATGCTCGTAACCTACCGGGACTCGAACTTGGTTAGGCCAGCCAAAGAATGCTCGTAACCTACCGGGACTCAAACTTGGTTAGGCCAGCCAAAGAATGCTCGTAACCTACCGGGGCTCGAACTTGGTTAGGCCAACCAAAGAATGCTCGTAACCTACCGGGATTCGCACCACTTCCCGACACACAGTCGGGTCACTAACCTCGGGAAAGCACAATCACAATCACAAGCAAAGTTCAACAAACAGCAACAACACAGGTTCAACACTCCACAGGCACTCATGGCCACCCAAGACACCAACGGTAAAACACGGACTCAACAACCCACGGGCACTCACGGCCTCCCAAGACACACCAACCATAACTCACAGGCTCAACAACCCCACGGGCACTCACGGCCTCCCAAGACACACCAACCATAACTCACGGGCTCAACAACCTCACAGGCACTCACAGCCACCCAAGACACACCAACAGTAACTCACGGCTCAACAACCCCACGGGCACTCATGGCCACCCAAGACACCAACAGTAACTCACGGCTCAACAACCCCACGGGCACTCATGGCCACCCAAGACACACCAACAGTAAAACACGAGCTCAACAACCCCACAGGCACTCATTGTTGGGTCTCGAGGTAGGGTTGGAGATGAACCAACTCGCAGCGGAAAATCAATGAAAACCAAGAGACAATTAAAACCATGAAACAACTAACAAAGAATGGATTCACAAGAGAAAAATTCAGCACTAGTTCTTACCAAAACAAGAACACCGGTTAACGAATGATTGGCTTGAGTCTCCAAGACGCCTACGTATCCACATGGGAATCAAAGCCACGTAGTTCTTCTCTTTGAGGACTCAAGAACACAAACATGGAGGTGGAAACTAGCCAAACCCGAAATGGCCATGGAAGAGGGAGAGAAAATGTGTTTCCTATTCTTGTCTTGTGTTTGTTATGTTGAAAAAAGATGACTTAAACATAACAAAACCCATACTTGTCCAACTAAAGGCATGGGACAAGTATGGTATCAAGTAAGGTGTAAATAGGACAAAGTATGGCAAGACAAGATTGGGTTAGGTGGTGAATCACCAACACCTTAATCCTTGTCTTGCTTACTTAGTACTAATTAATCAAGACTTGATTAATTAGTTCCATGGGCCTTGGTTGCATGGGCCTTTCATGGGCCTCTTGGAACATGGCCCGTGGCCATTTCCAACGAGGTCCTGTGATTCGCTCATCGCCTCCAAGCCTTCCATACCGGAAATGTCCAACATTATCCGACGCGATCAATCCCAAGACTCCAAGCCTTGTCTCGATCCTTAAAGTCCTATTCACTTACGGGCACATGACCCAAAACCAAGTTTTGGTCATGTCCCGAGACAACTCCCTTTTGGCCATTGTCCATAAATGTGTCAATGAGTTTCATCATCCGGTGTGACCCTTAGGTTTATGCATGTCAATAGATCAACGTAAAATCCCATTTTACTTGATCCTATTTAAGTGGCAACTAACGAGACTTTAGTATTGCCCGACATTACATAACGAATCGACCCTGTCGATTCTAACCTTTCCGTCGTCCCTGTCATTATCCTTTTATCTCCGATATCCTGATTGAGATAAGGCATAGAGCCGTCATCCTTATTATTCTCAATCACCGTTCCTTGATATGTGAGATGACTGAAGATATGATACCCAGTATCATGTGCATGGCCATGCTATTCTTCCAGTCACTCTCGATCAAGTGGCCGAGAACCGATATCTTTCCCATACCTTAGTATGAGGGATAAATCCCTTAGCCGTCTTTCGTGTCACTCATGTAGCCCATCCCCAAGCCAATCCTGGCCGTTATGGAAGCCCTGTTACGGACAACGTTAGGCTCAGGTCAAACTCAGTTGTTGACTACATAGCGATCACAAAGACTCCTTGGTCTAAGGATACGTGACAAGCTACAACACTGAATATGTTCATGACTTAATCTATGGCACATATTCAGGGCGGGTCGTCCAATATCATGTCCCACAAGATATCTATGATCAGACTCCGGAATCCCATTCCAATGACTAACAGAACGTAAGCCATAAAGAGCCATCTTTCATACTAGTCGCTTCTAGTGAAGCTTTGTTGACTAGGGACTCATCGAGTGTGATCTATCTCGATCTATGGTTCTATTCGCATGGTGGGCATAGATCAGAGCACACATCGATATATTACTCCAACACATAAGTAATATAAAGCCGCTTTAATTTTATTGCTAACGATGATATATACATTTGGACATTTAGGATTGAACTACGGGCACTAAGACTAACAATCTCCCACTTGCCCTAGTTCCAATCTAAACACCAATATGTCCCCATCGACTTTACATGTCTAACATGTTCAGGCAGTGACACTGCCTTAGTCAAAGGGTTGGCTATGTTATCATCTGTTGCAATATCGGTTATCTTCACTTCACCTCAGTTCAGTATTTATCTGATGAGGTGGATACGCCGCAGTACATGTTTGGATTTGTTATACGATCTAGGCTTTTAGCTTGCGCAATGGCCCTTGTGTTGTCGCAAGATGAATTCACCAGGCTGGATGGGTTTTTAATTACACCCAGCCCTGCCATGAATTTCCAAATCCACATAGCCTCCTTAGCTGCCTCTGCAGCATCCATGTACTTGGCCTCTATTGTAGATTCGGCAATGGTATCTTGCTTTACGCTTTCCCAGCTAAAGCTCTGCCATTCAGCGTAAACACATATCCTGATTGACTTCTAAAGTCATCTGGATTTGTCTTGGAAAACTAGCGTCTACTCATCCTTCGACGACTAGTTCAGCATCATCTTTCCCCCGGGTTAGAATGATGTCTACTGGTACAACATAAGGCTTACGAGACGTCTGGTCTCATACATGTCATGGCATATATGATCGATCCTGCCCCCAGGCGCATAGGATTCTCATCATCCTTTTCAGCTCATCAGGTGTCTTAGGACACTGAGTCTTGCTGAGATGAATGCCATGACTAGTGGGTAAGAGTCCTTTCTTTGAATCGAGCATTAAGATCCTACTCAATGCCTTGTTCACATAGGTTCCCTGACTTAAATCCAAGACCCTCTTGGTGCGATCTCTACATATCTTAATCCTTAAGATATGTAGAGATCGCACCAAGAGGGCTTAAGATATGAGAAGCATCACCTAAGTCCTTTATTGAAAAACACTTCCTCAACCAAGCTTTAGTCTCGTGCAAGGTTGGGATGTCGTTTTCAATGAGAACCAGAAAGGTAATATTGCTCCCACTAGCCTTCTTATAAACGCAAGATTCATCCTCGTTCTTGATTAAGCCAAATCCAATTACAGCTTCATCAAAACGAAGGATCCAACTCCGAGAAGTTCGTTTCAATCCAGAAATGGATTTCAACAACTTATAAATCTTTCCTTTATTCTTCGGATCGTCAAAACCTTTGGGCCGAGACATACAAACATACTCAGTCAAATTTCCATTTAGGAAAGCGGTTTTGACATCCACTTGCCATATCTCGTAACTATGATACGCAGTTATGTCAAGAAGAATTTGGATCGATTTTGACCATAGCCACTAAGGAGAAGGTTTCCTCATAGTCAATCCATTGGATCTGCCTATAACCTTTCGCCACCAGTTGAGCTTTGTAGGTCAGAGGGTTGTCGTCCATGTCCATCTTCACCTTGAAGATCCATTTGCATCCTATGGTCCTCACACCATTGATGGGATCAACCGGTTCCCAGACTCGGTTGTCCGACATGGATTGCATTTCCTCCCTCATGGCTCCCAGCCATAACTCGGAGTTGGGCCCATCCACGACTTCCTGAAAGGTGGCTGGATCATCGTGATCCACCATGACTTCATTGTCACCTCCGGATACCATATCTTGGAGGTGGAAGATTGATCCTTTCAAATCGCCTTGGACCTTCCGGAATTGTAACAGGAATTAGTTCTTACTCTACGACAATCTCTGGCTCCTTTCTACTGGGTTGCCAATTGGTTTAGACAGATCTGTACCATCCTGAATTTTTTCGAGATGCACAGTCCTCCCAATGACGTCTTTGGAAACAAAACTTCTTTTCCATAAAGACCCCACCCCAAGCGACGAACACCATGTTCTCACTGGGATTGTAGAAATAGTATCCCCTTGTTGCTTTGGCATACCACACGAAGGTGCATATCTCAGATCTTGGTTCGAGCTTAGTCGAAACCAAATGTTTCACATAAGCCTCGCAACCACAAATCTTTAGGAAGGACAAAGCGGGCATCATCCCGTACCATTTTTAAAATGGTGTCCCTTCCACACCATTCGTCGAAGCCCGACTCACTATGAATGCGGTCGTCACCCCGGTGTCACATGCAATTCCACTGTTAACTTTCACCAGTCAGTGCCGAGATCCGGCTACTTTTCCCTACCTCGTGCGTGTTCTCCAAAAGCCAACCAACGAGCTTCGGTGTGATCTCAGTCACTCACCCAGCTTTCCCTTGCCTCGGTCCGCGGCACGATCTAAAAGAACACAGTTTTAAACGCTTTTAAGCTTGCAGGCATAATGCTGAATTTTAATAAACCTGACGCCCAAAAGTAACCCCGACAATGTCGATCACTCCCAAACTCCCCAATTACTCGACATTGTCGATATTGGACCCGTAAAGGCCCGATTCGCCCGACATGGCGAATCTGCCCGGGTTTTGGAAATGCCCTTCTGGGGCTCCAAAAATTCCCGTTTTCGTTTCTACGGTCTTAGAATAAATCAAGGGTCCAAATGCACTTGACTGAATCGAATTCCGACTTCCGAGTCAATTAATTAACATTTAAAGTTTCTAAACCCGATAATTACAACTTTTCCAATTTAAATCCAAATTTCGATTCGGTTATGGACAAATGGTCCGGGGAACGTTTTAAACCACCCGAACACTAAACCCGTGCGCCCGAGCACGTGGGCCCCACCCGGCCCACCTTGGCCGTGGCCCTAGGGCTCAATTTGGGGCCCGGCCAACATGGTGGTGGCTGGTCCCAGCTCCGGCCAGCCACCCCATGGCCGGCCGGCCACCACCCACGGTGGCCGGAGCTCCTCCCGAGCTTCCGGTCACCGGAAAACGTTTCCCTTCGCCTCCAAACAGCTCCAAAACGTCTCCAAAAATTCCCCCAACCTCAATACACCCTAAACTAATAGTTTTACACAAACCCTAACTTTCAAAATTAATCAAAACGAGAATCGGTTCGGTACTAACCGTAGAGCACGACGAGGGGAAGTCGATTTCTCCTAGCCTCGAGACGATCCAACGGATGGATGACGTGAATAGTGGCTTCACAACCCCAACTCCCTCTCTTCTTCTTCTCCTTCTCTCTCTAAACCCTTTCTTCTTCTTTTTTCTATTTTTTTCTCTCTTTTTTGATTAATGGCCGACTCCCCTCTCTACATCTCTCTTCATTTTTTTTTCCAAAACCTAACACCATCCATTAGTTGACAAGTGGCAAGGTGGGTCCCACACCTTTTTGAGAAAATATGTACTAGATATTTTCCAATCAGATTCGCGAAAATCGGACGTTTCGGGCCCCGAACGGGCACTTTTTCCCAAAAATTACGAAACTTCATGGGCTACAAGAAACGGCTCAACTAAGACCGCTGCGATGACGGATAAGATTTTTGGATCCAAAACAGTCCTCGAATGGACCAAAACGTCACTTGGTTGACTTTTCCAGCGAAAAGTCAACTTTCCCAAATTGATCAGAAAGTTGCCCTGAGTCTCCCGGAATTCACTTTGGTCGATAACGGGGTCAAATTAAGTCCGGTATGACCCTCGGGGTCCAATTCCGGTTCAATTCAGTGTCTGCTCAAAAAAATTTTAAGTTTTCCTGTTTTTCGCAGGTTTGACTGGCGTTGACCGAGAGTGGTTATTACAATCTACCCCCTTAAAGGAATTTTGTCCGCGAAATTTAGAATAGATGTACCTCGGGAGTCGAACAGCTCGGGGTACTCCGCGCGAACCTCCTCCTCGCGTTCCCACGTCGACTCAGCCTTGTGGTGCCGCCACAACACCAGTTCTAAGCGGATAACCCACATCGGTTTCTCCTTATACGGGACATCACCCGTCACCTCGACATCTGCCCACTCAATGACGTACTCAAGACCTCGAAAGGCTCGACACACCGCGGGGCTAACCCGCCTCCGCCGCGGTTGAAACGCACCAGTCCACCTTTCGGACTCACCTCCAGGGATACAAGATCACCGACTGCTGACTCGAGAGATCGGCGCCGTCTGTCAGCGTAGCTTCTGCTGACTCTGCGCGGTCTTCAACAGCTCATGCTTCAGCACGACCGACTCAGCTGTCTCCGGGTCCAGTTCTAGACCCAGTAAACCCTCATTTCTCACTTCTGCCCAACACACGGGCGATCGACACGGCCTACCACACAACGCTTCGAACGGTGCCATCATGATACTGGCCTGAAAGCTGTTGTTGTAGGCGAACTCGGCTAACCGCTCACGAAACCCATCGTGACGTGCCCCCATTTCCACTGTGCAACCCGCAGTGGCTGCAATAATCCAACGGGACGCTGTTGTTCGGCTCTCACCTGCCGACGAGTGAGGCATCGCGATACAACTCCGCGACCGCTCTCCGCATCCCGCTCCACTAGACATGCCACCTGATGTCGCGCTCCTCTTAGTGCTACCACGGTGCACTGTCAGACACGAATGATGCGACTCTCGCAGCTCATCGTCAGTAACAGTCGGTATTGGCTCGGCACTTCGCCAGCCAATCCATTCCCACGATTACGTTTAAAGGTTGTCATTTCGTAAGTATCCTTCCCCCGGATACCCGCACAAGCTCAGTCGCTGCCGATCCTCACGGATCCTCGCAGTCTTTCTAAGACCTCGCTCCACTACCGTCGTCGTGCCTACCAACTCCGAACATACCCGATCCTCGGGGTGAGGACCCGATCCAACATCAGGGCTCTTGAGCCCTCTCTCGAACCTCTTGTAGCAGCTCGCTTCTCTAACTTTGTAGGCACGACAGACCTTAGTCAACACCACACCACCACCAACCGGCGTGTCCAAAGGCAGGGGTGGACTCAACGGCCCTAAACTCAGCCTCGACCTCTCCGCACAACCCGATGACACAAACGAGTGTGACGTCCCGGCATCCAACAGAAATGACGCTCAAAGCAGAGACCGAAAACCACTCCATTAGTTACTCTGGTAAAGTCTAGCACCAACCCTCACCCGGTCCTCTATGCATTTACTTATAACTTTCCGCAACCAAACCAGTGTTCGCTACTCGTCCCTTGCGGGAAAGTAGTAAAGGGGATGAGCGTTATGCTCACCTCCATGGACACCTGTTCGATTATGGCATACTAGTAACGCATCAAGGACTTACCAATCTAACCAGGGCAAACCACTACCTCAAAACCTGATGCCAAACGTCACACTGCTCACGCTATCAACACCTCAAGTACTCGCTCATGTAAGATAAACCTCGACACAGGAAACACGTCCTCAATTCAGTAAATCACTGTTGTTCACAACCTCAACACCCCACTTACCCGATCACATAAGGAAACCTCAAATAACCCACTCACGTGAAGGAAACCTCAACCCACCCGTTCACGCGAGGGAAACCTCAAACACCCGTTCACATAGGGAAACCTAGTTCGTATGGCGCCGCAGTGCACCAACCCTAACCCCCTTCTGCTGTGAGACTCTCGCACCGAGGCGCTGTATCACTACCACAGGTTATTGATGAGTCTCGAACCCGAGATCTCATCCCTCAACACCGAACATACGACCTCTATAACCAACACAACCGTGAACACCGCCATGCCAATAACACTTTAATTACAATAATACGTAAAGAGACCTCAAATAGACCGCACAAACGTGCACCAAGTCACACAACCCCAACGCGACAACTGCGTAAACAAGATGGTGAAAAAGACAGGGGTCACGGACCCGTGACCAACCCCGTCACGGTTGGGGTCACGGTGCCGTGACAAAGACCCTAAAATGGCCAAAATCCTCTGGTCCGTCACGGATCCGTGACAGGATCTGTGACACTCGCGCAGACCTGTTATCCAAAAACGTCTTAAAATCGACCCTTACTCCTTTTTACCCGTAAAAAGAAACCTTGGACGACACACACGCTCGACCCACAAATTACCAACACAAACCTCCCCAATCCTCAATCATGAGCCGACACGGTCAAACAACAACACAACAACACTCGCCCACCGGGCCAACCAACACCGAACCACGCCCACCGGGCCAACCAAAATCAAGACACGCCCACAGGGCCAATCAAAATCAAGCACGCCCTCAGGGCCAATCAAATTTTAAAACGCGCCCACTGGGCCAACCAATTTTTAAAACTTTCTCCACTTCCTTAAAAACTTCATTTCCTGACATCAGGTAGTTACAACCCGGTCCAGGCGTCCCCGAACTACATTGTACCCACTTGATGTCAACGCCGTCACGCTCGACTACAGGGGCGCCCCTGAGTCGAGTCGTGACAGTTTAAAAGCGTTTCACGCAGCAACGCACAAACAGTATGCCAGCAACCCCGTACTGCACATGCACATCAGCACAAACAGGACTCACAACACAACGGGTCTACACACGGTTCCGACCTGCGTACCCAATGCACGACGGGACTTTACTGACTCGACTCTCCCCACCTAATTGACGGACAGTCCGAGGTGTGAAACCTCGAGCTCTGATACCAAGCTGTCACGCCCCAATTTCAGTAAACCGAACTCGGGACGCAAACATTTAAAATAATAAAACATTTAGTTGCCTTTTTCATAAATCACCGTTTGTTCAACAAAAAAATAATATTTACAACTTAAAACACGTCCCAATAAGTGGACAAAAGTATTGTATCCGTCGCTAGACTCAAAATAAACCTAGAATCACGCTCCTAGCTCTTCAAGCTTCAGAAGCTCCCCTAGTCCAACTTGCGACCGGTACCTGTAGGAAACGCAGCTAGGGGTGAGCGTTTGCTCACCACCATGGATAACAGACTGACTACGGCATAATCAGCAGACAAAGCCAGTAACACCAACAACCAACTCAACATCGGGGATCACCATCCCCAAACTCAAGTAACCCGACCGACACCCACACACTGATACTTTCCTCAGCCGACTCAACACTCGGACACGTAAAATAGACCCGACACAACGATCACGACCTCTTCCAAGGGCTCAAAAGACCACCACACACACCATAGATCACAAAGGATCGCACACCAAAACAAGATCACAAAGGATCCTACACCAAACAAGATCACAACAGATCGCATACCAGCTGCTCAGAAACCTCCCTCAATCACGCGCTTTGCTGAACCACTCAGGCCAGGCGGTCGACCTGTCACACTCACAACCCGTTACCTTCCTCAACAGACCCAACCTCAAACTCGTAATGTAAACCCGACACAACCATTGACGACCTCTTCCAACGACACGAACACGGATCAGGATAGCCAAAGAATGCTCACAACCTGCCGAGACTCGAACTTGGTTAGGCCAGCCAAAGAATGCTCGTAACCTACCGGGACTCGAACTTGGTTAGGCCAGCCAAAGAATGCTCGTAACCTACCGGGATGCGAACTTGGTTAGGCCAGCCAAAGAATTCTCGTAACCTACCGGGATTCACACCACTTCCCGAAACACAGTCGGGTCACTAACCTCGGGCAAGCACAATCACAATCACAAGAAAAGTTCAACAAACAGCAACAACACAGGTTCAACACTCCACAGGCACTCATGGCCACCCAAGATACCAACGGTAAAACACGGACTCAACAACCCACGGGCACTCACGGCCTCCCAAGACACACCAACCATAACTCACAGGCTCAACAACCCCACGGGCACTCACGGCCTCCCAAGACACACCAACCATAACTCACGGGCTCAACAACCTCACAGGCACTCACGGCCACCCAAGACACACCAACAGTAACTCACGGCTCAACAACCCCACGGGCACTCATGGCCACCCAAGACACCAACAGTAACTCACGGCTCAACAACCCCACGGGCACTCATGGCCACCTAAGACACACCAACAGTAAAACACGGGCTCAACAACCCCACAGGCACTCATGGCCACCCAAGAAACACGAGTAACACGGGCTCTCATGGCCATCCAAGACACGAATTACATAAATAGCCTCCGGCATAACCAGTGCCTCCAACAGTCCTAATATCAACAGTTTCACAATCTACCTCCGGTCATGGTCATATGCCTCCAGTAATTCTAATATCGCTAAGTTCTCTGCTCCTACGACACTACTAAGGGTCACATGCTTTTCTAATATTCGCTACGTTCCCGTATCATGCTTTTCTAATATTTAAATAAACCTACTCAACCCATGACACCCCGGTGTCACATGCAATTCCACTGTTAACTTTCCCCAGTCAGGGCCGAGATCCGGCTACTTTTCCCTACCTCGTGCGTGTTCTCCAAAAGCCAACCAACGAGCTTCGGTGTGATCTCAGTCACTCACCCAGCTTTCCCTTGCCTCGGTCCGCGGCACGATCTAAAAGAACACAGTTTTAAACGCTTTTAAGCTTGCAGGCATAATGCTGAATTTTAATAAACCTGACGCCCAAAAGTAACCCGACAATGTCGATCACTCCCAAACTCCCCAATTACTCGACATTGTCGATATTGGACCCGTAAAGGCCCGATTCGCCCGACATGGCGAATCTGCCCGGGTTTTGGAAATGCCCTTCCGGGGCTCCAAAAATTCCCGTTTTCGTTTCTACGGTATTAGAATAAATCAAGGGTCCCAATGCACTTGACTGAATCGAATTCCGACTTCCGAGTCAATTAATTAACGTTTAAAGTTTCTAAACCCGATAATTACAACTTTTCCAATTTAAATCCAAATTTCGATTCGGTTATGGACAAATGGTCCGGGGAACGTTTTAAACCACCCGAACACTAAACCCGAGCGCCCGAGCACGTGGGCCCCACCCGGCCAACCTTGGCCGTGGCCCTAGGGCTCAATTTGGGGCCCGGCCAACATGGTGGTGGCTGGTCCCAGCTCCGGCCAGCCACCCCATGGCCGGAGCTCCTCCCGAGCTTCCGGTCACCGGAAAACGTTCCCCTTCGCCTCCAAACACCTCCAAAACGTCTCCAAAAATTCCCCCAACCTCAATACACCCTAAACTAATAGTTTTACACAAACCCTAACTTTCAAAATTAATCAAAACGAGAATCGGTTCGGTACTAACCGTAGAGCACGACGAGGGGAAGTCGATTTCTCCTAGCCTCGAGACGATCCAACGGATGGATGACGTGAATAGTGGCTTCACAACCCCAACTCCCTCTCTTCTTCATCTCCTTCTCTCTCTAAACCCTTTCTTCTTCTTTTTTCTATTTTTTTCTCTCTTTTTTGATTAATAGCCAACCCCCCTCTCTATATCTCTCTTCATTTTTTCCCCAAAACCTAACACCATCCCTTAGTTGACAAGTGGCAAGGTGGGTCCCACACCTTTTTGGGAACATATCTACTAGATATTTTCCAATCAGATTCGCGAAAATCGGACGTTTCGGGCCCTGAACGGGCACTTTTTCCCAAAAATTACGAAACTTCACGGGCTACAAGGAAACAGATCAACTAAGACCGTTGCGACGGCGGATAAGCTTTTTGGATCCAAAACGGTCCTCGAATGGACCAAAACGTCGCTCGGTTGACTTTTCTAGCGAAAGGTCAACTTTTCCCAAATTGATCAGAAAGTTGCCCTGAGTCTCCCGGAACTCACTTTGGTCGATAACGGGGTCAAATTAAGTCCGGTATGACCCTCGGGGTCCAATTCCGGTTCAATTCATTGTCTGCTCAATTTTTTTTAAAATTTTCCTGTTTTTCGCAGGTTTGACTGGCGTTGACCGGGAGTGGTTATTACACTTGAGGAGGATGATGAGGAATAGGAAGAGGGCCAGGAGGAAGATGAGGCCAACATAGACCCATTTGGGGATGATCTTGTGGAAGGACTCGCCGATAATGGGGAAGATGATGTATGGGATGATGATAATGCTTAATTACTCTACTACTTAATCTCTTTTAGGGTCATGATGTTTAGTATGTATTCGTTTTGGGTCTTTGTGGATCATACTCTATTTTGAACTTCAATACAATTTGTTTGTCTGTTATAGATTCTTAATATATATCATATTGATTATGAATATAGGTTAATCAAATTATGTTGTTCACAAATAATCCAACACATCCAAAAAGATTAAATAATAAAGTATAGATGAGAAACAACAAAATCAAACTTTAGAAAGGTTCATAAAAGAAACATAAAGGGTAGATGGGGACACATGAACTTGAAAAAAAAGCTACCTTATGTGTACGATTAGAGATCTAGGGTTCTAGCACACATAGGTTCTCATGAAGTGTTATGACTTCATTGATGCAGCTGTCATCTTCTTGTATATCTTCTGGTGTCCAACCTTCTCTATTCTAGCGGTTTAGGTTGTGGATAAATGTCATGATATCTACGTGGACAAACAACAGACAGTCCTTGAATGCACTGAAATCATTCAACCACTGTTTGCATTCAAGGACTCTCATCTCCACAGGGTCGGCTAGTGCACATGGTTACTGAGGAACATTGTTGGCGGCCTTCATCGTGTACGATTGGATAATTTCATGGGTATGAAAGGGAGAAACGTGTTTTGAGACTGTATGATTCAAGTAATTTATAAATATTCAATTAGGGCAAACTGGGTATTTTTTAAGTTTAGGTGCGGGAAGCATTATACGTTGTGTTTCAAGTTGTCACATGATTAGGTCCCACCAAGATCTATTGTAATTGTATCCAGAATCTAGAATGTCTAGATTACATTCTTTGCACACTGATATTGTATGCATCTAGGAAACACAATCAAAGTATAAAGACAAGACATGGTAAAAACATAAGTAAACAAAATGATTAAATACATAATTGCTTCATTTAGTAGTAGATGAGGAATTTTTAAACATCAGAGACAAAAACCGAATACAGAAGGAAGTTTTAAACAATAGGAAGAGGACTACCATGAGGCCTTCATGAAAGTTGTGAACATTTTTTTTTGAATAGTGTCTCAGCAAGAAGTTCATATTTTATCCAATCTTTGGCATTGAGATTCCTCGGGTCACCCATCAGCAGCAATAGGTCGATGTGGTTCTGCATCAGGTGGTCTTTGATGGAGATGAACATTACTATTTGATTCTGGTGTTTGTACCTCCTCGTCTGCTCCTCAATAGACATCTCATGAGAAGTTTAAGTGCTTGAAACATGTTTTTGAAGGGTAGAATCTGAAGAGGTGATTATGAATCTTATTAATCTAAGGGGTGGGTATTTATAGGCATATTATTGAGCATAATTTATAGTGGGTAGGTGGGTAGTTAATGAAATTTAAAAAGGTTTAAGCGTTCACCTCCTTAGTATACATACCGCGATCTCTTACTCGTGTCTAAGAAACACGTGTCAACTATCCAGAATACGATTCTTATATATCCATGAAACACATGTATTCATGCGGAAAACCATAAAATAAAGTATTTATCTCCATAATATGTATCATGTATATAAACAATTTATTTTCTTATCCATTTCCAAGTTGTTCTAAACATATAAATAGGAAAACAAATTCTAGTTGATGAAATTCATCAAAAAAATATTTTCTTAACTATGACCATAATTATAATTGTCTATAACCAAAAACTATATAGCCTATTGTGATATTTATTCTTCACTGGGCAAGTCCTGGTATCATGGAAATGCATTCTGAAGCATGCCAAGCACATTCATTTGCGTTTGTTTCATTATGTCATTGCAATATCTTTGTCATGCTCCATTCTAGATTTGGAACATGTATGACACCCCTTGGTTTTGGTGACACCTGGTGAGTGGACGTGAACAACATCCAAGATCATGATTCTAGTAACTTTTGCAATGTGACTTGTTGTATTCAGTCTTCAATAATTTACAATATCATCCACTATATTCACCTTGTATATGTTTAGTGTTTCCACCTGTCCACGCATACTGGACACATTAGCATTTTTAGTGTGAATTATTTCCTTGAATTTGTCTTGCACAGCTTCCATTACATCATCGTCGGTAACACAAAGATCTTCAAGAATATCACCACTAGCGGCCATTGTGGCAGACGTGTCACCGTCATTACACCTACGTTTGTTCAACAATGTAAAAGGGATCTTTGTCAATGTTCTCGTCCATAGCACAAAGAATATAAGTAAACATATGCAGATTGTCAATAGGAGCATGTTGTAGGTACACTTAAAATGATATGTCGGCTATGTCCATGTCATATTATATGAAAGGACAACTTTTCGATACTGTGTATCTAGAACCTCATACACCTTTGTGATATCAATAAGAGCCATGACAACTAAACTGTAGTGTTTGAGAGCTGCTACTATGTTCTTTTGGAGATTAATAAAGATTGTATGAGTAGAGAGTCCAAGTTCCTACTTCAAACACTGATGGTGTCTTCAACAATGGGTATGTTTTATAGCTCATCATGAGAGCATATAGTGTTCTTGCCTTTGGTTCTATCTAGTTATTGCAGCCCTAGATAAATTGTACGAATCTTACTTATTTATCTATGTACTTTTGAAATGCACTATTGGCTGACTCGGAACAGGATGTCGTCTTCATGTATAATCCCATTGGTAACTTGCGGTAGTATGATGGTATCAAAATTGGGCGAAGTTCATATATATACTCTTGAGCCATACATTGTCTTCAATATCTAATTCCTCCCTTAGTGCATTCCACTTCCCTTTGAAATCTGGAGGATCGACTTTATCGTTGTAAATAATAGCATGTAACCTTAGATAGAATTCTGAATAGTGATATAGGTTGTCGGGTACCTACAACATTTTAAATTGCTCATGCTCAAATACATCAATGTAAATATCCCACAAAAATAATGGTGCATATCCATACTCTACATATACGTTATTAACAATCACCGTATACATGTGACATATTATTGAACAAATTTAAATAATGTTTAGTTCCTAGCCACAGACATAGTGTTCCATATCCAGAATCTAAATGTATTATGTCTACATTCTTTACTTATTATTTGCATACCTTTAATTTCACTTTTTCTAATATGTGTCGCATGCATAGTATGTGGGGGCTAGTTGTGAAGACTCTAGGTATTACAACCTTTATTGTGGGATCTTGATCAGTAACAAAATACAAATTTTGCTTCTTCTTCATCGCATTGAGGAATGCTTTGAACATCCATGTGAATGACTGTGTGTCCTCATGTGTTACAATCCTCAGACCAAACATGACTAACATTTTGTAGTTGTCCACCTTAGTAGATGGGAAAAAAGACATTGATTGCCTACGTATATACTGAATTTTAGGTGTTTAATACATTGGATGTGTTTAGGATATGAAATGGGTTTATCAGCTCACTGGTTCGTCATGTAGATTGTATCAAATGCCTCATTATCCCCATATAGCTCGTAATTTCTCACATATATTTCATCACACCATAATAGATTAGTGAGCCTCCCCTTCTCGTCTATGTCATACTCATACTGGAAATCATGGTTTGTGACCTTTTTATCCCGGAACTGGTCAAGGATAACCTTGACATCATTGTTTTTTATGTATGCCTTCAAGTCACGTTTATAGTATAGAAAATCCCGCTTGGTTGCCCCTATATTCTTGGATCCTGCACACTTTAGACTCATTAATGCATGAGCATCTATAGGTCCTATATTTTCCTTTGCACAATGGTTCAACCAGTCGACATGATTATCCCTCATGTGTCTGTTGCCACACAAACGATGTACGTGTTTATGCCCGACCAATTCATGGTTGTGGTCAATTCATGCATCTGTACACTTTTTCATCGTAAATATACTTGAACATGATCACTACTTCATAGTTGGTCCTTTTGAACATACGATTCCCTTTTTTTTATAGTTTGGGAAACCTTTGGATGTTTTCGCGTAAAGACCTCACCTTGTCTCCAGCATAGCATGTATATTTCCAAGATGAGACTGTCATTTCCAAGCTTCTCACTACCCCTCCTTGTGATGTACCCATAAAGCTTACCATAAGTTTGATAGAAATTGATTCCACGATTCATTGTTTGGAAGGATTATCCTACGCATGGCATTCGTTCCCTTACGCATGATGGTATGTACATCAAAACTCCTCCATCAACATGCACCTTTGACTCTATTGTGAAATCAATATTCATGCCTATAGTTGTATGATATAGCACAACAAGAAATTATATAGTTAAGAAAACAGGGATTTTGGACACATGTATTTATAAAATATGGACACAGACTTTTAATCCTTGTCACATGGATTTTCAATCTTGGATACATGGATTTTGAATACCGTGCACGGAGGTGTTGAATCCTGGTTAAGGATTCTAGGGCACATGTATTTTAAATCTAGAACACATAGGCTTTTTGTCACGCCCCGAATTCGGTAGAATCGAATCCGGAACGCGAACGGTGAAACAAATACACCATTTTCAAATATTTTAATAAACCGCTTAAATTTCAACTTTCAGTTAATCAAAAACAATATTTTACAACTTAAAAGTACGTCCAAAACAAGCGAACAAAAACCCAAACCATACGTCGCTAAAACTCCCAAAAACGCGGACTTCCGCTCCCAGCTCTTCAAGCTTCGAGAGCTCCCCTAGTACGCCTCGCGACCAGTACCTGTAGGAAAAGAAGCTAGGGGTGAGCGTTCGCTCACCACCACGGATACCAAACTAACTACGGCATACTAGCAGATAATGACGGAAACACCAACAACAACCTAAACACCGGGGACTACTATCCCAAAACTCAAGTAACCCGACTGACACACGACCTGTTACTTTCCCGACCAACTCAACACCCGGACACGTAATGTAGACCCGACACAACGGTTACGACCTCAACCCAAAACGCGAGTAAAAACCACGCAACACCCAAGATCACAAAGGATCGCACACGGCAAACAAGGTCACAAAGGATCGCACACGGCAAAACAAGATCACAAGGATCGCACTGCAGCTGCTCAGTGCCGGTTGCTAACCGGCTGGGCTCGAGCCTGCCCCACGCAACTTTCCCCGATCCTTGTCGGGACAGGCGGTCGACCTGTTAGCGATATATTCCGCAATACTTCTCCGATAGCTAGTCGGAAGGGGAGCAGCCCTCCATCGCCGAAGAATGCACATCTTTACCTATCTCTGTCGGAAAGCTAGCCAACCCCCACGGCCGCGACCACAAGACCGCTTTATTGTCAGGCGGGCCCCCAACCTCAAGCAACCACAATCACAACCAAAGTTCAACAACAAGCGACAACACAGGTTTAACACCCCAAAGGCACTCATGGCCACCCACGACACACCAACAATAATACACGGGTCAGCACCCCACATGCACTCATGGCCACCCACGACACACCAACAGTAATACATGGGTCAACACCCGAAAGACACTCATGGCCACCCACGACACACCAACAGTGATACACGGGTCAACACCCCAAAGGTACTCATGGCAACCCTCGACACACCAAAAGTGATACACGGGTCAACACCCTAAAGGCACTCATGGCCACCCTCGACACAGCAACAGTGATAAACGGGTCAACACCCCAAAGGCACACCTTACCTCCCACGACACACAAACAGTAAAAATACGGGTTCAACTCCCCACGGGCACTCATGGCTACCCAAGACACACAAACAATTCAATCAACCTCCGGGCACAACCAAATGCCTCCAGTATTTCTAATGTTCGATAAGCTCACTTATCCTACGACACTACTAAGTGTCACATGCATTTCTATTGTTCGATACGTTCACGTATCATACGACACCACCCGGTGTCGCCTGCCTTTCTATTGTTCGATAAACTTACTTAACCCATGCCACCCAAATGTCACATGCATTTCTACTGTTAACTTTCCCTAGTCAGGGCCGAGTTCCGGCTACTTTTCCCTACCTCTTGAAGCATGTCAAACCCGATGCTCTCGCTCCGGCAAAGCTCCATATTTCCCGCTTAGCCTCCTCTTTCCACGGTAGGCGACACGGTCTACAATTATTACTATTAACACACTTTTTAAATAAGCAGGCGAAACCCGAATTTAATACACTTGACGCCCAAATGCAACCCCGACAATGTCGATCACTCCCAAGCTTCTCAATTACTCGACATTGTCAACAACGGACCCGGAAAGGCCCGATTTGCCCGGCCCGGCGAATCTGCCCGGGATTGGAAAACGCCCTTCCGAGGCTCCGAAAATACCCGTTTTCGTTTCTACGATCTTATAATAATTCAAGGGTTCTAATGCAATCGACGGAATAAATTTCCGACTTCCGAGCGATTTAATTCGCGTTTAAAGTTTCTAAACCCGAAATTCCCAACTTTCACAATTCAATTCCAAAATTCGTTCAGGGTGTGAACTAACGACTTGGGGTTCGTCCAAAACCACCCGAACACGAAAACCCGAGACCCGAGAACGTGTGCCCCACCCAGCCACCCTTAGCCGTGGGTGGCTGGACCGGTTCACCGCCATGGTGGCCGGTCCTAGCTCGGGCCAGCCAGAACCCACGGTGGCCGGAGCTCCCCCGACCCTCCGGTCACCGGAAACCGCTTATTTTTCCCTCCAAAACGCCTCCAACGAACCCCACACCTCAACTCAACCATAGTCTACTTGTTTCAACCCAAACCCTAACTTTTAAACATATCAAAACGAAAATCGAATAGGTTCTCACCGTAGAGAATGATGACGGGAACTCGATTCTTCGATCGTTGAGACGATCCGTTGGTTGGATCTTCGGGAAATCCCTAAACTCCAACCCTTTCCTTCTCTTTTCTCCTTCTCTTTCCTCTCTCCACTTTCTCTCTCTAATTTTCCTCTTTTTTTGTTTATGGCCGAAACCTACATGTCTTACTTCTCTTTATTTTGTTTTAAAAACAACACTAACACTTAATTACAAACTACCCCTCATCCTTTTGTTTTGTTCAAAGTTACCTAACACCACCACTTGTGTGAAAAGTGGCAAGTGGGTCCCACCTTTTTAAGAAAATATCTTTGTAGATATTTTTCTGTCAGATTCGCGAAATTCGCCCGTCCCGGGCCCCAAACGGGCCATTTTCCAAGAAATTAGGAAACTTCATGGGCTACAAGGAAACGGCTCAACTAAGACCGCTGTAACGACGGCTAAGCTTTTTGGATCCAAAACGGGCCTCGAACAGACCAAAACGTCTCTCGGTTGACTTTTCTGGCAAAAAGTCAACCTTTCCAAATTGGTCAGAAAGTTGCCCTAAGTCCCCCAGAACTCACTTTGATCGATATCGGGGTCAACTTAAGTCCGGTATGACCGTCGGGGTCAAATTTAGGTTCATTTGAGTGCTTGTCCCAAAATTTTAAATTTTCCTGTTTTCGCCGCTTTGACTAGCGTTGACCGGGAGTGGTTCTTACAATCTACCCCCCTTAAAGGAATTTATTCCGCGAAATTTAAAACAAACACACCTCCGGAGTCGAACAGATCGGGGTACTTCGCGCGAACCTCGTCCTTGCGCTCCCAAGTCGACTCGGCCTCGTTGTGCCGCCACTGCACCCGTTCTAAGCGGATAACCTTTCCGCGTAGGGCATGCCCTCGTGGATCCATATCCTAATTCGGTTTCTCCTTATACGAGACATCACCCGTTACCTCGACATCTGCCCACTCAATGACGTGCGAGGGGTCCGCATATACTTCTGCAACTAGGAAACGTGGATTTTCCCAAGCTGCGGTGGCAGTGCAAGTCGGTATGCAACTGCTCCCACTCTGCTCAAGACCTCGAAAGGCCCGATACACCGTGAGGCTAACCCGCCTCCGCCGTGGTTGAAACACCCAGTCCATCTTTCGGACTCACCTCCAGGGATACATGGTCACCGACTGCTGACTGGAGAGGTCGGTGCCATCTGTCAGCGTAACTCCTGCTGACTCTGCGCGGTTTTCAACCGCTCACGCTTCGGCACGACCGACTCAGCTGTCTCTCGGGCCAATTCTAGACCCAGTAAACTCTTATTCCTCACTTCTGCACAGCACACGGGCGATCGACACTGTCTACCATACAACGCTTCGGACGGTGCCATACTGATACTGGCCTGAAAGTTGTTGTTGTAGGAGAATTCGGCTAACCGCTCATGAAATCCATCGTGACGTGCCCCCATTTCCACTGTGCAACCCACAGTGGTTGCAATAATCCAGCGAGACGCTGTTGTTCGGCTCTCACCTGCTGACAAGTGAGGCACCGCGATACTAACTTCGCAACCGCTCTCTGCATCTCGCTCCACTAGATATGCCGTTTGATGTCGCGCTCCTCTTAGTGCTACCCACGTGCACTGTCAGACGCGAATAATGCGACTCTCGCAGCTCGTCGCCTCCACCGTTACGCGGTATGAACAAACCTCCACGATACCGTAACTCGCAATTAGCACGACGATCCCAACCCTCGGCATCAACACCGCCGGCAACTCTCTCCCGGATCTCTGTCGTCTCGACATCCACCGACTGTGCCTCTATCCCCCGGCCAAGCAGGGTGGGCTGAGCCATCAAGAAGCACATGGCCACGTCTCCGGTAACCTCTTCTAGCTCCAACCCGAACGTGCCCAGCTCTACCCTCAAGTCCCACTCTCGGACTGAGATGCTGGCAGGACACGGCATCGACTTCCTACTCAAGGCGTCGGCAACCACGTTCGCCTTACCCGGATGGTAGAGTAGCTCAAAGTCGTACTCCTCAAGTAGTTCCATCCATAGTCGCGGGTGCATGTTCAGGTCTCCTTGGGAAAATATGTACTTGAGGCTCTTGTGACCCGAGAACACCCGAAATCTCTCGCCACACAGATAATACCGCCAGCCTTTCAGCGCGAACACTACTGCTGCTAATTCCAGGTCATGGGTAGGATAGTTGCGCTCGTGCATCTTCAACTGCCTGGAGCCATAGGCAACCACCTTACCTAACTGCATTAGCACGCAGCCCCGTCCTTCCCCGGACGCGTCACAGTAGACCTTATACCCGATCCTGCGCTCTGGCACTATCAATACTGGAGCGGTAGTCAGACGAGCCTTCAGCTCCTTGAACGCACGTTCACAATCGTCACTCCACACAAACTCGACTCCCTTGCGCGTCAAAAGAGTCATAGGCGCGGCTTGACGCGCAAAGTTCTGGACGAACCGACGATAATAGCCTGCCAACCCCAAAAGCTGCAGATCTCAAAGGCGCTCGTGGGCCGCACCCACTTCGAAACCGCGTCGATCTTTGCCGGATCGACCAATATACCGTCACGGGACACAATGTGATCGAGGAATTTCACCTCAGCGAGCCAAAACCCGCACTTCTCCAGGTTGGCATATAGCTGATATGTGCGCAACAGGGTCAGAACAACCCTCATATGCTCCTCATGCGCAGTCTCGTTTTGAGAGTAGGTCAAGATGTCGTCTACAAACACCACTACAAATTGATCTAAGAACGACCGGAATATACTTTTCATCAGATCCATGAACGTTGCAGGTGCGTTCGTCAGTCCAAATGGCATCACCAAGAACTCGTAATGCCCATAGCGTGTCCGGAATGCAGTCTTTGCAACGTCCTCCACCCGGACTCGCAACTGGTAATATCCGGATCGCAGATCGATCTTCGAGAAGCATGTTGATCCTCTCAATTGGTCGAACAAGTCGTCAATTCTCGGCATCGGGTATCGGTTCTTCACCGTAACCCGATTCAGCTTCCGGTAGTCCATACACATCCGAAGCTCTTCACTCTTCTTCTTGACGAAGAGTGCTAGCGCTCCCCATGGCGATGTGCTCGGACGGATAAACCCTTCTCCCGAAGCTCCTCGAGCTGACGCTTCAGCTCGGTTAACTCTGCTGGCGCGAACCTGTAAGGCGCCATCGTTATCGCTGATGTTCCCGGCATCAGGTCAATCCCGAACTCCACCTCACGAACTGGTGGTAACCCGCTTAACTCCTCAGGAAAGACCTCGGGAACTCGCACACCACTCGTGGTGACTCTCGGCTCTGCACGGCCGATACTTCCTCCACTGTGGACAAAGCCGACAGGAGAACCCCACTCTTGCTGTCCAGAATACACGAAACCTTCGTGCTGCCTGCCGACACCGTCACTCGTCGCCTATAGCGATCGATATTGGCTCGGTATGTCGCCAGCCAATCCATTCCAAGATCACGTCAAAGGTTGTCATTTCATAAGTATCCTTCCCAAGGATACACGCACAAGCTCAATAACTGCCGAACCTCACGGACCCTCGCAGTCTCTCTAAGACCTCGCTCCACTACCGCCGTCGTGCCCACCAACTCCGAACATACCCGAAACCTCGGGGTGAGGACTCGACCCAGCATCAGGGCTCTCGAGCCCTCTCTTGATCCTCCTGTATCAGTTCGCTTTTCTAACTTCGCAGGCACGACAGACCCTAGTCAACACCACAACACCCCCAACCGGCGTGTGCAGACGCAGGGGTGGACTCAACGGCTCTAAACTCAGCCTCAACATCTCAGCACCACTCGACGAAGCAAACGAGTGTGACGCCCCGGTATCCAATAAAAATGACACCTAAATCAGGGACCGAACAACCACTCCATTAATCACTCCGATAAGGTATAGCACAATCCTCACACGATCCTCTATGCACTTACTTATAACTTTCCGCAACCAAACCAGTATTCGCTACTCGTCCCCTGCGGGGAAAGTAATAAAGGGGATGAGCGTTCTGCTCACCTCCACGGACACCTGTTCGGTTATGGCATACTAGTAAATCATTAATGACTTACCGATCTAACTAGGGCAAACCACTACCTCAAAACCTGATACCAAAACGTCACACTACTCACGCTATCAATACCTCAAATACTCGCTCACATAAGGGAAACCTCGAACGGGGATCATATTCTCAACTCCGCAGGCCACTATTGCTCACAACCTCAATACCCTGATTACCCGATCACGTAGGGAAACCTCAAACGGGGATCATGTTCTCAACTCAGCAACCCACTATTGCTCACAACCTCGATGCCCCAATTACCCGATCACGTAGGGAAACCTCAAACGGGGATCACGTTCTCAACTCAGCAACCATTATTGCTCACAACCTCGATACCCCAATTACCCGATCACGTAGGAAACCTCAAATAACCCACTCGCGTGAAGGAAACCTCAAACCACCCGTTCACGCGAGGGAAACCTCGAATAACCCGTTCACATAGGGGAAACCTAGTTCGTATGACGTCGCAGCGCATCAACCCTAACCTCTCTCCGTGGTGAGACTCTCACACCGAGGCGCTGTATCACTACCGTAGGTTATTGATGAGTCTCGAACCCAAGACCTCACCCTTTAACACCGAACTTACGACCTCTACAACCAACACAATCATGAACACAGCCACACAAAACCAACACACAAACTGCACAATCAAGACGGTGGAACAAGACAGGAAATCACGGATCCGTGACAGACCCCGTCACGGTCCTGTTTTCCAAATTCGTTTCAGACTCGATCTTTACCCCTTTTTACCCTAAAAATCAACCTTAAGGGCCACACACGTTCGATCACCAAGTTATCAAACACACACGCAACGACTCACAGACAAATTCAAGTCACCCAACCTCAATCACACGCCGACAAGGCCAACCAAATCCAAAACACGCCCACTGGGCCAACCAATTTACACACACGCCTACAGTGCCAACCAATTTTAAAACCACGCCCACAGGGCCAACCAATTTTAAAACACGCCCACATGACCAACCAATTTTAAAACTTTTCTCCCTTTCATCATAAAATCTCATTTTTGACATCACGTAGTTACAACCCGGTCCAGGCGTCCCCGAACTAACTTGTAACCACTTGATATCAGCACCGTCACGCTCGACTACAGGGGTGCCCCTGAGTCGAGTCGCGACAGCTTAAAAAGTTTCATGCAGCAACACACAATCAGTATGCCAGTAACAACAGTACTGAACATACACACAACAACAACCAAGACTTAGGACACTACGGGTCTACACACGGTTTTGACTTGCGAAACCAACGCACGACGAGACTTTTAAAAGACTCAACTCTCCCCACCTAATTGACGTACAGTCCGAGGTGTGAAACCTCGTGCTCTGATACCAAACTGTCACGCCCCGAATTCGGTAGAATCGAACCCAGAACGCGAACGGTGAAACAAATAAACCATTTTCAAATATTTTAATAAACCACTTAAATTTCCACTTTGAGTTAATCAAAAACAATATTTTACAACTTAAAAGTACGTTCAAAACAAGCGGACAAAAACCCAAAGCGTACGTCGCTAAAACTCCCAAAAACCCGGACTTCCGCTCCTAGATCTTCAAGCTTCGAGAGCTCCCCTAGTACGCCTCGCGACCAGTACCTGTAGGAAAAGCAGCTAGGGGTGAGCGTTCGCTCACCACCACGGATACCAGATTGACTATGGCATACTAGCAGAAAATGATGGAAACACCAACAACAACCCAAACACCGGGGACTACTATCCCCAAACTCAAGTAACCCGACTGACACACGACTTGTTACTTTCCTGACCAACTCAACACCCGGACACGTAATGTAGACCCGACACAACGGTTACGACCTCAACCCAAAACGCGCATAAAACACAAGTAACACCCAAGATCACAAAGGATCGCACACGACAAACAAGATCACAAAGGATCGCACACGGCAAACAAGATCACAAGGATCACACTCCAGCTGCTCAGTGCCGGTTGCTAACCGGCTGGGCTCGAGCCTGCCCCACGCAACTTTCCCCGATCCCTGTCGGGCCAGTCGGTCGACCTGTTAGTGATATATTCCGCAATACTTCTCTGATAGCTAGTCGGAAGGGGACCAGCCCTCCATCGCCGAAGAATGCACATCTTTACCGATCTCTGTCGGAAAGCTAGCCAACCCCCACGCGCGCGACCACAGGACCCCTTTATTGTCAGGCGGGCCCCCAACCTCAAGCAACCACAATCACAACCAAAGTTCAACAACAAGCGACAACACAGGTTTAACACCCCAAAGGCACTCATGGCCGCCCATGACACACCAACAGTAATACACGGGTAAGCACCCCACAGGCACTCATGGCCACCCACGACACATCAACAGTAATACACGGGTCAACACCCCAAAGGCACTCATGGCCACCCACGACACACCAACAGTAATACACGGGTCAACACTCCAAAGGCACTCATAACCACCCACGACACACCAAAAGTGATACACGGGTCAACACCCCAAAGGCACTCATGGCCACCCTCGACACACCAACAGTGATACACGGGTCAACACCCTAAAGGCACTCATGGCCACCCTCGACACACCAACAGTGATACACGGGTCAACACCCCAAAGGCACACCTGACCTCCCACGACACACAAAAAGTAAAAATACGGGTTCAACTCCACACGGGCACTCATGGCCACCCAAGACACACAAACAATTCAATCAACCTCCGGGCACAACCAAATGCCTCCAGTATTTCTAATGTTCGATAAGCTCACTTATCCTACGACACTACTAAGTGTCACATGCATTTCTATTGTTCGATACGTTCACGTATCATACGACACCACCTGGTGTCGCCTGCCTTTCTATTGTTCGATAAACTTACTTAACCAACGACACCCAAATGTCACATGCATTTCTACTGTTAACTTTCCCTAGTCAGGGCCGAGTTCCGGCTACTTTTCCCTACCTCTTGAAGCGTGTCAAACCCGATGCTCTCGCTCCGGAAAAGCTCCATATTTCCCGCTTAGCCTCCTTTTTCCACGGTAGGCGACACGGTCTACAATTATTACAATTAACTCACTTTTTAAATAAGCAGGCGAAACCCGAATTTAATACACTTGACGCCCAAATGCAACCCCGACAATGTCGATCACTCCCAAACTTCCCAATTACTCGACATTGTCAACAACGGGCCCGGAAAGGCCCGATTTGCCCGGCCCGGCGAATCTGCCTGGGGTTGGAAAATGCCCTTCCGAGGCTCCGAAAATTCCCGTTTTTGTTTCTACGATCTTATAATAATTCAAGGGTTCCAATGCAATCAACGGAATCAATTTCCGACTTCCGAGCGATTTAATTCGCGTTTAAAGTTTCTAAACCCGAAATTCCCAACTTTCACAATTTAATTCCAAAATTCGCTCCGGGTGTGAATTAACGACTTGGGGTTCGTCCAAAACCACCCGAACACGAAAACCTGAGACACGAGCACGTGGGCCCCAACCGGACACCCTTAGCCGTGGGTGGCTGGACCGGTTCACCACCATGGTGGCCGGTCCTAGCTCCGGCCAACCACCACCCACGGTGGCCGGAGCTCCCCCGAGCCTCCAACGAACCCCACACCTCGAATCCACCATAGTCTACTCGTTTCAACCCAAACCCTAACTTTTAAAAATATCAAAACGAAAATCGAATAGGTTCTCACCGTAGGGAATTATGACGGGAACTCGATTCTTCGATCGTTGAGACAATCCGTTGGTTGGGTCGTCGGGAAATTCCTAAACTCCAACCATTTCCTTCTCTTTTCTCCCTTTTCTCCTTCTCTTTCCTCTCTCCACATTCTCTCTCTAATTTTCCTTTTTTTTTATTAATGGTCGAAACCTACATGTCTTACTTCTCTTTATTTTGTTTTAAAAACAACACTAACACTTAATTACAAACTACCCCTCATCCTTTTGTTTTGTTCAAAGTTACCTAACACCACCACTTGTGTGACAAGTGGCAAGTGGGTCCCAAATTGGTCAGAAAGTTGCCCTGAGTCCCCTAGAACTCACTTTGATCGATATAGGGGTCAACTTAAGTCCTGTATGACCCTCGGGGTCAAATTTAAGTTCATTTAAGTGTATGTCCAAAAATTTTAAATTTTCCTGTTTTTCGCCGTTTTGATTGGCGTTGACCGGGAGTGGTTCTTACACTTTTAATCCTGGTAACATGGATTTTGAATCCTAGACACATGGATTATGAATCCTAGACAGATAGGTATTAAATATTAGTTACAGATTTTGGGCACGAGAATTTTAAATCCTAGACCGAGAGGCTTTTAATCCTGGTCACAAGGATTTAAATCCTGGACACATGGGATTTTAAATTCTAATTGAAATTCTGGTCGGGTACACCAACAAGATGTCGTTCGAGATGTTATGACTTGTTTACTGAAATCTTGCGTTATAACATAATGGAAACAATAAGGAAAACAATCAATCACACTAAGACACACAAGTTGGTTACCTAGTTCGGTGCATCATCACCTACATCTGGATGCACTTTGCTAGTGGAAAGGTTTCACTATCAAGTAATCAGTCAACATACAAGTTCTAATCCTCTAGATCAAACCTATTTTATTATTACAGTATAAACCTATCTCACAGTCTCCCTCTAAATCCAAGAGCCACTCTTGAGTCCACCCTACGATCCCTTCAGTCCTGGATTAGCTTTGCGGTCTTCAAAGGTTGATCATGATACTTCAATCACGTAAAAACAACATCATCACACTTCCGTTACGAATCATGGATGAGCACAACAACGTTCCTCCTTGCTTAATTCATTCTGTCTCCTAACATGCTAGTCCAATACGCTTAGGAAACCTGAAATCATTAACTCGGGACAACAAACAAATAGTCCTTACGAACAACACATGGTCAGTTACGACTTATAATTTTTGGAGAGAATATGACCAGTGATCCGAACTGAGCCACCATATTTACTTGGGATTTTATAACACGAGTAACCCTTGTATCATGCCTCCTAGGGTTTCCTTAACCTCTAGAGTCGCGATCAGGGAAAATCATTTAGTTTCCTTGCATTAGAGACTTTCTTTAATAGATCAAATATCTATTAGAGAAGTATCTTCTAACTAGGAAACAAATCTGCAGAACCGGATAAGCATAGATACGCACAAGATGTCTCTTGAAATCTTGGATGGCATATTTTCTATCTGTCACCGGGCACACATAGGATGTTAGACGACATCTCTGATAACATCTTGCTTGACAAAAAATGGCCAACCTAGATGTAACAACACTGGTCACAGTGATTTTAAATCTTGGACACAGAGGTTTTGAATCCTGGTCACCGATTCAGGGTATAGTACAACGGTGTAGTAGCATGAACACATGAATTTTAAAGCCCGGCTATAGAGACTTTTAATCATGGTCACAGATTCTGACGACAGGTACAATGATGTAATATGATGAACACTTTTCTTAGACTGGAAATGGAGATTTTAAATCATGGAAAACTGTGATTTTGAATCCTAGACACAATTGTTTTAAATCCTGGACACGGGGATTTTGAATCGTGGTCAAGAATTGTTGCACAACGATTGTAAATCAGTTACGTTGTATATTCCTATGAAATCAAAAGCGTACAATAGTAGGAAATTATGCGAGTCTTGGCATAACACAGATGACGATTTTAGAAATCGACGGCATTGAAAAAACTTGGCCGACGTTTGGAAAATATCTGATTTTTGGTAGGGTATGAAAAATTTAAGGCATTCATGGTCGACGAATCTTAGCCAACGAATGATTCATTGGTAGGTTTCTTGGCCGACAAATAAGCTTCGTCAGCCAAGTAGCTTCCTGGTGTGGTGCGAGGACCATCTTTTTGGTTACCAACGATGGTTAGGCGTTCAACGGTGTCTTTGCTTCTAACGCGTGCATGTCACCCTCAAGATATATGACCAATAGTAGGACAGTTGTTCCTAACATAAGGTGCCATCTTGACTTGACGACCACACCTCCGATCCAAACGAAACTAGCGTATGCCACCAAAATTTATTCCTACCGATGGTGCCATCTCGAAGGAATGATGGTGTGACCAGGAGACTAATTGTTGTTGTTGCGCCCCCTGTCAACGGTTTAAGGACAATTGGTGTGTCATCTTGACGATACTTACAATCTCAGGTCATACCAAGCAAGTGATCACTTGGTCAAACCTCTGATATGATTTCCTTTATTCCACAGGTTCGGTTGTAGTGACTCGTTACGTCAAGCAAGTTATACCTTGATAATAGTGTTTATGCTAAGAACAAGACTCAATATATTTGCATGGGCATGACTACATATAAGATTAGTATAGTTTAAAGGTAAAGTAACGGTCGATCCCACAAGAAAGCGATATGTAAATCAATTATAAGGGCTCACCTAGACTAAATTTGTCACTACCCTAATCTAGCTATCTTTTCTATTTACATATATACATATTTACAACCTTGGTTCACATGCTAGGTTGTCGTAAATAGAAGTGAATGGGATCCTTAAGGGGATCGAGGAGGATCGGAGAGATATATGAATGAGCATACAATTTAGGTAGAAACAAGAGATATGTCATGTGATAACGGTGTTGTGTTTTGTTTAAAAGGCTTGTTGTGATGTGTTATGGTATCCAATTAAGATCATCAATCATCGCTATCAGGTTCATGTGACGAATCATATGAACCACCTTGGATAATATCATGAGGATATTAAACCTTGTTGATCGTATTCCCCAAGTAAACCCTATAAAGGCGGGCTTACAAATCCGCGAACTTGGTGTCCATCTTTCCTTTCTTCACACCAGATGGACACAAAATTCCTGACTGGCCCTTGATACTTAGATAAAAAAAATACATGTTGGAGATGATAAATTGCATGTTGGAACAAAAAAAACACCAGGTTAAAAACCCTAAATCTAGAATGAACAAAAAACTTAGGCATGTCAAAACTAAACTATACTCCATCTGGTTTTGACTTATAGATTCATCATAAAATCACAAAATCATGTAATATTTCCTAAAAATGGATTCATATACACATTAGATTATTCGTACTAATTTTGCTAGTAATCAATCAGAAAAAATGAAAAATATAATAAGAACCCATTAATGCAAGAGTATGAAAATCAAATCACTCATTCGTAAAAATTAATAGAAACCAGAAAAATCCTCCCATCTTTTATTGCGTATTAAAATTTCTTGAAACATGAAGACAAGAGAGAATACAAACCGAAAGATATGAAAAAACTAATTAAGAGAAGAGAGAGAACTGATATTATGTAGTGCAGAATGACTATATCTATTATGGGGAAACCCCAAAAAATATTTCATCGAATGGCTTTTGTTAACACAACATGTTGTGATGGCTTTTGTTGTGAAAAAAGATGTTTATACCATTCGTTTATTATAAAAAAGTAACGACTTACGTTTATTTTTTATTTGTCCGTTACTTTCAATGGAAAACGTACATGCGCTCGGCACATGGTCTTTATATTTATCATAAATATCAAAATTGTCTCTATTCCATGTGTCGATTACATGTTCCCTATCCATCCAAAGTAACGAAATAAAATAAACATAAGTCGCTACTTTTTGATAATAAACAAAATGTACAAACATGTTTTTTTTAAAACAAAGAACATGTGTGTTAATAGAAGACGCTCGATGGCACATATTTAAATTTCCCCAAAATCTAAATTGTATGTGTTACCAATCATATGTGTTGACAACAAAACAATTCCTAATTTTTAAATCAGTGATTCGAATGGTTCTCTACTTTTTTTTGACTTAAAAGGTACAACATTTCATTAAGCAAAGGATTCAAAAACAGTAAAGTACATCAGAGACTCTCTGACCACGAAGAACGGACTTAGAACATTTATAATGTTCACTGATCTTTTATAATATGACCGTCCATGATGGTTTTAAATGGTATACCACAGAGGATACATAATAAAATTAAATGAAGTTGACTATGGCTGCTCGAGGTCTTTCCTAAACGTTGCATGCCCAGTAGAGTATGACCGAACCTACTATCATCCACTTCTTCGGGAGGCAGCGCTCAAACCAGGGACCCCTCCTATGGCCAGTCCCTAGAGCGCTGGATTCCTTTCATTCCTCCATGTGGGAATGCTTTCTCGCTCACTCTTGGTCCTCCTGAGATTCACCAGTAGAACCCTGTTTCACTCCCCCAACTCCTGCTCATGTATCAGACCCAGACACAGGTCTAGATCCACTTCTACATATGTGCCTAGGCAAGGTTGGGGTGTCAGGCTTCCGGCTACCAAAGAGCCGGCCGACCACCAGATTTTTCAAGCCCGGATCCACCGAGCGGGTCTGAGTGGCACCCCGAGGACTTGTACTATTAGGTGCAGTAGTTGGGGATACTATCGGGCCGTTTCCCCGATACAATAGTTCCTTAGGTGCAGTAGTCGAGGATACCGGTTTCTAATATGTCGCATATACCTTGTTGTCACGATCCCGTTGATATTCTAGCATGAAAGAGTCGAACCTCGGGGTTCCCACCACTTCCCGGGGACACTCCTTGAGGCCATGTCCAATCATCCCACAGTTACAACAAAATTCAGGTAACTTAGAGTATGTGAGAGATACCCGAATCGGGTCAGGAAATTCTCGAAAGCAGAGTAGGAGATGGTGACGCAAGGGACGCTCCATCAGGTGCCAGTACCGAAGCTGAACGGTTCCTAACCAATATGTTCCCTACTTGTCACACGGGACCTTGACGCTCAGCCCCAACACCGAGCCGAGCGTCTCCCCCGTTGTTTTGGTTCGCACCAAAGGACGAAGACCGTGAGCATGGGCCCAGAGTTGAAGCCGATCCAAGGCAGAAGGCTCCCTAGCCATCGGGTCCAAGTCCCCGAGGAGGAGAGGACGTCCGTCAAAGCACCAACGTTCGTTTCCGCGGACCCACGTGCGCGCCTCTTCCGACTCGAAGTAGAAACCAAACACTCCTAATCCGATGTCCTTGATGACCAGGCTCTCCGCGACCTGCCCTCACGCCCTGGTGATGACTCGGAGCAGCACTTCCTTCCAAGGTCGTTTGGACGTTCATAATTTGCCATCATAGAAAATTGTTGGCGAGCCAACAATTAGGGGCTCAACGATGCACTCGGCATCACGACCTCCACCTCTTCTTCATCTTCCAACCAGTAGGCCGAGAAGCCGTGTTGAAGGTTGTTGGGGTTAACCTCTAGTGGTGGCCCCGACTGTGAAGGCTCCTAGGTGAAACCAATGTCTCTGGATTTGAAGACCCGTCGACGCCAAACAACTCCCGGAGGCAGATCTAGAGCAGTAGGGACAATGTCACACCCCAAATTTGGTTTTGACCGGACTCGAGACGTGAACTAGTAATAATAATAAAAGCAATAATATAAGTAAATTTAAACGAAAATAAATTCCAAGTTTTAGTTCCAAAATAATAATCCCAACAATTTAGAGTCAAAAGCTCAATTCCAACGAAATAACGGAAAACATAGTTTATAACGAAAATGGAAGGTATGTCTCTCTACTACACAAAACCACCCGGATCCTCAAGGAGCTCCCGAGCCCGGAGACAACTGCTAAGTCTACTACTCCACGAAACCTGTAACAACAGTAAACACAAAGGGGGTGAGCTTACGCTCAGTAGGAAAAAGTAGTGAAGTAAAAAGAACCCCCGCTTTGACAACAAAAACCCGATTAGTACGATTATCCAAAAGACACCAAAATTAGAGATCAACAAGGATTGCAAGACTTAATAAAATAGTAACTCAAAGGAGATCAACGGGGAGACAACTTTTTCACCAATAGAATCAACTAAAGAAACACACAAGTACCGAAATATAGATAATCAAAACCACAAGACTACGATCCACACACAAACCAACACATCATACCGAAATGCCCCTCGGTCCAGAGGAGGCACATATCATCGGGGCTCCCGGAAATGTCCCTAAAGGAACACATATCATCGGGGCTCATGGAAATGTCCCCAAAGGAACACATATCATCGGGGTGAAGCAAGCAATACATATCGTACACAAGAATAACACAAGTATTCAAGACAATTCAATCATCACGCACAACTCAATGAATATATCGTACTGGAATACCCCCTCGGTCTAGATATCTTCCCGGAAATACACATCGGGGTAAAGAAAATAATATATCATACCGGAAACGCACATCGGCCTAGATATCTTCCCAGAAATGCACCTCGGGGTAAAACAATATACCGGAAACGCACATCGGTCTTCCGGAAACGCACATCGGGGTAAACAACGTACATCATACCGGAAACGCACATCGTCCTAGATGTATTCCCGGAGTTACCCCCTCGGGGTACACAATCATATACCATACCGGAAACGCACATCGGCCTAGGTATCATCCCGGAAACACACCTCGGGGTACACAAACAAAACCACACAATGGCATATCAAACACAATACAACAACTCACATTGTCAAACCAAGCTTACCGGCATGACTTACCAACCACGTCTCATCGGTCTATCACTCACCCGATCATATCACAAGGCACAATCATATAATCATTCCATACAATCACTCAACCAATCATATCACCAGACAACCATTCATATAACATTCATCACATCCATTCATTCAACCATATCACGAGATAACAATCCACACCACACTCATTACATTCATTCAACCAATCATATTACGAGACAACCAAGTAATCATTCATATCATGCTTATCATAATTCACCTAATTTAATAAGACTCTTATGTTAATCAAAACATGGAACATGCATCGACATTTGAAGACTAAAGATCACAATCCAACACAACCACAATCAATCCTAAGGCTCGACATGGCCATTCTACCAATACGGAAATTTCCCATAATTGAAAGCGATTAATCTAGTGAATCACATCATACATGCAAACTAAGACTCTTCCGGTTATTATTGTAATTGAAAGCGGTTATTCTAGTGAATCACATCATATATGCAAACTAGGACCTTTCCGGTTATTATTATCCTATAGGCATACTATTAACATTATTTAAATTAAAAGTGGAGTTTACTACTCTTCCCTACCTCGAAAGCTATCCAAACTTGCGCTGACGACGTTGGCTAATCACCTCTTCCGTGAACGAAGCCGGACTCTAAATTAACATGGAACACGATAAAATAATAACGAGTCCAACATTGATTTAAAGTGACGAAAACCGAAATTTAAACCAACAATTCGCCCTTTTTCAATTTAAACGGTTTTAAGCACAAAATTCACGAACAACCGGGCTTCGAACACCCGAGCCCCGAGTGCACGGTTCCCGGTGCACGGCCCCCGAGGCACGGGTCCCCATGCACGAGTCTTGAGGCACGATTCCTGAGGTGCCCAACCCGTGTTCCCAAACTCCGGCACCCGTGGCCGGTCCTCCGACGGCCAGTCCGCGAGCCTCCGATCGCCGAAAATTTTCCCTTTTTCTCCAAATTCGTTCCAAATGTGCTTTAGGTCCTTAATCCAACAAGTTTCATCAAAAGCCCCTTAATAATAGTCTCAATTTTACTTTTTCCCCAATTCTTCAAGTTAGGGATTCAACTCCAATCTTCAAACCCAACGTTTTCTTTACATCTCCTTACAAATCCAACCTTGTTTTCTTGTTTCCAACCACGGATTTTAGTTGCTCAAAAACGAAAATAAAAGAGTTCTCACCGTAGGGAATGAAGAGAGGAGAAGGAATATGGAAGAAAAATGGAATTTCGATGGAGAAATGGAGCTTGGATGACCATCCTTCTTCTTCTTCTTCTTCCTTGAGCAACAATGGAGTTCAAGAGAGCTTCTCTCTCTAAAATTTTCAGATTTGGGGTGTAAATGGTGAATATTTTATTCACATGTGGGTTTTATCCAAAAAAGGGTGGAGCCAAAAAGCCATTTTCCATGTTTCCACAAATTGGGTAAAAGCAAGGGTAAACTAGACATTTCCCACCTATTTTGTTTTTCCTCCAATTATTTAAATTTCAAATTTCCTTGTGGGGTCCACGTCCAACCAAAATTCCCAGCTCACTTAATTTATTCGATAAAAACCCGATTCGAGCCCCCGTTTGACCAAATTTGACTTTTTCCGAGAAGACCCTTTTTCGAATGGAAACGACCAAACTAAGCTAACCGTAACGACGGATAAGATTTTTGGGTCCCGGAAGGGTCCCGAATGAGTCCCGGAGTCATCGGTTGACTTTTCCGGCCGAAAGTCAAACTTTGCCAAAAATCACCGGTTCGACCGGGATCGACCGGGGGCGGTTCTTACAGACAATGGGAATACGGTCGAAGTTCGGAGTAAGCCCTCACCCACAAAGCTCCCGTAGTACCACATGTCCTGGTTCCTACATCAGAGTCTTCCCTCGGATAGGATCTCGATAGCATGGAGAGGAGGGAACTTGGACCGGTTCTATGTTAGTCGAGGTCGCCGCAGCAAGAGCAGGTATAACCAGGGGAGCAAAACCAGGTGGAACCTCAGGGGTCGGAGCCCTAGCCGATTCGGCCCCTGGTGGAGAGGGGTGAACCCTAGCTGGCACGACCACCAGATCAGTTGTAGGTTGGAGAAGCAGCGCCCTAAGCTTTCTTGTAGAAGACGCAAGAGCAAAGCCAGGTAGAACCTAAGGGAACGGAGCCCTAGCTGATTCTACCCCTGGTGGAGAGGAGTGAACCCTAGCCGCTGCGGTCACCGGATCAGTTGGAGGTTTGAGAAGCAGAGCCCTAAGCTTTCTTGCAGAAGACGTAAGCCCTAGGGGTTTACTTGGCTTACCCCGACGGGGTTTGATCACAGCGGTTGCTTGACCAAGGGAGAAGGTACACTCCGCCGTGGCCGGAGAAGATGGAAGAGGAATGAAAGAGAGAGCAGAAGACGTCCTGGCCGGTTGGAGTGGCTTTCGACGTGTCCTTATCGTGTGGGGGGAAACCACGTCCGAGAAGGGACGAGGCAGTGGTACAAGTACCGATGACTGCGTCTGGACAAGCGGCGATAGGACAGGTCCATCAGAGGCAGACCTGTCGGCGGCGGCGGTGGTTGGAGTAGAGGAGGCCATAGAGGGTAGGGATTCTCGGGCAGAGGATCTCGAGAAGAGATAACTTTTGCGTAAAATCGAATGGTTCTCTACTTTGTATAATAAGAAGAAGTTTTCTACATATTTCTTATATTTTAAATATATAATATATACATTAGAATTAAGAAAATGAACAAATTTAAAGTGTGTACGTAATAAATTCACAACCAACTATTTGGTCCAAGCACTTTCTTGCCGTCTCTTTCGCAACTTGAGAGAAAACTCTAACCCTAGTCGTCGTACCCATGCGACTATGGTGCTTTCTAGCTTTGTTCCTGATGTCGCCGATCTCGTTGACATTGTTACTGCTCTCCCTGTCAGTTCTGTCATGGCGTCTCTGGTGCAGATTTTTCCCCCGAAGCCTCCGTCGTCTCCTCTTGTGAATCCGCCTTTGAAGACCCGACGCAGGAAGACGTTGAAGCAACCTCTACACGGGATTCATCCAACGCCTCCTGAAGCAGCCAGCGCTGTCCCCACCTCCTTGGCCTCCACCGATAGGACGGCCCATGCGGCGTCCCTTGGTTGCGTCCTCCTCAAGCAACGCCCTTTCCACACCAAACCCTACCCCCCCCCCCCCAATTTGTCAAGACCTTGCTCTGGCTCTTCCTCTGCCGGGCGACGCGTTTTCTATGGTTGCGTCTTCACCATGTGCTGCAACCCGGACCCTGGTTCTTTTCTCTCACTGGCGGAGCGGGCTCTAGGGGTGCCTCCTTTCGTATTTTTTCGCTGCCCACGGTTCTAGTGAAAAAAGGTTCGGTAAGCCATTGCTCTTTCCGTCTGACCTTACTGGCGCGGGAACATTTTCCATGACGCACATCAATATTTTGATATAAATTTTATAAAATTACAACTTTCACTCAAAAAAAAAACAAATTTAAAGTGCAATCCACGAAGCTCGAGTTTACATCCAATAATATCAATTCGCATTAGAATAAATCATCAATATTTTCTAAATCGGTAAATATTTGTGGATGGTGGCCCTAGATCAGGGTTAAAAGTGATCCACGAATGTGTACGCCATTGAAGGCCCAAAGACATTACTCTCAAATCTGTGGCAAGAAAATGACACTGCACTGCAACCCAATAAAACCCTAATCTTAACTTATTGCTAATTTCATAACTCCTCATACTGTACCGCAATAATTATTCATATGCATACCTATTAAATCATTTTTCTTTTAAATTTACAGAATGCTTTAATTGAATCATACATAGCCACACAATTGAAATCCCCAAACAATTACAAATAAATAAACAAAAATAGTAACTCTCTCACACTGCTAGGTACCTGAAGCTAGATTTTGTATCTTACAATCACAAATCAAATTAATTTAATAACCGTAACTATATAATATTGTTGGGCACTTGATGTTATATATGTCTGGTTCGACCTTTATAAGTTCTTCATATTCAGCATCAGCACCAGAAAAATCACACTCAAAGCTTGAATGTTGGGCACGAATAATCATGAACCCTATAGGCGGAGCTCAAGATCAAGCTCTTCCGAATTGTCCGCTCCAATTGATATTGATGATGAAAACTCCTTGCAGTTGTTATAATGAATTGGCGAAGAATTGGGCTGGCCTGATTTATTATAGTTTTGACGGTGGTGGTGGTGGTGGTCGAGTCCCGGTGACGCAGCCCCTATAAATGAGAAGAATAATTAGTTGTCAATTAGGTTTGGGAACGAGATAGGGAGTAGAGAAGAGACTGAGTCATTACATGCATTGACGTTGGGGGTTGTGCTGGCGTACACGCCGGCGTTGTGACTCGGCGGCAGCTGATAGAGGAGGCAAAGACCTCCTCCGGCGCCACCAGCCGCTGCAGCAGCCATGAGGTCTTGAGCCGGGATGATTAGGGCGGCGGAGGAAGAGGAGGCGGTGGCTTGGTGGTGCATTTGGTGGAGCCTGGCTCGGTCACGGCGGTGGACGTTCATGTGACCGCCTAGGGCTTGGGCGGAACGGAACTCTCTTCGGCAGAAGGTGCAAGTGTAGGACCTTGGAGGCCAGGTGGTGCCCATGATGTTGCCGGTGTCCTCCGCGAAGGCCCTGACCTCCCATGAGTCATCATCTTGATCCACTACTTGCTGTTGGTGCTGCTGGCTAGGGTTCCACATCCACGAACCACCGCCGGAGCTAGGGTTGTGGAGTTGTGCTTGAGTTTCAACACTGCTATGCTGAGATGGAGACAATTTTTCAAGGTTGTTGCTCAATGAGAGATGGCCGAGTTCAGCAACCATGTCGAGGAGAGTAGGATTCAATGGGTTATGGTTATGGGAATTCGGAAAGGGTGAAGATAGGGTTTATATATAGAGAGGATAATTCTTTCAAGAGGATGAAGATGGAGACAAAATGAAACCCTAACACACCGAACATATCACCAAGATTTGAAGCAAGTAGTTGGATTCTTGTAACACTAACATTATAATATTATGTTTGTTTAACAATATAATAATAATAAACTAGCTAATCTCTCTTCTACACAATTGGACAAATTTACACATTGGCTTCTACGCCAATATATCATTTATCTATTTACCCTTTAAATTTTAAGAAATGAAAATACATTTTAACTAGTGTTGTCATTTTTTTTATTAGAGAAAAATACAAGAAAATCGAATTGTAGTCTAATCTAACCCACCACTCATCGCTCATACTTACTGTCAAATAAATGTATCCATCGGAATTCGATTTGTATAATATGATCCGGAGACGTTGTAATTAACTCTTTTGTGTCGCTTTTAAGTGAAAGATGTTCAGATCTGTATATATCCATATCTTTCTAGTGCCGTAAATAATTTGGAAAGCTGAAACTTAAGCAGTTGATTGTCTGTTTCTTTCAAAGCAGGTTTGTTTCAGATCCAGAAATGGAATCCTAAACTGACCTTTAATAAGCAATGGTGTCCCATATAGACATCCTTGTTGTCATGATTAAAGTTCAGGCTGCAGTTTTGAAAGTGACGTCTGCATATCCGATTAATTTACTATCCCGGTAACTGAGGATTTAAGGTTCACCATGATTCATGACAAGCAAGCCCATCCAAATACATCTGTCCAATGCACTCTCTACTTTGATGTAGACTGTAATCTTACAACTAAGTATGTGAATGCAAGAACTTGCCTACCCTTTAATCCATTTATTAATCTTCTCACTCCCTTAATCACTAATTAAATATTACTTCTCATTCTACTTCATTTCCTCCTAAATTCTGTTTTTTGCAACCTTCTTCTTGTTCTTATTACTACACGTCCTTGGAAACTTTCCTCCTATGCTAACAACAATAATCATAACGCGTAATTAGCCGCTACTTACGTATGAGTACCGTCATCGTGATGAATTATTATTTAATGGTTATTCCATATTCCATATTCCTATGACAATTAGGCCCCCATCCTCTGATAGAGGTATTCTCACTTAGCAAGCCATGAACTACTTTAGAAAACACTTCGTATGGTAAGGGGTGACCCTATTTTTTAACAGTGACCTTTAATTTATTTCCACTTCTTCATTATGATCGACATTTCTTTACATTTCTTAGCATAATTTACTTTACAATTTATAGAAATTAGCCGGATGGCAACAAATAACATTATTTCCTAACTCTAACGTTTACCTCATTTCTACGTCTTAACAACGGTCGACTTCTCGTTGCATTAACTATCATAAATGTATGTATTCACAAGGAATTGTAGGGGTTGTGTGTTCAAACTAACGGATATTTGAGGTCAGACAAATTATGCTACTTTTTGTACAATTTTAAAAAAATTATGCTACGACATAACGAAAGGTTTATGGTAATTAAGACGGGTAAATAAGGTAAAAGTCGATGTTAGAAAATGAGGATATCCTTATAATAAACAAATATAACTATTGTAAGCCGTTTAGATGATAGGTTTTGAGTGTGCTGACAGATATAATTAACATTGTTGAGTATATTAGTTGAATTGTGAAGCCTAATGGGCCTCATGGGCCTACCCTAGAGTTTTATGGTTTTATGTGTTCTCTTGTGTGTGGAAGGTAATGATAAAAAAAAATGTATCCAAGATAGGGATAAGGACAATCTAAGATAAGGATAAAAACTATCCAAGATAGAGATAAAGAGGATCCAAGATAAGGATAAAGATAGAAGCGGGATAGAGATAGAGTCGCTTTGTTGTTATCCAAGAACGTAGTGATTTCTTGGCTAGAGTAATATATATAGGGGCCGAATCCATCACTGTAAAACATCACTTAATAGCCATTTTGTGGTGTGTAGCACAAGTAAAACAACACAGTATTGTGCGTGCGAGGCAGAAGAGAAAACAAAGTGTGTAATCCGTTGGAGATTATAGTGGAAAGCTTTACAGGCGACAACTGGACGTAGCTCCTACATTAGGAGTAAACCAGTATAAACTCTGTGTCAATTTCTTTTATCGTTATTTTTATTTCATCGTTCTTCGGAGATAGGAATTTGGTTTAATTCCTTTCAACCGGTATCAGAGCACTAGGTTGGTGTTTGTGATTGGTAAGACGATGGTTGGCTACGATGGTTCTTCTCATGGGATCGGGAGATTCGAGGGTACAAATTTTGCATTATGGAAAATACAAATGGAACATTACATGTACGCTAGAAAGCTACATGTGCCTCTAACAGGGAAGCCAGAAAAGAAGTATGATGTTGAGTAGACTCTACTTGATCGACAAGTTCTGGGAGGTTGTGCAATTAACCCTGTCGAAGAACGTCGCACACAACGTGGTAAAGGAGACGACCACTACAGGCATGATGAAAGTCTTATCTGACATGTACGAGAAACCTTCTACAAATAACAAGGTATTTCTTATGAAAAAGCTTTTTTATTTGAGAATGGAAGAAAGTGGATATGTGGCTGCACATATGAATGAATTCAATAGAATTGTCAATCAATTGTCATCTGTAGACATTGATTTCGATGAAGAAATTCGTGCCCTAATTTTATTGGTGTCTTTACCACCGAGTTCCGAGCCAATAAGGGTAGCGGTAAATAATTCTGTTGGGAATGTGAAATTAAAAATCACATATGTTTGAGATCGTGTTTTGGCGGAGGAAGTCAGAAGAACTGATGTAGGCGAGAGCTCTTCTAGTTTTTCCTTGAAAATGGAACACAAGGGCAGAGGAACAAGGACAAGTCAAAGTCGAGAAATGGTAGAAACCAGTCCAAATTTGGAAGAACAATAGAGTGTTGGAACTGTGGAATGACAGGTCACGTGAAGAAGAATTGCAGAGCTCCCAAGAGAAAAAATTTGGAAAATGTAGTTAATGCGACCACTGATGAGATTGGTGACGCATTGATCACATGGGCCGATTGCCCAAAAGACTCTTTCATGGAGAAATGCAGCGATGAAGAAAATGTTGCTACGACAGCTAGAGACTCCAAGGATGCATTGCTACTGTCCATCGATAGTCCGATCAAAAATTGGGTACTTGATTCGGGAGCGTCTTTCCATACCGCCTCGAGCCAATAACCGATGGCTTGCCTCTACCCATTGCAGAGGATGTTGAGGTGATAGAGGTCCCCGTGAACACTGTCTCATCCACTAACGACTCCCATTACCGCTTTTCCCTCACCAAAAAACTCCTCACAAGGAAATGTGTAAGTCCCCGTTCTTTTTAGTTAGTTATTGTGAACGTTTGAAATGTGGAAGGGCTAACGGTCCAACCATTAACTGAAAAAAAATCATGGCGTTCCACTTCGTCTCCAAGGAGGAGATGGACCGTATTAGAGAAAAAGAATTGTGGTCTTTCTATGGCACAATATTGTTCCTAACGACTCTCCCACCTCGAACTCAACCGAAAACCTTATGCTTCCGCTCAATCCAAATCTTGGCGAGAGCTTTTGACATCCCGATTGAAGCTAAGACATCCCAGATGCGAGCGTTGATCGTCTCAAATCTTGGGAGGGAAGTCGATATTCGGAGAGTAAATCCCCTGAGACCCCTAGTATGCCACGGGGATGGGATACCTTCATGTGGCTTCGGTGGAGATAAATTCTACAAGATCACTTCGTCGTAAACTCATTCTGTAGATTGATGCATATGCTAAGCCGCTCAAAGTCCGACTTGAGTATGAAAAATTACATGTGTGGTCGTCTCGTCCATGCAAACGAAAATTGTGATGTTATACTCCCGGGGGTGAATCAGTTTCCATAGAGATACGAGAATTTTCTCCGAGCTCCACTCGCAATCCAATCGGAAGGGTTTTTTCGCATGTATTGGAATTCTATTCCATCTCCAGTCCCTATGGTGGTTCGTAATCATCACACTAACCTTCTTATTCTGAATATTGTGATAGGTTTGCAGGAACGTCGGGTATCCTCTAAACCGCCCATGCCAACCCTCCGACCAGTAACAATCATGGTCGGAGCTATGGAGAAGTTAAGACTCTAGCTTTACGTAAAGACCATTATACCAAGAACCCCCCTACGGAGGTAATGTTGAAGGATTTGGAACGCGGGAAGGGACCAGTAGTACCTCCCCTATCCTCGCAAACCATTAAGACTCCAGCTTTTCCTAACCAGGAGGCACCTCGTCCAAAAAGGATTGTGCAGGTAGGAACCAAAAGGAGGGTGGTAAAACACAGCCAACGGGGATAGTGACCAAAAAGCAAGGCAAGGTACTCCAACCTCAACATGTTCAACATACATTCCAACACGAGAGCGTGGAACAAGGAGGTGGGCTTCAGAGTGGGGAATGCTCTTGGAGTATGTCAAGCGGTCGATGTGGATAGGTCGGGCTGCTGCTGGGGAGACTTCATGAAGGTTAGGTTCCGGCTGTCGGAATCACAGGTACGAACACTTCTCCATGTCTTATATGAACACCTACCAGATCATTGCTTTGGGTGCAGCTGCGCGGGACATTTGTTCCCAGCATGTCCTATAGCTGGAGGAATCAGGGGACATTCCCTACGTGCCCCAGGTGACCCGAGGTCCGCTCTAGAGAAGGCGAAACATGGGAAGGCGGTGCCAGGGACCAATTGGGCCTACCTGGATGGAGGGAGCAAGAGGGGTACCTGGGATCCACGTACGCCATCCCCCCAACAGGAGCAAGGACAGGGGAGAGCTAGGTCCTATGAGACAGGGACAGAGGACATTTCTTTAAAGTGTCTGGCAAAGGAGGCGGGTCCGTCTTTGTCTGGGAAGAAAAGACAGGAAAGAGAGGAGGAGTCGGAGGAATCAGAGGGATCGACGGCGTCAGATGGAGGTTCACATGTAGCGGCGGCGGGGGGTCACAAGCACCCCCGCCTCCAGGAATGAGTCTGAGGAGGCCCAGGAAGGGGTTGGTCGGTTGTACCCCCTTCCTGGCTGTTAGATGGCGGTGGTTCCATCTCCAGCCGACAACAGTCTCCCCTACTAGTCTGGAGACAGCAATCCCGCGTTCAGGAGCCCTAAAATTATCAGTTCAGGGAGGACGGCGCACGCTGACTTACCGGGGGAGATGCCAGTCCACCAGTATTCCCCTCTCACTTGGTTGGCTCGACCAGTGCCTTTGGGTAGAAGTATGTTGTATCGGTATCTCACGATGCTACCGCAGATGCCTCCTTCAACCGCCCCTATGTCTATGTCCAGAGCAAAGTTTAATTTCATATTCTTGCAGTATGTTAATTTCTTGTCTTATGACATATGATGAGTGCAACTATGTGCTCATCGATCTACTTTATATTTCAGTAATAATAGTTCTGTTCTTCTCAAAGAAAGAAAAATAAAAAATTTCCCAATATAATAATTACTTATAGCTGTCACGACAAGTGATATACGAAAATGACAAAAAAAAAATACATGTATAATGTATAATAATCGGAATTGGACAGCAAGGAATTTGATTGAGGATTAAAAATACTTAAATACTGATCTCACTGTAATTAGCTTAGTTAAGTACAACTTGGCAATGCCATTAGTTCAGTACATAGATATGTACAACTTTATCGTATTTGATAGGACATGCAGACTTGTACAAATTCAAATTATCCGATTAAATTACAAAACACCCTCGTACTTTCATGTTCATACCTGACTAATTCTTGATTGAGAGATGCATTTCTCCTATGCGGTAATCACATTTGGACGAACTTCGAAATATAGGAATTTACGATGATCCTCAATATTGTTGTTCTTTTTGTCTACGCTTCTTAGTTTGAATTATGGTTGCAACTAATCGGAATTATAAATCACAACAACTTAAGATTTCCTATAAAATTAAATTAAAAATTCGTTATGTAGGAATCTGTTTTCTCTATATTATCGTTGTCCGCTTCTTGCACGCCTCCAAAGTTCCCTCCCCTTTGACACCGGCTCGTCGATTCTCACGTCTGCTACATGTACTCCGAATCAGTGCAACCCTCTACTTTTGCGGTGATGAGCGTCGATCAGGCATGTCCTCTTCTGCCCAACTCTCCTGCTACCCAAGTACCGATCGTGATTGGTGAACCCCAAGCCAACAGTACCGAGCACCAAGCACTTTAAAACCCTCCGGTACCAAAAGAATGACAAATTACCGGCCCCAAAACACCTCTGTCCCCCTAACTTTCAACCCATTTCCCCTCTTGCTACCGAACCCAACAAGGGATCACCGTTCGGGAACGACCCCGATGTTGTAAAGACAGTGATCACAACCAGAGTTCCACGACCATCGCCCTCGATCCCCTCGGTCCCCATGACCACTACTCGCCTGGGACCTTTGCCGCAAGCAATACTCCCCTAGACTCCTTCTTACCCACAGGGAGAGATGTTGTCCCCGGACGCATCCATGCTCCCGGCCCCGATGGACCTCTTGTAGGGAGTTTCTGTGGATCCAACCAGCGTCAGCCCTCGGTTGCACCCAAGTGGTTTAAGGTCTCAAGCTGAAAGGCCTATCCCGACTGACTGGCTTAACAGTACAGATCCACCCAATAAGAATACATCTAGAAGTACCCTGACCCATCCGGACCTGTGGTGATCCCTAATGGAAACCATTATGGTGCTCAAGGATAGCTTTGATAGCCTTCAGATGGAGGAGGAAGAGGATAAGAATATCATTCTCCCTGACAACCTTGAGAATGCTCATATTAAGGCACCAACCAAGTTTGGGCTTGTAAGAACCACTCCCGGTCAACGTCAGTCAAATCGGCGAAAAACAGGAAAATTTAAATTTTTGGGATAGACACTTAAATGAACCTAAATTTGACCCCGAGGGTCATACCGGACTTAAGTTGACCCCGATATCGATCAAAGTGAGTTCTGGGGGACTCAGGGCTACTTTCTGACCAATTTGGGAAATGTTGACTTTTTGCCGGAAAAGTCAACCGAGCGACGTTTTGGTCCGTTCGAGGCCTGTTTCGGATCCAAAAAGCTTAGTCGTCATTAAAACGGTCTTAGTTGTGCCGTTTCCTTGTAGCCCGTGAAGTTTCGTAATTTCCTGGAAAATGGGCCTGTTCGTGGTCCGAGACGGCCGAATTTCGCGAATCTGACAGAAAAATATCTACAAAGATATTTTTCGAAAGGTTGGGACCCACAAGACACTTTTCATAAATGTGGTGGTGGTTGGTTTTTAAATTAAAGAAAAAGAAGAATGAGTGGTAGTTTGGTAATTAAGAGGTGGAGTTGTTATTTTTGAACAAAACAAAAGGGAGACTAGTTGGAGTGTTCGGCCATATTGATAAAAAAAGGAGAAAAATAGAGAGAGAAAGAAGAGAGAAGGAAAATGAAAAAGAAAGGATAAAGTGTTGGGGTTTTGGGTTTTCCCGACGATCCAACCGACGGATCGTCTCAACGATTGAATAATCGAGCTCCCATCGTCATTCGCTACGATGAGCACCTATTCGATTTTCGTTTTGTTACGTTTAAAAGTTAGGGTTTGTGTTGAAACGGGTTAAATATGGATGAGTCGAGGTGTAGGGTTTGTTGGGAACGTTTTGGAGCGAAAAATGATCGGTTTCTGGTGACCGGGGGCTCGGGGGAGCTCCGGCCACCGTGGGTGGTGGCTGGCCGGAGTTAGGACCGGCCACCATGGTGGTGAACCGGTCCAAAACCGGTCCAGGCCGGGTGGGGCCCACGTGCTCGAGTCTCAGGTTTTCGTGTTCGAGTGGTTTTGGATGAACCGCAAGTCGTTAATTCACACCCGGAACGAATTTTGGAATTAAATTGTGAAAGTTGGGAATTTCGGGTTTAGAAACTTTAAACGCGAATTGAATCGCTCGGAAGTCGGAAATTGATTCCGTCGATTGCAGTGGAACCCTTGAATTATTCTAAGATCGTAGAAACAAAAACGGGAATTTTCGGAGCCCTAGAAGGGCGTTTGCCAATCCCGGGCAGATTCGCCAAGCCAGGCGAATCGGGCTTTTCCGGGTCCATTATTGACAATGTCGAATAATTGGGAAGTTTGGGAGTGATCGACATTGTAGGGGTTGCATTTGGGCGTCAAGTTTATTAAAATTCAATTTTGCCTGCGAACTTAAAAAGTGTTAATTGTGATCTTGTTAGATCGTGCCGAGGACCGCGGAAAGGGAAAGCTAGGCGAGTGATCGCGAGCTCACCGGAGATTGGGCGTGGACTTTTGGGAAAGCGTTACGAGGTAGGGAAAAGTAGCCGGATCTCGGTTTTGACTAGGGAAAGTTAACAGTAGAAATGCATGTGACACCTAGTGGTGTCGTAGGATAAGTAAGTTTATCGAACACTAGAAATGCAGGCGACACTTAGTGGTGTCGTATGATACGCGAAGAATCGAACAATAGAAAGGCATGTGACACTTAGTAGTGTCGTAGGATAAGTGAACTTATCGAACAATGGAAATACTGGTGGCATTTGGTTGTGCCCGGAGGTTGATTGAATTGTTTGTTGTTGTGGGTGGCCATGAGTGCCCGTGGGGAGTTGAATTCGTATTTTACCGTTGCGTGTCTTTGGTGGCCATGAGTGCCGGTGGGGAGTTGGACCCGTATTTTACCGTTGCATGTCTTGGGTGGCCATGTGTGCCTTTGGGGTGTTGACCCATGTATTACTGTTGGTGTGTCGTGGGTGGGCATGAGTGCCTTTGGGGTGTTGACCCGTGTATTACTGTTGGTGTGTCGTGGGTGGCCATGAGTGCCTTTTGTGTGTTGACCCGTGTACTACTGTTGGTGTGTCGTGGGTGTCCATGTGTGCCTTTGGGTGTTGACCCGTGTATTACTGTAGGTGTGTCGTGGGTGGCCATGAGTGCCTTTGGGGTGTTGAACCTTGGGTGTTGATTGTGATTGCCTGAGGTTGGGGGTCCGCCTGACAATAAAAGGGTCTTGTGGTCGCGCGCGTGGGGGTTTGCTAGCCTTCCGACTAACCATCGGTAAAGTTGTGCATTCTTCTGCGAATCGGTTGGGGGCCCGCCTGACAATAAAGGGGTTCTGTGGTCGCGCGCGTAGGGGTTGGCTAGCCTTCCGACTAACCATCGGTAAAGTTATGCATTCTTCGGCGATGAAGGGCGGCTCCCCTTTCGACTAGCTATCGGAGAAGTATTGCGTTATATATATCACTAACAGGTCGACCGCCTGGCCCGACTGCGTTCGGGGAAAGTTGCGTGGGGCAGGCTCGAGCCCAACCGGTTAGCAACCGGCACTGAGCAGCTGGAGTGCGATCCTTTGTGATCTAATTTGCCGTGTGCGATCCTTTGTGATCTTGGGTGTTGCGTGGTTATTATTTGCGTTTTGGGTTGAGGTTGTAACCGCTGTGTCGGGTCTACATTACGCGTCCGGGTTTGAGTTGGTTGGGGAAAGTAACAGTTTTCGTGTGACAGTCGGGTTACTTGAGTTTGGGGATAGTAGTCCCCGGTGTTTGGTTTGTTGTTGGTGTTTCCGGCGTTTTTCTGCTAGTATGCCGTAGTCAGTCTGGTATTCGTGGTGGTAAGCGAACGCTCACCCCTAGCTGCTTTTCCTACAGGTACTGGTGTCACGCCCCAATTTCAGTAAAACCGAACTCGGAACGCGAACGTTTAAGACTATAAAACATTTTCAAACCTTTTAAATAAATCGCTTTAAAACCACTATTTAGTTAATCAAAATAATAATTTACAACTCAAAAGTACGTCCCAACAAGCGGAAAAAATACAAGGCGTATGTCGGTAGACTCAAAAAGGAAACCCGGACTCCCGCTCTTAGCTCTTCAAGCTTAGAGAGATCACCTAGTCCGTCCCGCGACCAGTACCTGTAGGAAAAGCAGTTAGGGGTGAGCGTTCGCTCACCACCACGGATAACAGTCTGACTACGGCATACTAGCAGACAATGCCGGTAACACCAACAACAAACCCAACACCGGGGACTACTATCCCCCAACTCAAGTAACCCGACTGACACACAAACTGTTACTTTCCTCAACCGACTCAACACTCGGACACGTAATATAGACCCAACACAGCGGTTATGACTTCCACCAAAGACTCAAAAGACAACCACGCAACACCCAAGATCACAAAGGATCGCACACCAAACAAGATCACAAAGGATCGCACTCCAGCTGCTCAGTGCCGGTTGCTAACCGGCTGGGCTCGAGCCTGCCACACGCATCTTTACCAATCCCTGTCAGGCCAGACGGTCGACCTGTTAGGGATATGTACCGAGCTACATTTCCGATAGCTAGTCGGAAGGGGAGCAACCCTCCATCGCCGAAGAATGCTCAACCTGACCGATCCCTGTCAGGCCAGGCTAGCCAACCTCCACGCAACTTCCCCCGATCTCTGTCGGGCCCCCAACCTCAGGCAATCACAATCACAAACAAAGTTCAACAACCAGCAACAACACAGGTTCAACACTCCACAGGCACTGATGGCCACCCAAGACACCGACAGTAAAATACGGGTTCAACAACCCCACGAGCACTCATGGCCACCCAAGACACCAACGGTAAAACACGGGCTCTCATGGCCACCCAAGACACAAACAGTAAAGTACGGGCTCTCATGGCCACCCAAGACACAACCATTAAAGTACGGGCTCTCATGGCCACCCAAGACACAAACAGTAAAGTACGGGCTCTCATGGCCACCCAAGACACAAACAGTAAAGTACGGGCTCTCGTGGCCACCCAAGACACAAACTAAACAATCAACCTCTGGGCATAACCAAATGCCTCCAGTAATTCTAATATCGAAAGTTCACTGCTCCTACGACACTACTAAGTGTCACATGCATTTCTATTGTTCGATATGTTCCCGTATCATACGACACCACCCGGTGTCGCCTGCCTTTCTAGTATTCGATAAACGTACTTAACCCACGACACCCAAGTGTCACATGCATTTCTACTGTTAACTTTCCCTAGTCAGGGCCGAGATCCGGCTACTTTTCCCTACCTCGTATGCTTTCTCCAAAAGCTCACACTCAAGCTCCGGCGTGATCTTGATCACTCGCCTAGCTTTCCCTTTCCTCTGTCGGTGGCACGATCTAATAAGAACACAATTTAAAACACTTTTAAGCTTGCAGGAATAAACTGAATTTTAGTAAACTTGACACCCAAAAGTAACCCCGACAATGTCGATCACTCCCAACTTCCCAATTACTCGACATTGTCGATAATGGACCCGGAAAGGCCCGTTTCGCCCGACCCGGCGAATCTGCCCGGGATTGGAAAACGTCCTTCCGGGGCTCCGAAAATTCCCGTTTTCGTTTCTACGGTCTTAGAATAATTTAAGGGTTCCTATGCACTCGACGGAATCAAATTCCGACTTCCGAGTAATTTGATTTGCGTTTACAGTTTCTAAACCCGTCAATTACAACTTTTACAATTTAAGTCCCAATTTCGATCTGGGTGTGGATTAACGCCTTGGGGAATGTCCTCAACCACCCGAACAAGAAAACCCGTGACCCGGGCACGTGGGCCCCACCCGGCCATCTTTGGCCGTGGGTGGCTAGGGCCATTTTTGGGCCGGTCCACCATGGTGGTGGCCGGTCCTAGCTCCGGCCAGCCACCCCATGGCCGGCCAGCCACCGTGCACGGTGGTCGGAGCTCCCCCTGAGCCTCTGGTCACCGGAAAACGATCATCTCTTCGCTCCAAAACACCTCCAACGAACCCCACACCTCAACTCAACCATAATCAACCCATTTCAAACCAAACCCTAACTTTTAAACTTAACAAAACGAAAATCGGTTAGATGCTCACCGTAGAGAATGACGGTGTCAGCTTGAATCTTCTATCGTTGAGACGATCCAACGGTTTGATCGACGGGAAACGTCACAAAACCTATCTTTTTCTCCCCTTTTCTCTCTTCCTTCTATCTTCTTTCTCTCTCTAAAAAACCTACTTTTTTACACTATGGCCGAACCATCCCCTCCCTCTCTCCTTGTCTTGCTTCAAAAATCACCTAACACCACCACATTATTGACATGTGGCAAGTGGGTCCCACACCTTTTGGAAAATATCTCCTAGATATTTTTCAAACAGATTCGCGAAATTCGGCTGTTTCGGGCCCCGAACGGGCACTTTTTCCAAGAAATTACGAAACTTCACGGACTACAAGGAAACGGCTCAACTAAGACCGTTGTGACGACGGCTAAGCTTTTTGGATCCAAAATGGACCTCGAACGGACCAAAACGTCGCTCGGACCGAGTCTACATTACGCGTCTGGGTTTGATTTGGTTGGGGAAAGTAACAGTTTTCGTGTGACAGTCGGGTTACTTGAGTTTAGGGATAGTAGTCCCCGATGTTTAATTTGTTGTTGGTGTTTCCGACATTTTTCTGCTAGTATGTCGTAGTCAGTCTGGTATCCGTGGTGGGGAGCGAACGCTCACCCCTAGCTGCTTTTCCTACAGGTACTGGTCGCGAGACGGACTAGGGGAACTCTCGAAGCTTGAAGAGCTGGGAGCGGGAGTCCGGGTTTCTTTTTGGGAGTCTAGCGACGTACATGTTTATTTTGTCCGCTTGTTTTGGACGTACATTTAAGTTGTAAAATATTATTTTGATTAACTAAATGGTGATTTTAAGCGTTTTACTTAAAAGGGTTTGAAAATTGTTTTATTGTTTCACCGTTCGCGTTCCGGGTTTGGTTCTACCGAATTTGGGGCGTGACAGTTTGGTATCAGGGCTCGAGGTTTCACACCTCGGACTGTACGTCAATTAGGTGTGAGAGTTGAGTCTTTGAAAGTCCCGTCGTGCGTGGGTTGCGCAAGTCGTAAACCGTGTGTAGACCTGTAGTGACATGAGTCTTGTTTGTTTTTGTGTGTATGTGCAGTATTATTATTAGTGGCATACTGATTGTGGGTTGCTGTGCGAAACGTTTTTAAGCTATCGCGACTCGACTCAGGAGCGCTCCTGTAGTCGAACGTGACGGTGTTGATATCAAGTGGGTACAATTTATTTCGGGGACGCCTGGACCGGGTTGTAACTACGTGATGTCAAAAATGAGATTTTATGATGAAAGTGGGAAAAGTTTAAAAACTGGTTGGCCCTGTGGGCGTATTTTGAAATTTGTTGGCCGGTGGGCGTGTTTTGAAATTGGTTGGCCCGGTGGGCGCGTTTTGATTTTGGTTGGCCTTGTCGGCTTTTGATTGAGGTTGGGTGACTTGAATTTGTCTGTGAGACGTTGTTGCGTGAGTTGTTAAATTGGTGATCGAGCGTGTGTGACGCTTAAGATTGTTTTTGGGGTTAAAAAGGGGTAGAAATCGAGTCTGAAGCGAATTTGGGTTTAGGGTTCCTGTCTTGTTCCACCGTCTTGTTTGTGCAGTTTGAGTGTTGGTTTTGCGTGGCTGTGTTAATGATTGTGTTGGTTGTAGAGGCCTTAAGCTCGGTGTTAAGAGGGTGAGGTCTTGGATTCGAGACTCATCAATAACCTACGGTAGTGATACAGCGCCTCGGTGTGAGAGTCTCACCACGGAGAGGGGTTAGGGTTGATGCGCTGCGGCGCCATACGAACTAGGTTTCCCCTATGTGAACGGGTTATTCGAGGTTTCCCTCGCGTGAACGGGTGGTTTGAGGTTTCCTTCACGTGAGTGGGTTATTTGAGGTTCCATACGTGATTGGGTAATTGAGGTATTGATAGCGTGAGCAGCGTGACATTTTGGTATCAGATTTTGAGGTAGTGGTTTGCTGAGTTGAGAACATGTTCCCCGTTTGAGGTTTCCCTACGTGATCAGGTAATTGGGGTATTGAGGTTGTGAGCAATAGTGATTGCTGAGTCGAGAACATGATCCCCGTTCGAGGTTTCCCTTACGTGAGCGAGGATTTGAGGTATTGATAGTGTGAGCAGCGTGACGTTTTGGTATCAGGTTTTGAGGTAGTGGTTTTCCCTGGTTAGATTGGTAAGCCGTTAGTGCTTTACTAGTATGCCATAATCGAACGGGTGTCACACTCGTTTGCTTCGTCAAGTTGTGCTGAGATGTTGGGGCTGAGTTTAGAGCCGTTGAGTCCACCCCTGCGTCTGGACACGCCGGTTAGGGGTGTTGTGGTGTTGACTAGGGTCTGTTGTGCCTGCGAAGTTAGAGAAGTGAACTGTTACAGGAGGTCCGAGAGAGGGCTCAAGAGCCTTGATGCTGGATCGAGTCCTCACCCCGAGGATTCGGGTATGTTCGGAGTTGGTGGGCACGACAGCGGTAGTGGAGGCGACGAGCTGCGAGAGTCGCATTATTCGTGTCTGACAGTGCACGTGAGTAGCACTAAGAGGAGCGCGACATCAGGCGGCATATCTAGTGGAGCGGGATGCGGAGAGTGGTTGCGGAGTTTTTATCGTGGTGCCTCACTCGTCAATAGGTGAGAGCCGAACAACAGCTTCCCGCTGGATTATTGCAACCACTGCGGGTTGCACAATGGAAATAGGGGCACGTCACGATGGATTTCATGAGCGGCTAGCCGAGTTCGCCTACAACGACAGCTTTCAGGCCAGTATCAGGATGGCACCGTTCAGAGCGTTGTATGGTAGGCCGGGTCGGTCGCCCGTGTGCGGGGCGGAAGTGAGGAATGAGGGTTTACTGGGTCTAGAACTGGTCCGAGAGACAGCTGAGTCGGTCGTGCCGAAGCATGAGCAGTTGAAGACAGCGCAGAGTCGGGAGGAGTTATGCTGACACACGGCGCCGACCTCTCGAGTCAGCAGTCGGTGACCATGTATCCCTGGAGGTGAGTCTGAGAGGTGGACTGGTGCGTTTCAACCGCGGCGGAGGCAGGTTAGCCCCGCGGTGTATCGGGCCTTTCGAGGTCTTGAGCAGAGTGGGAGCAGTTGCATACCGACTTGCACTGCCACCGCAGCTTGGGAATGTTCACGTTTCCCAGTTGCGGAAGTATAATGCGGACCCCTCGCACGTCATTAAATGGGAGATGTCGAGGTAACGGGTGATGTCTCGTATGAGGAGAAACCGGCTTGGGAAATGGATCCACGGGAGCAGGTCCTGCGCAGAAAGGTTATCCGCTTAGAACGATGCAATGGCGGCACCACGAGGATGACTCGACTCGGGAGCGCGAGGACGAGGTTCACGCGAAGTACCCCAACCTGTTCGACTCCTGAGGTACGTCTGTTTTAAATTTCGCGGACGAAATTCCTTTAAGGGGGTAGATTGTAAGAACCACTCCCGGTCAACGCTAGTCAAATCGGCGAAAAACAGGAAAATTTAAATTTTTGGGACAGACACTTAAATGAACCTAAATTTGACCCCGAGGGTCATACCGGACTTAAGTTGACCCCAATATCGATCAAAGTGAAATCTGGGGGACTCATGGCTACTTTCTGACCAAATTGGGAAAGGTTGACTTTTTGCCGGAAAAGTCAACCGAGCGACGTTTTGGTCCGTTCGGATCCAAAAAGCTTAGTCGTTGTTACATCGGTCTTAGTTGAGCCGTTTCCTTGTAACCCGTGAATTTTCGTAATTTCTTGGAAAATGGGCCCGTTCGTGGTCCGAGACGGCCGAATTTCGCGAATCTGACAGAAAAATATCTACAAAGATATTTTTCTAAAGGTTGGGACCCACAAGACACTTGTCAGAAATGTGGTGGTGGTTGGTTTTTAAATTAAAGAAAAAGAAGAATGAGTGGTAGTTTGGTAATTAAGAGGTGGAGTTGTTATTTTTGAACAAAACAAAAGGGAGACTAGTTGGAGTGTTCGGCCATATTGATAAAAAAGGAGAAAAATAGAGAGAGAAAGAAGAGAGAATAAGGAGAGAAGGAAAAGGAAAAATAAAGGAGAAAGTGTTGGGGTTTTGGGTTTTCTCGACGATCCAACCGACGGATCGTCTCAACGATTGAAGAATCGAGCTCCCATCGTCATTCCCTACGGTGAGCACCTATTCAATTTTCGTTTTAGTACGTTTAAAAGTTAGGGTTTGTGTTGAAACGGGTTCAATATGGATGAGTCGAGGTGTAGGGTTCGTTGGGAACGTTTTGGAGCGAAAAATGATCGGTTTCCGGTGACCGGAGGCTCGGGGGAGCTCCGGCCACCGTGGGTGGTGGCTGGCCGGAGCTAGGACCGGCCACCATGGTGGTGAACCGGTCCAGCCACCCACGGCTAAAGGTGGTCGGGTGGGGCCCACGTGCTCGGGTCTCGGGTTTTCGTGTTCGGGTGGCTTTGGACGAACCCCAAGTCGTTAATTCACACCGGGAACGAATTTTGGAATTGAATTGTGAAAGTTGGGAATTTCGGGTTTAGAAACTTTAAACGCGAATTAAATCGCTCGGAAGTCGGAAATTGATTCCGTCGATTGCATTGGAACCCTTGAATTATTCTAAAAACCGTAATTTTCGGAGCCCCGAAAGGGCGTTTTCCAATCCCGGGCAGATTCGCCAAGCCTGGCAAATCGTGCTTTTCCAGGCCCATTACTGACAATGTCGAGTAATTGGGAAGTTTGGGAGTGATCGACATTGTCGGGGTTTCATTTGGGCGTCAAGTTTATTAAAATTCAGTTTTGCCTGCAAACTTAAAAAGTGTTAATTGTGATCTTGTTAGATCGTGCCGAGGACCGCGGAAAGGGAAAGCTAGGCGAGTGATCGCGAGCACGCCGGAGCTTGGGCGTGGACTTTTGGGAAAGCGTTTCGAGGTAGGGAAAAGTAGCCAGATCTCGCTTTTGACTAGGGAAAGTTAACAGTAGAAATGCATGTGACACCTAGTGGTGTCGTAGGATAAGTAAGTTTATCGAACACTAGAAATGCAGGCGACACTTAGTGATGTCGTATGATACGTGAACATATCGAACAATAGAAAGGCATGTGACACTTAGTAGTGTCGTAGGATAAGTGAACTTATCGAACAATAGAAATACTGGTGGCATTTGGTTGTGCCCGGAGGTTAATTGAATTTTTTGTGGTTGTGGGTGGCCATGAGTGCCCGTGGGGAGTTGAATTCGTATTTTACCGTTGCGTGTCTTCTGTGGCCATGAGTGCCGGTGGGGAGTTGGACCCGTATTTTACCGTTGCGTTTCTTGGTATGCCATGTGTGCCTTTGGGGTGTTGACCCGTGTATTACTGTTGGTGTGTCGTGGGTGGCCATAAGTGCCTTTGGGGTGTTGACCCGTGTATTACTGTTGGTGTGTCGTGGGTGGCCATGAGTGCCTTTGGGGTGTTGACCCGTGTACTACTGTTGGTGTGTCGTGGGTGGCCATGTGTGCCTTTGGGTGTTGACCTGTGTATTACTGTTGGTGTGTCGTGGGTGGCCATGAGTGCCTATGGGGTGTTGAACCTTGGGTGTTGATTGTGATTGCCTGAGGTTGGGGGCCCGCCTGACAATAAAGGGGTCATGTGGTCGCACGCGTGGGGGTTGGTTAGCCTTCCGACTAACCATCGGTAAAGTTGTGCATTCTTCTGCGAATCGGTTGGGGGCCCGCCTGACAATAAAGGGGTTCTGTGGTCGCGCGCGTAGGGGTTGGCTAGCCTTCCGACTAACCATCGGTAAAGTTATGCATTCTTCGGCGATGAAGGGCGGCTCCCCTTTCGACTAGCTATCGGAGAAGTATTGCGTTATATATATCACTAACAGGTCGACCGCCTGGCCCGACTGCGTTCGGGGAAAGTTGCGTGGGGCAGGCTCGAGCCCAGCCGGTTAGCAACCGGCACTGAGCAGCTGGAGTGCGATCCTTTGTGATCTTGTTTGCCGTGTGCGATCCTTTGTGATCTTGGGTTTTGCGTGGTTATTATTCGCGTTTTGGGTTGAGGTCCTAACCGTTGTGTCGGGTCTACATTACGGGTTCAGGTTTGATTTGGTTTGGGAAAGTAACAGTTTTCGTGTGACAGTCGGGTTACTTGAGTTTGGGGATTGTAGTCCCCGGTGTTTGGTTTTTTGTTGGTGTTTCCTGCATTTTTCTGCTAGTATGCCGTAGTCAGTCTGGTATTCGTGGTGGGGAGCGAACGCTCACCCCTAGCTGCTTTTCCTACAGGTACTGGTCGCGAGACGGCCTAGGGGAACTCTCGAAGCATGAAGAGCAGGGAGCGGGAGTCCAGGTTTCTTTTTGGGAGTCTAGCGACGTACATGTTTATTTTGTCCGCTTGTTTTGGACGTACTTTTAAGTTGTAAAATATTATTTTGATTAACTAAACGGAAAATTTCATTTTACCACCCTGTCAAACATTTAACTTCAGTTTGATACCCTGGCATAAATTTTTATCAGTTTCATACCCTAACCAAACTTTTAATTTCACTTTCATACCCAGCCGGGTAAAATGTCCAAAATACCCCTAACTATTACTCAAATTTTCATCTCATGCCACTGACTCAGAATTTGAAAAGAAGTGAAATGACAATAATACCCTTCATTGTTTAGGGTGTTAAACTGAAAATTTCAATAATTTTAAAACAAAATCAGTTTTTTTATAAATTCAATTTTTAATTTCAAAAAATCAGATTTTAATTTTAAATATACATATATTTTTTTTATTAAAAACAGTTTTTATATAAAAAATTATTTTTATTAAAAAAAAATCAGACGCGACTGCGTCTTCTCCGGCTGGTCTCCGGCCACCCCTCCTCCGCCGGCGTCGTCCCCGACCCCTCCCACCTCGTCGGCGTCGTCCCCGACCAACTCCCTCAAACCACGCCGGCGATCTGAACTGGTTCAAATCGCGAACCAGTTCGGGGTTTTGTTGGTGGAGCTCCGCCGCCGATGAGGCCTGAGCTCCGCCGGAGGCTAATTGCATCTGCTGATTCAGGGACAGAACCGGCGCAACGGCGGCGGAGGCGAGGTGATTGATCGGAGGCTTCGAGACCCAGTACTGATTTGGGGTCGAATCTGAGAAATTCTCGAGCCCGAAGTCCAGATTCAGCTTAATTTGATCGGGGACGACGCAGGCGTGGTTTGAGGGAGGAGGTCGGGGACGACGCCGACGAGGTGGGAGGGGTCGGGGACGACGCCGGCGGAGGAGGGGTGGCCGGAGACCAGCCGGAGAAGACGCAGTCGCGTCTGATTTTTTTTAATAAAAATAATTTTTTATATAAAAACTGTTTTTAATAAAAAAATATATGTATATTTAAAATTAAAATCTGATTTTTTGAAATTAAAAATTGAATTTATAAAAAAAACTGATTTTGTTTTAAAATTATTGAAATTTTCAGTTTAACACCCTAAACAATGAAGGGTATTATTGTCATTGCACTTCTTTTCAAATTCTGAGTCAGTGGCATGAGATGAAAATTTGAGTAATAGTTAGGGGTATTTTGGACATTTTACCCGGCTGGGTATGAAAGTGAAATTAAAAGTTTGGTTAGGGTATGAAACTGATAAAAATTTATGCCAGGGTATCAAACTGAAGTTAAATGTTTCACAGGGTGGTAAAATGAAATTTTCCCTTAACTAAATGGTGATTTTAAGCGGTTTACTTAAAAGGGTTTGAAAATTGTTTTATTGTTTCACCGTTCGCGTTCCGGGTTCGGTTCTACCGAATTTGGGGCGTGACAGGGCTGGTCGATCGTCTGTTTACATTACAGGTAGAAGATCGTCGAAGGAGTAATGAATAGAGTTTGGAACCACGCGGGATTTGTAATTAGAGACTTGGGATAGGGAATCTCGTGATTCTACTTCACATCCCAAGCGGGGAAGGACCGTATCTGACGGTCAGGTACCTGGTCATTCAAGAATATACCAATCATTCTTGAGGATGTTATACCAGGAGTAAACCCGGCAACCCTCATATTCTCCAAAATTCAACCAGGGATTGTGATCTCGGACCTTCCATGGTATAGTCTAATAAGGGAAACAGAATGAAGGCTCATATACTCGCTAAGGGGCGGCGTGGATGTCGGAACAAATACCTCAGGCATGGGAAGTGGAGGCATACTCCGTATCTGCTTCTGGAAGGATCTTGACACACCTCTTAAGCGCAAGACCAGGGTCACTATATATGAGCACAAGACACCAATCATGCCCGCATCCAATACGTCTGATTGTCAGTTTTTTTCTTCCACTATGGATGCATCAGACAACAGGAAAACGAATGCACATGGAGGGACCCACTTCAGCCGATTGGACCAGCAAATTATGATCTCATTCTTATGGCTCTATAAATCCCACACATTAAGCCGGGTATTCGAATAAATTGGTCGAAACCCACCTCAATCAAACATAAACCCATTGGGGGCTGGAATATGCAGACCGTACACATCTCGAAGACCCTCAGTGCACCACGACCCACTGTCCCCCCAAGTTTCTCCTCTCTAGCCCTACCGGCCCCAACACCGATTTAGGATTCCTAGCTAAACAAGTGGCTCACACATGGACTATAATTATTGGAGCCTAATCTATCCTTGGCACCATCTCCGACCATGGACCAGACTATGATAGGGAGGATGATCCTGATCATCCCAAGGACGGAGAAGACCTAGGTGGACAAGGGAGCAATCCATTTGTCAGGGAATGAGAGGTTTATCAAGGTATTTTTAGTATTTTTAGTCGTTTTGTGGTATTTGTGGGGTATTTTGGATTCATTCTTGATTAAGCATCCAAATAGACGTGGTCGCTACTTTGGATTTCTGCATCTTGTTTCTTCAGTCACTTTAGCACATTTAGTATCGAGGTTCAACGGTTTCAAAGTGCATGAGCACTTTTTACTCGTTTCTTTAGCCTGGATAGGGGCAAGTTAAGAATCGAAGTTAAAATAGGGGGTTCCGGACCGGAGAACTTTTTTTAAGCCAAATGTTTCTTCCACTCGGGTGTTTTTGTTCCTCCATCAACAATATGCTGAGGGAGGATCGATGTTTCTAAAAGCCAACACTACACCGGCTTTTTACTTCTGCGACGGGGCCCTTTCCATGCCGTCGCAGAAGTTAGGTTTCTCTACGACATCATAGTAAGGCGTCGCAGTATGAGTATCCTCTATGACGTCATCGTATACTGTCGTAAAGGAACATATATTCTACGACGTCATAACATGTTGTCATAGAGGAAAAATATATACTATGACGCCAAACGCATGGCATCGCAGATGTATGTGTTCCTTTATGATGGCACGGTATGGCATCATAGAATATATGTTCCTCTACAACGGCTTTCAATGTCGTCATATAGGATATTACTTCTGTGGCGTCATTGTCATTCCGTCACAGAAGTTACTTTGTCTTTAATACCACACCAACTTGCCATTACACTCCCTACAAAACGCTTTCTTCTCTCCCAAAACATCTATTCCTATCAAGATTCTGCAGAATTTTCTTCCCTCTCAAAAAACCTCCCCACATATCTTCTTCTCCCAGCGTTCCATTATCAATCTACTTCCAAGCAAAACAAGGGACGTCAACAAACTTGTTAATGGTATGTTATATAGTTAATTATATTTTATGAATATATTTTAGTTTATGGAATAAATTATTTTCTATTTCTATATAGTATTTTGTATTTATATGCATGCGTATATAGTATTTAACTTATTTAATTAGTATATATCCTCATTTGGAAGAATATATTTTAGTTTTGTGGAAGAAATTATTTTAACATATATAAGTTTGTTAATATGCATCTATAATATTTAACTTAATTTTCATTAATGTTTGTAATTATTATTTATATATAATTAATTAATTAATTAGTATATGTTTTTATATATACTCATTTTGATTAATATATCTTAGTTTTGTGGAAGAATTTATTTTTGACTTATATATATGCATATATATGTAGACGGATATAAGTTGGATGAAGTTGCCAAGAAATTATTCTCAAGCATGTCATAGTTAATGGTCAAAATTTCGGTGTGAATGATCATTTCCGGTGTCCGTGTTGAAATTGTGCGAACGACGGTTGGTGAAAATCGATGTACTGATGGATCATTTAAGTAGTAAAGGGATTGGTATTATGACAGATTACCAAATATGAGAGTATCACGGGGAAGCACACGTCATGCCTACTGAAGTAAAATCTAGATTGAAAGATATGTAGGAGATGGCTAGATATGATCAAGTGTCATCATCTGGTCATAATTATATAAATAATGAGGCGTCATCATCCCTTGATTACGATGCAAGAAGGGAGTATGTGGAAAAAACGTTTTCATATTGTGACCCCATAAGCTCGTCGCAGAGGTTGCAATCCCTAGTAGTGCAACTGTTGCGGAGAGGAGTAATTGGCATCACACGATCAACTGATGATTTATCCTTAATCCAATTGAAACTGGAGTCTAGGGGAGCTTTCCAAATTAAAATCTGGAGATTATATAGGAGAGCTAAAAACACAACTAAAAAAACCCTCTCTAAGTGAGATGGCTCACGTTCTCCATGTTCGCTGGATTAGAGTACTGGCTAGTTAGAAGGAAAAAGGGTGAGGAACTCCTCTCTTTTTTCTCTTTCTGTATAGGTTTTCTTGCTTTATGCAAGGACTACTGCTCCATTGTTACAACTTCTTCATCCTCGTGTGCTGCTAAGGCCAGGAAGAAATATCAAAAGAGGGCCGACAATAGTGCAGTAAAGGTTACTCCGATCAAAGCCACGAAGGTGGGTTCTGTAGGTGAGCGTGACACCTCAATCAGGGATTGGAATGGTGGAGTTTTGGCGTCTCCACATACTAAGAAAGGGGCACCGATCTCCTCTATTTTACAACCAGCGAAACAGAGCATGAAGGCCTTGTCGGAGGTTCCTTATCTGCGTGTTAATGGAAAACAGAGCATGAACCTTGTTATCTTGCGCTCTGGTTCTGATCCCGTCTCTTGCTCTGGTGGATTGGTTAAGGACGAAGTGCAAGTCGTGAAACAAGGACCTTCTTCGTCTATGCCGAATTCGATCGACTATCAATTAAAAACCACGAATGTTTTCGTATGGAACCTTCCTTACGTTTCTATTGATATGTATGCAGATTCTATTGGATCAATTTTGGGAAGATTTGTTGAACAAGAAAACTAAAGATTCATCATAATCTTGACTCTGAAGTCACGTAACCCTAAGAGGCGCGCGTTCTGAAGCTCGATAGAACTATATATATCGCAGAAACCTCATAAGCTAGGGAGGACCGCTACATTTATTATCTGATGATCATTTGGTCTAAGGAAGACTTTTCTTGTGCAGTTTGCTTGCTCTCATAGATTTAGTGGTTCTCAAGCGTGTAAGACTTGCGTGTTGAGAAATTGAAGTGGGGCAAAGTAAATGGTTTAATGTTCATATATGATCTCTTAATCGAACAAGCAATGAAGTTTTGCACCTGTTATTGAAGATCACTATTGCTTACCAAAGAAGATGAACTATCCAAGACCGAAGTGCTTGAAGAGTAGAATCGAGCTCGGATTCAGGGAGAGCCCTATAATAGGTTTGTCAATGTGTAATAATAACATAGGTTTGATCTAGGATGATTTGAGAAACTTGTATGTTGATAATTACGATATAGTGAAAATCATTCCACTAGAAAAGTGCCCTGAGATGTTGCACCGAACTGGGTAACCAATTGTGTGTCTTCATGTGTGATTGCTTGTGCTTATCATTGTTTTCCATTCTATTTTAAAAGTGAGATGTCAGATCACATGTCATAACTTCTTGGTTGGCATCTTGATGTTGCACCTTATCATAATTTCAATTGGTAACAGAGCAGGTCACTCAATATAAGTAGTGTGATCCTAAAAAGAAGAAAATTATGTGTGTGCATAATGGAAAGCTGAAGAGAAGGAGGCACAGTCAGTTGTCCACCTATGTTGGATGGAACAAATTATGGCTACTAGAAAGCCATAATGAGTACTTTTCTAAAATCTCTAGACCTAGAAACTTGGAAGACTATTATCCATAGCTAGACACCTCCACTGGTAGCTGCAGAGGAAGGAAAGGTAGAAATACCTAAACCAGAGAGGGATTGGAGCTCTACATAAGATGAAGCAGCACTAGGAAATTTACATGCACTCAATGCAATCTAAAAAGGTGTTGACCAAAGTGTCTTTAATTTAATCAACACTTGCACCTCTGTAGAAGATACTTGGGAGATACTTGCTACTGCCTATGAAGGAATCCCTAAAGTCAAGGATCAAAGGTTTCAATATCTCACTACAAACTTTGAGGCATCATCCACGAGAGATGACGAGACAATCACTCAGTTCCATGTACAAATCAAAGACATTGTCAATGAATCATTCTCCCTTGGAGAACCAATATCAGATGAAATGCTCGTTAGAAAACATTGAGAACAGTTAACTCAAGGTTCAAAATGAAGATAACTTCGATAAAGGAGATGCATGACTTAAGCTCTCTCGGATTTGATGAGCTCGTGGGGTCACTCATAACATTTGAGTTGTCTCTTCAAGATATGAGCAAGGAGCACAAAGGAAGGGCACTGAAAAGCTCTATGAAATATGAAAACCCACAAGGACCAATAAGGGTCAATTGCAAAAGAAGATGATGAACAAAGTGAACATAAACTAGTCAAGAATTATCTCTCTTTCGCAACTAATTTTGCTTCTATTGAAACAGGTGTGATCATTGATGAAAGCGATATATTTGAGCAACTCTCAGACGATGATTTGACAATTGTGGATGATCACTCATATAATAACGAGTTGGTGAATTCAGGAACCCTGGGGACACAAAGTGTTCATATACAAACTATGTTACTTGAGAAAGCCCAGCTCCTTAAAACTGTTATGTCTTTACAAAAAGAGTTGAGCATACTGAATGGGAATATTGGGCGTAAGTCAGTCAGGATGTTAAATTCAAGTACATACACATTGGATAACATTCTATCTATAGGAAGATTTTCCAAGAATATGAATGGACTGGGATACAATGATTAAGCCTCAATATACCAAACAGTTTCCGTTCCTGAACAAAAGGTATATCAACCTTTGACTACTAGAAAGAAGAAAGAATATCTTACTTCATCAATCCCCAAGATGCTCAAAACTCAACATTCTTATGACCAGCATTTGAGCAGACATCCTGAACGACATTCTACTAGGCGTCCTATAGCATGCTCTACAAAGTACTCTAACCGTCAACATCATCTACATGGGTCTAATATCCATGGTAAATTTTCCTTTATAGGAAAGGCTAAGAGAGCCTCAAGGAAATGTCACCATTGTGGCAAGAAAGGTCACATAAGACCCTACTCCTATCAACTTCATGAAATGGATAAAATTCAACAAAGGCATCTCAACCTGGTCTAGAGAAATGCAAAGAAGAAAAGACAATCTGAAGCAAGTGTGGAGAGCCAAAAGTAAACATCATTGTGCCAATGTTGCTTGTGCCACCCTTGCTAAATCCAATGAACATGTCTAGTCTTCAAAAGGAACTATTGCAACTACATGCCTCTCTAGATCAACATGTCTACTATTGAGAGGAGAATATGAGATATGGCGCCATTCCAACCATCAAAACCAGAGAAAGCCTAATCAGTTTCACAACCAAGATTTTGTATTGAACTTAGGCACATATGTCACTCAGGATGTTCTGACTCCAAATGTCATCACCAATGTCCTTACTAACATCAAAGCTAACATCTCCAAGAAACGTAAGCGTGATAGCAACTATAAGATCGACCTATATCTCAAGCATATACTCAGTTAAAAGAAAAAGTGTGAAGAAGTCAACATAGTTCATCCTGAAAGGTCCATTGTCACTACATCCGTATAAACGTCACAAGGCCATGTATGGAGATTTGACTTAACTCTATGGTCTAAAACATAAGGGATCAACTTCATTATTTCCCAAAATTACTGTGTTTGGAGAGATGTCAAACAAGATGTTCCAACATGATGTAAGACATATGTCATCCAAAGCCTAAATTGAGCATAGTAGGAGAATCTGTTGATCAAAAAAAGTATATACACAATGGGATATGTTTTTGATCTTGACAACATCACTAAGAAGCAGATAAGCAATGTCTTATCCACTTCTAAATCGAAAAGCTATTTCTGCTGGGACCAGATGTACTAAATTGTTGGGGACGAAACTGATGTTTCTCTAAGTATGATGTCAGCCGAAATGTCGTAACATCTCTATGTATCTACAGACACCAGTATGTGAAGGATACATTAGAAAACAAGGCAACTTGACTTGATTATACCCCTATTGCACATATGAGAAAGATCTTCACCAAGGGTCCTATTGCTACACAAATTGAAGAATTGAGAGGTACGTTGGACTATGTATATTTGAAAATTAAGATGTTTATCAAGTTGTTTGCAGTTGATGAAGAGGACTTGTATTTTAAATCAAATAAATTCCCTCGCAAGTTCACTATTAGACTATTGGTTAGAAGAAAAGAGGAAACCGGGTACCAAGTAGCGTCTTCATGTAATCGTATTCGAGTGATATTGGTAGAATGTATTGGTAATTATGATTGTAACACCCCCGCCGTGCCTCACACAGAGCCCCACGTGCGGCGATGTTAGGTCTGCAACACAATACACCCCAACCCCTCTGGTGTACTGTCCACAGACAAATACCAACCTAGGTTGTTGGTGAGACTTGAACCCAAGACCTCACCCTTTATAGCATTTCCTTGAGTGATGCTATCACCAATTGAGCTGCAGCTCAATTGGTGATAGCATCACTCAAGGAAATGCTATAAAGGGTGAGGTCTTGGGTTCAAGTCTCACCAACAACCTAGGTTGGTATTTGTCTGTGGACAGTACACCAGAGGGGTTGGGGTGTATTGGGCCGCAGACCTAACATCGCCACGCGTGGGGCTCTGTGTGAGGCATGGCGGGGTGTTACAAAAAAAAGTGCACTTTTTTGTAACATCCCGCCGTCCCACACAGGGCCCCACGCGCGGAGATGTTAGGTCTGCAGCCCAATACACCCCAACCCCTCAAGTGTACTTTCCACAGACAAATACCAACCTAGGTTGTTGGTGAGACTTGAACCCCAAGACCTCACCCTTTATAGCATTTCCTTGGGTGATGCTATCACCAATTGAGCTGTCAATTGGTGATAGCATCACCCAAGGAAATGCTATAAAGGGTGAGGTCTTGGGTTCAAGTCTCACCAACAACCTAGGTTGGTATTTGTCTATGGACAGTACACCTGAGGGGTTGGGGTGTATTGGGTTGCAGACCTAACATCGACGCGCGTGGGGCTCTGTGTGAGGCACGTCGGGGTGTTACAATGATCCCACACTTATAGGGAAGGAATAAGGAAATTGTCTCTGTTAAGAATATTTCCCTTCTCACTCGATCATTTAGGGGTCTTATTCTGCAAAATTCATAAAATCCCCTCATATTGTGGTGTCTCTCTCTCTCTCTCTCTCTTTCTCTCTCTAACTCGCAAACATCATGGATTCGAAGAAGATGAAACTTGTGAAGCTAGTAAGGAAGTATAAAGCATGGTAAAAATTGTTCAAATCTTAGTCGAAAGCTGACTTGGAGAAAGTAGCTCCTAAAGAGCAACCTCCGCCTGCAATTGAACCTTCCCAACCCCATTCATCAGTAGCTAATGAGTTGTTGAAATCAATAGATCTTGAGAAAGGTATTTCGAAAACTCCTCTTGAAAAATCAGTTAAAGATGTTGATAACGAGGAACCAATTGTAGAGTCCACAAAAATTGGTAGCTCAAGTAATGTTGATGTCTCTACTCATATATCACCAGGAAAATCTCTACATGAAAAGAAAGGAGTTTGTTTCTTATTATATAATAGAGGAGTTTGTTCCTGATATTGTAGACCAGGATCCCATGAAGGAGAAGAAAACGAGAGTCAAAAGTTTTGCCTGTATTTTGAAGAGAGAGTCCAAGAGACTCAAGTCACAAGGAACTGATGAAGAAAAAGGATTTAGCTACTCCCTTAAGTAGCTAGAAGAGGTAAGCACCGAGAAAAAGGACCTCTAGTACTTCAACACCAAAGAAGATTGTCAAGCCTACAATACACCTTTTTGATGAATCATCTTTTGAGGAAGAAGCTATTGAATGAGTTGTATTGTAATAACCACTTCTGGTCAATGTCAGTCAAACCTGCGAAAAACAGGAAAATTTAAAAATTTTAAGACAGACACTTAACTTAACTTAAATTGACCCCGAGGGTCATGCCGGACTTAAGTTGACCCCGTTATCGACTAAAATGAGTTACGGGGGACTCAGGGCAACTTCCTGGTCATTTTGGGAAAGATTGATTTTTCGCTGGAAAAGTCACCCGAGCGACGTTTTGGTCCATTCGAGGACCGTTTTGGACCCGAAAAGCTTAGCCGTCGTCGTAGCGGTCTTAGTTGGGCCGTTTCCTTGAAGCCCGTCCAGTTTAAAATATTTTTGGGAAAAGTGCCCGTTCGGGGCCCGAAACGTCCGTTTTTCGCGAATCTGATTGGAAAATATCAACTAGATATTTTCCAAAAGGTATGGGACCCACCTTGACACTTGTCAAGTAGATGGTGGTGTAATTTTTGGAGGGAAAATGGGTGGATGTGGTGAGTTGGCCGAGTGTAGGGTAAAAGGGAAAGGAGTTGGAGTTAGTTGTTAATTGTTTTAAAAATTAGAAAGAGGAAGAGAGGTTTTAGAGAGAGAAGGAGAAGGAGAAGAAGAGAGAAGAAGGAAGGTTGAGCTAGGGTTGGTGATCGAGCCCTTGGATCGAGTCAAAGCAAAGAGCAATCCCGTTCCCCTCATTCTCCTCTACGGTAATACCCGAACCGATTCTCGTTTCGATTATTTTCAAGAGCTAGGGTTTGGTTATAAAATTTGGTTTAGGGTTGTGTAGAGATTAGAGAGGGTTGGAGACGTTTTAGAGGTGTTTGGGAGAGAAATTTCACGTTTTCCGGTGACCGGAGGCTCGGGAGGAGCTCCGGCCACCGTGGGTGGTGGCCGGCCGGCCATGTGGTGGCTGGCCGGAGGTGGCAGCAGCCACCACTTGGTGGCCGAGCCCCTCCCTCAAACCCTAGGGTCTCGGCCAAGCCTCTTGGGTGGGGCCCACGTGCTCGGTTGCTCGGGTTTTAATGTTCGGGTGGTTTAAAACGTCCCCCGGACCACTTTTTCCTAATCGAATCGAAATTTGGAATTAATTTGGAGAAGTTGTAATTAACGGGTTTTGGGAAACTTTAAACGTTAATTAATTGACTTAGAAGTCGGAATTCAATTCCGTCAAGTGCGTTGGGTTCCTTGAAATATTCTAAGACCGTAGAAACGAAAACGGGGACTTTTGGAGCCCCGGAAGGCAATTAACCAAAACCGGGCAGATTCGCCATGTCGGGCGAATCTGGCCCTTACGGGTCCTTTTTCGGCAATATCGAATAATTGGGAAGTTTGGGAGTGATCGGCTTTGTCGGGGTTACGTTTGGGCGTTAAGTTTATTAATTTTCGGTTTATTCGTACTAGTTTAAAAGTACTTTGAATTTGTGTTCTTTTAGATCGTGCTACGGACCGAGGCAAGGGAAAGCTCGGCGAGTGACTAGGTCCACTTCGGGTTTTGTTGGAGCGCTTTTGGATCTATATACGAGGTAGGGAAAAGTAGCCAGATCTCGGCCCTGATTAGGGAAAGTTAATAGTAGAATTGCATGTGACACCGGGGTGTCGTGGGTTGAGTAGATTTATTTAATTATTAGAAAAGCATGATACGGGATTGTAGCGTTTAAGAGAAAGGCATGTGACACTTAGTAGTGTCGTAGGAACAGAGAACTTAGCGATAATTGAATTACTGGAGGCATATGACCATGCCCGGAGGTTGTTTGTGAAACTAGCGATTTTAGGACTGTTGGAGGCATCGAGTATGCCGGAGGTTGTCGTGCGCTTTATTTAATTGTTGAGTTTGGGTGGCCTTGAGAGCCCGTATTTAATTGTTGAGTTTGGGTGGCCTTGAGAGCCCGTATTTAATTGTTGAGTCGGGGTGGCCATGAGAGCCGTGTATTTAATTTGGTGTCTTGAGTGGCAGCGAGTGCCCGTGGGGTTGTTGAACCCGAGTCTTGACTGTTGAGGTGTCTTGAGTGGCCTTGAGTGCCTGTGTGATTGAACTTGCCTGTGATTGTGATTGTGGTTACCTGGGGTGGTGAGTTCTAAAGGTCGACAGCCTGATCCGACTTAGTGTCGATGAATTGCGAGTTCTAAAGGTCGACAGCCTGATCCGACTTAGTGTCGATGAATTGCGAGTTTTAAAGGTCGACAGCCTGATCCGACTTAGTGTCGATGAATTGCGAGTTCTAAAGGTCGACAGCCTGATCCGACTTAGTGTCGATGAATTGCGAGTTTTAAAGGTCGACAGCCTGATCCGACTTAGTGTCGAGGAATTGCGAGTTTTAAAGGTCGACAGCCTGATCCGACTTAGTGTCGAGGAATTGCGAGTTTGAAAGGTCGACAGCCTGATCCGACTTCGTGTCGAGGAATTGCGATAGGTCGAACCCTGACCTGATTGAGATTGGTTACTGAGCAGCTGGTGTGCGATCCTTTGTGATCTTGTTTGGTGTTGCGTCGTTTCGTTCGAGTCCTTGAGGAGGTCGTCGATAGTTGTGTCGGGTCTACACTGTTTTTATCGAGTGTCGAGCCTGTTGAGGAAGGTGACGGGTTGTGGGTCAGTTGGGTATCTGAGTTGGGGACTGTAGTCCCGGTGTCGGGTTTGGTTTTAGTGTTACTGGCTTCTTCTGCTAATTATGCCATAGTCAGTCCGTTATCCGTGGAGGTGAGCGAACGCTCACCCCTAGCTGCTTTTCCTACAGGTACTGATCACCGGACGGACTAGGTGAGCTCTTGAAGTTCATGGAGCTTGGAGCGGAGTCTGGTCTTTACTTTTGTTGAGTCTAGTGACGGATGTTGTACCTTGTCCACTTGTTGGGACGTTTTTGTATTGTAAATGCTATTATTTTGAGAAGTAAATGGAAATGTCAAAACTTTTATTGAAAACAGGTTTCAAGTGTTCATGTTTTAAATGTTCGCGTCCCGAGTTCGGTTCGCTGAAATTTGGGGCGTGACAGCTTGGTATCAGAGCTCGAGGTTTCAAACCTCGGACTGTCCGTCACTTAGGGGGGAGAGTCGAGTCAGTGTAGACCCGTCATGTCTTGAGTCTTCTTTTTGTTTGTGCGTATGTTACAGTATTTTGTTGCTGGCATACTGATTGTGTGTGATTGCGTGAACTGTTTTTTTTACTGTCGCGGGTCGACTCAGGAGCGCTCCTGTAGTCGAACGTGACGGTGTTGATGTCAAGTCGGTACAACGTGGTTCGGGGACGCCTGAACCGGGTTGTAACTACGTGATGTCAAGGAACGAAGTTTTAAAATGAAAGGGGGAAGGTTTTAAAATTATTGGCCCTGTTGGCATGTCTTGAACTTGATTGGCCCTATGGGCATATGTTTGATTTTTTATTGGCCCGGTGAACGGGGGTCGTCGTGTTGTGTGGGTTGGTTTGCCGTCGCTTGTTTGGTGCACGTCGGTGCGGTCTCGTTGTGGTCTCGTTTACTAATGCTAGTATATAAAGTACGTTTAGCTTGAGCGGTGTAGCGCTTTAGTGATAAGCACGTTAGTGTAAGCTTAAGAGGGTGGACGTTAGTGCGTTGTACTGTCGTTTTTATTTAAGTTCGCAAACTGAACGTTTGCGTGTATCCGTGCAGAGGATACTGTTGATGGCTCGCGGTAAGCGGGGACGACCATCAGGAACGCGGGGCCAGGCACCCACGCGAGGCCGGCGGGGACGGTCAGCAGGGGCACCAGGGAGGGTGCCGACCGTCGAGCCCGCCGACTATGCGGAGGCACAGGGTACTCCTGTCGGAGAAGACAGGAGGAGTGATGCGGGGCCGTCTGCAGGCACCCCCAGTGTTCCGCCAGTCGCGGACCCTCCAGTGATGACTGCCCTGGATGAGCTTACCAGGACCGTTCAGAGTTTGGTGGCGATCATCGCCAGCCGAGAGTCGGCTTCGCCAGCACCAGAGGCAGCCGCAGTCCCGGTGAGGGCCGCTCAGACAGAGGATCTTACCTCCCGAGCGCTACTAGATTTCCTGAAGCTCGGGATACCTGTTTTTGTCGGGGAGCCAAATCCCGACCTGGCTGAGCGATGGATAGAGCAGGTCACACGAGACTTGGACACATCGGGTGTCGAGGATGGCCGTCGGAGAGTGTCCTTCGCGGCCCATCAGCTGAGAGACAGCGCCTACCACTGGTGGGGGCGGGTGAAGGACACGGTCGGATACGACTACAGCGTATTCCAGGAGGTATTCATGGCACAGTACTTCCCCGAGTCGGCTCGGCTGGAGCGACATCGGCAGTTCTTAGACCTGGAGCAAGGGGGGATGACGGTAGGAGAGTACGAAGCCAGGTTCACAGCCTTGGCCAGATTCGCGCCTGAGATGGTGACGAGCGAGGCGAACCGTTGCCTGCGGTTCCAGGACGGACTGAGGCTGGGCATCCGGAACCAGGTTCTCGCCTTGAGGATACGGAAGTATACCAACCTCGTGGACACCGCAGCTACAGTAGAGCAGGGCGCCAGGGATGCAGTCAGGAGCCGTGAGGTCCGACCTCGGCCGATCAGTTGGGCAGGGCCGTCAGACTCACGAGACTCGCGGAGGCAGAGGACCGCGGGATCCTTCCGACCACCGCCTCATCAGAGTGGATCGAGACAGCAGGGGTCAGTGGCATCAGTGGGGCCAGTCGCCTCAGAGAGGAGGCCGTCATGCTATCACTGCGGGCAACCAGACCACTTACAGCGAGACTGTCCGACGAGGGGAGGAACCGCGGCAGTACCAGCTACTAGCCGGATAGGCCAGGGCTCGGGGTCGAGGGCTGACGAGATCAGCTGTTACCGATGCGGCCGGGCCGGTCACACTATGGCATGGTGCCGAGAGCAGTTGGGGGAGACATCAGTGCAGCGACCGCAGCAGTCGCGGACAGTACAGTCGCCCAGAGGTCGCCCTCGACAGGGTCAGCAGCCGAGATCATCACGGCCGTCTACGAGCGCACCAATTCCGAGACAGCAGCAGAGTCACGGGTATCCAGCAGCCAGTGCGCAGGGTCAGAGGCAGCAGGCCTCGCAGGGGAGAGTATATGCAGTCACCGACTCCAGAGCCCCAGGACCTAGCACGTACCGTGAGACCATCCAGGGTACGTGTTTGTTGTATCATTTATGGGCTTTGTTCTTGTTTGATACCGGGGCATCGCACTCTTTTATTTCGTCGGGTTGTGCTGAGAGGTTGGGGTTGAGCTTAGAGCCGTTGAGTCCACCCCTATGCCTGGACACCCCAGTTGGGGGTGGTGTATCGTTGACTAGAGTATGTCGTGCCTGCGAGATTAGAGTCGCAGACTGTCCTTGCCCTGGTGACCTTCTCGTGTTGGGGATGACTACCTTTGATGTGATTTTGGGTATGGATTGGTTGTCGAGGTACCGAGCCAACATCGATTGCTACAGACGACGAGTGACAGTGACAGTGGGCGGTACGAAGGTGACGTGCGTGCTGGGGAGTAAGAGTGGGGTCCTCCTGTCGGCGTTGTCTGCAGAGGAGGAAGTACCGGCTGTGCAGAGCCGAGAGTTACCGAGAGTGGTATGCGAGTTCCCCGAGGTCTTTCCTGAGGAGTTGAGCGGGCTGCCACCGATTCGTGAGGTGGAGTTCGGGATTGACCTAGTGCCGGGAACGGCGGCGATATCGATGGCGCCTTACAGGTTTGCGCCGGCAGAGTTGACTGAGCTGAAGCGTCAACTGGAGGAGCTTCAGCAGAAGGGGTTTATCCGTCCGAGTGCATCGCCGTGGGGAGCACCAGCACTCTTCGTGAAGAAGAAGAGTGGAGAGCTACGGATGTGTATAGATTACCGGAAGCTGAACCGGGTTACGGTGAAGAACCGGTACCCGATGCCGAGGATCGATGACTTGTTTGACCAGTTGAGAGGGGCGACTCACTTCTCGAAGATCGATCTGCGATCCGGTTATTATCAGTTGCGAGTCCGTGAGGGGGACGTCGCAAAGACTGCATTCCGGACACGCTATGGGCATTACGAGTTCCTGGTGATGCCATTCGGACTGACGAACGCGCCAGCAGCGTTCATGGACCTGATGAACAGCATCTTCCGGCCGTACCTGGATCAGTTTGTGGTGGTGTTCGTGGACGATATCCTAATATATTCGCAGAACGAGGCGGCGCATGAGGCACATCTGAGGGTTGTTCTGACCCTACTGCGCGAGCACCAGCTATATGCCAACCGGGAGAAGTGCGAGTTCTGGCTCTCTGAGGTGAGATTCCTCGGCCACATCGTATCCCGTGACGGTATCCTGGTCGATCCGTCGAAGATCGACGCGGTCTCGAAGTGGGCACGGCCCACGAGTGTTTTCGAGATCCGCAGCTTTCTGGGATTGGCAGGCTACTATAGGCGATTTGTCCAGGATTTTGCACGACTAGCCGCACCGATGACTCTGTTAACGCGCAAGGGTGTTGGGTTCGTGTGGACAGATGACTGTGAGCGTGCGTTCGCGGAATTGAAGACTCGACTGACTACAGCTCCAGTGTTAGTGGTGCCCGAGCGAGGGATTGGCTATGATGTTTACTGCGATGCATCCGGAGAGGGACTGGGTTGCGTGCTGATGCAGTCGGGCAGAGTTGTGGCTTATGGCTCCAGGCAGTTGAAGATACACGAGCGCAACTATCCTACCCACGACTTGGAGCTAGCAGCAGTCGTGTTTGCGCTAAAGAGCTGGCGATATTACCTGTACGGCGAGGGGTTTCAGGTGTTCTCGGATCACAAGAGCCTCAAGTACATATTTTCCCAGCGAGACCTGAACATGCGTCAGCGACGGTGGATGGAACTACTCGAGGAGTACGACTTCGAGCTACACTACCACCCAGGCAAGGCGAACGTTGTCGCCGACGCCTTGAGTAGGAAGTCGGCTCCGAGCCTCGCCAGCATATCTGTCCGAGAGTGGGACATGATGGGGGAGCTGAGCACATTCGGGCTTGAGCTAGAGGAGGTTACTGGCGGTGTTGCCATGTGCTCCCTAGTGGCTCAGCCCTCACTGCTTGCCCAAGTGTTGGAGGCGCAGAGGGAGGATGTCGAAGCATCAGAGATCCGCGAGAGAGTCGTCAGGGGTGACGAGGTGGTGGGCTGGCAGGACAGTACTGATTGGGGACTACGGTACCGCGGGGGGCTGTTCGTACCAGTTAACTATAGAGATGCCGTGTTACGAGAGGCACACCATTCGCGTCTCGCAGTGCATCCGGGGGGCACCAAGATGTACCGTGACCTCAGGAGGCACTACTGGTGGCGCGGCATGAGGAGAGCAGTCGCAGAGTTTGTGTCGAGATGCCTTGTCTGTCAGCAGGTGAAGGCAGAGCATCAGCGTCCCGCGGGATTGTTACAGCCACTACCGATTGCTCAGTGGAAGTGGGAGCACATTACGATGGATTTCGTGTGTGGACTACCGAGATCGCCCAAGGGAAACGACGCCGTGTGGGTGGTAGTCGACCGGTTGACCAAGTCGGCCCATTTTCTGGCTATGAGGATGACAGACCCGGTCGACAAGTTGAGAAGTCTGTATATCCAGGAGATAGTGCGCCTCCACGGGGTCCCGGTGTCGATAGTGTCAGACAGGGATCCTCGCTTCACGTCCAGGTTCTGGCCGAGTCTGCAGAAGGCACTGGGGACAGAGGTCCTACTCAGCACAGCACATCATCCTCAGACAGACGGTCAGTCTGAGCGTACCATTCAGATCTTGGAGGACATGCTGCGAGCATGTGTGCTGGATTTCAGGGGATCTTGGGAGACCCACCTGCCATTGGCCGAGTTCGCCTACAACAACAGCTTCCAGGCCAGTATCGGGATGGCACCGTTCGAAGCGTTGTATGGTAGGCCGTGTCGGTCACCAGTATGCTGGGCAGAGGTGGGGGACAAGAGTCTGCTGGGGCCAGATCTTGTCAGAGAGACGACGGAGAAGGTCACATTGATCCGCGATCGGTTGAGGACCGCGCAGAGCCGGCAGAAGAGTTATGCAGACAGGCGACGTCGACCTCTTGAGTTTGCAGTCGGGGATCACGTGTTCCTGAAGGTGAGCCCGAGGAAGGGGCTGGTGCGGTTCAGGCGCAGCGGGGGAAAGTTGGCTCCGAGGTACATAGGCCCGTTCCAGATCTTAGACAGAGTGGGAGTCGTGGCTTATCGTCTGGCGTTGCCACCGCAGCTTGGGAGAGTACATAACGTCTTCCACGTATCCCAGTTGCGGCAGTACAACGCAGACCCCTCCCACGTCATCGAGTGGACTGATATCGAGGTGGCTGATGATGTCTCCTATGAGGAGCAGCCGGTTCGGATCATGGACACACGGCAGCAGATTCTGCGGGGAGGCAAGATTATCCGCTTGGTCCGAGTGCAGTGGAAACATCACGGAGCTGAGTCGACGTGGGAACGCGAGGACGAGGTTCGCGCGAAGTATCCCGGCCTGTTCGACTCCCGAGGTACGTCTGTTTTAAATTTCGCGGACGAAATTTCTTTAAGGGGGGTAGACTGTAATAACCACTTCTGGTCAATGTCAGTCAAACCTGCGAAAAACAGGAAAATTTAAAAATTTTAAGACAGACACTTAACTTAACTTAAATTGACCCCGAGGGTCATGCCGGACTTAAGTTGACCCCGTTATCGACTAAAATGAGTTACGGGGGACTCAGGGCAACTTCCTGGTCATTTTGGGAAAGATTGATTTTTCGCTGGAAAAGTCACCCGAGCGACGTTTTGGTCCATTCGAGGACCGTTTTGGACCCGAAAAGCTTAGCCGTCGTCGTAGCGGTCTTAGTTGGGCCGTTTCCTTGAAGCCCGTCCAGTTTAAAATATTTTTGGGAAAAGTGCCCGTTCGGGGCCCGAAACGTCCGTTTTTCGCGAATCTGATTGGAAAATATCAACTAGATATTTTCCAAAAGGTATGGGACCCACCTTGACACTTGTCAAGTAGATGGTGGTGTAATTTTTGGAGGGAAAATGGGTGGATGTGGTGAGTTGGCCGAGTGTAGGGTAAAAGGGAAAGGAGTTGGAGTTAGTTGTTAATTGTTTTAAAAATTAGAAAGAGGAAGAGAGGTTTTAGAGAGAGAAGGAGAAGGAGAAGAAGAGAGAAGAAGGAAGGTTGAGCTAGGGTTGGTGATCGAGCCCTTGGATCGAGTCAAAGCAAAGAGCAATCCCGTTCCCCTCATTCTCCTCTACGGTAATACCCGAACCGATTCTCGTTTCGATTATTTTCAAGAGCTAGGGTTTGGTTATAAAATTTGGTTTAGGGTTGTGTAGAGATTAGAGAGGGTTGGAGACGTTTTAGAGGTGTTTGGGAGAGAAATTTCACGTTTTCCGGTGACCGGAGGCTCGGGAGGAGCTCCGGCCACCGTGGGTGGTGGCCGGCCGGCCATGTGGTGGCTGGCCGGAGGTGGCAGCAGCCACCACTTGGTGGCCGAGCCCCTCCCTCAAACCCTAGGGTCTCGGCCAAGCCTCTTGGGTGGGGCCCACGTGCTCGGTTGCTCGGGTTTTAATGTTCGGGTGGTTTAAAACGTCCCCCGGACCACTTTTTCCTAATCGAATCGAAATTTGGAATTAATTTGGAGAAGTTGTAATTAACGGGTTTTGGGAAACTTTAAACGTTAATTAATTGACTTAGAAGTCGGAATTCAATTCCGTCAAGTGCGTTGGGTTCCTTGAAATATTCTAAGACCGTAGAAACGAAAACGGGGACTTTTGGAGCCCCGGAAGGCAATTAACCAAAACCGGGCAGATTCGCCATGTCGGGCGAATCTGGCCCTTACGGGTCCTTTTTCGGCAATATCGAATAATTGGGAAGTTTGGGAGTGATCGGCTTTGTCGGGGTTACGTTTGGGCGTTAAGTTTATTAATTTTCGGTTTATTCGTACTAGTTTAAAAGTACTTTGAATTTGTGTTCTTTTAGATCGTGCTACGGACCGAGGCAAGGGAAAGCTCGGCGAGTGACTAGGTCCACTTCGGGTTTTGTTGGAGCGCTTTTGGATCTATATACGAGGTAGGGAAAAGTAACCGGATCTCGGCCCTGATTAGGGAAAGTTAATAGTAGAATTGCATGTGACACCGGGGTGTCGTGGGTTGAGTAGATTTATTTAATTATTAGAAAAGCATGATACGGGATTGTAGCGTTTAAGAGAAAGGCATGTGACACTTAGTAGTGTCGTAGGAACAGAGAACTTAGCGATAATTGAATTACTGGAGGCATATGACCATGCCCGGAGGTTGTTTGTGAAACTAGCGATTTTAGGACTGTTGGAGGCATCGAGTATGCCGGAGGTTGTCGTGCGCTTTATTTAATTGTTGAGTTTGGGTGGCCTTGAGAGCCCGTATTTAATTGTTGAGTTTGGGTGGCCTTGAGAGCCCGTATTTAATTGTTGAGTCGGGGTGGCCATGAGAGCCGTGTATTTAATTTGGTGTCTTGAGTGGCAGCGAGTGCCCGTGGGGTTGTTGAACCCGAGTCTTGACTGTTGAGGTGTCTTGAGTGGCCTTGAGTGCCTGTGTGATTGAACTTGCCTGTGATTGTGATTGTGGTTACCTGGGGTGGTGAGTTCTAAAGGTCGACAGCCTGATTTGACTTAGTGTCGATGAATTGCGAGTTCTAAAGGTCGACAGCCTGATCCGACTTAGTGTCGATGAATTGCGAGTTTTAAAGGTCGACAGCCTGATCCGACTTAGTGTCGATGAATTGCGAGTTCTAAAGGTCGACAGCCTGATCCGACTTAGTGTCGATGAATTGCGAGTTTTAAAGGTCGACAGCCTGATCCGACTTAGTGTCGAGGAATTGCGAGTTTTAAAGGTCGACAGCCTGATCCGACTTAGTGTCGAGGAATTGCGAGTTTGAAAGGTCGACAGCCTGATCCGACTTCGTGTCGAGGAATTGCGATAGGTCGAACCCTGACCTGATTGAGATTGGTTACTGAGCAGCTGGTGTGCGATCCTTTGTGATCTTGTTTGGTGTTGCGTCGTTTCGTTCGAGTCCTTGAGGAGGTCGTCGATAGTTGTGTCGGGTCTACACTGTTTTTATCGAGTGTCGAGCCTGTTGAGGAAGGTGACGGGTTGTGGGTCAGTTGGGTATCTGAGTTGGGGACTGTAGTCCCGGTGTCGGGTTTGGTTTTAGTGTTACTGGCTTCTTCTGCTAATTATGCCATAGTCAGTCCGTTATCCGTGGAGGTGAGCGAACGCTCACCCCTAGCTGCTTTTCCTACAGGTACTGATCACCGGACGGACTAGGTGAGCTCTTGAAGTTCATGGAGCTTGGAGCGGAGTCTGGTCTTTACTTTTGTTGAGTCTAGTGACGGATGTTGTACCTTGTCCACTTGTTGGGACGTTTTTGTATTGTAAATGCTATTATTTTGAGAAGTAAATGGAAATGTCAAAACTTTTATTGAAAACAGGTTTCAAGTGTTCATGTTTTAAATGTTCGCGTCCCGAGTTCGGTTCGCTGAAATTTGGGGCGTGACATGTATCATTACTCTCGCTCAAGGGAAAGAAATATGGTTCTTTAAAAAAATTCAAAAGAAGGGGCCTAGAAGTGGGATGTTATCTCTCAGAGATCAATGTGTCCAAAAAAGAAGATTTATGAAGATGTCAAAAGTTTGGAGCAGGTCGTCAAAGTTCTTCAAGATTCTCAATTGATAATATATCCTCTTCAGCTAGTGAGAGAATTATGTTGCCAATCTCAATCTTGGCCTTGATGAACCAGAGAATCTGGATTTCTATAAGGTCATTAAGAGAGATAAAGTCATTGATGTCAATAAAGATGTCATCAACGCTTATCTAGGAAGAACAATAAACAGGCCAAGAATATGTATGTTTGTGCCTAATGAGGTAGCCAATGAGATATTTGTAACATCTAAGAAGAAATGGCCAGCAAAGGGTAAGGTAGCATCCTCAAAGCTGACTCCCATATACTCATTTTTGTTTAAGATTGGGCTGGCTAACTGGACACCTTCCGCTCATGCATCAAGTATCACTGCAAAACTTGCCAAGCTCATTTACACTACAAGGTAGAAGCCTCTACTACTATCCTTCAATATGAAGCATCTTATAGGGTCAAATGTGAAGGAAGGTGTCAAGGCATCGAGTAAGAAGGCTAAGAATGCTAACATCTCAAGAGGTTCAGCCTATTCAAGCTTAGTCATGAAGAAAATACAAGCTTCGATTTTCTCCTTCATGACATGCAAGCAGATCAGGATGTCAAAGAAGATGTCCAAGAAGACATTGAGCCATAAGCCTCTTGCTCAGAATATGTTTATCAATGAAGTTATGTGTTGTTCTCTCCATCCTAATGAGACAATTGGCAAACATCTTCACAAAGACTCTTGATGTTGCACATTTTCAAAATTAAGATCTGGATTGAGACTTTGCTCCATTGAGCAATAATTTGGCTAAATTGATCAAGGAAGGTATGTGAACTGAATTTAGCTAATATTTCAAATTCCCTGATAGTTTGTGCGTACACTTTGTTTGAGTACCTAGGTACCTCCAACTCTGCATCAAGGAGCTCCCAAAGATGTTGTACTATATGTCAGTCCTGAAGCTAATAAGTCACTTTCTGGATCTGTTGTTTATCTGCCATCTCTTCTCTATGTCTCAAGCTGTTATCCGAGGAGTAGAAGAATGCTTGATGATCTCCCTATCACTCTGATTAGTCACTGTAAGATTTTCCAATTAATTGCTTACTTACCTTTGGAAATTTTTTGTGGAAACCAAGGGGAGAAAGCTATATGTTCATATGTTATATATCATGTAACTATGGTTGTATACATGCATGGAGAACTAAAGAGTATCATGTTAAAGTGCATGCGAAAGAATGTTTTGTCATAAATCCTGCCCTGAACTAAAGAACATGTGTGCTATTTGGTGCTTGCCTCAAAAATAGCCAAATGGGTATATTGTTGCTACATCTCTATTGGCTACATTTGAGTCAAGCCAGTATGTTATGAAGGATGTCAGCAGACGTCATTGTGGAACCGGTGTAGAGCTGGTTGAAGATGTTTACACCCTGAGAATTAACTCTCAGAATGGCATGGCAGGCATGCTGATTGTCAAGTAGTATTCGGTGTTTAGTCCGAGATATCATACCCAAGAGAGCAATTAAGCAAGCATTTTAATTAATTTAACTCGTTACTCAAGCTATTCCTATAACGATGATTGGTTTTGTTTTGAAAATGATAATTTCATGCAAGCAATAAACAATATTAATGATCCGAGGATAAAAACACAAAATCACAAGTAGATTGTAAATGAGATATTTAAGGTGATCTAGGACGTTAACGGGGTTCGAATGTGAAGAACAACTTAACAGGATTTAGTATACATTTACAACTAATACTATTCTAAGGGAAAAGGGGAATTCTCTCAATGTAGTCCTAACCATCTCTCGATCGTATTAGGACCCTAATATACACAGTCCACCTAATTATATCTAATATAGGTGTTGAACGGATAGAGCATTACAGTTTATGAATTCCTCTAACTTTCGGGTTTTACACCTAAAGTTATTACACTCGTGTCAGTCTAACCATATTCTAATCTAGATTGAAACTAGAGCTATCTAATTCCCATTTCCTCCTATTAACCTCACATCTCAATTTTTTGTTAGCACAATTGAATAAATTATCACATGATCAACGCGACAAAGCATTACGAACGGAATTAGATAAACAATATCCTAATACTAGTTTAACACATGTATAAACCAAATATGTTAATTTAATTCATCACATCGTTCCCCTAGCCTTAGATCAATGAGGATTCATTTCATAGTAAGAGTATAAAAACACAAGGAAATGATAACAACGATGATAATCATATCAATCAATAAAGTAATACAAATATCAAAGTGTAATCAAAACATACGAAAAACCTTCGATGATGAGTTCGTATCTCTACTTTTGATCTTTAATCCTTTTCCAAAACCTCCAAAAGCTCTCTCCAAAGTGTGTTTCTCTGCTCAATTTCGTGATAGCCTCTCTAATGCCCTAATTTCTTATTTATACATCATTAAAAACTAAGGGCAGAAGACGGAATCTGACGGAAAAATCACTGTTATGCGCGTCGTACTGCCTTTTATACGCCGTATTTTCAGAGTATGAGCTATACTCCTTCTATACACCATATGACATGGAGTATGATATCTACTCCAGACATATGCCGTATGAAATGGAGTGCAGGCTCTACTCCATTCTTACGTCGTATGACACGTGGTACAAGCTCTACTCCAGCCATACGTCGTATGACATGTGGTATGATATCTTGACTTAGCGAATTTGTGATTTTCGCTATGTTTTTGTCTCTTTTTTGCTCCAAGATCCTAGTTCCAGTGGAGAGAGATCAACTGCACCAAAGTAGAGAAATACACATCAAAATACATAACCCTAGGACTGAAAAACTCTAGAATGTGGGGTAAAAACATCTAGAATAGATGCATTTTACGTTCACATCAGATGTCAACACATACTGTCGTTGACATGACAATGGATGACAGTACACGTGCAGAGAGTTTATTGAAGATATCTATTGTGCGTCCATCTTTATCCAGTGAAGATATGTTTTCTTTATGTGTAGATAGTCATTACTAGAGTTCTACTTGTATTAGGAAACAATATGATTTACTTTCCTAAATTAGAAGATATATATGCAGATTCTATAAGATCGATTTTGGAAAGATTTGTTGAATAAGGAAACTTGAGATTTAGCATAATTGTGACTCTGAAGTCACGTAACCCTAGGAGGCGCGCATTTTAAAGTAAGACAGAACTTTAGAAGCTGGGGTTGATTGCTACATTGATTATATGACGATCATTTGGTCTAAGGAAGACTTTTCTTGTGCAGTGATTCTCAAGCGTGTAAGACTAACGTGTTGAGAAACTGAATGAAGTGGACCAAAGTAAATGGATGAGTGCTCATATCTTATCTCTTAATCAAACAAATAATGAAGTTGTGCAACTGTGATTGAAGATCATTATTGCTTACCAAAGAAGACGAACTATCCAAGACCGAAGTGTTTGAAGAGTGGAATCGAGCGAGGACCTCGGATATAGGCGAGCCCTGTAATAGGTTTGTCACTGTGTAATAATAGCATATGTTTGATCTAGGATGATCTGAGAAACTTGTATGTTGATAATTACACTATAGAGAAAACCATTCAACTAGTAGAGTGCCCCAAGATATAGGTGATGTTGCACCAAACTGGGTAACTAATTGTGTGTCTTCGTGTGTGATTGCTTGTGTTTATCATTATTTTCCATTCTGTTTTAAAAGTGAGATGTCATATCACATGTCATAACTTCTTGGTTTACATCTTATTGTTGCACCTGATATGAATTTCAATGATACGGGTGTTACAGAAATCTCGTAACCCTTGTCAATCACGCCTTCTTTTCTACTTGCTCCAAGATTTCAAATTTTGAACGTTGCTTCAAAAGACAAAATGCAGGTTCATGGATTGCTATTAGTTGTAATAACATGTTTTTTGGGGCCTTCGAATGGCATGGTTTCATTTGGGCTGGGACGTAAAGGTGGATCATTAGGAGAAGTTCTGGGTAGCCCTGGTTCTAGGTCTGTTTCAAAAATTCAGCAACTTATTAATCAACCAACCTAGACTTTATTCGCGGTTGAAGGCTCTACTGAACAAGCAACTCTAGTTTTGGATGGTGGTGCTAATTTTTTTAATCCATCAAGCTTTGAGGAGCCCGTTACTAACAAGCTAATCGTTCTCCCCTTGTCTACTCAAGAGTATCATGCCTCGCAAGCTATTAATGTTGATGATTCCACATCCGAGTTCGACCTTGTTCAGGTGGAGCATCGTTGGATTTTAGAAGATTCGAGGAGAAATTTCTATTTCCTGAACAAGGGATTGGTTGTTCAAGTGCGAGTGTAAACAAACACCTCTTCTCCCTGGTTGTGCCTAGTTCACAAGTTTGTTTTTTCGAGGTTTTCGTTTCAGGGTTTTAGGCCATGCTTTTGTTTTGAAGGTCTTTGGGTTGTTCCCCTCTCTTAGGGTTGAATCTCGTCTCTTTATATTTCTTTTTTGAAATTCAAAGCATCAATAAAACCATCGAAAAAAGACCAACCATCTAAGAAAATCTCGGATCCTATAATTGATAAGTATAATGCAGCTTTGCCTTTGTAGAACGCCAAATATTTGTCAATGGCATGTAGAGTTACATTGATTCAATCTACCTTATCTGGCTTACCTCTTTTCTACATGTCTCTGTTGAAGGCGCCTAAAGGTGTGATTCAGAGGTTGGAAGCTATTCAGAGAAATTTTCTATGGAGAAATGAAGGGGATGGGAGAGTCATTAATAGGGTGAGGTGGGCGATTGTCTGTAGACCGAAAGCTCTGGGTAGTCTGGGGCTTAGGAGGTTGGAGGAAATGAATGTGGCATTGTTAGCCAAGTGGTGGTGGCAGTTTGCTACGTTCTCGAATTCCCTCTCGAAGACTTTGATTTGTCTAAGAATGGGTTGGTCCTTAGAGGAGTGGGACTTTCCTCGGGTGGACAACAGTGGTAATTTCTATTTGTTCAATCATATTGTTGCTTTAGCTAATGACCCTGTTTTCTCTCACATGTTTGGTAACCAAGGTATTGTCTGGAAGTTTGGGAATGGTGAAAAAGCTTTTTTTGGGGATGATGTTTGGTTGGGGGACTCTTCCCTAAGGCAATAGTTTCATGTTGCTTATTCTTTGGCTATTACTAATGGTGTTAAGGTCAAGTATTTTTGGGATGGTGTAGGTTGGTCGATCGCTTTTCGTGGGAGTAGGAGACACGTCGGGAATAGTGAGGTCGCGGCTTTGATGGAGGTTTTGGATGACCATGTGGTTTCTCTGGGTTTGGAAGATAGATTGGTATGGATAAGAAACGATACATCTTTCTCGGTTTCGGCTGCTTATGCTATTTTGATGAAGGAGGACGATGTGATAGCGGATCCTTGGGCTTCAGTGTTATGGGTGTCTGATATTCCACCAAAGCACTCTCTCTTGGTTTGGTTGATGGTCCAGAATGCCTTACCTACATCGATCTTTTTGGATGCTCGGGGTGTCTGCTTAAGCCTTAACCAGATGTTCTGTTCGTTATGCAGGTCTGGTATGGAATCTTGTGAACATCTTTTCCTACATTTTTCAGTGTCTTGGTGGTTATGGGGTCGTTTATTTGATTGGTGGGGTGTTTAATTGGTGATGCCTAAGACTATAGGAAATGCTTTGCTTATTTGGAAGGGAATCCACGGTGGAAGTCCTGGGTTCGGGTATGTTATGTGACTTTATGGCACCTTTGGATTCTGAGGAATGGGGCGTTCTTAAACCAAGTTATGGAAAGGGGTGATTCGGTGTTCAGTAAAATTCAGAATCATTCTTTTAGTATCTAATGGAAATCAGGTTTGTTGCGTGCTCATGTGTCGTACATGGATTGGCAGAGGCGGCCAGATTGGTGTATTAGACCCAAGAGGAGGAGGGGTCATGTTTTTTAGAGCTGATTGTTTCTATCTCAGCTCTTGGTTGGTTCGGTGAGTTTCTATTCAGGAGTTATTTTCAGGTTTCGCCTGTTCTCACTTGGGTTCGGTGAGTACTATCCGGGGGATGATTTGGGGACGATCTGTTGTGGGTAGAGAGGCATGAATTACTCAGTTCCTTAGGAACCAGGGGATTCACCCCCATCCACCCTGAGGTACCGTTCATCGGGTCGGGTGAGACGCCTGTTAATGGTCTCTTGAGAAACTGTTCACCGGTCGGGGTTTTTTTTTAATGTTTTTTCCCTTTCGGGCTATGGCCCTTTAGCTCTTTCAAGAGAGTTCTTATGTTATCGTCTTTGTACTTTATTCCCTGGTCCTACTTGGACTTGGTTTATTTCAATAATAATTTCCTGCGCTGATAAAAAAAAATCTCGGATTGTTAATGAAATATATTCCTCTATCCGTGATGTTTTGTTTATGAACTATTTAATGTGGGTTCTGGCATGGTTTCTTCTTCGGATTTCGTACCCAGCTCACTAACAGAGATGGGAGAGCCACATGCTTTCGGGTAGAGGTCACCCAAAGGACAGGTCGCCGATAACGGTTTGGCTCAGGCAGGTGGGTGATGGTTGTGGCTTCTACATTATCATTATTCAAGAGGGTGAGTTTGTTTTTTTTTTTAATTTTTTGTTTGAATCCACGAATGGTTGGATCCAAAACATTTTCTGTTCGTTTGGTGAGATTGTTGTCTCCTCTATTCTTCGTCGGTTAAATCGTAACGGGCGGTACTTCGGCTTGTAAACTATAATTGCGGAATCCATAAATTTTTATTCGATCATGAGAACAAAAACCATATTAACTTGGATCTTAGACTTGTATTAATTCAACCACAATAAATATTATGAAACAAATGAACTTAGCTGAGTCCATCGTTGAATCTCCTTGATCTTCAATTTTGTTTCTCCTCCTTAACCCTTTCTCTGATGTTTCTATTTTAATGGAGACAGAAACTTGTAACACATAATCACTAACCACCTTCTCTTTCTTCTTTTATAATTAAATGCATAACCATAACCACCTTTCAATTACCAAAATTATATCCTTTGGTGCAACATGATAAATGGTATAACATTTCATTAAAAACTATATAAGAAAGTAAATAATGCATATACTATAATGTTGGGTAAGGTACGACGGAATCATAATTCCCAACTTTAATTACTTTTATCGAAACCGATCCATCACGATGTCGACCATAATATTAAAGCCTTATAATTTAATATGAATATGATTCTTACGTTACATGATTAAATCTTAAACACGAAGGCCACAAAAATATCGTAAATATTCTTACACGGCTTTCTGCTATATCGAATGGAGGATGTGGTTGTTCAAGACATTTCCATCCTAAATGGCTTCAATAAATAGATACATTCTCTTCGTAGCCCTTGCTCGACATCGAAAGTTGGATCAAACAGAGCACTAAGTCTGTTGTTATGGAAAAGAAGGTCATTGAGGGGAAGAGAGTTACAAGTCGCTCATTTTCGAGTGCCTTTCAAGAAACGTTGCTCATAGGTGAGCCGTTGGATGGGAAGGCAGCATTTGCACCTCAGTGTCGGTCGGTCGAGAGGCCGGTGATTCGAGTCTCGTGGTCTCCTACATGTGAGTTTATGTTTGATCTCTCGTTGATGATATTTTTCGGTGACAGTTCAATAAGGATCTCTTTTGAGATATCCACGAGCAGATTAGCATAACCTGAGTCGATTTTGAATTCAAATCCCCCTATTTTTACGTATGCTTTAATCCGTTTAGAAGCGGTCTCTATTTACGTTCCTTCCGCTTCTGGTAGGGCTCAACCACATCACTGCCAGAACACGGAGGCGGTATCATCTCAGGTTGTCGGATCTGGTATCACTTTGGTCGTGGCGGCCAATGTGGCTGTTGCAGAAGGAGTGGCGACCCAAAGCATGGATACAACAATCGTTGAACCTATGATTGCTTTTGATTTGCAGGTCGGAGTTGTAGAGTTTCTCGCACAGTCGTTGGTTGTAGAGGCGAGTGTTGCTGAGGCAATGGTAGCCGATACTCTTGTGAATGGGTTGGGTGTATCTGTTTCACCCATCAACGACTGTCTTGCCTTAAACAAGTTTGTCGTAGGTCCGAGGGAGGTGCTCTAGTGCGTCCTTTATATGTGTGACCATGTTGTGGTGACCTGCACTGCAAGCATCGAGATAGTGGGTATTTAACAGGTGGTAATTGATGACAATATTGTTTCGGAGGAGTCGAAATTTCCTTCGTGAGGTTTAGGTTGGCTTTTGGGTAGTTCGTTGAACGACTCCTTCCTAAACCCTCGAGTATAAGGGTTAGTCTTTTAAGCATCTTTCGGCGTCTCTTTCATCAGTCCCTCGTTATTTTTATGATAATAAATCAAAAACTCAATCCTTGAGCAGGAAAAAACTTATCACTAAAGTGTCTTCCGGACTTTTCGACGTGTGGAAGTGGGATAAACCCAATGCTCAAAGTTGTCCAAACTTGGTTGTCAAGAAGAAAACTTTCGACGATCCCAATTTGACCTCGGAAGGTGAAGATTGGTACGAGAATGAACGTTGACTTAGTCTATTATCCTTGGCCTGTTATTGTTCAGATTTAATAAAAAAAATAAGCTCGAAAAAACATCAATAAAATGATCGCTTATCAAAAAAAAAATTCCCTTCCAATCTAGACCACTCATATTATATCCCGAATTTTAAATAAATTTATTAATTTATGGTTATTACTTTTATATTTGTTCTTATACAACAAACTAGTTAATCTCTTATTTTCATTCCTCCCTTTTTCAACCCTTGGTGAAGAACTTTTGGTGTCTCTGATGATATCAACTTTTTGACATCAATCATGGTAGAGAGCTCGTTTTCTTGCAACGATGTTTGTGTGTCTTTTTGATGGGTCTCGTGGGCTTAATATTATCCTTTGATGGTTTTAAGGAACTTGCACGATTCCAACAAGACATCGTTCTCGTAGATCAGAGTAACTTGCAGCGTTTCAAGAGTAGCATTGAACAAACCCGATCTATGAGTCGTCTTCAATCTACAACCTCACACCCACAATCTATGAACTCGATCTGGATTTATGACAGAATAATTTTCTATTACGCTCTATTATCCCAATGGTTTTGGTCTCTGGTCTTTCCTTTTTCGCATTTTTTAAATTTTCATTTAATCCACTTAATGGGCGAGATGACTTGTATACCCTTAGATCACCTTCAATGGTAAACCACTACACAGTGGTTTGAAGTAGTGGTTTGAGTATTTTTTGGTTTTCTCTCTCCTCCAAACCATTACCTCCTACCACTATACCTCTAATGGCAAACCACTACTAGTGGTTTGGAGCCATGATTTGTACTTTCAATATTAAAAAAAACCACCCAAATAAATTTAGTTATTTTATTCAAGCCAAATATGAAAATACATAAACTAATTAAACTGTGAATGATGATTAAATGTACGATAATTGAACATAATACGAACAATAATTAAACAACTAATTGTTCTTTGATTTAATGTGTGCACGCCACTTCGGGTGATCCTTGACTATGTCGCATACATCACGTTAAGTCCATTTTGAATTTTTTTTCTCATACTCCGTCATGCTCGCTGCATACATTTCTTCGGGGGTTGCTCCTTCTTTGAGGTGTTTCTGGTATTTCTCATCGAACAGCTTGCACTTTTTGCTAATATGAAGGAAATGGTCCTTCATCTGCTTCTCCGACCAGCACGGCCATTGCGGATTGCAGTCATTGATGTAAGCGGTGCGAAACTTTTACCAGTACTTCCCCCAGGCCTCGGCGAAAATTACCTAGGTCAACACTAAATGCTTCACTTCATCGTCGGACCAAAGGGGATCGGTTTCCCAAGAAGACGACACCATTACAAACACGAGAGGAAGTAGAGAATTTAAGAGAGAGTTGGAGAGGTTTTGAGAGGTGTGATTTTTTTAAGGAGAGGTGGGTGGTATTTATAAGGAGGTATGGAGGGCCTTCGCCGTGGATGCGACGATGCGACGCACACTATTCCCCGAGTAATGTGCGTGCACGAAAACCAGAGCACCATGAATTCGATAAAAAATTGAAAAAAAAGAAAAAACTTCAACTAATTTTATTGTTCATATTAAATGTTGGGTTATTTTATAATCCAACATGTGGGCTTCCAAATTAAAACATATATTTGGGGTCAATATTCTATTGGGCTAAATAATTGGTATGGGCTTTGCAATGTGTTATACTCACTATAGGTCTAATTAGAGTAATGAGCTTTAATTAGATCATATATATAAATTGATAATTAGGGTTTTGTCCCCAAGATTAATCAGTCGTTTCTCTTCTCCTCCATCCCCATCTATTGAGTTCGAGCACATTCAGAGTATAAAGGATTAATCTGTGGAAGGCCAAAACCACTCTTGTTCTCGTCATTGACATGGAATCAGGTACGCTTTTTATGTTGTTCTATAATTAAATCCCGATTATTTGACTAAGTGTTGGATTTTTATGGGATTAGATTTTGGTTCTAAGAAGTGGTATGAGAGCCACGCTTCAATCAGATCATTAGGGTTTATTTGAGTGCCTTTTGAGTTTGATAGATTTGTGTACTATGTATCTGTATAAACATATGTTTTGCGTCTCTCTTTTGGGTTATATTTCATGACCGGTTGTTGATTAGATTGCAAATATATGTGTGTTGTCACGCCCCAATTTTAGTAAACCGAACTCAGGACGCGAACGTTTAAAACAGTAAAACATTTTGAAACGTTTTACATAAATCACTTTAAAATCACCATTTGTTCATCAAAAATAATCATTTACAACTTAAAGGTACGTCCCAACAAATGGACAAAAAGCAAGGTATACGTCGCTAGACTCAAAGTAAACCCAGAATCCCGCTCCTAGCTCTTCAAGCTTCGGAAGCTCACCTAGTCCAACCTGCGACCGGTACCTGTAGGAAAAGCAGCTAGGGGTGAGCGTTCGCTCACCACCACGGATAACAGACTGACTACGGCATACTTAGCAGACAATGCCGGTAACACCAACAACAACCCAAACACCGGGGATCACTATCCCCAACTCAAGTAACCCGACCGACACACACGCACCGTTACTTTCCTCAACCGACTCAAACTCGGACACGAAATGTAGACCCGACTCAACGATTGACGACCTCCTCCAAAGACACGACAGAGAACCACGCAACACCCAAGATCACAAAGGATCGCACACCAAACAAGATCACAAAGGATTGCACGCCAGCTGCTCAGTAACCCCATCTCTCTCTCGCCCTTTACCGATCCCTGTCAGGTCAGGCGGTCGACCTGTCGCGCAACTTCTCCCGATCTCAGTCGGAAGGCTAGCCCACAACCTCTCCCCTACCCCCGATCTCAGTCGGGTGACTAGCCAAACCCGCGCAAACCACGAAACTTCTCCCGACACACAGCCGGGAGGCTAGCCCACAACCTCTCTGCTTCCCCTGATCCCAGTCGGGAGGCTAGCCACACCACCAACCTCGCAATCCTTCTCTCGATCCCAGTCGGGAGGCTAGCCCACAACCTCTCCGCTTCCCCCGATCCCAGTCGGGAGGCTACCCACACCACGCAACTTCCCCGACACAAAGTCGGGTTTCCAACCTCAGGTAACCACAATCACAATCACAAGCAAAGTTTCACAAACAGCAACAACACAGGTTCAACACTCCACAGGCACTCATGGCCACCCAAGACACCAACAGTAAAACACGGACTCAACAACCCCACGGGCACTCACGACCTCCCAAGACACACCAACAGTAACTCACGGGCTCAACAACCCCACGGGCACTCACGGCCTCCCAAGACACACCAACAGTAATTCACGGGCTCAACAACCCCACGGCAAACACGGCCTCCCAAGACACACCAATAGTAACTCACGGGCTCAACAACCCCACGGGCACTCATGGCCACCCAAGACACACCGACAGTAAAACACGGGCTCTCATGGCCACCCAGAACACAACAGTAAAGTACGGGCTCTCATGGCCACCCAAGACACAACAAGAAAGTACGGGCTCTCATGGCCACCCAAGACTCCAACAGTAAAACACGGGCTCTCATGGCCACCCAAGACACAATTTACACAAACAACCTCCGGGCATAACCGATGCCTCCAACAGTTCTAATATCAACAATTTCACAATCAACCTGTGGGCATGATCATATGCCTCCAGTAGTTATAATAACGACTGTTTCACAATCAACCTCCGGGCATGGTCATATGCCTCAAGTAATTCTAATAACGACAGTTTCTCTACTCCTACGACACTACTAAGTGTCACATGCAATTCTAAAGTTCGATACGTTCCCGTATCATACGACACCACCCGGTGTCGCCTACCTTTCTAATATTCGATAACTTACTAAACCCACGACACCCAAGTGTCACATGCATTTCTACTGTTAACTTTCCCTAGTCAGGGCCGAGATCCGGCTACTTTTCCCTACCTCGTATGCTTTCTCCAAAAGCGCACAATTAAGCTCCGGCGTGATCTCGGTCACTCGCCTAGCTTTCCCTTTCCTCTGTCAGCGGCACGATCTAAAAGAACACAACTTTAAACGCTTTTAAGCTTGCAGACATAAACTGAATTTTAATGAACTTGACGCCCAAAAGTAACCCTGACAATGTCGATCACTCCCAAACTCCCCAATTACTCGACATTGTCGATATTGGACCCAGAAAGGCCCGATTCGCCCGACATGGCGAATCTGCCCGGTTTTTAAAACGCCCTTCCGGGGCTCCGAAAATTCCCGTTTTCGTTTCTACGGTCTTAGAGTAATTCAAGGGTTCCTAGGCACTCGACGGAATCGAATTCTGACTTCCGAGTCATTTAATTAGCGTTTAAAGTTTCTAAACCCGTCAATTACAACTTTCACAATTTAATTCCAAATTTCGATCCGGGTGTAGATTAATGACTTGGGGAACGTTCTAAACCACCCGAACACGAAACCCGAGCACCCGAACACGTGGGCCCCACCCGGCCAAACTTGGCCGTGGGTGGCTAGGGCTTTTTGGGCCCGGCCCACCATGGTGGTGGCTGGTCCTAGCTCCGTCCAGCCACCCAACTCCGGCCAGCAACCTCACACGGCCGGCCGGCCACCCTACATGGTGGTCGGAGCTCCCCCGAGCTCCCGGTCACCGGAAAACGTTCCAAACTCGCTCCAAAACGTCTCCAACGAACCCCAATCCTCAATACAAACCTAAACTACTAGTTTCAAACCCAACCCTAGATTTCAAACTTAACAAATCGAAATTTGGTTAGATGCTCACCGTAGAGAACATCGAGGTGAGCTTGAATCTTCGAACTTTGAGACGATCCAAGGGTTGGATGAACGAGAAACGTCACAACTTCCCCAACTTCTTCTCTTTTTCTATCTTTCTTCTCTCTCTAAAAACACCCCTTTTTCTCTTTTTTGATTGAAATGGCTGAACCCCCCTATTTTCTTCTCTTTTGTTTTGTTTAAAAAAATAACAAAATAATACTTAAAAAGCAAACTAACCCTCAAGTAGTCATGTCTTGTTTTGTCCAATAAACCTAACACCACCACATTGATGACATGTGGCAAGTGGGTCCCAATCCTTTTTGGAAAATATCTTCTAGATATTTTCCAATCAGATTCGCGAAATTCGGCCGTCTCGGGCCCCGAACAGGCACTTTTTCCAAGAAATTACGAAACTTCACGGGCTACAAGGAAACGACTCAACTAAGATCGATGTGATGCCGGCTAAGCTTTTTGGATCCAAAACGGTCCTCGAATGGAACAAAACGTCGCTCGGTTGACTTTTCCGGCGAAAAGTCAACATTTCCCAAATTGGTCAGAAAGTTGTCCTGAGTCCCCCGGAACTGACTTTGGTCGATATCGGGGTAAACTTAAGTCCGGTATGGCCCTCGGGGTCAAATTTAGGTTCATTTAAGTGTCTGTCTTAAAATTTTTAATTTTTCCCGTTTTTCGTAGATTTGACTGGCGTTGACTGGGAGTGGTTCTTACATGTGTGTTGGCTTTACCCTTTTATACGGATCTTCAAGGCTTAATTGCATGCTAACCGTGTATTCTGTGCAAGGATTAAGTTTTGACTTAACTATGTATGTATATGCATGGTTGGTGTGATTTGACTTTAGCTATTCAAATTTTATTTCTTACCGTATGGTACATGTGCTTGAGGAGGGATAATATATTAAGAACCACTCTTAACATAGGAACCGTGAGAACCAATCCTAACCACACACACCTAAAATTCAACATTCACTATGATACCACATCATCACCCTAATTCTACCCAAATTCACGTCACTTTCATCCATTCTCACACAAGCAATGGCATAATTGTAATAGCATAGTGTCATGTGGACAAGTGTCCATTTTTTTTAACCAATTCACTAATTTAATATTTCCCGATTCGTTTGAACTCCGATTAACTTCAAACTTGCGCCAATATTTTCCTTTTTTCAAGGTCTTTAAATCAAGATCAGTCATGAATATACTTTGAAGCACGAAAATAAAATTTTATATCAAGATGATAAAAATAATGTTGAGCATTGATAAATCTTCACTAATAAATTTTTTATATCGGAGTACCAAACTAGTGCTAAATGTTGATAAAAAAATATGTAATGAGGTGATAAGAAACAAATAATGAGGTGATAAAAACCATGTTCAATTTTGATAATAAGTGTGATACACTAGAGTTTAACGTTGATAAAAAAACTTGTGATGGGGTGATAAAACACACGTAATTCAATGATAAATCTAGTGATAAGTGTTGATAAAACTGGTGTTCATAAAAAGCACGTGATGAGATGATAAAAATCATGATCATTTTTGCAGAATGGGGAGATAAAACCAGTGTAAAGTGTTGATAAACCCAGAGCAAAGTGTTGATAAAAATTACCCAGATATAATTTCTTTAAAAACCAGTCCCGAAATAATTTGTTTTCGTGCTTCAAAAAAAACATGTGATGGGGGTGATAAAACACACGTATTTTGAATGATAAACCTATTGTTTAGTGTCGATAAAACTAGTGTTCATAAAAAGCACGCGATGAGGTGATAAAATCATGACCAGTTTTGGAAAATGAGATGATAAAACCAGTGTAAAGTGTTGATAAAACCAGTGTAAAGTGTTGATAAACCCAGAGCATAGTGTTGATAAAAATTACCAAGATATAACTTCTTTAAAAACCAGCCCCGAAATAAAAAAAATTTCGTGCTTCAAAAAAAACATGTGATGGGGGTGATAAAACACACGTAAATTGAATGATAAACCTAGTGTTTAGTGCTGATAAAACTAGTGTTCATAAAAAGCACGCGATGAGGTGATAAAATCATGATCAGTTTTCGAAAATGAGGTGATAAAACCAGTGTAAAGTGTTGATAAAAACAGTGTAAAAGTGTTGATAAATCCAGAGCAAAGTGTTGATAAAAATTACCCAGATTTAAAAAAAAAATCAACCCCGAAATAATTTTTTTTTCGTACTTCAAAGTATATTCATGACTGATCTTGATAGAAAGCACTTAAAAAAACAAAACTAATGACGCAAGTTTGAAGCCAATCGGAGTTCAAACGAAGCGGGAAAAATTAAATTAGTGAATTGGTTAAAAAAAGTAATATGATAGTTTTACTAAAAAGCTCTTACCACTTACTATCCATCCATTCTTAAAATGGATGACTTAGATTGGTTCTCGCGGTTCCTACGTTAAAACATGGTTCTCACCAGATTTCTCCTATGTGCTTGAGTATTAAAGTAATCATTTATATGAGATAGATATATACTTTTATATTGATGTATATGTGCATAATGGTTTGGTTGTTGATATAGCGTATGGACATGGTTTTATAAATTTTGAACCTATCTTACACGACGATTAATTAAGGATATATATGTCTGTGTTGTTTTCAAGTAATGTAAATCATATTGACGTGATCAGTATAAGCTTATGTTTGCTTATATATATTCACAGTAAATCCATTATTGTTTTTTTGAAACGGGTAACCGGGAAAATGTATTAATGTAAATAAAAAACCATACAGTGTAGAGCGTAACCGCTCTGGGTTTCAGATATGTGTCTAGGCTGACCATGGTAAGCCCAGCGCTCATGGACCCATAAAACAGCCTATTTGATATCGTAGACAATACCTCACGTCATCTCCTTATCAACGTCTCAAAACAACAAGACATAAAGAAAATTGTCCAAGCCAAAATATAAAGCAAACAGTTCCAACGAAAAATGAAATAATAAAAGAACGACCAAAGGTAGAGATCTGTGAATGCGGGCTTCCCGAGACCTCCCAACACTAGTTGTCCCGGGTCTGTGGCTATAGGCTAGCAGCGGCCAGACCCACCCCCGCCGTGTCTTCTCATTCCTACATAGGAGGCTGACCTGCCTCCGCTTGGGTCATCTGGTCCTTCTCGACCTTGTCCGGCTTGTACTCTCTTGAAATGGATCCCGGCAGCTCTAGAAGTTTCTTTGTCCCTAGAGCTCTGGCGTACAGTTGCTCGTTCCTCGTCATCATGCTCGTCTTCATTGCATTCGCTCTGATGGGACCTGCATATCCGGACAGAACCTAGGGATCTTTCTCCTTCCCAGCTTGCAAATCCAGGGCACCTGCATATCTGTCCGGGCAAAGAGTTCCCTCAGCATTGTGTACATTAGCCAAGTTATCAGGCTTTGTGAACCCCCCCCCCCCATATGCTCTCGGGGATCCTCCCTACAGCGTATTGACTGCCGCTCCCGGGGAAGTCTTAGCCAAGTTGTCAGACTTCGGATGATAGTCCTCCCTTGTGGAGACCTCCAGGGGTCTCGTGACTGGTGATGCTGCAAAGGAGTCACTTCCCCCCGGGGGCACCTCCCTGGGTCTACCAGGCGGGTTCATGGAGAGCCCTGTTAGGAGGTCATCCACTTCCGCTTCCTCGATGTGTCTCGGGGGTTGTCAGACCGTCTTCAGCAGGCGATCCACATTCAATTGTCTCGGTACTTGTATGGAGTTATCATATCGGGCCTCCTCCCGCCCAATCCCCGGCAGGTGAGCTGTATACCCAGATATTCGATGTGTCAGCCGACCACATCGACGGCAAAACTCCGGCAGTTTCTCATATTGCAGCTCAATTAGCGAGGATTGGGTGTTACCAGGGAAACGAAGACGGAGACGTCTCCTTAACGGCTGGTTCACCTCCAATCTAACTCTCATCCACAGGAAGTGGTACTCTCGCTTTATAAATGGTAAGGGGGCCGAGATTACCTAGGTGCCATGGAGGAGGCTATTAGGTCGTGGACGTTTGAGGTTCAATCATCCCCGGGACGTTCATAACCTAAATCCTGATCTCCATATGGTTGAAGACGATGTCGCTGGCCTGCACATAAGGTCGTAGGGGCTCCAGTAGTAGTAGGTACCCTTTGAATCCCCATGTTCCCCGGTGGCGGATGTCCTCCATAGTTTCCTGGAACGGGAAATGGAGCCTGATGACCTCCGGTGATAGGTACTCGACCTGGATGTCGTCCACCTTCCATTTCTGCAGCATCAATCCACTAACTGCATTCTGGTTGTAGGCTTTCCCCCCGGCGACCCGTCATGCCAGTGAAAATAGGTATTTACCATTTTTGTCCGCCATGACGTCCTCGATCGGAACAACCAGATCCTCGTCTTCATCCTCCCAGTCCGGCATCAGGGTGATGCGTACCGGAGGGGTCGCACCCTACCGAGGAGCGTATTTGGTGAGAGTCGATGACCGGTCATCCAGATCTGAGGCATGCATGCCCGGGGGCGATATTTCGGAGAGGATTCTGGCAGAGGGGTGCCGCGGTTCTGCAGGGGCTCGATTTGGTCGCGTCGGTGGGATAGGTTGCGGCCAATCTCTACATGTGGCCGATGAGGGTCTACCCACTCCGGGGCCGTTGCTTTCTCCGACGGCCGAGGCTCGTAGAGGACAACCGCACTCGTGTTTGACGAGAGCGAACTGCCCTCCGGCGGGGAGTGTGCAGTGCAGCCAGGGGCTGCTTGTCCGGGCGGTAAGCGGGGTGTCGTCTGATTCGGGGAAGGCGACGCTGTGAAGAAAGCCTATAGGAGTCGGGTTCATTTCGTCGGATTGGTGTGGTTGGGGTTGGATGGGTTCCATAGAAATGGATCGAAAAAGGAGGCTGAAGCTTGGAGATAGCGATACTAGCGGAGATTGTGCGCTGTGGAGAGGGTGTTGGGTCTCGAGGTAGGGTTGGAGATGAACCAACTCGCAGCGGAAAATCAATAAAAACCAAGAGACGATTAAAACCATGAAACAACTAACAAAGAATGGATTCACAAGAGAGAAATTCAGCACTATCTCTTACCAAAACAAGAACACCGGTTAACGAATGATTGGCTTGAGTCTCCAAGACGCCTACGTATCCACATGGGAATCAAAGCCACGTAGTTCTTCTCTTTGAGGACTCAAGAACACAAAAATGGAGGTGGAAACTAGCCAAACCCGAAATGGCCATGGAAGAGGGAGAGAAAATGTGTTTCCTATTCTTGTCTTGTGTTTGTTATGTTGAAAAAAGATGACTTAAACATAACAAAACCCATACTTGTCCAACTAAAGGCATGGGACAAGTATGGTGTCAAGTAAGGTGTAAATAGGACAAAGTATGGCAAGACAAGATTGGGTTAGGTGGTGAATCACCAACACCTTAATCCTTGTCTTGCTTACTTAGTACTAATTAATCAAGACTTGATTAATTAGTTCTATGGGCCTTGGTTGCATGGGCCTTTCATGGGCCTCTTGGAACATGGCCCGTGACCATTTCTAACGAGGTCCCGTGATTCGCTCATCGCCTCCAAGCCTTCCATACCGGAAATGTCCAACATTATCCGACGCGATCAATCCCAAGACTCCAAGCCTTGTCTCGATCCGTAAAGTCCTATTCACGTACGGGCACATGACCCAAAACCCAGTTTTGGTCATGTCCCGAGACAACTCCCTTTTGGCCATTCTCCATAAATGTGTCAATGAGTTTCATCCTCCGGTGTGACCCTTAGGTTTATGCATGTCAATAGATCAACGTAAAATCCCATTTTACTTGATCCTATTTAAGTGGCAACTAACGAGACTTTAGTATTGCCTGACACTACATAACGAATCGACCCTGTCGATTCTAACCTTTCCGTCGTCCCTGTCATTATCCTTTTATCTCTGATATCCTGATTGAGATAAGGCATAGAGCCGTCATCCTTATTATTCTCAATCACCGTTCCTTGATATGTGAGATGACTGAAGATATGATACCCAGTATCATGTGCATGGCCATGCTATTCTTCCAGTCACTCTCGATCAAGTGGCCGAGAACCGATATCTTTCCCATACCTTAGTATGAGGGATAAATCCCTTAGCCGTCTTTCGTGTCACTCATGTAGCCCGTCCCCAAGCCAATCCTGGCCGTTATGGAAGCCCTGTTACGGACAACGTTAGGCTCAGGTCAAACTCAGTTGTTGACTACATAGCGATCACAAAGACTCCTTGGTCTAAGGATACATGACAAGCTACAACACTGAATATGTTCATGACTTAATCTATGGCACATATTCAGGGCGGGTCGTCTAATATCATGTCCCACATGATATCTATGATCAGACTCCGGAATCCCATTCCAATGACTAACAGAATGTAAGCCATAAAGAGCCATCTTTCATACTAGTCGCTTCTAGTGAAGCTTTGTTGACTAGGGACCCATCGAGTGTGATCTATCTCGATCTATGGTTCTATTCGCATGGTGGGCATAGATCAGAGCACACATCGATATATTACTCCAACACATAAGTAATATAAAGCCGCTTTAATTTTATTGCTAACGATGATATATACATTTGGACATTTAGGATTGAACTACGGGCACTAAGACTAACAATCTCCCACTTGCCCTAGTTCCAATCTAAACTCCAATATGTCCCCATCGACTTTACATGTCTAACATGTTCAGGCAGTGACACTGCCTTAGTCAAAGGGTTGGCTATGTTATCATCTGTTGCAATATCGGTTATCTTCACTTCACCTCAGTTCAGTATTTATCTGATGAGGTGGATACGCCGCAGTACATGTTTGGATTTGTTATACGATCTAGGCTTTTAGCTTGCGCAATGACCCTTGTGTTGTCGCAAGATGGATTCACCGGGCTGGATGGGTTTTTAATTACACCCAGCCCTGCCATGAATTTCCAAATCCACATAGCCTCCTTAGCTGCCTCTGCAGTATCCATGTACTTGGCCTCTGTCGTAGATTCGGCAATGATATCTTGCTTTACGCTCTCCCAGCATTAAGAACCTACTCAATGCATTAAGAACCTACTCAATGCCTTGTTCACATAGGTTCCCTGACTTAAATCCAAGACCCTCTTGGTGCGATCTCTACATATCTTAATCCTTAAGATATGAGAAGCATCACTTAAGTCCTTTATTGAAAAACACTTCCTCAACCAAGCTTTAGTCTCGTGCAAGGTTGGGATGTCGTTTTCAATGAGAACCAGAAAGGTAATATTGCTCCCACTAGCCTTCTTATAAACGCAAGATTCATCCTCATTCTTGATTAAGCCAAATCCAATTACAGCTTCATCAAAACGAAGGATCCAACTCCGAGAAGTTCGTTTCAATCCATAAATGGATTTCAACAACTTATAAATCTTTCCTTTATTCTTCGGATCGTCAAAACCTTTGGGCCGAGACATACAAACGTACTCAGTCAAATTTCCATTTAGGAAAGCGGTTTTGACATCCACTTGCCATATCTCGTAATTATGATACGCAGTTATGTCAAGAAGAATTTGGATCGATTTTGACCATAGCCACTAAGGAGAAGGTTTCCTCATAGTCAATTCATTGGATCTGCCTATAACCTTTCGCCACCAGTTGAGCTTTGTAGGTCAGAGGGTTGCCGTCCATGTCCATCTTCACCTTGAAGATCCATTTGCATCCTATGGTCCTCACACCATTGATGGGATCAACCGGTTCCCAGACTCGGTTGTCTGACATGGATTGCATTTCCTCCCTCATGGCTCCCAGCCATAACTCGGAGTCGGGCCCATCCACGACTTCTTGAAAGGTGGCTGGATCATCGTGATCCACCATGACTTCATTGTCACCTCCGGATACCATATCTTGGAGGTGGAAGATTGACCCTTTCAAATCGCCTTGGACCTTCCGGAATTGTAACAGGAATTGGTTCTCACTCTACGACAATCTCTGGCTCCTTTCTACTGGGTTGTCAATTGGTTTAGACAGATCTGTACCATCCTGAATTTCTTCGAGATGCACAGTCCTCCTAATGACGTCTTTGGAAACAAAACTTCTTTTCCATAAAGACCCCACCCCAAGAGACGAACACCATGTTCTCACTGGGATTGTAGAAATAGTATCCCCTTGTTGCTTTGGGATACCACACGAAGGTGCATATCTCAGATCTTGGTTCGAGCTTAGTCGAAAACAAATGTTTCACATAAGCCTCGCAACCACAAATCTTTAGGAAGGACAAAGCGGGCATCATCCCGTACCATTTTTTAAAATGGTGTCCCTTCCACACCATTCGTCGAAGCCCGATTCACTATGAATGCGGTCGTCTCTAGAGAAAAACCCCTAAAAGAGATTGGGAGATCAGTCCAACTAATCATGGAACATACCATTGTCTAACAATGTCCGATTTCTCCGTTTGGCTACACCTTTCAACTACAGTGACCTAGGAGGAGTCCATTCCAAAAGGATCCCATTCTCTTTTAGATGATCTAATAACTCTGTGGTCAAGTATTTTCCACCTCGAACCAATAGAAGTGCCTTAATACCTTTGTCGAGCTGGTTATCTACTATAGTCTTAAACTCTTTGAATTTATCAAAAGCTTCAGACTTATGTCTCACCGAATAGACATAACCATATTTACTGTAATCATCAGTAAATGTGATAAAGTAGCTAAAACCCCTCCTGGCAAGTGAACTTATTGGTCTAAACACATTCGAGTGTATAAGCCCCAATAATTCACCCGCCCTTTCATCGCGATCGATAAAGGGCACTTTAGTCATTTTTCCCATCAAACAAACCTTGCACCTATCGATCGAATGGAATTCGAATGAACCTGAAAGCCCGCATTTCTGAAGTGCTGATAGGCGCTTCTTGTTTATGCGACCCAAATGACAGTGCCATAACAGAGTTAGGTTTAAATCGTTGGATTTAGACCTCTTGGTATTAACGGAATATATAGAACTTGAGGCATTGTTACCCATATCTAATATGTACAATCCTCCAACCATGTCAGTACTGGTATAAAACATATCATTGCATAGAACATTGAAAACTCCATTTCCAATATTAACATTATATCCTTCCTTGTCAAACACGGATACAGATATAATATTCCTACTAAAAGTAGGTATGCAATATACATTATACAATACTAAGACAAGGCCTCTTGGCAAAGCAAGACTCGTGGATCCTACAGCAGTTGCCACAACTCTGAGGTCCATTTCGTGCTTTCCAAATCTCTCCTACTTTCAGCCACCATATATTAGTGCATGTGTGAGATTCAGTCATGGTATCTAATACCCATGAATCTTTGGAAGTAGAGAGATGTAGCTCTATAGAGTTAATACCGATTGAAGGCACGGTCCCACCGCCCTTCCTTAGATCATTCAGGTTTCCTGATGAAGGCGCAGTCTTACTGCCCTTCTTCAGATCATCCAGGCTATTTGATGAAGGCGCAGTCCCACTGCCCTTCTTCAGATCAGCCGTGAACTTCCTGTAATCCCGGTTCCAATGACCAGGCTGTTGGCAGTAGAAGCAGACATTCTCAGGTGTCTCATCTTTCCTGCCAAGTGCGCATGGGCCCAGCCCATGCCACTTCCAATTCCCTTGTTGACCATTAGAATATCCTTGGATCCCAGATCCCTGAGATATTCTTCTCAGCAGTTAATGACACTTCATGTAACTCTGATATGGTCTTAGAGACAGCCTTGTCAAGGACATATTCTTTGCGTTCAGACTTGAGGACTATCCTCAAAATTCTGTACCAGTCCAAATAGTTTGTCCCATTTAGCTTGACCCTGTCAAAAATGGTTTTTAATGACAAACTATTAATGTTCGCTGAATTTGCCATTTGATCTACAGCAGATAAAATTCAATCAGTAAACTGAATAAATTTTATGAAGATCAAGCTTAAACACCAACAATCGATTCTAAACCTTTAGAATCTGAAACCAAGATCCTTGATTCACTCGATTAAGCTGAACTAATGCTCACCACTTAATCGAGCTATGTAGGTAGGACTCCATCCAATCACATCCAATGTGACTCTTGGCTAGGGTATGTACTTATGTACACGGCTTACCCTATCTATTACCCTAGCTCAACCTCAGGCTGAGAATCGTAGTCGGGTCCACCAATTTTCAACTATGGCCCGTCACTATGTAGGTGCTCCGCTAATGCGCACGACACCCACATATGTCGTCCAAACCTACTACCCCGTTTTCCCATGGATGCTCCGCTAATGCGCACGACACCCATAGGACGGGGAGGTAGTAAGGTGTTGATAATTGGGAGGTATCAGACATGACCCGCTTTTACTTGTCCGGTTGTGTTTAAAACTTTGGCACATCCTAGATGCGATGAGCACATCAACTACATTCCAAATGCAATGATGCCTCAAATTACATCCAATGTAATTCTTCCTTCGAACCCGTCAACTACATCCAATGTAATGACGATTCTAAGGGCTCACACACAAGGATTAAAATTCCAATTTTATCTTTGCATGTGAGGTGATATGCTCGGTAAATAAAGTTAAGCATGCAATTCTAAAACACATAGAATTAATCATGCATAAACTAAACCAAGCATAAAGCGATAAATATGCACATAATAGCCCCCTAAACTAACTCCCACTAGCTTCTTGAGCTCCATCGACTCCAAGCCGATGCCAACACCCGAAAAGCCACCAAATGACCTTTTCGCCCTTTCTTCATCTTGAGTAAAATATTACAATTTAATACACGACTCGCAGGTCGGGAATAAATAAATATTACAAACAAGTGGTTCGACGACCACACCTTGAAAGAATAATTACACGCTAACACTAACGGCTCGCAGGCCGTGAAAAGCGATAAATAATTAAATTGAGCTCGGGGCTATTATGTACACCATGCCAACATCACATCACACATCGTGTTATCAAACAAGCATGTTATCAAACATCATGTGATTTTCCGGTTTTAATTCATAGCCAAGTTTCGAAATTTTTTGATGCTCGGTTTATCGAAACCTTTCAAAAATGAAACTTTTGAACATTTGATCTTCGAGTTCGTCATGACGGTTCCAAACTCGTCATAACTAACAAAATGGTTTAGCCTTGGCATATCAACCATCCAATGGTCATGCTTGGCCTAGCTCCGTCCAACGGAGCCCCATTCGGTCTCGGTTTCGGCTCCCCGAGAGTCCCGCTCCCGAGACCCGAAAAATCAAATTTTTTTCAAAATTTCCAGATTTGAAATAATGTTCAAAAATTCATTTTACATGCATTAAATCCATAAACAATAATTTAAAACATGTTATCAATCAATTTAGCAAAACAACATGCCAAAACGAAACTTTCAAGCAAAACCGAAACTTTGAACACCGTCTTGTGAATCCCGAAGGTAGCACGGCTCTGATACCACTGTTGGGTCTCGAGGTAGGGTTGGAGATGAACCAACTCGCAGCGGAAAATCAATAAAAACCAACAGACGATTAAAACCATGAAACAACTAACAAAGAATGGATTCACAAGAGAGAAATTCAGCACTATCTCTTACCAAAACAAGAACACCGGTTAACGAATGATTGGCTTGAGTCTCCAAGACGCCTACGTATCCACATGGGAATCAAAGCCACGTAGTTCTTCTCTTTGAGGACTCAAGAACACAAAAATGGAGGTGGAAACTAGCCAAACCCGAAATGGCCATGGAAGAGGGAGAGAAAATGTGTTTCCTATTCTTGTCTTGTGTTTGTTATGTTGAAAAAAGATGACTTAAACATAACAAAACCCATACTTGTCCAACTAAAGGCATGGGACAAGTATGGTGTCAAGTAAGGTGTAAATAGGACAAAGTATGGCAAGACAAGATTGGGTTAGGTGGTGAATCACCAACACCTTAATCCTTGTCTTGCTTACTTAGTACTAATTAATCAAGACTTGATTAATTAGTTCTATGGGCCTTGGTTGCATGGGCCTTTCATGGGCCTCTTGGAACATGGCCCGTGACCATTTCTAACGAGGTCCCGTGATTCGCTCATCGCCTCCAAGCCTTCCATACCGGAAATGTCCAACATTATCCGACGCGATCAATCCCAAGACTCCAAGCCTTGTCTCGATCCGTAAAGTCCTATTCACGTACGGGCACATGACCCAAAACCCAGTTTTGGTCATGTCCCGAGACAACTCCCTTTTGGCCATTCTCCATAAATGTGTCAATGAGTTTCATCCTCCGGTGTGACCCTTAGGTTTATGCATGTCAATAGATCAACGTAAAATCCCATTTTACTTGATCCTATTTAAGTGGCAACTAACGAGACTTTAGTATTGCCTGACACTACATTACGAATCGACCCTGTCGATTCTAACCTTTCCGTCGTCCCTGCCATTATCCTTTTATCTCTGATATCCTGATTGAGATAAGGCATAGAGCCGTCATCCTTATTATTCTCAATCATCGTTCCTTGATATGTGAGATGACTGAAGATATGATACCCAGTATCATGTGCATGGCCATGCTATTCTTCCAGTCACTCTCGATCAAGTGGCCGAGAACCGATATCTTTCCCATACCTTAGTATGAGGGATAAATCCCTTAGCCGTCTTTCGTGTCACTCATGTAGCCCGTCCCCAAGCCAATCCTGGCCGTTATGGAAGCCCTGTTACGGACAACGTTAGGCTCAGGTCAAACTCAGTTGTTGACTACATAGCGATCACAAAGACTCCTTGGTCTAAGGATACATGACAAGCTACAACACTGAATATGTTCATGACTTAATCTATGGCACATATTCAGGGCGGGTCGTCCAATATCATGTCCCACATGATATCTATGATCAGACTCCGGAATCCCATTCTAATGACTAACAGAACGTAAGCCATAAAGAGCCATCTTTCATACTAGTCGCTTCTAGTGAAGCTTTGTTGACTAGGGACCCATCGAGTGTGATCTATCTCGATCTATGGTTCTATTCGCATGGTGGGCATAGATCAGAGCACACATCGATATATTACTCCAACACATAAGTAATATAAAGCCGCTTTAATTTTATTGCTAACGATGATATATACATTTGGACATTTAGGATTGAACTACGGGCACTAAGACTAACAGAGGGTACAGGGTGTAGCGGAGACCGGCGATGGTGGTGACCGATGAAGGGGCGGCGGCAATAGGAAACCCTGGCAAGGGTGGTGTGTGCAACCCAATGGGTTCTGTAGAGCGCTTTTTTGTTTATATTTCTAGCACTTTCTCAATTTACTAACTAGTACTCAAATTCAACTTATGAATAAAGCCATTATTGTTAATATATACTGAGTTGTTAATATGTAGGTATAAAAAGTGTTGGTTCATGATTTATTTCATGAATTAAAATAGGTGCTTGGAATAATTTTAATATTTTGATATTTGATATCAAAATTTTAGATTTGGGTATCTACTATTATTATTTTGTCCTCTATATTAGATGAGTATATCGACACACAAAGTTGCCAAAGTAACCTCTTGTGGTTAGGTTTGTTTATTTTAAAATAACGGGATGTGTGTGTTCATTGTTCATGTGATTAATGCATCAGCCCAAAGGAAGGTCGTTGATTGGCCGAACAATGAATACACGTGTGGTGATATATGTGAATGATAATTAAAGTAGCCACTTGTGATATATATTGAATTGTTAATATGTATGTATTTATGTTTATTGATACATATTGGTACTGTATATTTGATTCATATATCTGATCAGTAAGTGTTTGAAATAATTTCACTTTTGATATTGATATCAAAATTTCAGTTTTGGGCACTTACTAATATTATTTTTGTCCCCTATTTTAAATGAGTAGATCGACGCATAAAGTTTCCAAAGTAACCTCTTGTGTGTTGGTTTATTTATTTTAAAATAACGGGATGTGTGTGTTCATTGTTAATGTTGTCAATGCTCGTCCCAAAGGAAGGTCATTGATTGGCCGAACAATGAATATATGTGTGGGAATGGTGTGTGACGATTGTAAAGTTTTCATGTGGATAACATACCGGCCCAAGGAAGGATTTTATTTGGCCGAATTTATCGTCAGCACTTGATTTCTGCGGGAAAGAGTACCACTTACGAATTAATGATTCTATCCAAAGATAGACATTAATTTGTGCTAGGTATCTTGGTTGTATGGACCCATCACTTCGGTTGATTGAAAATTGTGTATCACATGAGAATTGTTTGCTTATTAATAATGTGTTATAACATGATTTTCAATGTTTGAGCTTATGTATTTTATTGTTTAGTATTGATAGTTACTATATTTGCTACTAATATTACTGCCAACATGAATTCAGTTCTTGTGCTTAACGACACAAACTTTTGGAGCTGGAAAGAGAACACTCTGATAGTTCTCGGTTGCGTGGATCTAGAATATGCGATAAGGTTTGAACAACCTAATTCTCTTACGGATGAAAGTTCCAATCAAGATAAGGTGAACTTTGAGAAGTGGGAGCGTTCGAATCGCCTAAGTCTGATGATGATCCAATGTAGTGTTCCAGAAACATTTAGGGGCGGTAGGCCAAATGAGGTCATTGTAGGGAGTTTCCTTCAAGAAATTGAAAGTCGTTTTGCACAGAACGAAAAGGTTGAGACAAGCAATCTTTTAGCTGACTTTGTCCAGATAAGGTATAAAGGAAAAGGAAACATAAGGGAGTACATTATGGAGATGTCTAACATCGCTTCAAAACTTAAGGGGCTCAAGATTGATCTGTCTGATGACTTGCTTGTGCATTTGGTCCTCATCTCACTTTATGCACACTATGCTCAGTTTATAGTTAGCTATAATACTTATAAGGACAAATGGATTCTTAATGAGCTCATTTCTCATTTTGTGCAAGAAGAGGATAGGTTGAAGCGTGAAAAGACTAAAAGTGCTCATGTTGCAATAACCTCAATGGGCAACAAAAGAAAGAGGATTAAGGATAAGGTAATTGCAGTGGGAAGTTCAAATTTATACTTGATACATGAAAGGTCACAATCTTTGGACGTTTTTTAAGGCCTTCAAAGCTGAAGTTGAGAATCAACTAAGCAAGAAGATTATGGCTGTCAGATCTGATCGTGGTGGTGAGTATTATGGTCGGTATGATAGATCGGGTGAAAAACGTCAAGGACCCTTTGCCGAATTCATAAAGGAGTGCGGAATCGTCCTGCAATACACCATGCTAGGGCAACCTCGCATGAATGGTGTCGCGGAGAGGCGAAACGGAACTCTTAAAGGCATGGTGAGAAGTATGATTAGTCATTCTTCTTTACCGGAATCACTCTGGGGAGAGGCAATTAAAACTGCAGTATACATACTGAATAGAGTACCTAGTAAAGTGGTAGCTAAAACCCCTTATGAATTATGGACACGAAAAAGGCCTAGTATTAGGCACTTGCACATTTGGGGTTGTCCAGATAAGGCGAGGCCTTATAGGCCACGTGAGGATAATTTGGATTCCATAACAGCTAGTTGCTACTTTGTTGGGTTTCCTGTACGATCGAGGGGTTCTAAGTTTTATGATTCCTCAACTAAATCCTTTTTCGAAATGGGAAATGCGAGATTTCTTGAGGATGTTGTGTTTGAGGGGGAGAGAGCATTAGGAGTGTTGTCTTCGAAGAGGAATTTGTTCCTCTACCGGATGTTTCTATTAACAATGTTCAACCTATTGACATTGTTCAAGACACAACAGAAGACAATAATGAGGATTCTCCTCTACCACTCCCTGGTGAAGTTCAAGAGGTTGTTCTCGAAGAGCAGCCACAACTACCTCAAGAGTAAGTATCACATAGGCGATCCACTAGAGACAGGAAGAGGGTAATCTCTAGTGATTACATTGTATTCCTTCAGGAACACGAGTTTGACACAAGGACAATGGAAGATGATCCAATCAACTTCCAATAGGTCAAACAAAGTGTTAACTGTCAAAAGTGGATCGATGCTATGAATGATGAGATAAAATTTGTGCATGAGAATGGCGTTTCGAAACTCGTCAAGTTTCCTAAAGGTGCGAAGCCCACTGGTTGCAAATGGATTTTAAAAAACCAAACGGGATTTGAAGCAACTTTGAGGGGTATAAAGTGCGTCTAGTTGAAAATGGTTTTACTCAAAAGGAAGGTATTGACTATAAGGAAACTTTCTTTCTGGAATCATCGAAAGACTCTTATTGAACATCAGATGGCACTTGTAGCTCATTTGGATTTAGAGCTGCATCAGATGGATGTAAAATCGAATTGTCTCAATTGTGAAATTGAGGAAACCATATGTATGGCACAACCAGAAAACTTTGTATTAGGTGACCCAAAGTCTATGGTTTGTGAACTCAAAAGGTCCATCTACGGTCTCAAGCAAGCTTCCCGTCAATGGTATCACAAGTTTCATACTATCATTACCTCGTATGGCTTTGAGGTCAATGTAGTGGATAATTGTGTATATCATAAGTTCAGTGGGAGTAAATTCATCTTCCTAGCGCTTTATGTCGACGATATTTTGTTGTCAAGTAGCGATATAGGTTTGTTGCACGAAACCAAGAGTTAGGAAATGAAGGATCTTGGTGATGAAACTTTTGTGTTAGGAATCAAGATACACCGAGATCGCTCTCGTGGTACTCTTGGGTTATCACAAAAGAACTATATCGAAAGGGTCCTTGCCAGGTTTGAAATGAAAGATTGTGCACTTAGAGATACTCTTGTTGCTAAAGGAGACAAGTTTAGTCTCAAATAGTGCCCCAAGAATGAATTAGAAAGAAAAAAATGCTTAAGATCGCATATGTTGCGACTGTTGGGAGTCTTATCTATGCTCATGTATGTGCCCATCCAGATTTGGCGTACATAGTCGGCATGTTGGGCAGATACTTAAGTGACTCTGGTATGGATCATTGGAAAGCAGCCAAACGGGTCATGAGGTACTTACAGAGAAAAAAAGGAATACATGCTCACTTATCGAAAGTCAGAAAATTTATAGATCATTAGGTATTCTGACTCCGATCTTGCAAGTTGCCAAGATATTAGGAGATCCACTTCTAGTTATGTTTTTTTTTGTCGGGAGGAGCTATATCTCAGAGAAGTGCTAAGCAGACACTTATAGATCCTTCCACCATGGCAACAGAATTCATATCTTGTTATGAGGCAACCAATCAGGCTATATGACTGAAATTTTTTCACTAGGCTGCGGGTTCTAGATGGAATCGAAAGACCTTTAAAATTCTATTGTGACAACTTTTCTACATTCATGTATTCGAATAACGACAGAAGCTCATGAAAGTATAAACACATTGACGTTAAGTTTCTGGTTGTTAAAGAAAGAGCTCAGGGAAAAATAGTGTCTATTGAGCATATAGAAACAAACTACACGCTAGCGGACCCACTAACTAAAGGCTTAATGTAGGAACTGCTCCCGATCAACGCCAATCAAATCGGCGAAAAACAGGAAAATTTAAATTTTTTCTACAGACACTTAAATGAACCTAAATTTGACCCCGAGGGTCATACCGGACTTAAGTTGACCCCGATATCGACCAAAGTGAGTTCCGGGGGACTCAGGGCAACTTTCTGACCAAATTGAGAAATGTTGATTTTTCGCTGGAAAAGTCAACCGAGCGACGTTTTGGTCCATTCGAGGCTCGTTTTGGATCCAAAAAGCTTAGCCGTCGTCGCAGCGGTCTTAGTTGAGCCGTTTCCTTGTAGCCCGTGAAGTTTCGTAATTTCTTGGAAAATGTGCTCGTTCGGGGCTCGAAACGTCTGAATTTCGCGAATCTGACTGCAAAATATCTAGAAGATATTTTCCAAAAAGGTATGGGACCCACTTGCCACATGTCAACTATGTGGTTGTGTTAGGTTTATTGGACAAAACAAATCAAGAGACATTAGTGTTAGTTTTGTAAATAAAGAGAAGTTGGTGTTAGTTTTGGATAAAACAAAAGGAAGACCAAAGTGATGTTCGGCCATTATAGAAAAAAGGGAGAGGTTTTTGGAGAGAGAAAGTGGAGAGAAGAAAGAGAAGGAGAAAAGAGAAAAGGAGAAGAAATTGTTGGAGTTTTGTGAATTCCCGACGATCCAACCAGCGGATCGTCTCAACGATAAAAGAATCGAGCTCACATCGACATTCTCTACGGTGAGCACCTAACCGATTTTCGTTTTGGTACGTTTGAATTTTAGGGTTTGAGTTTAAATGGTTTGATTATGGTTGAGTTAAGTTGTGGGGTTCGTTAGGAATGTTTTGGGGCGAAAAGGAACATTTTTCGTTGTGGCCGTGTGGGGCCCACTTGGTCGGGCCTCGGGTTTTTTGTGTTCGGGTGGTCTTGGATGATCCCCGAGTCGATAATTCACACCCGGAACGAATTATGGAATTAAATTGTAAAAGTTGTAATTGACGGGTTTAGAAACTTTAAACGCGAATTAAATTGCTCGGGAGTCGGAAATTGATTCCGTCGATTGCGTTGGAACCCTTCAATTATTCTAAGACCGTAGAAACGAAAACGGGAATTTTCGGAGCCCCGGAAGGACGTTTTCCAATCCCGGGCAGATTCGCCGGGTCGGGCGAAACGGGCCTTTCCGGGCCCATTATCGACAATGTCGAGTAATTGGGAAGTTTGGGAGTGATCGACATTGTCGGGTTGAGTTTGGGCGTCAAATTCATTAAAATTCAGCTTTGTCTGCAAACTTAAAAAGTGTTTTAATTGTGATCTTGTTAGATCGTGCCGGGGACCACGGAAAGGGAAAGCTAGGCGAGTGATCGTGCGCACGCCGGAGCTTGGTTGTGAACTTGTGGGAACGCATTACGAGGTAGTGAAAAGTAGCCGGATCTCGGCCCTGACAAGGGAAAGTTAACAGTAGAAATGCGTGTGACACTTGGGTGTCGTGGGTTAAGTAAGTTCATCGAATATTAGAAAGGTAGGCGACACCGGGTGGTGTCGTATGATATGGGAACGTATCGAACAATAGAAATGCATGTGACACTTAGTAGTGTTGTAGGAGCAGTGAACTTCGATATTAGAATTACTGGATGCATTTGTTTATGCCCGGAGGTTGATTGTTTAGTTCGTGTCTTGGGTGGCCATGAGATCCCGTATTTTACTGGTGTGTCTTGGGTGGCCATGAGAGCCCGTGTCTTTACTGTTGGTGTCTTGGGTGGCCATGAGTGCCCGTGGGGTTGTTGAAACCGTGTCTTTACTTTTGGTGTCTTGGGTGGCCATGAGTGCCCGTGGGGTTGTTGAATCCGTATTCTACCGTTGGTGTTTTGGGGTGGCCTTGAGTGCCCGTGGGGTTGTGAACCCGTGTTTTACCGTTGGTGTCTTGGGTGGCCATGAGTGCCTGTGGAGTGTCAAACCGGTGTTGTTGCTGTTTGTTGAACTTTGTTTGTGATTGTGATTGTGGTTACCTGAGGTTGGGGGCCCGCTTCATGAAACGGGGGTCTTGTGATCGCACGCGTCTGCATGTTCAGACGGGGTAGGGGGCCCGCCCGTGAGGAAAGGGGTCCTGGCCGCGCGTGCGTGGTTAGGGGTGACAGGTCGACAGCCTGATCCGACTTTGTGTCAGGAAAAGTACGACAGGTCGACCGCCTGGCCTGACAGGGATCGGTAAAGGGCGTGGGGGTTACTGAGCAGTTGGAGTGCAATCCTTTGTGATCTTGTTTGGTGTGCGATCCTTAGTGATCTTGGGTGTTGCGTGGTTATCTGTCGTGTCTTTGGAGGAAGTCATCAATCGTTGTGTCGGGTCTACATTATGTGTCCGAGTGTTGAGTAGGTTGAAGAAAGTGACGGTTTGTGTGTCAGTCGGGTTACTTGAGTTTGGTGATAGTAGTCCCCGGCGTTGAGTTTGTTGTTGGTGTTACCGGCATTGTCTGTTAAGTATGTCGTAGTCAGTCTGTTATCCGTGGTGGTGAGCGAACTCTCACCCCTAGTTGCTTTTCCTACAGGTACTGGTCGCGGGATGGACTAAGTGAGCTTCCGAAGCTTGAAGAGTTAGGAGCGGGAGTCCGGGTTTACTTTTGAGTCTAGCGACGTATACCTTGTATTTTGTCCACTTGTTGGGACGTACTTTTGAGTTGTAAATAATTATTTTGGTTAAGTAAATGGTGGTTTTAAAGTGATTTATTTAAAAGGTTTGAAAATGTTTTATTGTTTTAAAAGTTCGCGTTCCGGGTTCGGTTCTACTGAATTTGTGGCGTGACACTTAACACCTAAAGTGTTTCATGAGCATAATCCTCATATTGGTGTTGTCTTAATTGACGATATGCGGTTTTAGCGGGAGTTTGTTGCCTAAGTTAGTTATTCGGAATGATACTATATATATGTTAAGTATTCTGCAGAATAAAGTTGATGATGTTATTATCATTGTTGCTCTGAATGTTGTCTTTCAATTGCGGTTTAGCATAAGGTTTGAAAGACTAGATATTGATCTCATTTAAGCATTAAGGACCAACTGGAAATAGGCATGGATGGTATCACATCGCATGAAATTTTCAGTCACACATCCATACTTGATCTATGTCATTGAATGTATTTTGCATAGTGATCATTGATGGGTCTAGTTACGATAAATGTAGCAAATGCCGCTTTGGTCTCATGTTGGTACAAGAAATGGACCAGATTGTTTAAGGAATCTGTCTGAAGAATGATTGGCCATTTTGTGCCCACTTAATTTAAAGACCGCTCCGGTTAAACCGACTAGTATTTAAAAATTAATGTTTGGAACGTCGACGTTGAAAAGCGGGTTAAATTTTGGAAATGAATGCAAAAAAAAGGGAGAAGAAAAAGGAAAAAAGAGAGGAAGAAGGACTTGGGCCGGGACAGGCTAGGCCCAATCAGCAGACCGAGCCAAGCCTGCCCCATTCGCGCACCAACACCAGGCCCAATTCGGCTTACCCAACACTAGACGCGACTGTTCACTCCTCATTCAGCGCACGATCCCCGAGGTGCCTCTCTCTCCCTTCTCTCTCTCTCGCTCACCCTCTCTCCCTCTCACACCCTCGACAATCCATCGTCGACTACACCTCGCCACCACTCTCGGTAACGAGCCGAACAACGCCGACACGAGACGACGATGAAACCGGTCGCCGAGCCCGTGTCAAGAACAGAGCCACGCCGGCGAGACGTGCTTCGTGAACCAGATCTGGTTCGCCATCACCGCCAGAGATCTCGAGCCAGTTCTTCTCTTCCGAGCTCGATTCACACAACGCCGGAGACGAGAGAATAGAACCAGGTGAACGACGCTTCCGGTCGTTCTTTTTCTCGGCTTCTCTCCCCTTCTCCGAGCTCCCTGCCGTCGTCGTCGCCATCGGAGAAAAACCCTAGTCGTCTCGCTGTCGTGCTCGAGCAAACAGAAACAGACAGGCCAATTGAGCCAAGACCAGGCCATCTGGGCCTCGGACAGGCCATTTGGGCCTCGGACCAGGCTAGGCTAGGCCTCGGCCCAGGCTCAGTTGGTTTTGGACTCGGTCTGGAGCCGAGTCTGGACTCGGGTCTAGAGCCGGGTCTGTGTCGGGTCTGGGTCGGGTCTGGGTCAGGCTCGGGTCAGGGTATGGACCGGGTAGGATCCGGATCGGATTCGGGTCCGGTTTTCAGATCCGGGTTGGAACTGGGTCGGGCAGAATAATTAATTAATATAATTTAAAATGGAGATTTAAAGGACTAAATTGATAATTAGACGACTGATTCGGACTGTATCGGGACTGATTAGCAACTTTACCTGTTAAACTCAGACTTGGACTTCATCCGAGAAGACCGGAGGTAGGCCCGAACGTCAACAGCTAGGAGACGTAGCTGTTGTGATCATCTTGAGGTAGGGAATGTAGAGAATACCGGTCTAATTACGGAAAGTTACTAGCATGCATGATTAGGGAATAATAATAACCGGAAAGGTCCTAGTTGGCATATAGGATGTGATTCACTAGAATAACCGCTTTTAATTATTAAATAACCGGACGAGTCTTAGTAACATGTAGGATGTGATTCACTAGTTTAATCGTTTTCATTACCTGGGAAATTGTCGTGCTGGTAGAATGGCCATGTCGAGCCTTAGGGTTGCGTGCTGATTGAGATGCATGATGCGTGTTATAACCGTTGTGTGAGAGTCTAAATAAGATTATACTTGGTGTGGCATGTTGTGACTTGTGTGGGTAAGTGTGTCGTGGTTGATATGACGTGAACCCTTGGTTGTGTTATGATCGGGTGAGTGATAGACCGACTGCGTGTTATGGTGACTTGACTCGGTTGGTATACCGTGGTCGAACTATGATTTGTGACGCGTGTTATTTCCCTTGATGCTCTGTGTTCCAAGAGGATGTGTGTCCGGAATGATACCTACACTGAGAGAGTATGCCGGTGTAGAGTATTGAGGACGAGGACGGCGTGGTCGTTATCCCGATTCTCTGTGACAGGAAGACTTACGACCGAGGTATGTGTCGATCCGTTGTACGTGAGGCCCTGATTCTACGTGACAGGATGATGTCCGACTGAGGGATTTCCGGTCTGGGATGTTACCCCGATTCTACGTGACGGGAAGATGTCGGGACCGACGCTTTGTGTTCCGGTACGATATAAGTGGAACGGGTTGTGATAGCCGGTGATTTTAGGAACGGTTGTACTAAATTGTGTGTTTTTCTGCTGTGTGCTCTGTGTGTGTTGGTTGGCTCTGTGCGTCGTTTTATTATGTGATCGTGGTCTTGTGAGAGTGTTTAGTGACTCGTTATGTTGTTATACCTGAACTCTGTGTGTACCGTGCGAGTTTGCGCGCGTGGTTGGTTGTGAGATAACCGTGAGCGTGGTCCGTTGGGAATAGTAGGTGATGAGTGCCAAGAGCAAAGCTGAGAAGAGTATTTGTGTTCGGTTCAATGTTGAGTTTGATTTGCGGGTTGTGCCGAGTGAAGGTCAAGTGTTGTCTTGGGTTAATCGTTGTTTGGTTGTTAGTTGTTATGCGTTGCTAGTATGCCATAATTGGACGGTTACTCGTGGTATTGAACTGATGTTCATAACCTTAACTATTTTTCCCATTGAGCGAAAGCTCACCCCTTACCTTGTTGTGTTTCAGGTCTTGAGCGGGATTTGTACTAGCTGGATGCTCGATGCCTGGGAGCTATTGAGGGTCCTAGGCTAGCTTGTCTAGAGACGTACAGTTTTTATTACTGTTTTGACTCTTTTATTACGTGCTTTTACCGAGTTGTTGACTCGTGTTGGTATTTGAAGTATAATAGGTTATCTCGAGACTCGTTTTGGTATTAAACCGTTTTACTGATTATTTATTTAAGCTCACGTCTCGAGTCCGGTCAAAACTGAATTTGGGGCGTGACACTTAAGGTTTCAAATATGATTGTCATTCATAATCAATTTGTAGCCCAAGTGGGAGGTTGTTGGGTTATTTTATAATCCAACATGTGGGCTTCCAAATTGAGACATATATTTAGAGTCAATATTCTATTGGGCTAAATAATTGGTATGGGCTTTGCAATGTGTGATACCCACTATATGTCTAATTAGAGTAATGGACTTTAATTAAAGTCTATATATAAATTGATAATTAGGGTTTGGTCCCCAAGATTAATCAGTTGTTTCTCTTCTCCTCCATCCTCATCTACTGAGTGAGAGCACATTGAGAGCATAGAGGATTAATCTGTGGAAGGCGAAAACCATTCTTGTTCTCGTCATTGACATGGAATCAGGTACGCTTTCTATGTTGTTCTATAATTAAATCCTGATTATTTGACTAAGTGTTGGATTCTTAAGGGATTAGATTTTGGTTCCAACATTAAAAACCTGGTTACAACTTGTAGGCTACATCAGATAGACACCAAACGTTTCACAAGGCTTTCCATGACTAAGGCACGAGAGGATTGTTCCACTGCGGTCATCTGCGAGGTGTCTTGACTCTGCAATGCCATAACATTTTCATGACTTCTCCTGCATCCTTTCTTTGTTCACAGTGATCTGGGCTTGGTCAGTAGTCATTGCAACCAAACGGTCTCCAAAGACTTGAAGGAACTGAACTGTTTCAGGTGCAACGATTGTTTCCGCCTCCACTTGTTTCCCTTTTCCTTTAGCTTTAGCCATGAATTGTTTTTGGCCAGTTGGACGCTTCTCCCGTGGAAGTGCTGTCAACTCGTGATTGTGCCCGTTGTCATGCCCCAAATCCGGTGTTGACCGGACTCGAGACGTGACCGGAAAAAGAAAGTAGAAATGCAATAATTAAATACTAAAACCTTTATAATAAAAACTAAACTCTCTCAATATCAACAGTTATCAATAGTTTCAAAAGTTCAAATGAGTCATAGCTCAACATAAATAGTCAAATAACTAAGGTTCAAAACACATGACCAACGCGACTCTAAGAAAAATCCCAAGATGTCCAGAAGCTCCCGAGCCTCGAACTCACTAGACATCAGCTACACTTGTAAAACAGTAAGAAAACTAAAGGGGATGAGCTTACGCTCAGTAGGAAAAACCTTAACAATTCTGTCACGCCCCAAATCCGGTTTTGACCGGATTCGAGACGCGACTTGAGTTGCAATAGATTAAATAATAAATGATCGATAAAAGTGCTCGAATCTCATAAAAACTCCATCAAAAGATCTAAGTAAATGTTCGAAATCCTCCACGAGTCACAGCTCGTAATACAAAGTAAGGTATAAAATGTTTAACAGTAAAGAGCAACATAAATCCAAAACGAACCCCAAAAGGAACTGAAGCTCCCAAGCCTCGCCCACTCTAGACATCTGGTACTCCTGTAAAACAGTAAGAGAAACAAAGGGGATGAGCTTACGCTCAGTAGGAAAAATCTCAATAACTCTGCCTTTAGATCAAAACTTAAACTGTTTAAACGGATCGACAAAAGCATAGTAATAAGATAAACAAGTAGTACGAATGAATAATTTATATAATCAAGCAATATCACACTCTTGAAGATAACCGAAATTTGAAAGAGTTCATAAAAGTTCCATCACGAAAAGATAGGAGTAAAATGGGAGTATTTAATATCGTGTCAACCACTCGCTTTCTCAAGCCTCCGATCCATGGATAGATTCTGGGATCACCTCGGTTCCCATAATTCCGATCCACCAGAGTATCCATGTCATGTCAGATTTTCCCTCGGTCCAGAGGACGCACATGCGTTGGGGCACCGGAAACAATCCCAAATGGGCGCTTATCATCGAGATTCCCAGAAATGCCTCCAAAGGACCATATGTCATAGGGAACCAAGGTAGTGCTCCACTGGGACGCACATCCTTGGGTGAAACCTTAGTAACCATCTCTCAAGAAGTAACCCAAATAATATCCCACAGGATCTGCTCATAATCAATCTATATCCCGCAGGATCTGCCAATAACCAATAAATATCCCGCAGGATCTGCCAATAATCAATAAATATCCCGCAGGATCTGCCAATAACCCATACTCGTAATATCTAGTAAACAATGCCCTCATGCTCCAATTCTCAACTAGTATCTCATTGTATCTGTTAAACTCCACCTTTACCACGACACCGGATTACCCCACCCCCCCACCCCCCCGGTGTAGTACCGAACCAAACAAGCAATTCAAACAAGAATAAGAATAAAGGAATACCATAACTGGGTCACCAATCAACACTCATCAGATCACACTTTCATCACAACAAAGACATCCAATACACTCCATACTTACCGTATACTTACCTGTCACGAACCAGCGGTACATCGATCACCTGATTGTGCCCCGTGGCACAACCAGTCATACTCGATCATCCGTTAAATCAATAATTATATCAGCATAAACACTAAACCAACCAAGTATACATTCAACCAATCAATCATCATGTGAACGAACCATTTAGCATTCAATCATACGAGCTAATCTAGTTTCATTAGACTCTTAAGTTAACCTAGCAATTAGCAACCAAGCATGTGAACCTAGCACACAACTAATCCGAGAGCTCTTCACAGCCTCTCTACCAGTAAATCAATTTTCCAAGTATTGAAAGCACACTTCACTAATTGTCATCATCCTAAGCATGCATACTAGACTCATCCATTTATTAGTAATTGAAATACGATTATTCTAGTTATTCGCATCCTATAGGCAATTCTAGGACCTTTCCGATTTTATTATCCTAATCATGCATACTAAGCGTTAATTAAGAAATTAAGACTTTCCGTACCTCGCGGTCTTCCTCTCAACACTCTGATGTCACAAACGAGAGTCACCACACCGTTCTTCACACGGGTACCGGCAAGGTCTTCGTTCTTCAAGCTCTTCGTCCTTCAAGGTCTTGTGGTCTTTGAACACAAAACAACCCCGAATTAGGTCCTACTTAACAGTAACAAAGTCCCCCAAAACCCTTCCAAAAGTTCAGCTCCAAAAACAAGATCGAAACGGTAGAAAAACCCTTCAAAATCCCCCAGACCGGTCGGTCACGGACACTGTCACGGAGCCGTGACGCCGACCCTCACGGAAGCCGTCACGGAGCCGTGACGTGTGCCGTCACGGTCTCCCTCACGGAGCTGTGGCGTCGCCCGTCACGGGATCCGTCACGGATCCGTGACGTTCCAGGGCAGTTACGCCCTTCTTCAACCTCCAGCTCCTTTTCTCCGAAAATCCATAATCAAACTCCATTTTTAACCATTTCCAGCTCCCAAAACCATCAAATACCTCCAAAACTCCTCTACTCATGATAGGAATCAACAAATAAACAAGTTTCTAAGGATTTTCCATATCATAATCAAATCAAAAACTCCCAAAAGTTCATCCAACAACTACACCCTCAAATGGGTTCATCAAAGCTTCAACAAGAGCATAAACTCAACCTCCTACTTCACTACTTCTTCTCCAAATAGCCAAAATCAAGCTAGTTGAACAACTTCAAGACAAAACCCACAAAAGCCCAAGAGATGAGAGTAGATGAAATGAAGAGTTGAGAGTATCCATACCTCTAGGAGAATGTGTTGATGAAGATGAAGGTATTTTGGAGAGGATTTGGGTGGAGATTGGCACAAAAGGTCTCTCTTTTCTCTTGCTTTCTCGTCAAGCCACCATGGGAGCTCCAAGCTCTTCCTCCTCTCTCAATTTTCGGCCAACACTAGAGAAAATGAATTGAATTTGTGTCATCTAATGCCTTAAAAGACCTAGAGGTGAAAAAGACCAAAAACCATTTAGTTCTTATCCTTTTTATGGACAACTAATGAGGGTAGAGATGACATTTGAGCCTCTTTCCTTTCCTCCAAGCTATTAGTGACACTTGGCATAGTGGGGACCACTCTCTTCCATTTAAAATCCAGCAGTCCAAAATTAATTGTATTAACTCGATAAAAAGCTCGGTTTTGACCAATTTTGACTTCCTTCAATATTATACTTACATGAATGGAAACGGCCCAATTAAGCCAACCGTGATGACGACTAAGCTTTTTGGGGCCCGGAAAAGCCCCGAGTGACCTCTTGAGTCCTCAGTTGACTTTTCCGGCAGAAAGTCAAACTTGTCTTAAGAGTCTCCGGTTCGACCGGGATCGACTGGGAGCGGTTCTTACAATCTACCCCCCTTAAAAGAATTTCGTCCTCGAAATTTAAAAGCAAGCATACCTCAATGAGAGAACAAGTGGGGATACTTCTCTCGGATCTCGTCCTCTCGCTCCCAAGTCGAGTCAGGTCCCTGATGCCTCCACTGTACTCGTACCAAAGGTATAGTGGTCTTCCTCAAGACTTTTGCTCCCGTATCCACAATTCTGATGGGCTTCTCCTCACAAGAGACATCATCTGCTACCTCAATATCTGCCCACTCGATAACATGCGAGGGATCTGCCGTGTACTTCCGCAGATCATATTTTCCCTCGTTCCGGGGGAGGCACATATATCGGAGCACCGGAAACCATCCCATAGGGATGCTTCTCTTCAGCATTCTCGAAAATGACTCCAAAGGACCATAGTCATAGGGAACCAAGGTAGTACTCCCGTAGGACGCACACCCTTGGGTGAAACCTCATAAACCATCTCTCATGAAGTAATCCCATCAATATCCCGTAGGATCTGCCGAGCCATAGGCTCCTAAATCTATCAATATCCCGTAGGATCTGCCGAGCCATAGGCTCCTCACATCACTCAATATCCCGTAGGATCTGCCGAGCTCTCAGGCTCCAATAATCAATCAATATCCCGTAGGATCTTCCGAGCTCTCAGGCTCCAATAATCAATCAATATCCCGTAGGATCTGCCGAGCCATAGGCTCCTAACATCACTCAATATCCCGTAGGATCTGCCAAGCCATAGGCTCCTCACATCACTCAAAAATCACGCTGTATTTGTCCAACTCCAACCACCACAACGGCACCGGATTACCCCCTCCCCCCTCCCCCCGGTGTAGTACCGAACCAAACAAACAAACAACATTTCAAGAATAAGAATAAATACACAAGCACTAAATTCATACAACAATGAACCTTTCTCAAATCACACTTTCATCAAGCAAAAACATCCAATCACACTCCACACTTACCGTATACTTACCTATCACGAACCAGCGGTACATCGATCACCTGATTGTACCCCTTTGGCACAACCAGTCATACTCGATCATCCGTTCAATCAAGAATTATAACAACACAATCACTCAATCAATCAAGTAAGCATTCAACCAATACACAATCATGTGAACGATCAATTGAGCATTCAATCATACAAACTAACTAGTTTTATTAGACCCTTAGTTTATCCTAACAACTAGCAACCAAGCATGTGATCCTAGCACACAACTAATCCGAGAGCTCTTCACAGCCTCTCTACCAGTAAATCAATTCCCAAGTATTGAAAGCAAGCTTCACTAGTCATCATCATCCTAAGCATGCATACTAGACTCATCCGTTTATTAGTAACTAAAATACGATTATTCTAATTATTTGCATCCTATAGGCAATTCTAGGACCTTTCCGATTTTATTATCCTAATCATGCATACTAAGCGTTTAAATAAGAAGTTAAGACTTTCCCTACCTTGTGGCCTTCCTCTAAACTCTGTTGTCAAGCTCAAAAGTCGCAACTCCGTTCTTCACACGGGTCCCGGCGTGGTCTTCGTTCTTCAAGTTCGGTCCCAAGGTCTTTAAACACCAAACAAACTCTAATTAGACTCCACTTAATAGTAAGTAAAGCCCCCAAAACCTTCCCAAAAGTTCAGCTCCAAACAAGGATCGAAAACGGTGCAAAACCCTCAAAATACACCAGAACCGGTCTGTCACGGACACGGTCACAGAGCCGTGACCCCAACCCTCACGGATGACGTCACGGAGCCGTGACGTGTGCCGTCACGGACTCCCTCACGGAGCCGTGACTCCGTCCGTCACGGAATCCATCACGGAATCCGTGACGCTCCAGGACAGATTCGCCCTTCTTCAACCTCCAGCTCCTTTTCTCCGAAAATCCACTACCAAACTCCATTTTTAACCATCTCCAACCCTCAAAACAGTCAAATACCTCCAATACTCCTCTACCCATGGTAGGAATCAACAAATAAACAAGTTTGCAAGGATTCTCCAAATCAAAATCAAATCAAAAACTCCATTAAACTCAAGTTCTTCCATCAAAGACCCAACAAAGCTTCTTATCAACATCATCTAACCTCATGTCAATCAAAACCAACAACTTCTAGCAAATGTTAGTCTGAGTGCCCGTAGTTCAATCCTAAATGTCCAAATGTACATATCATCGTTAGCAATAAAATTAAAGCGACTTTATATTACTTATGTGTTGGAGTAATATATCGACGTGTGCTCTGATCTATGCCCACCATGCGAATAGAACCATAGATCGAGATAGATCACACTCGATGGGTCCCTAGTCAACAAAGCTTCACTAGAAGCGACTAGTATGAAAGATGGCTCTTTATGGCTTACGTTCTGTTAGTCATTGGAATGGGATTCCGGAGTCTGATCATAGATATCATGTGGGACATGATATTGGACGACCCGCCCTGAATATGTGCCATAGATTAAGTCATGAACATATTCAGTGTTGTAGCTTGTCATGTATCCTTAGACCAAGGAGTCTTTGTGATCGCTATGTAGTGAACAACTGAGTTTGACCTGAGCCTAACGTTGTCCGTAACAGGGCTTCCATAACGGCCAGGATTGGCTTGGGGACGGGCTACATGAGTGACACGAAAGACGGCTAAGGGATTTATCCCTCATACTAAGGTATGGGAAAGATATCGGTTCTCGGCCGCTTGATCGAGAGTGACTGGAAGAATAGCATGGCCATGCACATGATACTGGGTATCATATCTTTAGTCATCTCACATATCAAGGAACGGTGATTGAGAATAATAAGGATGACGGCTCTATGCCTTATCTCAATCAGGATATCGGAGATAAAAGGATAATGACAGGGACGACGGAAAGGTTAGAATCGACAGGGTCGATTCGTTATGTAGTGTCAGGCAATACTAAAGTCTCGTTAGTTGCACTTAAATAGGATCAAGTAAAATGGGATTTTACGTTGATCTATTGACATGCATAAACCTAAGGGTCACACCGGAGGATGAAACTCATTGACACATTTATGGAGAATGGCCAAAAGGGAGTTGTCTCGGGACATGACCAAAACTGGGTTTTGGGTCATGTGCCCGTAAGTGAATAGGACTTTACGGATCGAGACAAGGCTTGGAGTCTTGGGATTGATCGCGTCGGATAATGTTGGACATTTCCGGTATGGAAGGCATGGAGGCGATGAGCGAATCACGGGACCTCGTTGGAAATGGTCACGGGCCATGTTCCAAGAGGCCCATGAAAGGCCCATGCAACCAAGGCCCATGGAACTAATTAATCAAGTCTTGATTAATTAGTACTAAGTAAGCAAGACAAGGATTAAGGTGTTGGTGATTCACCACCTAACCCAATCTTGTCTTGCCATACTTTGTCCTATTTACACCTTACTTGACACCATACTTGTCCCATGCCTTTAGTTGGACAAGTATGGGTTTTGTTATGTTTAAGTAATCTTTTTTCAACATAACAAACACAAGACAAGAATAGGAAACACATTTTCTCTCCCTCTTCCATGGCCATTTCGGGTTTGGCTAGTTTCCTCCTCCATTTTTTGTGTTCTTGAGTCCTCAAAGAGAAGAACTACGTGGCTTTGATTCCCATGTGGATACGTAGGCGTCTTGGAGACTCAAGCCAATCATTCGTTACCCGGTGTTCTTGTTTTGGTAAGAACTAGTGCTGAAATTTTCTCTTGTGAATCCATTCTTTGTTAGTTGTTTCATGGTTTTAATCGTCTCTTGGTTTTCATTGATTTTCCGCTGCGAGTTGGTTCATCTCCAACCTTACCTCGAGACCCAACAGTGGTATCAGAGCCGTGCTACCTTCGGGATTCACAAGACGGTGTTCAAAGTTTCGGTTTTGCTTGAAAGTTTCGTTTTTGGCATGTTGTTTTGCTAAATTGTTTGATAACATGTTTTAAATTCTTGTTCATGGATTTAATGCATGTAAAATGAATTTTTGAAAATTATTTCAAATCTGGAAATTTTGAAAAAAAATTTGATTTTTCGGGTCTCGGGAGCGGGACTCTCGGGGAGCCGAAACCGGGACCGAACGGGGCTCCGTTGGACGGAGCTAGGCCAAGCATGACCATTGGATGGTTGATATGCCAAGGCTAAACCGTTTTGTTAGTTATGACGAGTTTGGAACCGTCATGACGAACTCGAAGATCAAATGTTCAAAAGTTTCATTTTTGAACGGTTTCGATAAACCGAGCATCAAAAAATTTCGAAACTTGGCTATTAATTAAAACCGGAAAATCACATGATGTTTGATAACATGCTTGTTTGATAACACGATGTGTGATGTGCTGTTGGCATGGTGTACATAATAGCCCCGAGCTCGATTTAATTATTTATCGCTTTTCACGGCCTGCGAGCCGTTAGAGTTAACGTGTAATTATTCTTTCAAGGTGTGGTCGTCGAACCACTTGTTTGTAATATTTATTTATTCCCGACCTGCGAGTCGTGTATTAAATTGTAATATTTTACTCAAGACGAAGAAAGGGCGAAAAGGTCATTTGGTGGCTTTTCGGGTGTTGGCATCGGCTTGGAGTCGGTGGAGCTCAAGAAGCTAGTGGGAGTTAGTTTAGGGGGCTATTATGTGCACATTTATCGCTTTATGCTTGGTTTAGTTTATGCATGATTAATTCTATGTGTTTTAGAATTGCATGCTTAACTTTATTTACCGAGCATATCACCTCACATGCAAAGATAAAATTGGAATTTTAATCCTTGTGTGTGAACCCTTAGAACCGTCATTGCATTGGATGTAGTTGACGGGTTCAAAGGAAGAATTACATTGGATGTAATTTGAGGCATCATTGCATTTGGAATGTAGTTGATGTGCTCATCGCATCTAGGATGTGCCAAAGTTTTGAACACAACTGGACAAGTAAAAGCGGGTCATGTCCAATACCTCCCAATCATCAACACCTTACTACCTCCCCGTCCTATGGTTGTCGTGCGCATTAGCGGAGCATCCATGGGGAAGCGGGGTAGTAGGTTTGGATGACATATGTGGGTGTCGTGCGCATTAGCGGAGCACCTACATAGTGACGAGTCATAGTTGAAAATTGGTGGACCCGACTACGATTCTCGGCCTGAGGTTGAGCTAGGGTAACAGATAGGGTAAGTCGTGTACATAAGTACATACCCTAGCCAAGAGTCACATTGGATGTGATTGGATGGAGTCCTACCTACATAGCTCGATTAAGTGGTGAGCATTAGTTCAGCTTAATCGAGTGAATCAAGGATCTTGGTTTCAGATTCTAAAGGTTTAGAATTGATTGTTGGTGTTTAAGCTTGATCTTCATAAAATTTATTCAGTTTACTGATTGAATTTTATCTGTTGTAGATCAAATGGCAAATTCAGCGAACATTAATAGTTTGTCATTAAAAACCATTCTTGACAGGGTCAAGCTAAATGGGACAAACTATTTGGACTGGTACAGAATTTTGAGGATAGTCCTCAAGTCTGAACGCAAAGAATATGTCCTTGACAAGGCTGTCTCTAAGACCATATCAGAGTTACATGAAGTTTCATCAGCTGCTGAGAAGAATATCTCAGGGATCTGGGATCCAAGGATATTCTGATGGTCAACAAGGGAATTGGAAGTGGCAAGGGCTAGGCCCATGCGCACTTGGCAGGAAAGATGAGACACCTGAGAATGTCTGCTTCTACTGCCAACAGCCTGGTCATTGGAACCGGGATTACAGGAAGTTCACGGCTGATCTGAAGAAGGGCAGTGGGACTGCGCCTTCATCAAATAGCCTGGATGATCTGAAGAAGGGCAGTAGGACTGCGCCTTCGTCAGGAAACCTGGATGATCTAAGGAAGGGCGGTGGGATCGTGCCTTCATTCGGTATTAACTCTATAGAGCTACATCTCTCTACTTCCAAAGATTCATGGGTATTAGATACCATGACTGAATCTCACACATGCACTAATATATGGTGGCTGAAAGTAGGAGAGATTTGGAAAGCACGAAATGGACCTCAGAGTTGTGGCAACTGCTGTAGGATCCATGAGTCTTGCTTTGCCAAGAGGCCTTGTCTTAGTATTGTATAATGTATATTGCATACCTGCTTTTAGTAGGAATATTATATCTGTATCCGTGTTTGACAAGGAAGGATATAATGTTAATATTGGAAATGGAGTTTTAAATGTTCTATGCAATGATATGTTTTATACCAGTACTGACATGGTTGGAGGATTGTACATATTAGATATGGGTAACAATGCCTCAAGTTCTATATATTCCGTTAATACCAAGAGGTCTAAATCCAACGATTTAAACCTAACTCTGTTATGGTACTGTCATTTGGGTCGCATAAACAAGAAGCGCCTATCAGCACTTCAGAAGTGCGGGCTTTCAGGTTCATTCGAATTCCATTCGATCGATAGGTGTAAGGTTTGTTTGATGGGCAAAATGACTAAAGTGCCCTTTATCGATCGCGATGAAAGGGCGGGTGAATTATTGGGGCTGATACACTCGAATGTGTGTAGACCAATAAGTTCACTTGCCAGGAGGGGTTTTAGCTACTTTATCACATTTACTGATGATTACAGTAAATATGGTTATGTCTATTCGGTGAGACATAAGTCTGAAGCTTTTGATAAATTCAAAGAGTTTAAGACTATAGTAGAAAACCAGCTCGACAAAGGTATTAAGGCACTTCGATTGGATCGAGGTGGAAAATACTTGACCACAGAGTTATTAGATCATCTAAAAGAGAATGGGATCCTTTTGGAATGGACTCCTCCTAGGTCACTGTAGTTGAAAGGTGTAGCCAAACGGAGAAATCGGACATTGTTAGACAATGGTCTGTTCCATGATTAGTTGGACTGATCTCCCAATCTCTTTTAGGGGTTTTGCTCTAGAGACGACCGCATTCATAGTGAATCGGGCTTCGACGAATGGTCTGGAAGGGACACCATTTTAAAAATGGTACGGGATGATGCCCGCTTTGTCCTTCCTAAAGATTTGTGGTTGCGAGGCTTATGTGAAACATTTGGTTTCGACTAAGCTCGAAACAAGATCTGAGATATGCACCTTCGTGTGGTATCCCAAAGCAACAAGGGGATACTATTTCTACAATCCCAGTGAGAACATGGTGTTCGTCGCTTGGGGTGGGGTCTTTGTGGAAAAGAAGTTTTGTTTCCAAAGACGTCATTGGGAGGACTGTGCATCTCGAAGAAATTCAGGATGGTACAGATCTGTCTAAACCAATTGGCAACCCAGTAGAAAGGAGCCAGAGATTGTCGTAGAGTAAGAACCAATTCCTGTTACAATTCCGGAAGGTCCAAGGCGATTTGAAAGGATCAATCTTCCACCTCCAAGATATGGTATCCGGAGGTGACAATGAAGTCATGGTGGATCACGATGATCCAGCCACCTTTCAGGAAGTCGTGGATGGGCCCAACTCCGAGTTATGGCTGGGAGCCATGAGGGAGGAAATGCAATCCATGTCGGACAACCGAGTCTGGGAACCGGTTGATCCCATCAATGGTGTGAGGACCATAGGATGCAAATGGATCTTCAAGGTGAAGATGGACATGGACGGCAACCCTCTGACCTACAAAGCTCAACTGGTGGCGAAAGGTTATAGGCAGATCCAATGGATTGACTATGAGGAAACCTTCTCCTTAGTGGCTATGGTCAAAATCGATCCAAATTCTTCTTGACATAACTGCGTATCATAATTACGAGATATGGCAAGTGGATGTCAAAACCGCTTTCCTAAATGGAAATTTGACTGAGTACGTTTGTATGTCTCGGCCCAAAGGTTTTGACGATCCGAAGAATAAAGGAAAGACTTATAAGTTGTTGAAATCCATTTATGGATTGAAACGAACTTCTCGGAGTTGGATCCTTCGTTTTGATGAAGCTGTAATTGGATTTGGCTTAATCAAGAACGAGGATGAATCTTGCGTTTATAAGAAGGCTAGTGGGAGCAATATTACCTTTCTGGTTCTCATTGAAAACGACATCCCAACCTTGCACGAGACTAAAGCTTGGTTGAGGAAGTGTTTTCCAATAAAGGACTTAGGCGATGCTTCTCATATCTTAAGGATTAAGATATGTAGAGATCGCACCAAGAGGGTCTTGGATTTAAGTCAGGGAACCTATGTGAACAAGGCATTGAGTAGGTTCTTAATGCTCGATTCAAAGAAAGGACTCTTACCCACTAGTCATGGCATTCATCTCAGCAAGACTCAGTGTCCTAAGACACCTGATGAGCTGAAAAGGATGATGAGAATCCTATGCGCCTGGGGGCAGGATCGATCATATATGTCATGACATGTATGAGACTAGACGTCTCGTAAGCCTTATGTTATACCAGTAGACATCATTCTAACCCGGGGGAAAGATGATGTTGAACTAGTCGTCGAAGGATGAGTAGACGCTAGTTTTCCAAGACAAATCCAGATGACTTTAGAAGTCAATCAGGATATGTGTTTACGCTGAATGGCAGAGCTTTAGCTGGGAAAACGTAAAGCAAGATACCATTGCCGAATCTACGACAGAGGCCAAGTACATGGATGCTGCAGAGGCAGCTAAGGAGGCTATGTGGATTTGGAAATTCATGGCAGGGCTGGGTGTAATTAAAAACCCATCCAGCCCGGTGAATCCATCTTGCGACAACACAAGGGCCATTGCGCAAGCTAAAAGCCTAGATCGTATAACAAATCCAAACATGTACTGCGGCGTATCCACCTCATCAGATAAATACTGAACTAAGGTGAAGTGAAGATAACCGATATTGCAACAGATGATAACATAGCCAACCCTTTGACTAAGGCAGTGTCACTGCCTGAACATGTTAGACATGTAAAGTCGATGGGGACATATTGGAGTTTAGATTGGAACTAGGGCAAGTGGGAGATTGTTAGTCTGAGTGCCCGTAGTTCAATCCTAAATGTCCAAATGTACATATCATCGTTAGCAATAAAATTAAAGCGACTTTATATTACTTATGTGTTGGAGTAATATATCGACGTGTGCTCTGATCTATGCCCACCATGCGAATAGAACCATAGATCGAGATAGATCACACTCGATGGGTCCCTAGTCAACAAAGCTTCACTAGAAGCGACTAGTATGAAAGATGGCTCTTTATGGCTTACGTTCTGTTAGTCATTGGAATGGGATTCCGGAGTCTGATCATAGATATCATGTGGGACATGATATTGGACGACCCGCCCTGAATATGTGCCATAGATTAAGTCATGAACATATTCAGTGTTGTAGCTTGTCATGTATCCTTAGACCAAGGAGTCTTTGTGATCGCTATGTAGTGAACAACTGAGTTTGACCTGAGCCTAACGTTGTCCGTAACAGGGCTTCCATAACGGCCAGGATTGGCTTGGGGACGGGCTACATGAGTGACACGAAAGACGGCTAAGGGATTTATCCCTCATACTAAGGTATGGGAAAGATATCGGTTCTCGGCCGCTTGATCGAGAGTGACTGGAAGAATAGCATGGCCATGCACATGATACTGGGTATCATATCTTTAGTCATCTCACATATCAAGGAACGGTGATTGAGAATAATAAGGATGACGGCTCTATGCCTTATCTCAATCAGGATATCGGAGATAAAAGGATAATGACAGGGACGACGGAAAGGTTAGAATCGACAGGGTCGATTCGTTATGTAGTGTCAGGCAATACTAAAGTCTCGTTAGTTGCACTTAAATAGGATCAAGTAAAATGGGATTTTACGTTGATCTATTGACATGCATAAACCTAAGGGTCACACCGGAGGATGAAACTCATTGACACATTTATGGAGAATGGCCAAAAGGGAGTTGTCTCGGGACATGACCAAAACTGGGTTTTGGGTCATGTGCCCGTAAGTGAATAGGACTTTACGGATCGAGACAAGGCTTGGAGTCTTGGGATTGATCGCGTCGGATAATGTTGGACATTTCCGGTATGGAAGGCATGGAGGCGATGAGCGAATCACGGGACCTCGTTGGAAATGGTCACGGGCCATGTTCCAAGAGGCCCATGAAAGGCCCATGCAACCAAGGCCCATGGAACTAATTAATCAAGTCTTGATTAATTAGTACTAAGTAAGCAAGACAAGGATTAAGGTGTTGGTGATTCACCACCTAACCCAATCTTGTCTTGCCATACTTTGTCCTATTTACACCTTACTTGACACCATACTTGTCCCATGCCTTTAGTTGGACAAGTATGGGTTTTGTTATGTTTAAGTAATCTTTTTTCAACATAACAAACACAAGACAAGAATAGGAAACACATTTTCTCTCCCTCTTCCATGGCCATTTCGGGTTTGGCTAGTTTCCTCCTCCATTTTTTGTGTTCTTGAGTCCTCAAAGAGAAGAACTACGTGGCTTTGATTCCCATGTGGATACGTAGGCGTCTTGGAGACTCAAGCCAATCATTCGTTACCCGGTGTTCTTGTTTTGGTAAGAACTAGTGCTGAAATTTTCTCTTGTGAATCCATTCTTTGTTAGTTGTTTCATGGTTTTAATCGTCTCTTGGTTTTCATTGATTTTCCGCTGCGAGTTGGTTCATCTCCAACCTTACCTCGAGACCCAACAGCAAACCCAACCCAAAACCCATGAAAAGAGATGAAGGGAAAAGAGATGTAGCTAGTTCCATTACCTTTAGAAGAGTGAGATGGAGATGATGATGATGAAATGGAGAAGAAAGGGGTAGGAAATGGCACCAAGTTGCTTCTTTTTCCTTTGCTTCTTCTTCAAGACTCCATGGGAGCTCCTCTCTCTTCCTCTCCCCTCAATTTTCGGCTACACCCACAAATGAACCAAAATTGGTCTTCCAGTTCCATATAACACCTAGAGGTGGTTAATGACTAAAAGCCCTTTAGATACTTTTCCCTTGTAGGAGCTTTTAGGAGGGTAAAGTGGTCCAAGACCACTCCCTTTTCTCTCTTCTAACCAAATAATGACAAGTGTCCAAGTAGGTCCTCTAGCTTTCCAAATTTAATTCCAGCATAATAATTAATATTGTTTTAGTCGATAAAAAGACCGATTTTGACCAAATTTGACTTCCTTCAATATTATACTCAAAAGAAAGGAAACGGCCCAATTAAGCCAACCGTGATGACGGCTAAGAATTTTGGGCCCCGGAAAAGTCCCGAATGACCTTCTAAGTCACCGGTTGACTTTTCCCGAAGAAAGTCAAACTTGTCTTAAAAGTCACCGGTTCGACCGGGATCGACCGGGGGCGGTTCTTACACCCGTTGCCCGATGTGTAGTTGTAGTTGTAGTTGTGTCCAACCTTGTACGCTTGGTTGCTTTACTTGCAGTGTCTAGGTCAATGTCAACGTCACATTGCAGCGTCTTGAGGTTCTTCCACTTTGGTTTCCCCTTCACGATTTCCCAAATATGCTTCCAATCAAATTCGTGCTTCTCCTATTTCCTATACGCCCTTTCAGCGGCTGCCAAGATGTCAGTGTCGCATCTCCCACTAACGACATAAAAATTGAGTTCATTTTTATATAACTTGTGTTAGTATTCATTATAATTAATTTATTTATTATTCATTAATTTTATGGAACTTAAATAACACTTACTATTTTGAAAAAAATAATAATAATAAAATCAGTGAAAAAATAATTCATCATCTAGTCTGCATCCACTCATAATACAGATTCTTATCCGGTCTGACTCATTGTGGACTGCAAACCATTATTTTACATGTATCTTTAGTTAATTTTAAGGACTACAAATCACTATTTTGTACGGCCAATATACGATATACATGTACCGTTTACATGTACGGGTTGATCCATTGTACATACTCTAATGTAAGTTTAAAGTTCATTTATTACTTTTTCGTGTCAATCGGTCAAATCCGACTATTGACCATAATATGTTTCAAAACTAGGGATGGCAATCTGACCCGGACCCGACGGGACCCCGGTGACCCCGACCCGATCGGTCCGGGTTCGGATCGGGTGTATTCGCATCCGGGGCGGGTATCGGGTCGTTGACCGGGGCCGGAGCGGAGTCGGGATTGGTATGACTCGCCCCGATAAGGGTAAGTACTCACATCCCGTAAGGCCCAATTCTGTGCAGGCCCAAGCAACTCCAAGTCAAGTTAGTTTTAGTCATGCAAAAATGTGAATGCCACGGTTCGAACACAGAATGATGTGCAACAAGAGAAGAGGTTTTACCAACTCAACCAAGACCACTTTACTTTGTACTCATGTCAGTAATTTATAAATATAATGTACGTATCATACCTGATAAAATAACATTCCAATTAATAAGACTCGAACCCAAGACCTATTATTATTAATTACATTGTTTCTACCAAATCAACTATCAGTTGCTTATGTCTTTTCTTCTGTTTTTGTAATAAATTCTGACTTCTGAGTTGCATTGCTGAACCCAATCTTGGGGTCGATACAATAAACTTGTTTTATTAATAAATTATATTTCTTTACTCAAAATTTTGAGTCTTTATTAGTTCAAAAATTATTAAAAACTCATTTTATTCTTAAAATATATTTGGTGCGAGGCGGGAATCCCCGACCCGAACGGGTTAAAGGCGGGGCGGGTGTGGTCGGGGCAAGGCCGGGTTCGGGATAAGATCTTGGGTATCGGGTCGGGGTCGGGTATCAAGTAACCCACCCCAAACCCGACCCGTTGCCATCCCTATTCAAAACCGAGCGGATAAAAAACGGGAATTATATATCAATTAAATCCGATCTTCATTTCCAGAAAACCGGAAGAACCGGCTCAGCTAATAATAATGGGTCTGGTCCGGGTAACCAGAACGTTTACACCCCTAACATCATGGACCAAAAACAAAAATGAATGGGCTTTATAGTGGACCACACGTATGGGCTAAACAATAAGCCCAACTCTGGAAGGTCTCTGTTAGTTCCGGTGTTGACCGGTTAACCGATGGAGCGCAATTCTGGAAACCATAATCACAGCCGGCAGCTTCATGTTGGCTGTTTTTCTCACCGGCGTCGCACCATGTCGCAGCGGATCCATCGCCGTGAAGATCGGTTTCGGCGCCGGTACCGGTTTTCGGTTAATTTTAAACACCCCTTTGGCCTTTGGGTCAGTCAACTCCATCTCCGCCCTTGTTGCTGGGCATTGAACGGAACGGGAAGAGAACGGAGCGAGACAAATCCATTCTTCGTTTCGTCTTGTTTCTCCGTTTCATGGTTTTTGTTTTGTACATTCATTGCTTTAGCTCTTTTTAGGTATGGTATGGTTTGATTTTCTTCTCCTGCATCAATGATTTCATTTCATTTTACTGCAGTATTGATCGTGTTCGGTGGAGTGATATTTTCGGTGTTTTAGTTTTGATTCTCACAGATTCCTCTAATCTATAATCTGTATTATTGAATGGATCGAAATGTTTTACTGTCTATGGAAATGGTTGAAGAGTATGATACATAATCAGAAGAACAGCACTGCACTGTCTCTACATGTAGTTTTCACTATTGTTTTTGGTGTTGATAATTTTCTTGGTTAGACATTGAGATGTTGAGTGAAACCATTTTGCTTTTACTTGTGTGGATGCCTCTGTAATCTGTATGGAAACCCAACAAATAAATTGAGCTCATTCTAGCTACATTGTGTCAAGAATTTTTATACTCCTATCCCCATAAATTTCTTATGGTACTTATGGCAATCTTTTTTGTGTAATGAGACTACAAAACTGTTTGTGTGGTCATGGCAGTGTTGTAACCTTAACTGTTATATTGTAGCTCAATATAAAAACATAGAATAAAAGAAGTGATAAAGTCTGGGTGAGAGGAAGGCAGTGGTATGTGGTCCTTCAAAAGGGTCTATATCAGCCCATGTAAATCAAACAACCCTGAGATGTCGACACTTAAGCTATTCTTGCGACTTTGTATAGGTTTATAGGAGTTAGTATACATATAAGTAAAGAATGTCAGAAGTACAACATAGTATTCAATTCTGACTATTTGTTATTCTCGTGTTTATAATCATGCATATGAGAGTCTGCTACTGCATCATTGTCTTGGTCTTTTATGTACATGTTTCTCTTTCTATTCTGGCCCGTAGTTTGGATTCCATATAAATATTGTTCTGCTCTAATCTCTTTCATGCTGTAGGTAGTCATGGTGTCAACGCTCCTTATTCTTTATCATGAATAAGACAATAGTTTTCGCTGTATCATTTTCTGTTTTCACCTTTTTGTTTATTTGAAAATTCATCATCATGCCCTTTTTTTGGCTTATTATGTTAAATTTCTGTACTCATCCTCAGCCACTTAATCAGTAGAGTTATCTTTTGTTTGATAAAAATAAGTAAAGTGAATAGTTTTAAACAGTTTGACAGTTAAAAAAGCGAGTAATCACTTTATCGCAGTTGATATAAACTCTACCACTTATATTTTGTGAACTTTTAAGTAAAGGTTCCAAAATTTTCTCCCACTTTCCACATAGCTCAATTATTTCTATTTCTAGTTACTGTGCGTATTTAAGCATGTGTGAGTATGCATTTGACTCATTGTTGACTACCATAAGGAAACAGAATAGAGGTGATGTCGCTTTGCGATGCTGTTGCTATTATTTAAACCTATTTTGGTTAATTTTCATGCGCAGAGTGGATGAAATCATAGTTGTGAGGCTAGATGAACTTCATGTCTTTTTTACTCACAAGATGGAAGTGCATATATGGTTGTGTTAAGCTGATCCTGAAGTTTTTCCTTCTTAAAAGTCTTAGTGTTATTAAGTAGCTCTGTTATTTCTTGTTCGTTCACTTGTATTGAGTGTAGCTTGGTGCTTGTTGCAGGTTGAAGAAGTATGTCGTTTCCCTATGTTTTAACTTGGCAGTCTATGTATTAAGCTTTCAAGTGAACATCAATCAATGATGGAGCTTTCACGATCCATTAGGTATATAGATGACTTTTCTTATATTCGAATTAGATAAACTGTATACGTATTCTCTGGCTTGGAAAATTTCGTTTGCATAAAATCATCTAGTAATTATAATGAATGTTTCCTTATTCTTATTTTGGAGTTTGTAAGAACTTCTATGATAGATATTCTTATTTTCTGCCAACTGTGAAGATTGGATATTGGTTTCAATGCCCAAGTCTAGTTTGTGGTGTTGTTCCCATCCCCGACTAAGCAGGCAATGCTTGATTTTAGTAGCTGCTTTTAGTGCTGCAGGCTGTGTTTTGCTCGCTCTCTCCAACCCCTATAGTTATACTATCAATCTCTCTATCTTGAGTTACTGTAGGCTATAGAACTTTGATTTCAGTGACCACATTTGGAATTTGACTAGCTAGTATGATGCCAGAGATCTATTTACACATCTGCATCCATAGCATTTACTTCAGCTATTAAATTTAGAGGCATTTTCAGTTTGCACTCTTATGATTAAGTTTGTTTACTCTGTGAGTTAAACTGGTGCTGTCGATACCATGTTACTTACTCTAAACGCATTTGTTGTCAATACCATGTTACTCTTAACGCATTTTTGTCTTGGTACTCGGGAAAGGAAGCTTCTTCCCAATGTTGGGCTAGTTCAGGGACAAGTATTCTGAAAGAATAAGGGTGTCTTTTAGCATGTATAAGTTATGTAGTGTTTATCCATATAAGCTGTAATCATTAATCGGATAATGTTTGCATACTTTGCATCACTGTGAATCAATTATCAGGACACATAAGTCATATTTTGGAATAACTTATGTCTGTTGTTGTTCAGCAAAGTTCTTGGAATTCATAATAACTCCAATAATAGTTTGATCTTTTCAACATGAGAGGGTTATATGACTTATCAATGGAGTTTCCTTCTTGCTATGTAAGTTAGTATCAGCTGTTTGTAGCTGGTTGGCTTGTAATTGTTAAAGCTCCAAATGTCAAGCAATAAATCACTCATGATTAGCAAGCTTTGCTCCAATAACTTATCTATTTTTCTTCCGCATTATTTGATTTCCTTGTATTAGGAGATCATGATTCACCTATATCTGCTATTTATAGTTTCTGCTTCTATTTTTTAAAGCCTGTAAGCAATGAAATAATATATCATAAATTATATTGCAAAAGCAGAATTAGTAGGTAGAAGTTCCCTACCCTTAACTCGACCCCGAAACTTGGGAATGTAACAGTAATATTATCACTTCAGCTAAAAAGAAAGAAAGGGGGTAAAAGGGTGGGAAAAGGATGAAAAACAATATAGCCAACTTGCACAAAAAGTTAATCCAGTGGTTGGACCCAATCCCATACAGTTTTGAATCTCCATTGCATTTAAATTCTCTTCTACCAGCTACATGTTTGTAAGAACATTGATTGCTCCATCGGTGGCCGTTCTTTTCTCCGTTAAGTTTCCATTGTATAATCTACTGCTTATCTGCTCGACTGATATGATGGACTTACTTGGGATTCGGAATTAAACCAAATGTGTGAATGGCTGGCAAGAAAACCTTATCAGCAGTCACTAGCATAAGATGTCACAGTCAATGACAAATTGGGACCGATCTTTGTTAGTTCGTAGTGTGCCAAAGTGGGTAAGATAGCCTTTTGTTGGTTGGACTTGGATTTGGTGCTGGTGTCAATTTGCAACTAAGTTGATTTCAGCCCAATCCAACTAGTTTTTGCTTCCATCCAAGTTAATCCATGTAGGCTTATTCAATTTGTATTAACAGTTACCAGACATGGAATAGTAATCTTATGTGATCTAAATAGCTTACTTTTCATGAATGGTTTATCTACACTTAAGATTTTAAGGAGTGTGATTGTCTATACATCTGGTTAAAATATATTCTGAAGACTTAATCATAATACTAAGTTACATTGTTCTACTGCATCTTTATTTTAGTTCATTACCATTGAGTTGCATGCTAACTTGGCATCTCTATAGATTTATTACAATCGGCTCTCTCTCTCTGCTCATATCAGTACATCCTTGAGCTTGAGTCATGGCGGTGAATTAAAGGTATGTTATTGGATCCCTATGAAAAGCATATGTCTTCTGCACAAGCCCCTGACCAGCAAATTATGGACACAGAGAATCCAAGCAGGTGGCAAAAGAGCGTTTCTCGCGGCTTGTCACTCTCTACCCACTCCCGGCACCATATACCCACTTGCATATGCCCCTCCCCCTCCATAAAAAAAGGTCCCTTCTTTGGACTCTTTTGGCTCCAATAACTATGCTTTCTTTTGCTTTATCTTTATCTACTTGTATTACTTAATTGTTCCATTAATTAATTCGACCCCCTCCTTGAACTATTACTTATCTTAACTTTATTGTGAATAAAATAATGTGCCAGGCTCCTATCCTCTGTAGTGAGTCATAAACCTCTCTAGGAAGGAACTGACTGTATTTTATAAATCAAGAGAAAAGGCCAATAAAATGTTGCTCCCATGATATGTGACATATATGGCCTGAGAAGTGAGAACCTCTCCAGTCATATTCCTGCATTTGGGTGAGTCATGTCTTTAGCTTCTTGGCGAATAAATTTGATCCAATGGATTTATTTTAATACAGCACAAACACGGGGCTATAGAAAAGTTGCCTCATTGTGCTCCAAATGATTTGATTGATGAAAAAGGATAAAATTTAACATATCTCATCTTATTATATCAGACTGTGTCTTTTTAAAGCTTAGTATCATATCATAGTCTATTTGGTCACTATGAATCCTTCTTATTTATCATGTGGTGGATTAGACTGTTCAGTTCATATTAGATAATGCATCAAAATATTAGTTAAGGGTCATCATCAACACATTTACATAGAGCACACTGTTGGAATCAATATTCACTCTGTACCGTCGCTTTTATATATATAAAAGGTGCATAATATCATTCTTTATACATCATAAGATGACATTTCTATATTATTTATAATGGACACTGTTTTAGTTAGCTCATTTGCCCTGCAACAGTCAAGATACATGTGTAGAGATTCCTCATTTTTAGAAGTATACTTCTTTGTTTGTCATCTGATCATTTGGTACTTTGTATGTGTTTAATCAGTTGCTTTTGTTCTGCACAAGTAAACATGATAAACCAAGAGATGCTGTGTCTGAGACAAATATTGTGTCTCAGTAGGATTGGGTTGATGGTGGATTAGTGATAACTAGTCTATATGATATGATATAGTGATAGCAGAAAGGTGCAGCCTTGTTTTGTATAAACTAGAAAGCAAGGAATGGAGAGAGCCAGGGAAATGGGAAAACTATAGAAACAAGGTAATTAACGGGGCCTTAGGAGTGGGAAGTGGGGGGGACCCCAGTGGATCTGACCAGCTCGAGAAGTGGTGTCACATGGGAGAGTAAATCCAAACCCTAAAGATCATTAAACCTAACCACATGCAAGGTTCCATAGATATTTGGGCCTGCCTGTTGGCTGTCCAGTGAACTCACGCGACAACAACCCTTTCTTTCGTGCTTGCTTCAACTCTATTTTAGGTGTTAAACTCACTCGGATATGGCATTTTTTATGCATGTCCGTGAGTAGCTTGAATACTTGCATGCAAGTGAATTGGTATTTGGATGGAGTTGGTTTTGGTTCTTCAATCAATTCCAAATTTGGTTGAGCACAATGATGTGTACAAGTGGAGCCAAAACCACATGAAAACAAATTTGGGCCTCCCAAATGACCCCATCCATTTATATATTTCAATAGATCCATTGTGGTGGGTCTTATGCTTCTTAGACTAATTTCAAGCAAAACAGGAGAGATCAGCTACCTTGATCTGACTCGGGGGCTCTTTGTCTGTACTGTACCCAATAATGCCCCCAATATAAATTTCAAGTCCAAAATTTTCCATGATTGCAAGTTTGCAACTGTTACTGTTCCATATACACTGTTTATTCACTACATGTCCACTGTCCCAATATTACTTGCTAGTTTAGCTCATGCCATCTTCCTATTCTAAGCACAACAGCACCACTAACAAATATTTACTGTGTCTTTTTTAGGGCCCTTTTAACAATGTGCCTTCATGGGTGGAATTGCAGGTAGCCTACTATTCACTCTATTTATCTCTCACTAGCACTTGCATGCTCTTAAAATGCTCGTTAGCTGATTAGTATGTTTATAATCTCTGTTTTCTCTGTATTAATTCCACTGCCTTTTAATCAATTAATCTTTGTTACACAAACATGCCTTGTAATCTATTTTGTTCAGAGGTAATTAAGCAACCAAGTTGAGCAAAACGACAGTGCAATCGTTATTTGGCCACTTGGGCTGCTCAATACTAATCCTATTTTGAACCACTTTATGCTCTTGATTAACATTTTTAATCAGGCATACACACAAAAGGGGAATCTTATGCTGTATTTGGGGTTGCATATTAATTTGTTTTAAGCGTAGGACCCCCCTTGAAAGCAACAGGGAACATTTAATTACTCCCATCCCATGGTGCTTGCAAGTTGGCTTTTAATTAGTACTGTTAGTTTATTTTAATATTGTTGTTTCTATTATCAATGTGATGTACCCTTTCTAATTTATAATTTGGTTGATTTCTCTATATACAAGTAAAGCTAAGACGTCTACATCTACTAGTAGACTTACAGTAGGCTCGCAAGTCGTTATTTGATTGTGCACTCAGTTGCCTTCTATGTTATTGATAAAACGCGTCTTATTTATACAGATCATCTTATTCACATGTGAAATATATGTTCTTCACATCCTTGTAATTTCCTTTGCTACTAAACAATCTGCATCTACCTCCTAAACCCTGTTGATTACCTTTATAACATGTTAACTTCTGCTCTCTTTAGTTTAGTATATATGCTTTTGTTTTATGTTTTGTAACAATAATGATTAGAGGAGCAGCATCAAGTATTATACTATATATATCTAGTGCAGATTTACTGAAATATATGTTCCATATTGTTGGCCTCATCATGAGTTATTTAATTAATTAGTTCGGGCATCCCAATTCTTCATTTCATGAAAACCTAATACAAATATGTTAGTGTACAGTACTGTGTGAGCTTCTTTTGGCAAACCTATGATATTCACTGCTGCTTTTTAATATTTGACCTAGAATTGTACTTTTTATCCATGATGTTTCATCTTTGGGCAATATATGTATGATAAATTATGTTTCTTAATAAACTAATTTTAGTGTTTGTAGCATTATTTTACAGGAACAGGGAAGTCGTTAATAAAAAAGTTGATTAGATGTATATATTAATTAACTAATCAAATAGTAGTTTAATTTAAAAGTGAGTAGGTGCTATACATATATGCGCACGATTATTTGAAAGATCCAAGTAGTTTTCTATATGTGGTTTTACCGTTATTATAGTGAGAATAAAAATAATTTCTGATAGTTAAATGTGTCTGCAAAATCTAAGGATTTGGTAATGATTGGCGGGAAGAAAGAATTATATCTAAGGTTTATTTAAGGTGTTCCAATGGAAACATAAAATAGTTTAGGAAAGCTAGTTATTTTATTAATTTTAAACTTTTATATACTAATTCTTTCTTCTGACTTTAAATTATTAAACACAATTGTATTAGTAAATCCGAGATAGAATAATATGTCCTTTTGATCCATATGTTTTTCTCATTTAAATTCAGTTATCCAAACATCATCGTTATTCAATTATGATGTACCTATGGTTCCTGTTAATTTGTCAACAACGTACGTGTTAAACATAAGAAATGGATTTAAAAAAGAAATCAATGAAGTTGATTACTGGGTTGGTGTCCGAAGACAAAGATGTTGAATGATTGGACGATAGTGGAGTAAAATAATAGAAAAAGATTGCGACTTTTAAGGGCAAATAAATAGAGTTTAATTGATATAATAAGTGGGCAACGAAGAGAACGAGGGCGAGTTTGGGACGTTGAATAGAAGTCATAAAAAAACAAAGGAAGCAACCTAAAATTACTCGGAAGGATCGGTGCAGTGAGTCAATGTTTAGATATCCGCACCCTAAGCAGAGAAGCCTCTTTTGTCACGTCCGAGTATATATCATGTATGTATTAATACTCGTACCATATATATGATCATCATCATCATCATAGTTGACATAACATATGTGTCTCTTACTCTTTGTATGTATGTTGTGCATGTATGTATGCGCTGTGATGTTTGTTGATATAGGAAGCTGTGGAGAGGATAAGATATGGGTTTGGCCTGGGCTGGGCCTATCACCTATGTGTATATATATATATATATCGTCTACCATTACCAACATTGGTGAATCTGTTTGGACACATCTATATATGTTCATATGTCAACATCCATCAGGTCTTATCTTAATCCAATCAACAAGGTCAAACAAGCTAGGTGAGAGATCTTGTGCTAATCTATATGGGTTTGACTTTATATTGTCGTGATATCAAATCCAAACACAGCCACACGCGCGGAGCAAGGCAAGTGCCGAAGATGAAGACGAAGTTGAAGATGATGGATGGGAGCAGGTACACGTAGAGCCAGCTGAGACCTGAGAGACTTGAGAGAGAGCTGTAATTTATTTATATACTCACTCAGTCTCAGTCCACCGGGATTCTAGGGCCAAATTTGACTCTTTCATATTTCTTCTATTATTATATGTACGTACCATTCTCTCTCGCAGTGTGTAATGTGTATATATATGTATGGCAGACGAATGGGTGATTAGGGTTAGGGTTGGATGAGTGGAGAATAGGCATGATGATTATTGAGCAGCTAGCTTCTCATCAGTTTTTACGACAGTAATAGTCTGACCAATCTATCTCCATGTACATATTCATGATTACATGCAGAAACGAGGTTTAGTTTAATGAAAATAAATGTGCTACAGAAATCAACCTAGTACGTACATGACATACATTTTACTAATGCTTTGATTTGACTTGGATTTGAGCCTTTGCATGCTTAGTACTACACGCAAACACCCTGTGTTTCTCTTACAACTTGTTCTTTCATTCCAGCGATCATCAGTACTACTAGTTGTAGTCAGAGGCAGACCCCTCGTATTCAGATCCTTCTTTTTCTATATTCTCTCTCACTCACACCTTAAATTCTCACCATATACCGACCAAAATTCAAAACACTAATCATAACTATATTTAATTTATTTTTTTTATGTTTGGAAGTGATTTAAGAAATACATATATGCTACCGATACATTGATATATAGCATAATATGTTTGTATAGTCTGCGTTAAGCTTACGTGCATCTCCGGAACTTGAATCTTTTTGACGTTTTTTAGTATATATTCTGTGCTTCATATCTAGCTTAGTCTTTTCGCCCTAACACCAACTCGCAAGACTGCAGTTTCTCTGTTTTATTATAGAATAATGATGATGATTTTAACCCTATTAACGAGTTTGAATAACTGAATGTATATACACATGTTTTTAAATGAAATTATTTAATGGCCATTATGTTCTCGTTAACGGCATAATAGTAGTTTAACCATATTCTATTGGGAAAATATCAATCTTGTATCCGAACAATATGAATTTTTCATTTATTTTTTTGACACTAAGATAAACAATACAATACAAACACTATGTAAAATAGTGGACATTACGAAGTCGAATGTCTCTTTTAGGGTTTTTTTCTGTTAGGGTTTCTACACCTATAGCACAGGCGTTGCGTCACCGTCAATCTCGGCCAAGGTCCGGTCCCTTTCTGCCGATCTGCCGCGCATCCTCACCCGTTGGCCCCATCCCTCTTCATTCTAGGGGCCTTCACTCCTCTCCCGGTTACGGAAATCCCTCATGGCGATTGTCGTCTGCTTCTAAAACTCAGATGCTCTTTTTTGGGCAACCCTCGTCGCCTCTGCAACTGCCAGTAAAGCCTCCATCACTGTATCCGCCACCTTGGCCTCCACCGAGGCCTTTTTCTCAATCTCTATCCCAGTTTTAGGGTAAGATGATCATCTGGTTTGGTTTTTTTTCCCTGTTTTGTTCCTTGATGCAAGGATGTTGATTAGTGAGCGAAGATTCAGGTCTTCTACCCAAGGATTTAGGGACTTTTACCGGGAGGGATCCCTAAATCACATGTACCATCGTCGCTCTCCTCCCGTTGATACTGATAAAGTCAGAGATTATTGTTGGAAGGGATCCTTGATATAAGCCAGTCCTTTCTTCACTACTGATGATCACAGGCTCGGTTTTCAAACAGACGAAGTGTGTCCCTCCCAAGGGACCGAGCGGTTTTTCGGCCCCACCTTGAGCAGTGTTATTCAGTACCCTTTAATTTTTGTTTGCCCTAGATGACCTTTAAAAGACCGTCCTAGACGTTCTATTGTTAACAGAATAGCGAGAAATTATATTCTTGCTCTATTCTTCGTGGTCAGGAACTTACTCCTGATCCACTCATTTGTAGTTGAAAGTTAAATTAATGAAAGGGGTTACTCCATGTCCTAACGTCGTACTACACTTAATTTCCAAATCCGCACCCAAACTTTTGCAAAATTGTCAAATAGTAACAAATTTCAAAACTGAATTATTAAAAACCAATAAGTACTGTTTAAATTGACTGTTTCCGTGAACAGTGACTCACGTGCATCTCACGTGACTTATTTTATAATGGAGCTTGGGCGAGCTGAGGTCACGAAGAGATGAAGTTCGAAGCTCGGACACAAAGAGATGAAGTTCGAAGAGCTGAGATGAAGAGATGAAGTCACGAATAGATGAAGTTCGACCAAGTTAATGTCCGAGGGAAGAACATACTTGAGGGAAAACTCGACTTTTCACTTGCCCAAGTTAACGTCCGTTTAAAATTAGAAACATTTGGTATATAAATATGTTTGACCGTTATTAAATGGCAATTTCAGTTTTGTAGGGTTAGGATTTAACAATTTATGAAAGTTGGGCGTTAGGACATGGAGTAACCCCTTAATGAAATTGCTCCTTTTTACTCAAAAAACATTATGTAAAGTTCCAACACCTTTATATGAGTGCGCTACAATTATAGTCGACAGGATTTTTGGACCCTACAAAGTAGGCTCAAAAGCGAAACAAATGTTGTGACAAAAAACCTCTCTAATCCTCCCCAAAACCCTAGCCGCCAGCCTCACCCAACCCTTCTTCTTCCTCCCACCGTAGAAGACGCTATGGTCTCCGGCCATCGTCGTCGCCGGTGGTGACCCCTTCTCATCCCCCTCTCTCTTTTTCCCTTTACCCTTCTCTTTTTTCTCAGCCCCTTGCATTTTGTTCTTTGTGCTTCTCTTCCCGGCGTCGAAGAGTTTGAACCGGCCATCTGTAGATCCGATATCCCACGCTTATTAGCTATTGTCGCTAGTGGTTTGGGAGCTGAGATGGTACCTTATGTGCCAGATATGTTCTAGTGTTGGAGTGGTGTACTTGTCTTGTCGGATTTGTGATGGGAGTTGGCTATCGGAGTTGTGTTTGCCTCACCGTGGACTCCACATTCACAGGTACTTGCTGGTGGTTGTCTTGTCGGAGTGTCCAAGCTCTGGTTCCGAGCCTTCCGGAGCTTGGAAGGACAGGGGAGTGGATGTGTGGTCGTCGGAATCCTCCTCACCCCCTTTGCCTTGTTTGCCGAAGTTGCGACTGGCCTGGGTCGGCTCCATTCACGTGTTTGGGTTGTTTGGACCCGGGTCAAGTATGTGTTGTTTGGACCCAGGTCAGGCCTGGGCGGACCAGGTCAGGTTTGTTTGGACCCGGGTCAGGCCTGGGCGGGCCGGGTCAGATCTGGGCGGACGGGGTCCGGTTCAGGCAAACAAGGTCGGACCTGGACAAGTCAGAGCTTCAGATTCGTTTTGTATGTGACGTATTGTTGGGTTCATCGGTCGGGTGATAGTTTGTCGGATTTTGGGTCTTTGCCGGTGTCGGGTTTTGATTCGGATCAGGTGCGGCCTCTGGTGTGGCGTTGCGTCTCTCTGCTTGTTGTGGTGTTAGTTCTCTCCATGTTCGGGCTAGCTCGTGCTCGGTATCATTACAAGCCTTCTCCTTCAGGTCCTCGCTTATTTATTGTTGGTGAGGAGTGACCGTTCAAGATTTTGAACGCTCACCTCGAGTTCCAACTTTGGATTTTCGGGAGAGATGACTTGCTGCTGCTTGTTTGGAGGTTTGAGCTAGTACTCGGTAGAAATATCGGTCCCCTTTGGCCTTCTTGGTGTTGACCGAGTTTAGGATTCGGAGGACTAAGTACGAGCTCCAATTTATATTATGTCCCTCGCGGTCTCTTTGGTGGAGTGTCTTTCGGGTCATTGGTGCCTGAATGACGTGAGGTGTTTAGGTGGTTTTCCGTCGGATTTGACTGTTGCTCTGTTTGCTGGCTTTGGTGTCTCCTCTGTTTGGGTTCGGATTGGATCGTGCTCGGTATCATTACAGGCCTTCCCCTTCGGGTCCTCATTGTCGGTCGGTGAGGGGTTACCGGTATCCGTTTCGGAACGCTCAGCTCGCATTCCAGCTTCAGTTTCTCAAAAGTGTTGACTTGTTGCCGCCAGCTTGGAGTTCTGAGCTCATACTCGGTATAAACACCTGTCCTCCCCCTGTTTGGGCATCTTTTCGATCCTGACCGGAAATAGGTATAGGAGGGTCGAGTGCGAGCTTCATCGTCTGCTCTGTATATCGCGGTTTTGTCAAAGCGGTTTCGGCGGAGAAGCTTCTCTAGGGTCTTTGGAGGTATCTAGTTCCAGCTCAGGTCGTGGGACGCGCTTATATATCCTATCGGGTGTGGATCGTTGCAAAGCTACTCTACCTGCTTCTGGTGCTTCATTGTGTTCTTTCCTCCATTTTCCTATGTTGGCTTCGCTTCTTCTCGACCTGGTGTGGTTCGAGCTCGTCGGTTTTAGGTGTTGTCCGCCGGCGAGATTCTTAGGCGTTGTTTGCCCTCTTCATAAGTCAATTGCTTGGGTTTGGATGGTTTCGGGCTGGGGAGTCCTTTTCTTTCAAGGTTATGGTCTACTTTTCCTCTGGGTCTTAGCTCGGGCAACAGAAAGCTTTATCTGCAAAGTGCCTCATGGTGGACAGGTTTATTCTACACCAGATTTTAGAAGTTTCGAGCTTAAAGGTGGACATATCTAGGTTACAGACCTGTTGTGATTCTTAGTTTTTTCGGAGTGCTTCTGTTGTCTTTACTGGTTGTTTGTGTTCTTTGGGTTGGTATACCCCTTCTTGTAATTGGTTATCTTTGGGGTTTGCATACCCTATCTTGGTTGTTGTTCTCTCTTGTACTCCCTTAAAAGTCGACATATGATCGTCTTGGGGTTTTTTTTGTGGATATGTAGCTGGATTTTGTAACCCCTCTTTCACCTCATAAGAGGTTTCAATTAAATTTTCTTTGCCGATCAAAAATTTTTTTATAATCGACAGGCACTATAATAACACGAAAAGTCAAAATTTCATTTTTTTTAATCTCCTTCATCTATTTTTCAGATCTTATGGTTTATAACAGTTTGAAATTGTCCCCGTGTGTATACATAAATATATTTAAGTAAAACCCTATATTAAAACAGGATCCATATTGTCAAGACCTACTCACTGCTGTCGAGACCTACTCTCTAGCCATGGAGGTAAACCCTAATTCCGCCGCATCTAGTGTTGACACCCTGTCGGCATCGCCTCGTCCTGTCCCGTCCTCCCTGGTCCCCATGCATGGATCTTCGGAGCATGTGTCGGGGGATTGGATCCATAAGCCTCATACCCTGATCCTTATCTCGTTGTCCTCATCCTCCCCCTCTCCCTCTCCACCTGTGCCGAATCTTCGTCGTGAACCGTTGTACCCGTCGCCCTCTCCCTCCCCTCTCCCTCTCCGTATGTGCTGAAGCGGCGCCAGACGAATCGGGCGCTGATGTACCCGCGGGGACGGCCGACTAGGTCGCCCTTTCCACCACGTCGAGGCTTTGCAGAGGGCCATCGTGGGCTCATTTGTCCAGCATCGACGTTTTCACTCGATTTCCACGACCAAGCCCTCCAGCTGGTTCGACCCATGACTTTGCTCTAGGTTTGATGTTGTTGAACGGAAGGAGCGGGCATCTGGTTGGCCCTCCTTCTCGGATTCTCCCCTGGGGTGATCAAGGGGCTCTGGGTTGGTGGTACGATGCTCCGACTAGGCCGATGGGCTGGGTCTCTTCGACCACCATGGCGTATCGAACCAGTCGGTCCTTCGTCATAAAGGAGGGCTCTCGGTCTCCGGTGAGGGTCGCCTTTTCTACCAGTAATCGTAGTGGGCGGTGCTCTGGGCTGTTCGGGGAGCGGCGCCATCGACCTCTTTTGGTGGAGCCCTGGGCGTATTACAATCCTGAATGGGACCGTCGGGCTGCTCCGCCGCTAAGACCCCGGTGGTATGGGGGCTGCTCGCTGGCTTGCGAGGGCTTACGGGGGCCTCGGCTAGGGCAACATGAGATGGTTCGCAGACACGACGGTAGTGTGGATGGCGGCGCGGCGTGGATGGTCTTGGGGGATGAACGATCCCCATTGTCCTTGGATCCTTTACCTATGATCGGGTTGGGTGACGGTGTATCCATGGATCTGTTCCCTAACTTGGGACCCGGTATGTTGCGTACATTAGACCCCACGCGGTGTTTTGTACACAAACATATCTTGGGGCATCCAGTATGGGACCGGCCCTTGGCGGACTCGATGGCTATGACCCCGGGATCTTATGGCGGAGAGTTCAGGGGTAGAGGTCGGGTAATTTTTGGACCTCGTCTTGTTGAAGTTCCACCGCCCATCATTAGGAGGTATGTCGGAGTTTGAGTGCTGGAGCAACCGGCAGTAGAAGAATAGGGTGGCCAACGAGTCACAGTTCGGGCGAGGGTTGGGAAACAGCCCCGCCGACACGAATGAGTCACCAGGCAGGCCTCAGGGACATGAAGGAGTCTCTGAGGGTGCCCTGTCAGCCCTTCTCCACTGCCGATCACATGTTCGGGTTTATCAATGAAGCAGAGCATCGCCCTCGGGAGACCCAGCGGTATTCAACCCCCCTCCCCTTGAGCAGTGATCGTCAGCGGTTTATAGTTTTATTGTCTTTCAGTTTCTCGTTATTAAATTTGGGTGTTTATTTCATTACTGTTCTAGTTCATTATCATTGGTTGTCAGTTTTAGGTCGCCTTTATGGCATCTCAACACTACGTCCTATACGTTACTGTAGTTACATGGTTATTATGTTTGTCCCGGTAGGGCCTACAAGCATGCACTGACTCTTTTAAAAGAATGAAAGTCGCATTTACTCACAAAAAAAATTAAAAACCCGTATTGATCAATGATTCAAACTATTTTTTTTTAGTTTTTTAACTATAATAATATCTTAGTGAGACTTTCCTTTTTCTAGAAATCTTGGAGGACATGCTTCTACTTATGTGGTCAGTCCAGTGTATTTAAGAAGAAGAAAAAATTATATTAAAAATTCTTTTCTTATATTATTTCCACAAGTCTATTTTTTTCTAGAGAATTATTGTAAATTTTGTATAACGAATTGAACATGTCGTACTTGTTCTTCAAATTCACTTGGGACAAAATATAGTAAACAACCTGAGATTTTAAAACTGTGGTAATTAATATATTGGTGCTCCCTATCTCCATGCACTTTCCTATTGCTAGTCTTTAATTCAACAACATAGTCATAGTTCGTAGGAGATAGGTAGAGAGAGTAGTCAAGGTTATTTTTGTCTGCCCATGCATGCATTTTTTAACCATGAAAAGAAGATGGTCAATCGTGTGAACAACGACTTTAAGCTGTCCCTTGTTTTGGACATAGTCTATCTACTATATCAAATTTTCTAACAGTCCTGATTTATTTCTGTAGTTGATGGGTCTCAAATATCTCTTTTATTATTTATAATGCATATGAGTACTTACATGTAGTTGATTCATTTATATAATTAAGTATGCTAACAGCAAGGCAACAACTTTTCATGTGTTGTTGGCTTGTTGCTTTTAAAAGTATTTTCAAATAAAACATAATGATCTTATTTTATAAGGCATATTTATATAGGTACCAACTACTTTACATGTAAGGTTTCATTAATTAATTATAAGATTATTTAATTATCAAACTATATTATATAGTTAGGTATTCCAAAACAAGAGTTGAATTTATGAGGATTTGTGATGTTTGTTTACAATAATTAGAAATGTGCAACTCTCAGCCAATTGACCTAAAATATTATATATGGTCAATTGTGCATGACTGAGCCGCAATCACACCCATCGGCTGTTGAATCATTTCCATCTCATTGAGATGAGTTTAAGGTTATTCAAATTAGGGGAAACCCTTTTTCCTAATTTCATTTGAGTTTTGTTTTTCAATTCCTAACTTAGGTGGTGATATTTTCCAACTGTCACCTTTCAATTTTTTGCAGAAAGTATCGTTTACCGTTTATTTTGACGATTCCGTTAGTTTTTTGGCCACGTGTCACTTCACCGTGACGACACGTGGCCGACACGTACGCAAAAAACTAACGGAATCGTCAATTTTGACGATTTTTGATACTTTCTGCAAAAAATTGAAAGTTGACAGTTGAGAAATGTCACCAAAGGTAAACTTATGCTAGGAATTGAAAAACAAAGCTCAAATGGGGTTAGGAAACAGGGTTACCCCTTCAAACTATCCATGAAATGGTAATGATAACTTTGATTCTATCCTAAATTTTCAATTATTATTTTTTGTTCAAGAAACAATTAATTTTTTTTTTGTACGTCTTTAAAACATTGTTTCTAAATTATTATTTTGATAGCCGTCCTTCTCTAACTCTGTTAGGGTTTCTCCTGCGTTTATGATGCAGGTGGCTGACCTTTTTAGGATCATCTTGTTTCTCCCAGGCCTAGTCCGGTTGCTCTACTCCGTCTCAATGACATCGATCTCACCTACCTCTGTTCCCGACAACAACCTTTTTCTCAGTGGTTGTCTCCCCTGCTTTGTCCATGTCTACACATCGCCGTCGTCAAATAACCCATCACCGCCTTGGATACCCTCTTCTCAGTTGCCCCCGCCGCCTCTGCAACCTCCATTGAAGCCGTCATCGGTTTATCCACCCCCTTGGCCTCCACCGAAGCCTCATTCTCGATCTCTATCCCGGTTCTAGGTCAAGATGATCGACTGGTTTGGTTTTACTTTACCTGTTTTGTTCTTTTTTGCAAGGTTAATGATTAGTGAGCAAAGATTCAGAGCTTTTACACGAGGATTCAGGGACTTTTACCGGCAGGGATCCCTGAATCACATCTACCATCGTCGCTCTCCTCCCTTTGAAACTTACGAATTCAGATTCGGCCGCGCTCTACAGAGCATGCAGTGTTTAAGCAACACTTTGAGCAGTATTCGTCGGTTTCGACTTAGTTTATTTTCAGTTTGCCCGTATGGCGTTTCCTATACCGTTTATAACGATTTTGGTGTTAAAAGAATAGCGAACATATGTGTTCCATGTGTGTTCTTCTTTAGTGGCTAAAGAATGTTCTCATTGATGTATTCTCGTTTGTAGTTAAATTATAAGTTTAGTAAAAGAAAACGCGGTTTCTAATTTCCGCAATTATTAATGCAAATTTAGCTCCAATCGAATAAAATTATGTCATATCTTCGTTGAGTTCGAATCATTTTACAATTCTTACTTCAGAATTGTCTGGCCTCAGTTGATGCAAATTTGGTAATAAGAAAGCTCTATAGCAGCATGCGGTAAAATGATACTTTTGGTTGAGACCTAACGTCAGTAGACTTGATTTATATTATAGGGTTTAATTTCCAGTCTACACGTCCTAAATATAAATAAATTGCAGAGGCGCAAAGAGTTGTAGGGGGCAGGTGAGTCAAGCAAAGGTGGCAGCGACGGCTAAAAGGGCGGTGGTGGCCAAGGTGGGGAGGAACTATCAGACAATTGTGGGTCCCACCCGCCGCGGCACCCACGTCCTCACATCTTTTTTATACTAATAAAACTTATGTATTTATTTATTTATTTATTTATTAACCGTGTCATTAGTCTAGTCAACTTCCTGATTAACTTAGCTAACCATGGTTAGTTGTTTATTAAAGACCATTAATTAAGGTAAATTATATATAACCGTGGCATCCACCGCTGGTGCTGGGGGCGAAGGACGAGGCTAAGGCTACGGGATCGGTGGGGCTGTTCTATCGGGCTGGCAGAGAGATGAGCTGCGCTGGGTCGGGCCCAATCGGTGGGTGGGTTGGAAGGTTTGAAGGGCTGAGCCCAACTGTTCGGTCTGGTATTTATAAGGGTTCGGACCGACCTTGGGGACGGGCCGGGGAGGGTCGGATCGAGGTTCTTGGGTCGGGTCGGATCAAGGGAATGGACCATCTGGGTTCCACAACTGGGCCGGGTCTTATTGTTTGGGGCGGTCCCAAACAATCGACACCTAGTGGTAGGGGGCTCTAAGCACCCTCGCCTCGCGAAATGAGCGCGAGATGGTCCAGGGGGAGGGCAATCGGTTATTCCGTCCCCCTGGATGTAGGATGGCAGTGGTACCATCAAGAGCCGACTCAAGGTTCCTTTACCAGCTCAGAGGTCAGCAATCCCGCGCTTTGGAGCTCCACCGCTATCAAGCAGGAGAGGACGACGCACGCTAACAACCTGGGAGGATTCTCAGTCCACCAGCATGAGAAGTTACAACAGACCTGCTCGATCGTTGAAAGCCCGTTTAGAGCCGATACATCGGTGAGCTTAGGACGTTGTCGCAGTATTACCTTCCGAACAACAAAGAATTCCACAAGAGCATGTTTACTCTTTACCTAGTTTTCTGTTATTGTTTTGGTATGTTTGTTTGCGGTAAACACTTTAATGATATAATATCCATCGTTAATTCTAAAAAAAACTCTTTGTTAGGGTTTTTTCTATGAGACATAGTTGTCGTACATATCTAAAGCATGGCCATGGTTATGTTTCTAACTTCTTTACATCTTCTTTCTTGCACCTCTCTTTTGAGTTATGCGAAAGCTTTTTCTGTTATGGTTCATTTCGAACCGCTAGTCGTCGCAACGTTATCTTCTTCCCACCACCAACGACGCGTGTTCCGATCATGGATTTCGTCTGGATCACCTCGGCCTCGACCAACCTTACCGCCTTGGAGTCCCGCGGCCGCCCTGGCTCGGAGCATCGACCCTGATCAATCCACCGACATGATTGTTGCCTTCACCGCTGGTCTTGTCCTCTCGCAGCCTAATGTGGTGCAACACACGCCATCTGTGCCGCCACAGGCGCGTTCTCCTCCCTGGCCTCCACCACCGCACCCTTTGAAGCCGCCGCCGTCGTTGCTGAAGCCATTGTCGTCGCCCCGACCACCGCCTCTCGCCTGGCATACGCCTCCGCCCCCTCCTCGATCTCTCTATCGATTATGGATTTGGCTAATCGAATGAGTTTTTTTATACCTAATCTTGACATCAATGATCGCAGGTATGAAGGATACACCTTGAGCAGCGATTATTGGGTTTGTGGATGAATGAAAGGGATAGCTCTGCCTTCCTTGGAAGCCGTTGTTAGCAGGTTCGATCGTATTTTACAGAATATACAACAGTTGGGCCAGACCTTGAGCAGCAGACATCAGATTCATTGTTGTTTCTTTTTTATTCGCCTTTATGGCACCCCAACAAACCCCATGTGTCGGTTCTTTTGTCACAGAGTTATGCGTAGACAGACTTTGGGGCTCGATACCAAGCAATAGCTCTTGTATTATGGTTAGGGGTTTCCCTGATATATATACTTGTTTATCAGTTAAAATCTATATAATGAAGTTGTACCTTCTAGTAAAAAAAAAAGGTAAAAGATTTATATAAAAAAAAGAACATTCTAAACTGACTGAAAAAAGAATATGACTCCTCGATGTGATTAACTCCGTGTATATATGTTCATGTAACTTCTGCAATCCAACCAATTCAATATTAGACGAGCTGGTGATGAATCTTGGAGGGCGCTCTTCCTTCCTCACAAACACAACTTGACGGTTAGGGTTTTGTGAGAGCTTAAAGACGGTGTGATCATTGAAGTATTATATAGACCCGACCAACACAAACGTGTTTATAAAGTTCATTCCCGGCAAATACCAAGGTGTTTATAAAGTTTAATTTTTTTTAGAAAAGATTAAGTTTTTATTTAATCAAATCCAAAATGAAAAAAAACATAGTCAAAGGATAAACTCGATATAAATCGAGATAACAGTCGGAGTCTCCCATTTGAATCAATACAGGTGATCCGACACATTTGACTGAAAAAGAAAAAGAATTCTACACATTATAGTATTATAGATTCGACAACTGAAGATACGCACGATTAAACAATACCAAAGAGCTAAATCCCGCAAAGGGTAGTTGTCTCGGTTTGCTGGAAGACGGTTCCTAACCCATGGTGAAGAGGCCGGAAAAAATCGCTTGTTTCTGGGCCCAACGGATTTCCACTCGCATTAGGACCCTAATTCTGAGGGTCATGGTCCTTGTCGATGTAGAGAGACAGTCATTGACAGGTCGGGATCTCCTTAGCCTAACAGTGATGGCGACACCGGGTAATACCAAAAAAGGTCCAAGGTATCATGGGATCGACGATAGAGCAGATCAGGGGCAATTCCAAGGTAGACTGACAAGGGGGAACATAATCGTCCGAGTTCGAGAAGCTTGACTGTTGAGAGCGGGAGGCAGGGAGAATCGTGCACCGATGTGTCGACTCTAAAAAAAAACCAAAAAGGTGGTGGAACTATCCTGACCCACATGGAGGCGGCCACAATATTGGCCCATATGAAAGCAGCCACGACATCGGCCCACATGAAGGCAACCAATACCACCACTTGGAGGCGACCACTAAAAACCTAGACGAAACAGCACCATTGGAACAATAAATCACCAAAGAACGGGAGAGATGGACAGTCGCCTCGGCTAGCCACGTCAAGGGGCAAAACTTGGGACCCTGATGCCGTCTTACCAGATCTGACAAGATAGGTCTAGGAGCCGTCACCACACCACCAGGGATAGCGGTGGCTGTTATTGCCGGACCGAGCCAAAAAGCAACTCGTCGAGGTCTGATCAAGCTAGAGACAAAGGGGGAGGGGGGCTCCAACGAGAGGTCGACAGTGGTGGAGGATAACCATGGTCTAGGAGCACCAAGCGAGTTCCTGTCCTAGCCACCCTATTTGGTCCCGACGAGTTGGGCGTGAAACGAGCCAGCCCAAGCGACGCCGATTCAGAGACATATGAAGAGGAGGAGCTCTGATGGGGCACAGTTGAAGAAGCATTAGAGAACGGAGAAGGTCGAGCAATGTGAAGCACTGATGGACTTGTTGGGAAAGGGATAGACGAAGCTAGCAAAGACAGGCCCAAGGAGCCACCACACACCACACCCATCCGCATGACCGGAGAGGAAGGAAGCCTCAGCATTATGGGGTGGCGTGGCAAGACGAGCAGAGGTCGAGATGAGCCATAGTCAAGGTAAGACGGATCTTTCCAAGCAAAAACACAACACGAAGCCAAGGGGGAAGGCTGGACCAAGATTGGGATAAGAGGAGAAGCTACCCACCGACCTCCAAAAGTAGGAGGCCGTCGATGGTTGCAGGGACCAAAGGAGGAGAGGTAACAATTGTTGAGAGAGTTAACTCTCTAGGTTTTTTTTTCCAGCTTGTAATGTTCATTGTTAGTCATGAATGAATAGTGTGAGTAAGATATGTTTTTTTTTTGTGAAAAGAGCAGTGGTGTCTAGCCTTAGATTTTTGTTCAATCCAACGACAACGGTGCAAATGCGAGTAGGAGAGAACACTATGTGAGGACGATGGGCACAAATTTCAAAGGAGATGTGCCCTCCTCAACTAGAGCTTCCATCCATTGAGGCAGCGAAGTCCAATACTCACATATCTGGTGGTGACGTCATGGGAAGAGTACCATTATGGACTCAGGTGGTAGTGACATTGTGATCGGTAACCCCTATTTCATTGTAAAGAAAATGTCAGTTGAAACGAAAATGACAACATCCCTGGTAAGCCTGATTAGCACCGATAATCTCCTACGGGATATGTGGCCATAATTTCTGGTGGCGGAGGCTCGGGGTTGGGATTCATTTTCGTCGTGAGGAAGGAATGACTCACACTTCATTGTATGTCCGTGTCTCCAAGCTCCTTAATTAGCAGTGGGTGGAACTGCTAGAATATTAATATCAACGTGACCAGGGTTTTTATGAACTAGTGCAACTAGAGAGGCTGATGTGGAGGACACCGACGCCACGACTAGGAAGGGTTGTCGATATGGAGTTTGTAGCCACCCACCATCTTTACCGATTGATGGCGCATTGACCATAGATCAATAACATTTAGGGATCAACTTTATGGAGATCACGAGCCTGACTTGCTACTTACAATTTGTTGTGGTATGGGAAACACGACTCAGTCTCCTACCGTAAAATGAGATCTTTCAATTTTTTTGGGTTTCAGTATGGTTTCATGTCATCAACCTCCTTAGTGGAGATAGGAAGTGACATGTGAGAATCCATATCAGACATACCTTGAGGGTTCACTAGGAGACTAATATCGTCGTGACCAGGTTTTCATGGTATTGGTGCAACAAGTGAGGGGCAGGAAGCTTCCTCGCCTACTCGAATGATGATCTTAAGGGCGAGTGACTGAGTTAATACTTCCCAGTCATCATGCCTAGGCTTGAGCTGAGTCCACCAAATATCATTTTATCTTTTGTCAAGCTGGATGATTTTCCGCATACTCTTGATTCATATGGACATCACTTATATCCAACGGAGGACATTAGAGGTTGTAAACACAAGAGAAAGATAGTCCAATTAAGCCTAACCGGATCAGTTAGGATAGGAGTCAAGCCTCTTACTTAGTTATCCATTGAATACTCCAAAGAGGTCCTCACTCACTTGGTATCGTTCGAAAAACAGATGATTTAAATCTATCATAATATACAAGTTGATCATCAGACTTTATACTTGAATACTAATGGAAATTACCGAAATATCCGCGAACACTAGTTTCTTGTAGTTCTAGGTAAATATCAAAATATCTTTGGAAACTATCATATACTATCGAGGATGGTTCGTCAGATAGGTTTTCACACTAATCTTCTTTGTTGGGACATAGTTCAAAATAACTGTACTCAAACTTTATAAATATAAATATCGAGAGCGATGATAAAACAGTATCATATGTATCGAGAGTGCAAAAGGGAATAAAGTTGAGAGCATTCAAACAAGAGAGTGATTTCTTCTAGATGCAATGAAAAATCATTTTTAAAATTCTATAAAAACAAGTTTAAGTAAGGATATTTATTTTATCTTTTGATAAAAATAGACATTTTTTATAATTAAAATATAATATGAGATATTTATTTAAATTTAAGTAATTGTAGCATATATTTTACCAAAGCGGTAATGCTCTCTATTAGGGTTTTGAAGTTCCACCGCTTTCGGACTCTACACCCCTTCCACACCATCGTCGACGTCGATCCTGTGGTCCTACTCGTCTGGCTCATGTCACAACCCCCTACCATCAAACCTCCCATCTCTGCCATCTCCCTAGGAGATTTCCCGAACACTATCCCTGTCTATAGCATCTGCTCGGGTACCAACCTCTCTACACAACACATACCATTCATCATCTTATGCAACACCAGTGAACGAATCCTACCATACAACCCTTTGTTCAACCCTCGCTCTTGAACACACTGTCTCCGACCATGCTTGTAGAGTTCAATCATGCTCCATAGTCGATCTCCATCAACCATGGGTATGGTGACCACACCTGAAAATGGTATCAATCTCTGTAGTGACCTCAACACTCGTCGCCCTCCTAGGCTACCGCTGGATGGATTGAAGAATGGAGACAAGCCCGCTCTTGGCCCAAACAATCAAGCGAGGTTTGCTATGTAGCCTTGCCAGGTCAAATGAGGCGCATGTGGGGAAGCGGGACGTTGAGGAGGAGAAGCGTCCTGCCCCATCATGATTGGCTGTTGTTGATCCTCCTCATCCACTAATCTCAAAGCTCCCTCCCTGAACCACGCGCATCATCCAGACAGTTAATGAGTCTCATGCGAGGCTCCACAAGCATTTATGCTTATAAGATTGGCTTCGGGGAGAGTTGAGATTGGTTTTCCTGCTTTATATTTTTGTTACCTTTCGATTAATAAATGAATATTTCAATATAACCGATAATGTTTTAGTTATGATTAGAGGATTAGATATAAGATTATCGACGAATGATTCACACTCCCATTATTTTTCTTCATATTAGCTTTGAATTTCAATAAAATTATTCCTTTCGCTCAAAAAAAGAAAGTAACCTTAGCACGTACCTTCTCATGTTTTCAATCTAAAATGATTATCATACAGATAAAAATATTAAAATTAAACCAAGAACAAATTTTGGTATTCATGTATATATAACAAAAGAAAGAAGTAGGATGTACCCGAATTGAGCGACCGTTTAACTTAGATATGTGTGTTTTTACTATTTTGGCAAATATTTGTAGTTGTTTTTTGTGTGCTGAATTTAATACATATACATGATTTATAAGGTTTAGTAGTGATGATGATGTCGAAGTACATGCATTTGAAATACGAGTAATGATATGATGAAAGGAACAAGCAATTCCTTCATCATGAAAGAAAAAAATAAATATATAATGTCAGCCAACTAATAATAAAAATAATATTATATATTACAAGTTTGTTGGGAGAGAATGGAGAAATGACTGCAATTTGAGCCTCTCTCTTCTTCTCCCTTTTCTCTCTGCACTTGTTCTCTCTCTCTCTCCTTATAAGTTATACCTTTCTTCTTCGTCTTCACTGTTTCCATGTCTTTCTCCTCCTCCTCCTCTATCTTCACATCCTTGTATTTTTAATTGCCTCTCTCCACTTGCTCACTCTCCTTTTGTATATGTATATTATCCAAAACCCAACAATAATTTTAGTTTAATTCTAATCTTGTTTAAGTTTGAGTCCCTTTTATTAATATTTTGCCTAGTTTTCAGCTTAAGTTTGGATTTGGATGCAAGTATGGCGGGCTTGGATTTAGGCACGGCTTCCCGTTATGTGCACCAGCAGCAGCAGCTCCTGAGAGGCGACTTGCACCGCCAATCCGATCAAGAAGCCACCAACATCAGGCCTCATCTCTTCTCCTCCTCCTCCGAGGAAGACCACAACCACCACGGCGGCCTCGACCTCATCGCCGCCAACGCCTCTGATGGGGACATCGTCGCCCGGCGCCCCAGGGGGCGCCCCCCCGGCTCCAAGAACAAGCCGAAGCCCCCCGTCATCATCACCCGCGAGAGCGCCAACACTCTCCGCGCCCACATCCTCGAGGTCTCCACCGGCTCCGACGTCTTCGACTCCGTCGCCACCTACGCCCGCCGCCGCCAGCGCGGCATCTGCATCCTCTCCGGCTCCGGCACCGTCACCAACGTCACCCTCCGCCAGCCCGCCGCGGCCGGCTCCGTGGTCACCCTCCACGGAAGGTTCGAGATACTCTCCCTGACCGGGTCCTTCCTCCCTCCCCCCGCCCCTCCCGGCGCCACCAGCCTCACGATCTTCCTGGCCGGCGGGCAGGGGCAGGTCGTGGGGGGGAATGTGGTCGGGGAGCTGACGGCCGCCGGGCCCGTGATTGTGATCGCGTCCTCGTTTACAAATGTGGCCTACGAGAGACTGCCGCTGGACGAGGAGGACCAGATGCAGCAGCCGCCTGCCTCACAAGGAGGCGGCTTCCCCGACCCGTCTTCCGGCCTGCCCTTCTTTAATTTGCCGGTCAACATGCCCAATATGGCCTCCGATGGCTGGACCGGACCTCGCCCTTCCGGTCCCTTTTAGATCAAGAAATTGTTTTGTTTTGTTCATAGTGTTGATGAGATCGATCTGTATCGGACCGGACGGAGATTGAAGATGACAACTACTTGATCTTGAAGCTTACACAAAGGTTAGGAAAACCTAGCTATATCTATATATGGAGAGGTCAATTTCTTGTTATTACTATCAATTAGGTTTTCTATTTTCTTCTTCCTCCTCTCCTCCTCCTAGCTGTATGGTAATTTCATATATATATATATCTTCATCTGGGATATTTGGTTAATGATTATGGAAATTTAACTCTCTTAATTTGTCTTTCTCTGTGATCTTTAGAAATTATATTTTCTTTACTAGCCAGTAGAATTGTACTTGAAACATCTCTTCCTCAGTTTCCTCAAATAATACTTGTCTGGGATTGTACGTGTGTGTTTGTGTTATTGCAATGTTTTCAGGAAATTAAGGTTCATGGGTACAGTATAAACTGAGTGTGTCTCTAAATGGGATTCTTGTTGGTTTTCTATACACATTATTAATACTAATATTTCTTTTCTTCATAACTATTATTTCGGGAATGAGCTTCAACCTATTTTCTATTAATTGTTCTCAGATTAAATGAATAGACTATATGTTTGTGGCACTGTTAAATTAGAACTGTTCCTAACTTTTTCTAATACAAATACAACATATCACTAGTTTATTTAAGGATCATCAACTCGTGCATGTGTAAATATATATTACTTCTCCTTCACTCTTTCAGTTAATTTGTTTACAATTGATAGAAACAAAATGAGCATATGTTCTTTGTCACTCAAATTAATTAATTAATTACTGGTTTTGATAATAAAGTTCTTGAGTATTTAATTTATGAAAATGTAAACAATTCAGCTTGCAAGAAATGTTGATTGTGTGGTAATCTACTCAGATCCAACATTACAAGTTGGTTGTATACAAAGAATTAATACAATATTATTACATTATCATATGTGCATAGTATTGCCTGGTTTTCATGAACTCTAATTTATATATTCATGGTTGGGACTAAGTATTTTATATCATTTATTGTGAAATAGTTCTATTTTAGTATTTTGTTCAGTAACTAAAATACTCATCTTCCTTCTTAGCCGATTCTAATTTCTTACTAATACTCATAGCTCAAGTTTATCCTACTATTTCTGATCTGGTGATAGGCAGAGGCAGAGTGAGTAGTAGCTTTTTTTTTTTGAGTAAAAATGTAATTCGTATTCTATTAAAGAGAGTTAATACATAGCATGAATCGAAAATAGTCTCTTAATATTAAAGATTTATTTATTATTTTTGTCTAACTGGATAGCTGCCTGCATAAGTTATAGATCATGAACTTCAACATATCTGTGATGTTAACTAGATTTAAGAATTCAGTCTCTTTGCAGAAAAGAAAAGGAAAAAAGGAACTCATCTCCTCTATACTTTCTTATAATTAATTGACTCATGAGGGAGCATTAATTATATCACTAAACATTGGGCATGTACTTCCTTCTATGGAATCTAGTGTCTAAATTCTATTGGTTCATTTGTTTAAAAACTAAAAAAAGCATCATGTTTGTAAATTACGCATTTATACATCCAGATGCAAAATAAAAAAAGGTGACTAATAATCCCCTATTCATAAATCTTGTAACGAACTTTGAAACAATTCCGGTTTTGAGATGCAAAATGAAATACAATAATAAAGACTAAGACTATCATACCCAAATGAAAAGTTCTACATAAGATGGTGTCTAAACGATACTTGATCTCATGGTAAGGACTCGTTTGAAGAGAGGAGCGCGATCGTACAGAACTTTCAATAGAAGATGGGAGAATCCGAGTTGTCTTCGGGGTCCCTTCTCGTCTTAGGGCTCCGAAGCTCTTCTCACAAATCATTGGAGTTGGCCAGGTTGTTTATCAGCCCTCGCCTGCTCTTCTAGTGGTTCCTCTCCAGTGGCCCTCTTTTTGACCACATTCTCTCCCGGGATAATCACTAATGGGTAAGAGGATCCCGCCCCAGGGTCCACAACTCGATCCTAAGTCGTACCCGACCATCCTGCCTGTGGGTTAGGTACGATGTTCAGTGTTACAAGGGACTCTATCACTAGATGAGATGGTGGATTTAGTAGGATGTTCGGTATTACATGTTCAAATCCTGGTGGACACTCCATCACGGGAGGTTTAACCCAGTCAGCAGTGGATGAACTAGACACCCATTTAAGGGGTAGCCAAGAAAGGTATTGTGAAGGATGGTTGGGGACTGAATGTTAAATCATAGAAGGGGCTTTGGGGAAGAAAGAGAGTTCATTGGAATTGAGGGGGGCCCATGGACCCCCCAATCCCCCTCTGTTTCCGCCACTGCCAGTCAGTCGTAGAGTTGTGTCCAAACGTATCAACTTTCTCTACAGCCAGGGACAAGTCGAATCTTGGTACTCCCAGATTCTCACTATCACAGTCCCACACTACATGGCCAATCTGACCGCAATTAAAACAAAATAAAGGCAACCGCCCATAGGTGATGCTTACTCTTATCGGTTGATAGAATTCCTTAAAGCAGAGCACTGTTGACCGGCGGAGCGGGCGATCCAGAGGCCTTCAGAATCGGATTCTAATCTTATCTCCGTAGTAGAAACCCCACTAATCGCATATGACTCGCACACAGTCCCCTAGAGGGTTGCCGATTGGGGTTCCTTAGCCCGGGTCATAACCACCGACATGACCCCTAGCCTGAACCCACAGGTGGATCCGATCTCGGCAGAGAAGCGCAATACATAATGGGTCCTTTAGATCCCCCAAAATTAGCAACGCTTTTTGGAACCACCAAGGTTCTTCCTCCCGAACCCAATCTTTTGCCTCCGGGGAGCTAAAATAGAATGAAACGCCTTTGGCCCCATTTCTTTGACTACTAGACCTATAACTGAATGCTCCCAAGCCTTGGTGATGACTTTAAGCATTATGAGTTTCTTGAATGTGCGTTATGTCAATAACCTACCCACCATGCCAAACCGTCGGCATGCTAGAGCCTCGGTGGCTATATGAATATCGAACGACATCTCAGTGACGGCATCCTCGACCACATCCAAGTTGCATGTTGACACCCCTTCCTAGAGACTATCTAGCGCCGATAAAGACGATGTCGTGATCAGATGCGACATCGATGAAGGCTGTGAAAGAGGGAGCTATCACCAAAAAGAACGTTAGTACTCATTCGGAAGGAGCAGTACCCATCGGTGGATCCCAATGCAGAAGGGGAACAATAGGGAACATCGCGATCCGTGGTGGATCGGGACTACCACCCAGGTTGACTAGATTCCGAGAGAGGGTCAAAGGAGCCCCTCCCGAAACCCTAGTTTTACGTGCAATAGCCAGTTTGGGAGCACGTGTTTGACGCGTTACGTCTATCAGAGAAGCTGGTAGGGCTTGACCAGACGCAAAGCATGCCACAACAATTGACGATGTGGGTGGAGGAAAAAGAGGCGGAAGGATTGGGGCTGCAACAAAGTGGCTACAGAGGGTTGATCGACACCGTGATGGATGTTGTGGGTACAAGCACCATGTCCATCGGCAATGAGGTTTGAAAAGCCTTTCGAGTTCTCTTTGGTTTTATATACGCTGAGGAGGGACAAGGAGGCATGGGCGGGGAGGTCACCATTGGTGGCGTGGGGGTCGAGGAAGGCAGAAAGGTCACGGGAAGGACAATAACACCGATCAGTTGAGAAGTTGGTGCCATCTGAGACTAGAACAAAAGTCTAAGGTTCGATGGAAGATAAAACGAATCCTCTAGGGTTTAACTTGACCTTTTTATTGGTGATCTTAAGTTGTTGTAATGCGATATATTCATTTTAACTAACAATTAACCTAGAAGAAGTGTCATATCGATCATCAAACATATACCTTTGTTTCTCACTCAACTTGGATATTTGGTTGTCACTTGGATTTCAATTAATATGCCAGTCAAGATAGTATTCTTGTTTATACCAATGATATTTTGATTTGAAAAGCTCTTCGTATTCTCAAAGGTACTACATAAGCATATATAAATTTTCGTAAACTTAACTGGGAATTTGATACCTTGAAAGCAGCTTTCTTAGGACATATATGCTCATTAATTTGTAGTGATTGTTGAAGCCACTTGACCTCATGGAAGAGTTTTAAATCATGACATTATTCTACATAACTGCTTACACTATTTTGCGGCTTGTTGATGATGAACTCAATTTTTCATTTTTGCAAAAGATAACCTTGAAAATTAGTTAGGTCATAAAGATCTTATTAGCCCAACCACACTTGCATAATTAATGTTTAAAGAGTAGTGGGAACTATTATTATAGAAGACAGTCACACATGTATTTCATTCATTTAGTTTAATCTATAGCTTTTTATTCCAAATTGTCTCCCTTTTATAGATGACAGGGTGAGCAGGAGTGGCTGAATGTTTGGATACCTGTTTGACGACCGAAATTCAACTCATAATAACTATATATGTTGTACAACATTTTTTTTTGTAGATGAACAAAGTGTTTAAATAAGAAAATGTTGTCCTAATTATCATTGAACCCGAGTGAGTATCAATGATTAAAGTTTAAACCAGAAAAGGGTAGCTTATCTGTAACGTATGGGCAAATAATTAAGAACTTTTTTAAATCTACCCATAAAAATTAGAATAAAGAAGGATATATAGAGGGAAATTTGGTTAAATATGCTCCAAAATGTATCAAATTGATTTATATTTTAAAATTGAAAAACTATGCTTTTAAACATCTTAAACCCAAAAATACTCTTATATCACAAAATATGATTTGTTGCTCTTGTCGCAGAGGCCTACTATTCCCTATGGTGGAAGAACATAATTATATAGGGCGAAGAAGAAGTTTGGAGAAGCCACAACAAAGGTTTCTTTTCCGTCGACCATGACAAATAATCAAAGTGACAACGACGGTGAAGAAGACTCAGAGCTCATGTTCGGCAAGAATTTTCTTCACAATGTGTTCATTGAAGAGGGTATCGAGTCAGAGCTCAAGAGGCTGCACAATCTCGTCAAACCTCCGAGGTTTCTGCTAATCTTCAAGGAGGAGACAGTTTGGAGGCCGAGAGCGTCAAGTGAGAACTAGAAGCTTTGTCTTTTTCCCCAACAACACACATAACACCACCCATCCCATAGTCTACTGTAGGTGTTTGTCGTTACAAAGTAGTGAATGTTGTGCAGGTATATGAAATAGGGGCAAAACTAAGTAGACAGTGTGCTTATACATATATATACCCCGTGATCTTAACAAATCCAATAGAAAGAAAGAAAGAGATTCATTGTGCTTATGCATATAGATCGCCCAGTAGACAGTGTTAGTTATTGATGAAAACACCTAAACTAAAGTTCAAACAAAATCATCTTCACATGAATCACTTGTGACATTAAATTCATATAAAAGTTGGTACTAAAGATAATTGCAAAAAAATGCAGATAACAAAACAAAGTAACAAGTTTCATTCAAGATCAAAAGGTACATTTAAGTCTTTAACAAAACAAGATGCTCATTAACATAAAAGAGCAAAATGTCCATCTGCCTAAACTGATTCATAATAGTGTTCATGGAAAGAGGAATAAATTAAGACACAAACGCTACTTCTCTCACCAGTAACAATGAAATAATGTCTATGGACTGCATCATAGTACAATAATCATTACATGAGCCATATTTTGTCCGTTTGAACTATGAAGGAACTGTGAGCTACATACACGGATGCAACTAATGCAAAGATGTTATTTCGTATTAAGTTAAATTTCAACATCATGATCTCAATATTTTAATAAACGAACAACAAAACAGAAGCAAACGAATACGTGAAAAAATGAACAAAACTTTCTATTGCAGCTTTTAAGAAAACCCCAAAGAGGATTTTGAAGGATCTATATATGCAGGTGTGAAGCTTAGGCAAGAACCCTTGGTTGTTGTCGAAAAAGGGAGTGTTTGAATGTTGGGTATTCTGTCCTCTCTGCAATGGCTTCATTTTGTACCACATAAACTTTCTCCCTTTTAATATGCATTGATCAAATTCATTAATGAATCATTTACTCGGACCTCTCCACATAAACCCATATCTCTGCATTCTCTTTCGTCTCCTCCTTGATGGTGAACAGAAACCTCAGAGGTCCAGAGAGATTGTGCAGCCTTTAGAGCTCCGACTCGATATCTCATATGGTCCGGAGAGATTTTCTGAGTCTCTTCCCACGAAAGAGGGAGAAGAAATTTTTTCTGTATCTTATGTCGTCTTCTTCTTAGCCCTTTGTGTTTATGATTTTGTTCTTCCACCATATGAGATAGGAGAGTTCTGCAACGAGAGAAATCAAGAGCATCCAAAAATCATATTTTGTGATATGAGGGTATTTTTGTCTTTAAGATGTTTAAAAGCATGGTTTCCCAATTTTAAAATATAGGAGCATATTAAACCAATTTGATACATTTTCAAGCATATTTAACCAAATTTCCCTATATATAAGTGTGTTATAGTATAGTATTTAATGTACATGTTTGTTTCAAAAAAATTTAATGTACATGTTAAGTATAAAACGTGGTATTTTATTTTTTAAGCTCTCCAAAATAAACCTCCCAGAGGTTACTATCGAAACCTAGCAGGTTTCAGCCGCCGCCGCCCTCATCTCTCCTCTCCAACCACTGTCGACGGCCTGTCTCTGCCCCTCCATCGCAACTGGCCCCTCTCCAACCACCGGCGCCCAGTAACGTTCGTCCACAGCGCTCGTGACTCATCGCCGACTGCGGTGCCGGGACAACCTTCGCCGCCACCAGATCTCCCTCACCTCCTCCGTGACCATTTCCGATCCCCCGATGATGGATCACCCTCCCCCTCGTTGTGCTAAGCCGGAAATGACCAAATCCGGCCAGATCCGATCGCATGCAGAGGTCGCCCGTGGCCTCGGGACCTCCGTACTGCACCCGGCTCGCAACGCCACCGAGTTTCCGCCGCTCTCTGCCCCGGCATCTCCGCCCCCTCGTCAGCAGCCACCCAAGACGACGGATCCGAAGGACAAGTCGGGCTCGTCCTCGCACGATCTGACGGCCCTCTCGGGTCTGACCTCGCCCACCGAGCCGCCCCAGATCGCTGCGGTGTGACTGACCTGGCGGGACTCTGTCCGTCCTACCCCGGCCTGTCATCAACGCCGAGGGAGGTCTACCGGGACATGATCACTCTCCCCCGGCCAGTCCAATCTCCGACGAATATCCACCGCCCTCTTTCGTCCGAGGCGGGACGAACTGCTACCACCATTACCCCGAGGGTTGGCCGGCCATCAGGGACAGGTTTGGAGACTTAGCCACCTCGCATCTCCCCGATCCCGGACTGGGAAGACGAGGATGAGGAACTGGTGGTTTCGGACGAGGGGATCCCTTTGTTTACCTCGGGATCATATGAATTCTCCTTGGCAGCAAGGGTTGCAGGTGACGGCTCGCACAATCAGCACATCGTCTGCGGGATGATGCTGAAGAAATGGAAGGTTACGGGGATCAGTGTTGAATTCCTGACCCCCACCGTCACGGGTTATCATTTCCCGTCCGCACGGACTATGGAAGACATCCGTCACAGGGGTCCCTGGAGTTTTAAGGGATTCCCCCTCCTCTTTGAACCGCTCCGGCGTTTTGAGCGGCCGGAAGGCATCAGCTTCAATCATGTGGAACTTGGAGTCAGGGCACTGAATGTCCCGGGAGGAGCGAGGAATGCCTACATTCGAGGTCTTCTGGCGAGCAGTATAGGCACCCAAGTCCTATCGGCCCCTATCCCAACGGTCCGACGGGAGGACATGCATCTCTGGATGCGAGTCCGTATGGAGCTGTCCCGCCCACTACGACGGAGGACCAAACTCCGTTTCTCAGGTACCGATTCCTTCACTATGATTGACCTACAATATGAGAGGGTGGTGGACTTTTGTCGCAGGTGTGGTATGTTGACACACAGGCTACCGAACTATCAGACGCTGCTCCAAGGAATTGGTCGGGAGGAGGGCCGCTATGATAGGTCTATCCTGGTCCCCCGGGACTTGGATGTAGACCAGCTGATCCATAGGGTTTGGGAGACCCCTCTCCCAGCTTCACACCCGACGATCACCTACCTTCTGAGCGATCTCACTCTGAACCCTATGATCCGCTCTAGGGAGATAACCATGGAGGCTGAGTCGTCCAATGCAGGCAGTCTGAAGCCTGACCTTCTGGCTAACATCCACTATGCCGATGGTCCCGCGACCGGAGCTCCTCCTGGATTCAATGCGATGATGAGGAAGGAAGAAGAGCCAGAGCCACGGGGCTACCCAGCGGATCTTCAGGGGAGTCTAGGCATAGGAGGCCCCAGCAGGGGCAAAGGGAAGAAGACCATCTTGAAGACCAGAAGTGGATCGCAGTATGCTCGCCCACCGGAGACCAAGAAGCGCAAGGGGGATCTGGATACCCACCAACAGCCTTGGGAGCTGCTATTTCGAGGGGAGGTCCAAGCAGATGGAGCGGAGGTCCAGAGGCCTCCGATGGAGGAATGATCGGCCCCAACAGGGGTGGGAGGCGTCGTCATCAGCCTATACCCACAGACCCGGGACAGCCAATGCTGGGAGGTCCCGGGCAGCCTACACTATCAGCACCAATCACTTTACTTTACTGCTATTTCTGTTATGTTCTTTGGGACTATGTTTTTTTTGTTGGTTTTGGACATTGCTTTATTTCCCCCCGTTATGTTGAAACGGCGGTAGGGGGTTATCTTGAGTTTGCCCACAAGTTCAAGTGGGTTAAAATTATGGGTCCATGAGCGCCGGGCTTGCTACGGTCGGCCCGGACAAACATCTGGAACCCGAGACGGTCACGCCTCACCTTGTCTGATTGCCAGTTGGCATTAATGAAATTGCCGGCTACCCGTTTCAAAAAAAAAAGTATAAAACGTGGTGCTTGCATATGCATGTGAGGTTGAATGTATTGTTAAGTTTGTTCATCTGCTACGTTTTACATTTTAACCTAATTGCAAGTTAGTTAGATACTTGTGTTCAAAATATAGTAGCAACTAGGAAATGCGCTACCCTCTTCTTCTGCGATTAGGGTTTTAAGCGAATACAGCAACAGCCAAGTTCTCCAACTCCAGCAGCTACCACATGTCCAGCAACAGAAATCTGTTACGTGTCTCAATGTAGTAATGAAGTTATTCATAATCTAACTCAATTAATAGTTTTTTATAGTTCGCTTATTCAAGAGTGGGATGCTTTTGTTCACCCTTGTCATAAAGCATGACCGTTGGTCTTTGTATAATTTCACCTTTCTTTCAAAAAAAAAAAAAAAACCACCTTGTTAGATAGAGGAGAAAATGTTCCGGATCCAAGAAAAATGAAGTGTTCAAATCTCTTTGTCAAGCACTAAAGCCTTTACAACACGAATAAAAAAATTCAATCCAAATAATCATATACACACATAACAGAACTTGACTAGAATGCAAATGAGGGCTTTTGCTCAACTTGGCAGATCAATAATGCCTCTCCAAGCAAGTTTTAAATCATCTCCCCTCCTAGGATTTCTCCTGTTCAAGTGTTACATGAACATTACATGTTTCTAGCACCTAATCTCGTATGATCCAGCTTTAGTGATGTAACGGACCCACTCAACGGTATTATATCCGCTCTTTTCCCATACCTGCAGAAAGCCACAAAAATTTAAAACACGCATCGACACAAAAAAGAAATGCAATAATGAGGTCGGTACAAGTACCTTGAGGAAACGGACTCGTAGGCCAGAGGCTGTAAACATGGGAACCTGCAGAACAGATGGTTGATTAGGTAGCAAGTTGTACAAGTAATACCTCTACTGGTTCATAAGCATACATAACCTGATGAAACCAAATTACTGAAGGTACAATAAGTCAATCGATTAGGCACCTGAAACTCCATCTGAATTGGTGGCCGTGTCAAAGATTTCTTTTCTACTATAGTAGAAATCAACTCAACTTCTGCACTCATGGTAGTTTCAGTTTGTCCAGGAAACTTCCTAATCCTACAAAGATACGCAGAATGCCAGAAGTGAGTCACACTGCCTAAGATAGATGATCGACTATATAATGAAAGTTTACAGGAACAGAAGTATGGCATGAACGATAAATTGGTTATTAGATGATTGACTATGGAATGAGAACTTGCAGGAAACAAATTATGACATGAATACAAACTGGTTCTTGAACTTAGATATTCCCTAGCTAAATAGGAAAAACAATTGTATGGGGTAAGGTATAGATAGATTTGTGTGAAAAATTAAGATGCAGATATAGAGGATAAACTTTCAGCAATATATAAAATAGTAAATCAGTTATACTCACTTCCAAACCAAACAATCAAGCGATGCATTGTACTTTGCACGACCTGATGTCACTTGGAAGCTAGTTTTTGCTGTTTGTTTTGGCACTGGAACCTTAATGACAACCCCAAGAGCAAACATTTTCGCCCCGAAGACACTCTTGATCTGTGAAATTATGATGAATAATTAACTGACTAACTCCAAACATTGACGTCCACAAACTATGACTCACAAAATGCAACAAACCTTGACATTCACTTCCATGCGTGTCCGACCAAGTTCCTTGATTGTTGGCAACACTCGGAATGGAAGATTTACACCCTCAGTGATACGATATCTACGCCAAATAATTAAAAGGTAATTTCATCAAACTTACAATGGTAAAATACAGCATAATTGTTGCCTGCAGAATTGAGTAAACATCAATTTCTTATCTGAGTACTGTTTAAGATATCCAAGACATGTTAAGGAACTCCACAAATAATTGGTTTACAACATTAAGCTGCCACCTCTAATATCCACATTACAAACAATTTCCGTCTCTCATTATACAGAACAAAGTTGTGGAGAGGGGATGGTTTGCTTATAAGTTTTTTTTTTCCTCAGAAGAAATGGGATTTGCTTTGTTTAGAAGTTGACAATAGGCATACACTTGCTAAATATTAAAGTAATAACAGACATGCATACACTCAAAGTAATTTTAGAAACATGCGATTATGCTAGCCTAGTATAATACAAATATGTTATAAATAAGCACTGGGAAAACGTGCAAGAAAAGAAAAACTTACTTCATCAACTCAAATTCACCATCAGGAGGCACAAAACTAACAGTCTTTTCTGAGTTGAACCTTGTTAAATTTACACATTGATGGAAGGTAACATCATCAAGCTCAATAGTTTTACCACTGCATTAGAAACCATTATCAATGACTGAGTTAAACATAAACATTGCTCAGTTTCGAACCAGTATCACATATCCAACAATTTAAAATAAAAGTCTATTTTTTTTCTTCTAATTTCTAACAAATGCCACAAGATCTTCTTGAGGAGAATACATTTAGTTACATGCAAATTAAGTAAAAATGAGATTTTGGATAAGGAAATAAAAAAAGTATACAAAAACATTATATCATAACTGAGAACAATAAGCAAAGCATCATAAAACAGGAAAATATTAAAAGATGTCAGCTAAAATATAATCATCAGGAGAAACATGAAACAGTCGGCAGATGCTATAATGCTAGGCTTGTGGTAAGCTTGCTATTGGTATGTGTAACAGATACAAAAGATATCAAACTTGTTTTAACATCAATCTACACACACAAAAAAAACGAAAAAGTGAAAATTTACACTCGGGAAACATATTTTTGAGCTTCGGAAGGATGTGGAAAGAGAGAGATAAAAGTAAAGGATGGGCTTATCATCTACCTTTTAGCAGGACGTGACTTAAGTTCTGATTCCTTCTCAAGCCCAATTTTATCATTTAAACCCAACTTCAAATCAGGCATTCCAGAAAGGAAGCACTTCATTAGAACCTTCCCCGTCACGTCACAACGCAGAACACTACCTATAATCGCCTAAGTGTTAATAATCACTAAAACAGACAGGTGCTGCAACAACAAAAACTGTAGCTACCAACCTTTGGAAGACATAAGAAGATTGACACTTTCCACGATATCCAGAAATACCTGCAAGAAATAAATGTCAACTTACAGCAAAATCAAGAAAATCTATTGTGCGAGAGAGATAACTTTAATCACCTCATTCTTTTTATAAGCAAGGCCCTCCCTTCGCCATCCAACTGCACCTGTAACTTGCAATGTTGCATTTGGCATTGGTCTGTCTGAGGCCTGTTTCAAATTTACCACATTGTAGAAAAAGATGGTGATACATAATACATTTAATGTAGCAGACACATAAAAGAACCTTTATACTTTCATGTTCATATGTGTTTGAGATCTATAATCCCATCTTAATAAAAGAAATTCAAGACAACTCTTACACACCTTTTGCGTCAGAGAATCATCTGAAATGTATAATGAATAGAAATCCAACCTTAGATGAAAATGGTGAGCGCACTCCTTCCTGGGTAATGTAAAGCTTTAGAATCTCTGGTGAAAGATTTTGTGGGTACCCGAAGTCCATGATTTCTGCCATTAGAATGTAAAGTCCCCACTGATAAGTTGATTGATCACTTATGCTGTTGAAAGTAAATTGGTTTACCCATTCATTTCTCCTAACTTCACTGGTTGAATATATCAACATCAAAACTAACCTATACTACCACTTCTTTCTAAAGAAGTCACATTCTGTAGTAAAGAATTAAGTAATCTAACCTGAAACTTGTTGGTTATCCAAGAGACAAATAGGCAACATGCTTCAGTCAGGTTTCGTTTATATAGGCAAATAAATAAAAAGCATAGCAAAACACAACTACCTTTATGAAATACCCACAAAAACATAACCCCATAGTAAATTTCCACAAACACATAGCCCCAAAGTAAATTTTCAACAGACAAATGACTACTCTTTTGAATTTTCACATATCACAATCATACAAAATAGATAGAAATCATCAAAAATACAAAATCGCCCCGTGGGCTTTCACATAATCATATTAACATTAACAATTTAAAGCATGAGAATGAGTAACTTTTGGATATTATGAAATTTAAAGTCATGTGCAGGTCACGTGACGGACAAAATCGAAAACTTTGATGGTCTCTGTCTATTTTGTATGATGATGACACATGAAAATTCATAAGGGTAGCCATTTGTCCGTGGAAAATTTACTATGGGGTCATGTATCCACGGAAAATTACTATGGAACTATGAGTTTGTGGACAATTCATAAAGGTAATTATGTGCAATTTACCAATAAAAATACTCAATACAAACAAATATGAGTGTGAACTGGAGAGAAATGTATGGTAAATAACGCTTCCCCTAATTATAAATATAAGTAAGTGACATTCTGGGGATGATGACTGGTTCCATTGCCTTCATTACTTTCTTACTATAACGACAGCTGATGCTTATCCCTACACAAATTTTATTTTGTCAACCACATCTTTCTAACTAGATCACAAATGCAGTGAGTACTTCATTCTAACTTTACCTTTTTCTTTACAAGTCAAGTTTATCTTCAAGTATCAAGATTTTCCCATGCATTACCCTTATTAGTTATTTCTAATACCCATGTTCTTATCTTTTGCCTTTATTATTTCCTCTTACTCATTTAACTATTGTAGCATGTACCCACATATATCTTTCCAGCCCAATTCTCAAATCATTTTTAGCAGCGTATACAATAGCTATGCAAATACATCACAATGTAAACATAAGCGTAACACTCTATGTTTGCTTGGAAGAATAAATTGGATTGGTCCACGAATAACATACCATCTAACAGCTCATAGATTAGAACAAAATTATTTCGGATGGCATCTTCATCAAAAGATCCACCAAAATAAGATTTGAACAATGCAACAGCCTGCAAATAAAAAAATAAGGCATCAAGAACCACATAATATAGACTGTTCAGTATATAACAATGAATAAGAACAAAAAAAACTATGATACTAAATGAACCATAGTCCAGCCAAACAATGTGTCATCATTGAGTTTCCAGCTTAAAACCAAGGTTACATCATCAATCCCACAGCTAAAGATTGCTATTAAAGCAGAAAATTTGGAAAATGAGACATCACCGACATTCTAACAGGTTCCCAAAATATTTTAGATTTTCCCTTCATAAGCACTCAACACAACGAGAACTGCAAATAGCAAGGATAAGCCCATCTCAGTTGCAGAAGACACTATAGAATATATCTGGTCTAGCAATCACAAAGGCCGCCATAACACGAGATGATATGTGTATAAATTATAATTTTTAATTGTTCAAGAAGAGAGATGCCACTAACATTATACAAGTTCAATTAAATGCTGCTTAAGCTTTTTGCATGTCAAAACCTATGGATCGAGATGGCTATATTTAGATGTTTGCAGACAAACTCTGTAATAATAAAATGACTCATTCCAGATGTACTGAATGGCTCAGATACTAAATCTAGACGCCGGCTAAAATTAACTAGCTGATAAATGCTGAACATCACAAGTTTTACTTCTTAGGAGCATAACTAAATTCATACAAAAGTGAATGGAAAAATAAGGAACTGAATACCTCAACAACAAACTTGAATGCACAAGCTACATTAGCATTGCTGCTGACGACAATCACTATGTAAACATTGCTGACTCTCATGTAAAAGAATGAGCAGCCTCCAATCTGCCGCACAGGACATGTACCAAGCTCTTTAGTTTGCATTATATGTATACGGAAGGCATCCACCATATTTCCCCTGCATGGATAAACAGATGAATATCTGCACAGCCTAATACACAAACACAGACAACTGACATGGACAGAAATGAAGCACAACTTCAAAAAGAGCAACAGAAACCCACAAATAGTCAACCGAAAATCAATAGCATAGCATCAATGATGTAGAAGGGCATTGACATTGGAACTAACCAAAATTCCTCTCTTTACATGCATAACCTTAAAAGTAAGTTATATGACTTGGCACCATGTGTAGTAGCCATCCACATCACAGAAACCTCTCAACCCAGATGCAAATAAAAGCTTCAGTACCCCAAAGAAAAATGATTTCTTATCAACATTAACCCCAAATCCATCCAATCAACCTCATCCTATTCTGTCTATCAAGCCTATTGTGCTGAAAAATATAAATCCAGCTGCATTACGATCTAAATCTAGAATTTCAAAATGAAAAGCTTAAAAGTACCAAAAGCTGTGGAACCAATGGAGAGTCCAGTTAACTTTAATTGCTCAGTAAGCTGTAGACTGAAACAATCCAGTAATACCCAAAATGCAATAACACAAAATTAATAAATTGTGCATTTAGAACGAGACGACGAATTATTACCGGTAAACCCAGAAATTAGGATAAAAAAAGAGTTGCAGAGATGGAGATTTTACCCGACATCATCGCGATAGAGGCGGTTGATGAGAACGTCGCCTCTCAGATTCAGGAAGTAGACAGCCGAAGCAGCCACCGGCATCTCCGATCCGGTGGAGCGCGTTCCAAGCTAATCAGCCGAGAACCTTCCGGGATCAACGGTTGGGGTCTCAGATCTAGCGTTACGGAAGCCTCCGGAGATCGGAACACCGGCAATTCGGATCAGGAACTGGGCCACAATTTCGCCCGCCGAGGTCGAGTGGGGAAGAGAGTTATACCGAGTCGTACTCGGAGCTATTGGAGGCTGCTAGCACGTGAGTATGTCACGTGCGTTTCGTCAGTCGCCGCCAAAAGCAAATGAAGAGTTATTTATGTATATTTTACCAGACGTGAAACCTAACCAACCTGGACAGTAACCCAAACCTCCCCAAAAGCAGAAGAAGAGTAGATAGATCTTTGAATTTTCTGTATTCGCATTTCCAGCAATTCCGTCGCCGGCGGCGGCGATCTCGGAGGACGTTTTGTGGATGGGGTTGTTCAAGAGGATTGCAGGTTTGTTAGGGTTCTCCAAGGACGACAATCACGAAGAGGACGACGGCGGTGTCACTACCAATACGACCAACGAGCAGCCTCGGAATCGTGTCAAGTTACAGGAAACCGGGCTCCCCCGGAAAGGCTTCGCCGTGCCCGTTCAGGTCGTCGTCGACCGCCCGCAGCTAGCCCCGATTGTCGTGCCTTGCACTTCTGGTGACGGCGGGCTACAGGTTCGTTATTTTACTGTATCCGTTCAGAATATCCTAGTGTCTTTTGTGTTATATTTGAATTATTGTTCAGTCAACGTTTTGTGGATTGGGGTTGATAATGCTAGGATGTCTAGTTTAGCTATGCATATTGGTTATGGTGCCCATATTTGAATCCTCTTAAATTACTAACAGAAAAACTCAATTAAGGATGTTTACTATGGAGTTGACTTCAATTATATGCTATATGCTTCTTCTGATTGGGTTAGTACCGTCTCATTTGTAGCATTTAAGAGAACAAAGTGAGACATTCATGTTCATTTTACTATGCAGCAGCTTACAAATGTCAGTATTGCATTTCCAACTATTTAGTCTGGTTTAAAATCTAGTTTCTGTATATTTAACCGCACACATGGGTGTTTTATGAAGTTACTATTATAATTATGGGGTAAAACCAGGTACTAACTATCGCCGACTTGTACCGTTCAAGAACTTACTGTTGACTTATTAGTCGATCAGATCAGGCCTGTAGACTTAAGGTAATTCCACAAATTAACATTTTCTGCTAGAAATGTCAGAAAACGTTAGGGAAAACTCCAAAAAGTAACAAGTCTACAGGTAGTTTTTTAGTTCAATAGTCATATGACAGTTAGTTCTTGGAGTTTTTTCTAACGTTTTCTGTCATTTCTAATGGAAATTGTTAGTTTGTGTAATTACCTTAAGTCTACAGGCCTGATCTGATCGACTAATAGGTCAACAGCAAGTTCTTGAGATGTACAAGTTGGGGATAGTTAGTACCTGTAGTTTTTCCTATAATTATCTGCTATGTTACTTGTTAAGAACTACTGCATGTAGGGTTGTGTTGTGTGCTAAAGGATGGATGTTTAGGATGTAGAGTTATCATAGTAATTATGGAAATGGTCTATAGCATCCGATTCCATGCCTAACAGTCCAAAAGCAATTTCCAATCTGACTAGGTCTGAGTGTTACTGGATTGGTGATCATTGATGCTTTCACTTTTCATTAGTTTGTTTTGAAATCACGAATAGATGCTGGAAGTGTATATCATGAAATTAGATCTCCCTGTTTTACGTTGAAAGATACTTACTTTTCTTCCTTTTGGGGGTCTGAGTTGTTTAGCTTGAACCGATGGGATGTCATCTTGGGGACTAATTTTATTTCTCATAAGAGGGTGATTTATCCATGTCATATGTTTTCTTTTACTATTATGTGCTAACAGTATCATTTTACATTTTGCTTCTTTCTATTTTTTATTTGAGTTTCCATATTTTGGAGTATTGAACAAGTATGCAATTTAGCTCTTCCAGTATGATAATCTCTCTTTGGTTGATAATAGAGAGCAATTCTGTTTTTATTTTGATAGAATGTATGCATGGCAGTCGCATGATTATTGATGCTTATTGTTGATACATGTCACTATAAAATTCGTATTCGAATCAGCTCGCTCAACTTGACTCTGTGAGTTTGTCCTATACATCATCCTTGCCTATAAGGTGAATGTAGGCGTATTTCCTTAGTTTAGGGATTTTAGGACAGTTCTCCTGATTTTGTTGCAGAATGTAGTTTCCTTTTCTTGATTTGTAAATCAGGAGAAGATATTCTGATTTTAAAAATACTCTTGTGGGTTATCTGTTGGTTTTCATTTTTGTTACCCTGGTAGTTTTTGTTTGGCATGTTTTGTTTGATAAGCTATCATTCTTTCTGTGAAGAATGTATGTTTCTATCTGTCCGATGGACATGTAGGTGTAATCTGATTGGATAGAATTCAGAATGTGAGAATCTTATCAGTTTTGCCTAGACCTTTTTTTTTTCTATAGAGAACAACATTTAACATTATATTATATCTAAGCTAGATGAGTCCATTCATATCAGAACAGCATCTGGGCTTGCTTACATCTATATGAATTGTCTTTATCTTGAATAAGTTCTGGGTCTAAAATGGTACGTAAATATTAACAAGGGCTTCTGTGCTTGCTCACAATGATATGAATGGTGTAAATATTAACAACAGCTTCTGTGCTTGCTTACGCCTATATGAATCGGCTATATCTTCAATAAATTCAGGGTCTAAAGTGGTATGCAAAGCGTACGAGGATAGATGAAGATGGAGATGTGGCGGATGAGTTTCTTGAGGAGGTCTTGTTGGAAGCATCATCAAGCAAAGAAGAACATCATATGCCTAAGCCATTACCCAAGTTTCAAGTGAAATACAACACCAGACCAGCTAGAGTGAAGAACCAGGCAATCTCAAAGGATGGGAAATTGCAGCAGTGTATAGAACACAGAGGGAGATTGGAGTGGGTATGAAGAACCATCCTTCTCTGCTCTCGCAAAAAAAAAAACATGCTGCTGGAGAAGGTTGCTGCTGACAACTTAATTATTTTGGATCAGTTAGTATTGCTATGACAGCTGACCAAATGCTTGGAACTTGAACTTCCAGATGATGTTTGTAAGTTAAAGATGTAAACATGGAGTGAATTCATCAAATACATATTAAGAATTGCATCACCAAATATCAACTTCCCTATATTATTTTGTTAAGTATGATTTGTGAACTCCAAATAACTAGCAGTGGGATTTATTGCATGGAAAGAAATGATAAAGTTAAGTGGAAGAATTTCATCTTTGGGGTGTTGTAGAAATGTGGTTTAGAATAAGACCCATGATCATTAATTATGCTCTTAGGCTTATAAGGGCATCCACAGTGCTACAGCTGGTTGCTGGCGGGAAGGGGTTGGCGGGGAGGATAAAAAATTATTTTTGTTGGCTTATAATTAGTTCTCCCAGCCTTCCCTACAATGCTAAGTGGTTAAAGTGCTTATGGTATTCATTTTTGTTTCCAGCCGACGGTGAGGACATGCGGTGAGCTACCAGCCAGCACTCTCAGTCAATATTATTTAATTAATTTCTCTCTCCTACATTTTTGCTCCCAACCTATCCACTGTGGATGCCTTAACCTGGGTTTTTTTTAAACCTTTTTAAGTTTTGCTGGCATAGGGAGAACAAGAAGATTTTTTGGTACCGTCTTGGGAGACGGTTGACATGGTTGGTTCTTTCGAAGAGGCCATGGGTATCATCAAATACATGATTAGATCTATTCCATAAGGGATGACAGTGTGGTCTTTTTTCCCATGTGTGGGTAGTATTTGGTCATAATCGAAATAATATTCGAATTTTAATATGAAAAAAATATGGTTTGATAATGGAGCGAAATCTCTCATCATTCTTCATATATTTCACCAACCATTATTTACTTATTGTACATTAAGAGTGTATATATAAAGGTCTGTAAAATGAAATGACTAAAAAGATTTCAAGTCTTCCTATTATCATTTAGCCTTTTGCTCTCTCGAGTTTAAGCCTTTAACATACTGGTGGTATTAATCAGGAGTATATCGTAATCTAATTCAGTAATCATACGATTGGGTGTTGTTATACAATTACATTGCCTTGGAACTATGTGAATGGTAAACCCAACTAGTTCTTTTACGAGTCAAGTGGTAGATTAAAGTTTTTTTTTTATTACGTGAAGAAAATTTTGGATTATATTTGGGGATCAAATCACATTGTTAACTTTTTGGGAGATTTTAAGGTTATGGGCTGTTTTTGGGTTATCAAAGCAACAAACGGTTCTAGAGATCTCTAGAATCTTCCCAACCCTAATCTTAAAGTTCCTGTCTTCGCTGATGGCTTCATCTATGTGAGTCAACAGTGGTTCTTCTGCCTTCAGTTCTCTTTCTTCTTCTCATTCCCTTTTCCTCTGGTGAAGCTACGATGACTCCTTTCATCATCATCAGTGATGGTTTTTTCAGAGACCGAGTGGTACGCCATTCTACACCTTCCCATGAGTGGATCGATGCAGATTTAGTCTAACATGCTTCCTGATTTGTTTCCAGATCTTCTCCAGGGCTACAGATGTTCATCGCGAAGTTGTCTCCAACCCTGGGGCGTCTCGAATAAGATGTGAAGTGGGACGAATTTCAACTTGTCGGTAATGGTCGTGGATTTGCTCGAGCCCTGTTCTAAGCTTTCGTTGATGGCGCGTTGGTGTCATCTGCATCAGGTCCTCCTTTTCTTCTCCTCTTTTTGGACTTGTTAGTGTTCCGAGCCTCGTCGGAGCGTGTTCACTTCCGACGAGTGGTTTGGCTTCGCTTCAAAGGTTGAGATCTTGTGGGTGGGGATTTCAACTCCGCCCTTTGTTTCATAGCGACTGGTTTGATTGGAGCTGCTTTTAGTTCATCGCCTCCACTTTGGTATGGTTTCTATCCCTTTAACTCCCTTTTGTCTTTAGGTATTAGAGTCATTGGACTGCCCGTTTTCGTAGCTGGTTGGCGACACGTGGGTCCGTTTTAGAGGTTTCAGGTTTAAGGGTTGTTTTTGGGTTCTTTAATTTGCTCAGTATCATTTTGATACCGGTTCCTCCCCCTTTAGGTCACTTGTCAACGTTGGCTTGAAGCGGGTTACCTATCCGGTAACGGGGGACCAAGCTTTTTATCATAGCCGGCCTTGAGGCCAAGCAGCCCATGCCATGGCTTAGGGTTCAAGAAAAATAAAAAATATTTGAGAGTATATATGTAATTTTATATAAATAATAAAATATTAATTAATTAGTTTAATTTCCAGTTTTGACGTTTAAGGGGCTCAAAAATCGAGATTAAGGGGGTCAAAAAAGTGAGTCGTTTGGGGCTCTAAATTTTCATGGCCGGCCCTGTTTTTTATCTTTTCCTACCGTGGGTGGTGTTCCCGACCAGGGTGACGACATGAGGGTGGCCGGAGGTCGTCATTAGTAGGGTCTCAATCGCAAAGTTTTGAGGCGTGTGCGTTTTGTAGCTTGTACTTAAGGGTGCTGTCAAACTACTTCGAGGGGAAGTTAATTTTCTCGTTTGCTCTGTTTTGGGTATCAAGTTAGATTAGGAATTACCATTTGTTCACCCTTATTTTTCCAATAAACTCGTTGTTTTTATACGAGATAGGTTTTGGAGAGAAGCACAGTTCATAGAGAAACGACACCATATCAACCAGAGTACCAAACCACATATATCCCACTTATCCAAAACGATGTCGTCTCATAACTGTCCTCTTCCTCTCCAAAATGATGTCGTGTCTCTATTTTTTTTTTAAGTCATAACATGATGATCATGAGTCGAGACTATGGTTGTAAAAGTCGGCCCAGGCGTCGTCTAGGCGCGAAAATCAGTCATGCCGACTCGACTAGTGCCGCTCGGGCAGATCTGGGCGGCCGTCCGACTTGACGCCGATTAGGCGGACCAGGCGGAGCTAGGCGGCCTAAGCGGACCGAGGCGGATCCGGGCAGCACAAGGACGGTGTTGTTCGACGGCAGAGGGGAAAACTGTTAAGACGTCCTTGGGCTTCTTCCATAGTACTCTAACTCTACTGTCATGTTGATTTGGTTATGGAGCAACTTGACCTCCATTGAAGGTGTGATGGAATGAGAGAAGGAAGGAGGAGAAGTCTTGGTTATGTTGCGTCTGAATCATAACTCTTTAGTTGTTTTGTCTTCTTTTTATTATAAAGTAATTAATGAGCTTCGTGAACCGTGAAAGTGTTTTGAGTCCTGATAAAATTAAAGGACAGAGCATGGGGAAGTGGAGAAGAAAGGAATGCACGTGAATGATGATTGAAATTTTAATAAATGGATTGCATTTGTAATTTGTTAAAAGTAGAGAGAACAACAATCTTACTTAAGAGCATCCACAGTCGTGGGCGAGGAGTAGCTGACGAGATGATCTCGCCGACGAGGAGGAGGCGGGGAGCAGGCAAGGTGGAGGCGAGGAGCACGCTGACGACTTGGGTAGCCGTTAGCGAACTCGCCAGCAGATCTCGCTGGCGAGGAAGACTTTGACCTCCTCGGGTGGCGCGTCGGCCGTTGGCGAGCCACACGTTGGCGACACGTGGCCTGGTTCGCTGGCAGCAACATTAACTTTGTTTTCACTTTCCCCCTATAAATAAACACCCCAAAACTCATTTTTACACACACTCAATTTCTCTCTTCTACTACACTTCAAAAAGTCCTATTCAAATTTCTTTCGCTATGTCTTCTTTCGATCTGAACGAGTGGGTTCTCAACTATAGGTCGGTGACGGATGAAACTTTTTCCCAAGAGTTTTTGGAGCCTTGCTTTTCCCCCAACCCGACTGTCCAATCCTCTCAACCCATTTCCGAGCCCGCCGAAGTCCGTCCGTCCGTCCGACAAAGGCCAAAGCAAAGCGTGTCTTATGGACCGACGAGGAGGACTACAGGTTAGTTCGAGCTTGGATGCACCACTCGTACGACTCAGTGCACGGCAACCAGAAGCATAATTTGAAGTACTGGGGGGCCATCGCTGAGGAACTGGAATCTACTCGGGGCCCGGATGATCCGGTGAGGTCGGGGAAGCAATGCAAAGACCACTGGCTGGGGACGAATCCCAAAGTGACGTTCTTCCAAGGGCTGTTTGTGAAGAACTGCAGGGACCACAGGAGCGGCCGGAACGATGCGGGAATCATGAAGTTGACCGAGGAGCAATACATAAAGGCTTGTGGTCATCCATTCACATGGAAACACTGGTGGGATCTTGTGAAAGGAGAACACAAGTGGAATTCTCATTACTTTGCTGTTGACGAGCCCGTTGTACCGACACCGGTTACGGAGTTCGATGTCGTAGATTCTACCGACTCCGGCAAGCGTCCTCGTGAAGACACGCCGGGCTGTGAGGACAGTCAGCAAACGACCGGTGCTAATACGGACGGTCAACCCCAGTACAAGAGGCCTATGGGCTGCAAGGCTCAGAGGTAAGGGCTCAGCATCATCGTCTAAGGAAGCGGTTGCCGATCGTGTCGAGAGGGCCCATATAGCGGCCAAAGAAGCAAGCCAAGCCAGGACCATTGAGAAGGCTGCGCAGCTGAAGCTGATGGCATACCAGCAGTGGGTCGAAGCTGAAAAAACCGACACTTCGGGCATGGACCCCGAGCAGCTAGAGGCCCACATGACGCAGCTTAAGATTTTGCGCAATCTGATGGCCCAGTGACTTGTTTTTTTTTCCAGCTTACCGTACTTTTTTTTTAAGTTGTACTTCAAGTTTCCTTTATTAATGAATGTTTTTAAAGTTTCATGTTTTGGTAATTGTTTTACTTTAATGACTTGTTTGAATTTGGTCAAAGAAGATTTTTTTTTTTTACATTATGAGTTGTCCATTATTGGGATGTGTGCCATTATTGCCACCACCACCACAAAATGACCAAAATGCCCCTAGTGGCCGGCGGTTTTGGCCTATAAATACCACCCTTTTCCTCCTTCATTCTTCACACCTCTTCTCCAATTCTCTCTCTATCTCCCATACTTTTGTTCTTCCATTTTTCCTCCATTTCTTCGAAGCACCAATGGTCGGCGTAGGCTCATACCCGTGGACGAACGAGGAAGAGATGGTGTTGGTCCTATGTTGGCTGCAAGACGCCCGGCCGGGCCCAAATCATAGATACTGTCCGGTAGTCTATGCGAATTTTGTCCACGGTGCTCCGGCCAACTCCCCGCCGAGAACCCAGAAACAGTGTCGAGACCACTGGCAGGATCTCGCCCGGAAAATCTACTGGTATGAACTGTGCTACCGTGTAGAAGTTCATAACGCCCCGCCGGGAAGTACCGAGACTTACTTTCGCTCTCAAGCAGCCGCTGCCCACTACAGGGACCATGGCACCCATTTCACGAAGATGTTTCTGTGGGAGATCGTTCGAGACCATCACAAATTCCTGCAGTACGTTCACGAGCTGTAGATCGTGATCGTGTCATAAAATTAGATATCGTTTAATTATGTATTAACTTACCATCTGCGTGCTAATTATAGGTATAATTATCGTTTAAGTTTGTTTTAATTATCGTATGTGTGGTATATGTATAATTATAATAAAGTTGTGGGTTTATGTTGCAATTTTTTTTTCTTTTTTTTTATTTTCTTTTTCCTCCATCTCGCCGGTGGCTCCTCGCCAGCAACAGTACCCCACTACAGACGTCGCTGGTGGTGAGCTGGCGAGATACTTTAAATATTATATTTCATGTCATCTCACCGGCGCCATCTCGCCGGCAGCCGGCGAGATGACTGTGGATGCTCTAAGGTAATAAGAGTGAAACTAGCCACCTGGCAAGCCACGTGGTTTGGCTTTTTTCCCCCTATTATTCGATATTGTACTCTCCTCGTGAAAACCTTCAGCTCCTTCAGGCTTTGATTTTTTTTTTGCCGTTACACACCACCAATTCAGTGGGTAACAAATCGACGGGAGTTACGACAGACCACACCATAAATACAAACCTCCAAAGGCTTCTGATTCATCGTGTGTGTGTGGAAGATGTGCGAACCGGAGACGAAGCCCCCTCTCCACGTCGTCTCCCTTCATGGATGGATCGATGTCGCCAAGGCTTTGATCGGAGCACGACGTCGGATCAAAATTGGCAGAGCAAAAAAAATACCAAGAGTTTCATAGAGTGAATTATGATCCTTCCAATGGGAAGAAGAAGCCCTAACCACCGTCTTCCTCTGATTGGCGTGAAACAAGGGAGCGGCGCCGCGCGAGAGTACCTAATCGAGCCGACCGGAGACGATGAGTTGTCAGGCTTGGGGCGGTAGCTAAATCCATTGGCCACAGTTCCTCAGGCCACCGTCGCCGGCTCTCCGCAATGGAGTCGAGACAGAACCGACTGGAGTCATGGATCACAGACCAGAGAGCCAGGATCCTCAAGGTCTCCTGGGGCCAGCTCCACTGCCGGATGAAGTGGCCGTCGTGGATCTCCGACGATAGGGAGAACCGCAAGATGTTGTAGGAGGAGTACGAGAGAAGCGCAAGCGGCAGCTTCAAGATCTGTGCCTCGCAGTCAAGGCCGAATCCGTTTGTAATAACCACTCCCGGTCAACGCCAGTCAAATCTGTTAAAAACAGGAAAATTTAAAAAAATTCAGCAGACACTTGATTGAACCTAAATTTGACCCCGAGGGTCATACCGGACTTAAGTTGACCCCGATATTGACCAAAGTGAGTTCCAGGGGACTCAGGGCAACTTTATGATCAATTTGGGAAATGTTGACTTTTCGCTGGAAAAGTCAACCGAGCGACGTTTTGGTCCATTCGAGGACCGTTTTGGATCTAAAAAGCTTAGTTGTCGTCGCAACGGTCTTAGTTGAGCCGTTTCCTTATAGCCCGTGAAGTTTCGTAATTTCTTGGAAAAAGTGCCCGTTCGGGGCCCGAAACGTCCGAATTTCGCGAATCTGATTGGAAAATATCTAGGAGATATTTTCCAAAAGGTGTGGGACCCACCTTTCCACTTGTCCAACAATTGGTGGTGTTAGGTTTTGGGGAGAAATTGGAAAGATGAGGACATAAGGGTTCGGCCACACATGTAAGAAAGAGAAAAAAATAGAAAAAAGGAGAAGAGAGTTTAGAGAGAGAAGGAGAAGGAGAAGAAGAGAGAAAAGAGAAGGAGTTGGGGTTTGTGGCTACTATTCACGAGCATCTAGCCATTGGATCGTCTCAACGTTAGGAGAATCACACTCACCTCGTCTTCCTCTACGGTAACCACCAAACCGTTCTTCGTTTTGTCAAGTTCTAAAATTAGGTTTTGGTTTAAAACTATTAGTTTAGGGTTGTATTGAGGATGGGGGATCATTGGAGACGTTTGGAAGTGGAGAGGCACGTTTTCTGGTGACCGGGAGCTCGGGAGGAGCTCCGGCCACCATGTGGGGTGGCTGGCCGGAGCTAGGGCCGGCCACCACCATGGTGGGCCGAGCCCAAAAAGCCCTAGCCACCCTCGGCCATGGTTGGCCGGGTGGGGCCCACTTGCTCGGGTGCTCGGGTTTTGTGTTCGGGTGGTTTAGAACGTTCCCCGGATCATTAATCTACAACTGGATCAAATTTTGGAATTAAATTGTGAAAGTTGTAATTGACGGGTTTAGAAACTTTAAACGCAAATTGAATGACTCGGAAGTCGGAATTCGATCACGTCGAGTGCCTAGGAACCCTTGAATTATTCTAAGACCGTAGAAACGAAAACGGGAATTTTCGGAGCCCCAGAAGGGCGTTTCCAAAATCCGGGCGGATTCGCCATGTCGGGCGAATCGGGTTTTTCCGAGTCCTTTATCGACAATGTCGAGTAATCGGGAAGTTTGGGAGTGATCAACATTTTCAGGGTTACGTTTGGGCGTTAAGTTTATTGAATTTCAGTTTATTCCTACGAGTTTAAAAGTGCCCTAAAATTGTGTTCTTTTAGATCGTGCCGCGGACCAAGGAAAGGGAAAGCTAGGCGAGTGACTGAGATCACGCCGGAGCTTGTTGGTTGGCTTTTGGAGAACACACACGAGGTAGGGAAAAGTAGCCGGATCTCGGCCCTGACTAGGGAAAGTTAACAGTAGAATTGCATGTGACACTTGGGTGTTCGAATATTAGAAATGCATGTGACACTTAGTAGTGTCGTATGAGTAGAGAACTTATCGATATTATAATTACTGGAGGCATATGACCATGCTCGGAGGTTGATTGTGAACTTATCGATATTAGAGTTACTGGAGGCATATGACCATGCCCGGAGGTTGATTGTGAAACTATTGACATTAGAACTACTGGAGGCATATGACCATGCCCGAAGGTTGATTGTGAGTCTGTTGATATTAGAACTGCTGGAGGCATTGGTTATGCCCGGAGGTTGTTTGTGTAAATTGTGTCTTGGGTGGCCATGAGAGCCCGTGTTACTATTGTGTCTTGGGTGGCCATGAGAGCCTCTGTTACTGTTGTGTCTTGGGTGGCCATGAGAGCCCGTGTTACTATTGTGTCTTGGGTGGCCATGAGAGCCCGTGTTACTGTTGTGTCTTGGGTGGCCATGAGAGCTCGTGTTACTGTTGTGTCTTGGGTGGCCATGAGAGCCCGTGTTACAGTTGTGTCTTGGGTGGACATGAGAGCCCGTGTTACTGTTGTGTCTTGGGTGGCCATGAGAGCCCGTGTTTTATTGTTGGTGAGTCTTGGGAGGCAGTGAGTGCCCGTGGGGTTGTTGAGCCCGTGAGTTACTGTTGGTGTGTCTTGGGAGGCCGTGAGCGCCCGTGGGGTTGTTGAGCCTGTGAGTTATTGTCGGTGAGTCTTGGGAGGCCGTGAGTTCCCGTGGGGTTGTTGAGCCCGTGAGTTACTGTTGGTGTGTCTTGGGAGGCCGTGAGTGCCCGTGGGGTTGTTGAGCCCGTGAGTTATTGTCGGTGAGTCTTGGGAGGCCGTGAGTGCCCGTGGGGTTGTTGAGCCCGTGAGTTACTGTTGGTGTGTCTTGGGAGGCCGTGAGTGCCCGTGGGGTTGTTGAGCCCGTGAGTTATTGTTGGTGTGTCTTGGGTGCCCGTGAGTGCCCGTGGGGCTGTTGAGTCCGTGTTTTACTGTTGGTGTCTTGGGTGGCCATGAGTGCCTGTGGAGTGTTGAACATGTGTTGTTGCTGTTATCGAACTTTGCTTGTGATTGTGATTGTGTTTGCCCGAGGTTAGTGACCCGACTTTGTGTCGGGAAGTGGTGTGGAATTTGGCTGGCTTACCTGATAGGGATCGGTAAGTTGCGAGCGTTCTTTGGCTAGCCTGCCCGAGTTCGAGTCTCGGTAGGTTGTGAGCGTGTTTAGGCGGTGAGAGGGCAGCTCCCCTTCCGACTAGCTATCGGAAAAGTAGCTCGGTTTATCGCCAACAGGTCGACCGCCTGGAGCCTGACAGGGATCGGAAAAGCGCGTGGGGCAGGCTCGAGCCCAGCTGGTTAGCAACCGGCACTGAGCAACTGACAGGAATGCGATCCTTTGTGATCTTGTCTGGTATGCGATCCTTTGTGATCTTGTTTGGTGTGCGATCCTTTGTGATCTTGGGTGTTGCGTGGTTGTCTGTCGTGTCTTTGGAGGAGGTCGTCAATCGTTGTGTCAGGTCTACTTTACGTGTCCGAGTGTTGAGTCAGTTGAGGAAAGTATCAGTGTGTGGGTGTCAGTCGGGTTACTTGAGTTTTGGGATAGTGATCCCCGGTGTTGAGTTGGTTGTTGGTGTTGCCGGCATTGTCTGCTAAGTATGCCGTAGTCAGTCTGTTATCCGTGGTGGTGAGCGAACGCTCACCCTTAGCTGCTTTTCCTACAGGTACCGGTTGCAAGTTGGACTAGATGAGCTTCCGAAGCTTGAAGAGCTAGGAGCGGGATTCTGGGTTTATTTTGAGTCTAGCGATGGATACCATGCTTGGTCCACTTGTTGAGACGTATTTTGAGTTGTAAATATTATTTTGTTGAACAAATGGTGGTTTTAAAGTGATTTATGTAAAAGGTTTCAAAATATTTTATTGTTTCAAAACGTTCGCGTCCCGAGTTCGGTTTACTGAAATTGGGGCGTGACATCGTCGCTGACTTGCAGGACATCCTCTGCTGCATGGTCCTATTGGAGTGCGTTTACAAGGTGAGCTTGTTTTTTCCCCAATTTGTGTATTTTCGAATTCAGCTTCGGTTTGTTCGTTTGAGACTAATTAGGGCATGCATTGTATAAATACATTTGAAATGCTAATTATGAATTATAGAGTTCTAAACTTCTAAAGCTATTGTTCTAATTCTGGATTTTTTTTTTCCAAAATTTCTCAATGAGTTAAGCTAATCAGTATGGAAATTTAAGAATATCTAGGTTATTGGAGAAAATCAGTTGTGAATTGGTTTCAGCTACTTATCACTCACTCAGGAACTCATGATTTTATAGATGTAACAGTTTATAAACATGTCTCAATGATCTACATAGTTGTCCACTGAGTAGAGTGATGCATTTGATATTACATTTGAAATGCTAATTATGAATTGTAGAGTTTTACTGTTTTTGTTCTAATTCTGGCCTTTTTAGATCGTTGAATCTTGTTCAGTAACTATGATGATAAGTCTTATTTTGTATGTTGTTTAGCTTCAAACCTAAGTGACATAACACTGCACTTAGATCACTTTTACGTGGAGATGACCAATTAGAATGAACTGGGTTTTAGTTTGAGGTGTCTGAAAGTGCTTGCATGAGTTAAATCTTATTTTGGATGATTCGTTTTCATTACTGGGTTTCCAATGCTAAAATGACTTGGGTGTTGGTTTTGAGAGGTATTTGACATGAAACTATACAATGTTTTAATGATTCATATATTTAAGTTCTGGGTCTTGAGTATGGTTACGTCCACACTAATATGGTACACATCATTCGTCCTTTGATTTTCTCATGTTCCTATCTTACTTGTGTGGATTTAGGGTGAAACGAAGTGTAAGATTCTTCGACAATTTCTGAAGGAATAAAAGAGCTTGCATATGAGTAGGAGCATGTGTATGGTGCGATTAATGTGAGATTGTGATGTGATAGGACATATTGCACTAATCCGTCAATGATTTAAGCCCAACTTCCAATTCCTACTGATCATTGAACAATTTGCAGATGAAATTGGATAGAGGATTTGAGCTGTTATCTTCATCTTTCATATTGTAAGGTACGTTGAGGGTTGCCTATGCTTATATAAGTTTCTGGCATTCAGTATTTTGTTCATTCCAACTGTTATGTGGTGGTTGACTTGGTGTGCCTGAACTATGAAGCGGTCTTAGTGTTCAATCCTGCATTAATGAGATGAGATCCATTCGTTCACATTAGAGTAGTGGTTTTGGGTACAACAACAAACTATTATAAGAAAATATGTCCCAATAAAGTTGTTACATCACATATGATTTGTTTTATGCCAAGATATTTGTATGAACACTTTGTCTGCAAACGATGCTTGGGTATAGAGTTCATGGTAATTAAAATTAAGTGTAACCTTTTTTTGTTCTTGAATGAACAATTCATGTTTTATAAAGTGAAAGCAGACGGGACTCTGATTTGGTTTTAGGTTGGCTTTATCAGGTTACAGTTTATTTATTTGTTTGTTTTTGGAAATTTCATTCTTGTACTGACATTTCACGTATGAATAAGCCTAAATTTGTGCAGAGCTAGAATGTTATAGCATTTGTTGATTGCTTGATGACATTTGTAGTCCTATTGTGCTTTTTCCAAGTGAAGTGGTTGTAAAGAAGTTAATTGATGTATTTATTAGTTCTCTTACATGTTATGCATCTCAATTATGTTACTTGATTCTAATTTTTTTTACGAGTAATATCCTTTGTCTTTGGCAGGTTGCTGCCACTACTCTCATAATAGTTTGCTATTGGATTGGATCAGATTTAAGAACATTGTATGTTCTTCCTCATCAATGGAATCCTCTTAGAGCAAAACCTAAGAAACTGAGAGATAAACCTAAACTTGTTGCGCATCGGGTAGGATGACAATTTGTTGTTTCTAAAAGAAATTGATTTCCCTTGAAAGTCTGTTGTTATTGATTGAATTATATATATACACGTACATATGAGATGATAGAACTCTCCTAGTACAATTGTGAAACTAATAGTACAATCCTAATACAAATGAACTATGGATCTGGACAGTAATGCATGATAAGTATGCACATAGACACTAATACAATACAATGTTCTAACACGCCCCCGCAGTCGAAGCAAGGTTAGGAAATATGCTGAGACTGGGCCTGAAATCCTCAAAAAGTGTCGATGGGAGACCCTTTGTAAATATGTCTGCAAACTGGTACGATGATGGTACATGGAGCACACGAACCTGTCCTGCAGAAACTTTCTCACGCACAAAATGTAAGTCTAACTCGACATGTTTGGAACGTTGATGTTGCACTGGATTACTGGTCATGTATACGGAACTGATGTTATCATAGAAGACAATGGTGGCAGTGGAAAGGGGACAATGTAACTCAAGAAGAAGGTTGCGCAACCAACAAGATTCAGCAACAACGTTGGCAACACCACGATACTCGGCCTCAGCACTAGAGCGGGATACAACGTGTTTCCGTTTTGACGACCAAGAGATAAGGTTAGGACCAAGAAAGACACAATAACCGGATGTGGAACGACGAGTGTCTAGATAACCAGCCCAATCAGCATCACAGTAAGCAACGAGAGAGAAGGTAGGGGAAGGGCGAAGATGGAGACCATGAGAGAGTGTGCCGTGTATATAACGAAGAATACGTTTAAGAGCAGAGAAGTGAGACACACGGGGATCATGCATAAACAAACAAATTTGCTGAACAACATATGATATATCCGGACGAGTGAAGGTGAGGTATTGGAGGGCGCCCGCTAGACTACGATAGAGTGAAGGATCAGAAACTTGGGGACCTGAGGAGGAGGATAGTTTTGATTTTGTGTCAACGGGAGTGCGACACGGATTGCAAGAGGACATGTTTGCACGAGCAAGAATCTCACGGGCGAATTTCTCTTGAGAGAGAAAAAGACCAGCTGAAGAACGAGTGACAGAAACGCCCAAAAAGTAATGTAAGGGACCAAGGTTAGTCATAGAGAATTCCGAGCTAAGGCAAGAAGTGATGGTCGTAAGGAGAGGAGCCGAAGATGCAGTGAGGATAATATCATCAACATAGAGGAGCAGAAAAGCAGTGTGGGGACCATTCTTGTAAATAAAAAGAGAAGTGTCGGCTTTACTACTAACGAAGCCGATGGATAGAAGATAAGAAGAAAATCGTTGATACCAAGCCCGAGGAGCCTGCTTGAGACCATATAAGGCCTTCTTGAGGCGACAAACGTGGTCGGGAAAAGAGGGATCGTGGAAGCTAGAGGGTTGTTTCATGTAAACTGTCTCACATAGGTCACCATGAAGAAAAGCGTTTTTAACATCGAGTTGGTGAATACGCCAAGAATGAGAAATAGAGATACTGAGGATTGTTCGGATGGTAGTAGGTTTGACGACAGGGCTGAAAGTGTCATCATAGTCAATCCCAGGTTGTTGAGTGTAACCTTGGACAACGAAGCGAGCTTTGTATCGCTCAAGGATGCGACAAAGTTTAATAGTTCCGACCTTACTGCGAGTGGTCATGGGGTGGGAGGGACGCTGCGGCGGATCAGGTATAGATGGCGGTGTAATAACCACTCCCGGTCAACGCCAGTCAAATCTGCGAAAAATAGGAAAATTTAAAAAATTTCTGCAGACACTTGATTGAACCTAAATTTGACCCCGAGGGTCATACCGGACTTAAGTTGACCCCGATATCGATCAAAGTGAGTTCCGGGGGACTCAGGGAAACTTTCTGATCAATTTGGGAAATGTTGACTTTTCGCTAGAAAAGTCAACCGAGCGACATTTTGGTCCCTTCGAGGACCGTTTTGGGTCCAAAAAGCTTAGTCGCCGTCGCAACGGTCTTAGTTGAGCCATTTCCTTGTAGCCCGTCAAGTTTCGTAATTTCTTGGAAAAAGTGCCCGTTCGGGGCCCGAAACGTCCGAATTTCGCGAATCTGATTGGAAAAATATCTAGTAGATATTTTCCCAAAAAGGTGTGGGACCCACCTTGCCACTTGTCAAACAAGTAGTGGTGTTAGGTTTTGGGACAAGACTTTGATGGTTAGTTTTGCTTTTAAAAGTGTTAGTTTTTTTAATAAAACAAAAGGGAAATAAGATGACACACGTCCATTTCAAAAAAAGAAGAAGAAAAGGGTAGGTTTTAGAGAGAGAGAATGAGTTAGGAGAAAAGGAGAGAAAAGAGAAGAGGCTTGGGGAATTTGTGGTGTTTCTCGATCATCCGACCGGTGGATCGTCTCAACGATAGAAGAATCGAGTTCACACCGTCATTCTCTACGGTGAGCACCTAACCGATTTTCGTTTTGGAAAGTTCGAATTTTAGGGTTTGAGTTTAAACGATTCAAATATGGTTGGGTTTTGTTTAAGTTTGGTTTAAAGATGATTGGTTGAGGTTTGGAGTTCGTTAGGAACGTTTTGGGGCGAAAAGGGAATTTTTCCCATTGTGGCCATGTGGGGCCCACGTGCCCGGGTATCGGGTTTTTGTGTTCGGGTGGTTTAGAACGTTCCCCGGATCATTAATCCACAACCGGATCGAAATTTGGAATTAAATTGCAAAAGTTGCATTTATCGGGTTTAGAAACTTTAAACGCTAATTAATTGACTCGGAAGTCGGAATTCGATTCCGTCGAGTGCCTTGGGACCCTTGAATTATTCTAAGACCGTAGAAACGAAAACGGGAATTTTTGGAGCCCTGGAAGGGCATTTACAAAACCCGGGCAGATTCGTCATGTCAGGCGAATCGGTCCTTTTCGGGTCCAATATCGACAATGTCGAGTAATTGGGGAGTTTGGGAGTGATCGACATTGTCGGGGTTACTTTTGGGCGTCAGGTTTATTAAAATTCAGCATTATGCCTGCAAGCTTAAAAGCGTTTAAAATTGTGTTCTTTTAGATCGTGCTGCGGACCGGGGCCAAGGAAAGCTAGGCGAGTGACGGAGATCACGCCGGGGCTTATTTGGGCACTTTTAGAGAACACGCACGAGGTAGGGAAAAGTAGCCGGATCTCGGCCCTGACTAGGGAAAGTTAACAGTAGAATTGCATGTGACACCGGGGTGTCGTGGGTTAAGTAGGTTTATCGAATATTAGAAAGGCATGATACGGGAACGTAGCGATCACTAGAATTGCATGTGACACTTAGTAGTGTCGTAGGAGCAGAGAACTTAGCGATGCTAGAATTACTGGAGGCATATGACCATGCCCGGAGGTTGATTGCGAACTTATCGATGTTAGAATTACTGGAGGCATATGACCATGCCCGGAGGTTGATTGCGAACTTATCGATATTAGAAGTATTGGAGGCATATGACCATGCCCGGAGGTTGATTGTGAAACTGTTGATATTAGAACTGTTGGAGGCATTGGTTATGTCGGAGGTTATTTGTGTATTTTGTGTCTTGGGAGGCCATGAGTGTCCGTGGGGTTGTTGAACCCGTGTCTTTACTGTTGGTGTCTTGGGAGGCCACGAGTGCCCGCGGGGTTGTTGAACTCGTGTCTTTACTGTTGGTGTCTTGGGAGGCCATGAGTGCATGTGGGGTTGTTGAACCCGTGTCTTTACTGTTGGTGTCTTGGGAGGCCATGAGTGCCCATGGGGTTGTTGAACCTGTGTCTCTACTGTTGGTGTCTTGGGAGGCCATGAGTGCCCGCGGGGTTGTTGAACCCGTGTCTTTACTGTTGGTGTCTTGGGAGGCCATGAGTGCCCGTGGGGTTGTTGAACCCGTGTCTTTACTGTGGGTGTGTCTTGGGAGGCCGTGAGTGCCTGTTGGGTTGTTGAACCCGTGTCTTTACCGTTGGTGTGTCTTGGGAGGCCATGAGTGCCTGTGGGGTTGTTGAGCCCGTGAGTTACTGTTGGTGGTTTTGATTGGCCGTGAGTGCCCGTGGGGTTGTTGAGCCCGTGAGTTACTGTTGGTGGTTTTGAGTGGCCGTGAGTGCCCGTGGGGTTGTTGAGCCCGTGAGTTATGGTTGGTGGTTTTGAGAGGCCGTGAGTGCCCGTGGGGTTGTTGAGCCCGTGAGTTACTGTTGGTGTATCTTGGGAGGCCGTGAGTGCCTGGGGGGTTGTTGAGTCCATGTTTTACCGTTGGTGTCTTGGGGGGCCATGAGTGCCTGTGGAGTGCTGAACTTGTGTTGTTGCTGTTTGTTGAACTTTGTTTGTGATTGTGATTGTGGTTACCTGAGGTTGTGGGCCCGCTTCATGAAACGGGGGTCCTCGATCACACGCGTCTGCATGTTCAGATGGGGTAGGGGGCCCGCCTGACAACAAAGGGGTCCTGGCCGCACGTGTGTGGTTCGGGGTTGTGAGTGTGATAGGTCGACAGCCTGATCCGACTTTGTGTCGATGAATTGCGATAGGTCGACAGCCTGCTCCAACTTTGTGTTGATGAATTGCGATAGGTCGACAGCCTGATCCGACTTTGTGTCGATGAATTGCGACAGGTCGACCGCCTGACCTGATGAGATCGGTAAAGGGCGTGAGGGAGGTTACTGAGCAGCTAGTATGCGATCCTTTGTGATCTTGTTTAATGTGCGATCCTTTGTGATCTTGGGTGTTGCGTGGTGGTCTTTTGAGTCCTTGGAAGAGGTCGCGATCGTGGTGTTGGGTCTACATTAAGAGTCCGAGTGTTGAGTCGGTTGAGGAAAGTATCAGTGTGTGGGTGTCAGTCGGGTTACTTGAGTTTGGGGACAGTGATCCCCGGTGTTGAGTTGGTTGTTGGTGTTACCGACATTGTCTGCTAAGTAAGCCGTAGTCAGTCTGTTATTTGTGGTGGTGAGCGAACGCTCACCCCTAGCTGCTTTTCCTACAGGTACCGGTCGCAGGTTGGACTAGGTGAGCTTCCGGAGCTTGAAAAGCTAGGAGCGGGTTTCTGGGTTTATTTTTGAGTCTAGCGGCGGATACCATACTTTTGTCCACTTGTTGGGACGTATTTCAAATTGTAAATATTATTTTGTTGAACAAACGGTGATTTTTTAAAGTATGTTAATGTAAAAGGTTTCAAAATGTTTTATTGTTTTAAAGGTTCACGTCCTGAGTTCGGTTTACTGAAATTGGGGCGTGACAGGCGGGGCAGGGGAGGAACATGGAGTAACGTCCGGTAAAGACAATGGGGCAGAACAAGATTGCGTAGTGGCATCAGGGGATGAAACAGGTGGTATAGATGGCAGAGTTAATGGAGCGGGCGACTCTGTAGTGTTGCGAGAATGAATCGGTGGAGGAAGATCAATGGAAGGTGAGTGCAGGAAGTCATGAATCAGTGGGGAGAGATCATCAGAGCGTGAGTGCAGGAAGTCATAAGAGGTGGGGGGTTCATGGGAAGAAGAGTACGGGAATGTGGATTCATAAAAAATAACATGTCGAGAGATGATAATTCTTCCGGAGGAGGGGTCAAGGCAACGGTAACCGCGATGATTGGGCGGATAACCAAGAAAAATGCAAGCACGGGAGCGAGGAGCAAGTTTGTGAGGGCTCGTAGAAGAAAGATTGGGATAACAGAGACAACCAAAGACACGAAGATGTGTGTATGTGGGAAGTTTTTGGTAGAGAACATCGAAGGGGATGCGAAAGGAGAGAGCCTTTGTTGGAAGAAGGTTGAGTATGTGAACGGCCATGTTAAGGCCTTCGACCCAAAATGAGGGCGGAAGGTGAGCTTGAAAGAGAAGAGAACGAACAACGTTATTTGTAGTACGAATCATCCGTTCCGCTTTGCCATTTTGTTGAGACGTGTGAGGACAAGAAAACCGAAAGAGAATGCCATGAGAGAGAAGGAAATCACGAAAAGGTTTGTTATCAAATTCACGACCATTATCACATTGAAAATATTTAACATTAACACCAAATTGCGTATGAACATAGGTGTGAAAATGAAAAAAAAAACATGAAAGCCTCGGATTTCGCTCGTAAAGGAAAAACCCATAAGAAGTGAGAAAAATCATCCAAGAATAGCAAGTAATACTTAAAACCACTAAGACTAACAATGGGCAAAGTCCAAAGATCAGAATGAATTATTTCAAATAATTGAGTAGTGCGAGAGAGGGAAGGAGAAAATGGGAGGCGTGAGTGTTTGCCTAATTGACATGCATCACAAATGTTGTCCAAAAAGTTCCTATTACATGAAATAAAATTCTTAGAACAAAGAAATCTAAACGTGTGACGACCGGAGTGTCCAAGTCGACGATGCCAGGTGGTAGGGGAAGCTTCAACAGAAAGCAGCAAGGATGATGATGATGATGATGGAGTGGAGGTGGAGATGGGATACAGATCGCCATTGCTATCACATCGGAGAAGAGAAATCCCGGTCTGAAGGTCCTTCACACAAAATCCGTAGGGGTCAAACTCAACGGAACAGTTGGTATCACGAGTAAATTTTCGAACCGAAACAAGATTTTTAACAATGTGAGGACTAACCAAAATATCATGCAATTTTAAATTTTTGAGGGATGCGGGAAAAGTATAATGACCAGTAGAATACACAGGTATAACATCACTGTTACCAACAATTATCGAGGTAGAATTGGTGCATGGAGTAACGTGAGAAAGCATACCTGAGCGCGAAGCGGTGTGAGACGTGGCGCCTATGTCCATATACCAACCATCGTCTGGCTGTTGGAGTGTCATTGTCGAGAAAAGATGATTGAGGTCCGTAAGTTGATGATCCTGTGTTGATATGCTGCTTGGAGAGGGACTGAAAGTGGCTGGGATCTGCTGGGCCGAAGAGGAGTGGGCATGTACGGGCTGGACTGGTGCAGGAAGTGGTTGTTGGGCTGGAGCCATGAGCTGCTACTGATTTTGCGTGGGATTCAGTAACACATGGTGAGATGTTGGGCCTGTTGAGTTCGGCCCGATGGAGAGTAAGGCCTGGTGCGATTGTCCATGCGAATTAGTAGAAGAGTCGAAGACCTGTTGCTGAAGTTCGACGAGCTGTTGTTGGAGGAACGCGATCTGCTACTGATGGTTGTGGCGAAGCGAGTCCGTGGACGTGTAGGCCGAAGCTGGTGGCTGAGCATTCGATCGCTGGTGACGTGAACCTGAAGAAGGAATGGGACCGAGAACTCCATGTGAGTGAGATGCTGAATTGAAATTGCCTGACCTGCGAAAATTAGGGCTGGAACCTCGACCATAATTGCCGGAGCTACGACCACCGTAGGTACGTCCTCTACCACGAAACTTGCCTCTACTTTGGGTGGAAAATTGATTGGATGCAGTTGGGTAAGCATGGGGATTGTGAGCATTGTAAAGCACAGATAGGGAATCAGGAATCTGGGATTGTCGATTCTCTGCAAGGAGGAGCATGGAACGAACCCTTGAGAAATCTGGAAAGGGAACTTGATGTTGAATTACCTCAATGGTGCTGTTGAACGAATCAAGGAGGCCATGTAAGGTTTGCAATACAAGGTCTTGATCAGATATGGGCTGATCGACATCAGCAAGCGAATCCGAGAAAGTTTTGAGCTTCTGGCAGTATTCTGAAATTGTAAGTGTGCCTTTCCGGAAAGTTCGTAGCTGCTGTTGGAGATGGAGAGCGCGAGACATCTTGTTGTCTCGAAAGAGAGCCTCGATAGAATTCCACATATCAAGTGCAGTGGCTTCGGGCTTGAAAACGTCCGAGAGCAAGTCCGGATGCACGGTAGCATAGAGCCATGTGACTACAAGGGCATCAAGCCGTAACCACAAGGAGTCCGGGTTAGCCGGAGGCAGCTCAATGATGTGTTGCAACGTTAGGTGGCTTGCACACAATTTCCGGAACATCTTCTCCACTGTTTGTAGTAGGGATCATTCGTTTTGAGCTTGAGAGGAACGAAAAATGCTGCATTGGTAACACTGTAAGAAGGGTGAAATGTGGTGGTTGATGGTGTAGTTGTGGGAGGTTGAGTAGTTGTAGTAGGTAGAGGGATTGTTGAAGAATTGGCAGATAAATCCTCAAGAGACATAGTTGCTGATTATGATGTCTGTGTAGTGGTGGAAAAAAGGCTTAGGAATGGTGTTGTGTGAGACGCAGCAGAGACAAGTTTGGAGGAGGAGAACGCACAAACAATGGCCCTGCAAGCAAAAAAAAAAAGAGGTCAGGTTCAGCTCTGATACCATATTAGAAAACCAACTCAACTAAAAGTTTAAGCTGATAGTTGAAGGCCCAATTATATTAATATTCTAACACGCGCCCTCACGGACAAGCCCGTTTACGGGTTTGGAGGTGAATTATTTAGAAGATGAGATGAGTCCATTGAGAAGAATGATATGGGCTGGCCCATTTTGGGTAAATTTGATAAATAGAAGAAGAAATAGAATTTTTGTAGAGAGTGGGGTTTGAACCCGGGTTCGTGAGGTGTCAAGCTCTGATACCATGAAAGAAATTGATTTCCCTTGAAAGTTTGTTGTTATTGATTGAATTATATATATACACGTACATATGAGATGATAGAACTCTCCTAGTACAACTGTGAAACTAATTGGCAGATAAATCCTCAAGAGACATAGTTGCTGATTATGATGTCTGTGTAGTGGTGGAAAAAAGGCTTAGGAATGGTGTTGTGTGAGATGCAGCAGAGACAAGTTTGGAGGAGGAGAACGCACAAACAATGGCCCTGCAAGCAAAAAAAAAAAGAGGTCAGGTTCAGCTCTGATACCATATTAGAAAACCAACTCAACTAAAAGTTTAAGCTGATAGTTGAAGGCCCAATTATATTAATATTCTAACACGCGCCCTCACGGACAAGCCCGTTTACGGGTTTGGAGGTGAATTATTTAGAAGATGAGATGAGCCCATTGAGAAGAATGATATGGGCTGGCCCATTTTGGGCAAATTTGATAAATAGAAGAAGAAATAGAATTTTTGTAGAGAGTGGGGTTTGAACCCGGGTTCGTGAGGTGTCAAGCTCTGATACCATGAAAGAAATTGATTTCCCTTGAAAGTTTGTTGTTATTGATTGAATTATATATATACACGTACATATGAGATGATAGAACTCTCCTAGTACAATTGTGAAACTAATAGTACAATCCTAATACAAATGAACTATGGATCTAGACAGTAATACATGATAAGTATGAACATAGACACTAATACAATACAATGTTCTAACATCAATACTATTTTCACAACTGCCCCCTGTCGGCTAATTTGCAATATTTTCGTTTCTTCACGTATTTGCTTCCTTTTATTTATTATTTTATTTTACAATTGTTCTTATCAGGGTTTTATGGCTCGTGCTAAAGGGATTCCTGCTCTAGAACTGTACAATATAGATAAAGGCAATGTGATGTACTTCCTGAGGATGTATTTGGTTGATTCATCCAAGCTACGCAGAGTACGAGAAGATCTCGTTTTCATTTAACAAGAGTTTATGTCACATGTATGATGATCATTGATCATTGTTGTTTCAGGAATACCAAGTTTTTTTTGGCTTCCGAGGCCTCAAGGTACGTTAAGGATTAATTGACTCGCAAAATAAAGGAAAATGGAACATCTAATAGGACTTATTTTGGGATGGAGAGAGTACATTTAATGCCTTTACATTTGTATCTAGCAAGAGTTTTTTCTGGTAATGCTGTTTTTGTATTCACAGATGATGTTGACAAGATCAAAATGATTTCTTATTTTGATTTTTCAGCAACGGAGATGCTCGGAAGCAATTGCTTTTTGAATGCGATTATGCAGGTAAGGTTGGTTCCAGTAAATGAGGTTTTGTTGGTTTTACTTGAATTCTGCTTGGGTTATTGGAAAATAATTATTTTATCAACTTAATTCTATTTGTTAAAGTTAATCATATGCAGGCTTTAAGTATCAGTAAATTTTTTTTTCTTACCTTAATCTTATGCAGACTTTCATATCAATCTTTGTACACTATTATAGATATAGTCAGAATGTAAGTAATACTTTCTTCTGTGAGTGGATTTCGGTGTACTTTGATACTACCAGGTTTGATCATTTTTGTTGTTAATTGGTCAGCATAGAATTAAATGTGATGTTATTATCCAGTTTTTACCTGTTCATGTAGCTTCAATTCAAGCTATTTGAATTTGTTGAAGGGAATCCAGATTCTGGTTATATGTTTTGTTTTATGTTTTTCATAATGCCTTGTGTGGTGAAGACTGCAGCTTGTTTGGTCGCATGTCTGACTTGTATGCTTCGGGCATGACTCGTGATCTTTTCTTCATACACTTTTGATACTTGCTGTTTTAATTTAATAAAATTGAACAAATAAGATTGTAGATGTCTTCATGTTGAAAATGTGCATGATATGGGTATTGTTTCCAAGAAGGTCTTCCCAGCTTGTGGGAACATGTGTGCATGTTGTCCTTCTTTGAGCTCGAGATCTCGCCATCTTGTCAAACGGCACAAAGTCTCAGGTGAGTCCTTGAGAGAACGTAATTAAAAGTTTTATTAATTTACATTGCTTTTATATTTTTTGGGCTGCTTTCGTCTTTTGTGGGATTTCTTATATATTTATCTTTAAACACCAAATATCCTTGTCAGTAAAGTCATATATTAGATGATTTTTGGGAGAATGATAAAGTGGTTCATTGCAGTGTTTCTAAATAGTTTCAGCGAGCTGACTATGGATTAAGCATGCATTGTTTTAGCTTTTTCAATTTAATGATCCCGACCTATTTATAAGGTTCATTAAACTACAAGGCATATCATTAATAGGGAAGGAAGAGGGGGTAAAGGGTACCGGAAAAGCAACATGCCACATGTTCTTTATCATTTCATGGCTATAGTAGTAGTACATGTCCCCGCATGAATTTCACTAAGTTTTGCGGAGGATCAATTATTTGACAGTTTGTTTGTAAACGGCTCTAGGTTATATGGGTAATACCTCGTAGTACTGTCCAATTGTTTTCATACGAAATATACAAGGTAAATATGATGTAATCTCAAAGCAAGCTTTTGCACTTTACTATGTGCCTTTATTATGTGTTGTTTAAGACATTTGATACTAATTTCGTTTTTAAATATGTAGAAACCTTTTAGTGGAATAGATGGTCAGCTCTCAGTTGTTGGGACACTTGCAGCATATGCTTGTGTTAGCCTGACATCTACTTTTGTAAGTGAACTAGCATAACTGGTAGATTTTTAGAATATATTTTCATGTCTCAGCTTTTTTGCAAACAATAATTATTTGTCCATTGGATATTTGTTTATACTGTGGTGGTTGTGCAATTCTTTTTAATGGAGTCATGAGTCACAACTTTGCTATTTTATATTAAATGTGTAATTGGTAAAAGGGTGTGGTCCTCCAGAAAAAATACACCCAAGCACCCCCATGTCAATGAAGTATTGCCAAGGACCGAACCCATGACCACTTAGGCCATGGCCCTAATAACCTTCCCCGATGTCAAAGGAAGAGTCTGAGATTGGAATGGTCTTATTCATGGAATATCAAGAAGAAAATAAATCTATATAACATAAATAGGGGAAAGATGATAGTTTGAGATGCTAATTTCATGCAGTCTCAAAACACTTTGATTTTGATAGTCTGTATGAATGGTACTGGTTTGCTTTTGTATTTTGTGTTGGATTGTTTAGATTACATAATCACAATCCATATAATCTGAAGAACAACATTTGTAATGAAGGGTTTAGGATTGGTAGTTTGTATATTAGTTCTTCTTTGGAAATAAATATCTGTTAAGAAATTTGATGGAACTCTCAAGTGCGTTAATTATTATGTAGCTTTATGGCTATTATCATCTTTAAGACTAAAACTGTTAGTAGAATAAGTTTGTCAAGTCCATAGTAGTTCTTATTTAGAAATCAATATATGTTACGAAATTTTATGGAACTCTCTTATGCGCTAAGGATTGTGTTGCATTATTTCTATGATCTTATTTAAGAATAAAATCGACTAGCAGAATTAGTTGTATGTGTGTTGGTGCTTTTCCTGTTTCTTAGTCAGTTGCGGTTCACTATAGGTCGTAACATTGATATAGAGCTCTTGTACGGAGATGACTTGTGCAAGAGGTGGAAGATGGTGGGTTTTCTTTCCTATATATCATGTAATGTGTCGTATGTCTGTTGTTTTTTCGGTGTGACTTTGACATTTTCTTGAAACTTTTGGGCTTTTTCAGGTCTTGACTCTACCTGAAGAATTACTTCTAAGGGATGTAAACGTGGAGCATTGAGAACTTGAGGATCTGACAAAGTTGACTTATTTGAATGATCCTGAATGTGTCGTTCTTGAAAGCGAATGTCATACGACCTTTCATTATTAACACAACTGTTTTTTTATCGTCCATCACATGTTTACCGTATTACATACAATCGTACACCGTTTTTACCAACTTCTACAATATGAAGCTTCCCACACATTTTTTGATACTTTCACCGCGCATCGCGCGGTGCCCACACCTGTATAGTTTTTTTTTTAAAATCCGTGTATGAGCCTTTCAATATGATAGTAATAAAAGTAGGTTGGGGATAGGAAAAGAAAAAATATTTTTTATTTATTAAATTATGTAATTAATAATATATTTATACAAAATAAGATAATAAATGTAATAAACATTTTTATTGAGTTGTTAAGATATTATAGTTGAAAAAAAGTATTTGTATTAATATTATTTATGATAAATGAAAATGAATATTAGTATATTTTGTATTTTTGATTATAAATATATAATATATATTTATTAATAATTAAAAATAATAAAATAATATAATCCGTCTAGACCCTACTAATCCCCGCCTAACTCCATGGTCGAGACACAATTCTCGATAAATTCGTTAAAAATTGAATGATGCCGGTTCAATTTTACGAGTCCAATCACGTTTTTGGAGGGAAATTTTTGTTTATAAAAGGTGGACTGCAAGCTTGTGTGAGGGTGTCCCTCGACCAACTCAAATAGAAAGACAAAGAGAGATTCAGTGATCGTCAGTCACTATAGACTTCTTATTCCTTCCATTTCCTGATTTTTTTCTCTGCTTGACTTAAGAGTATCCACATCAAGGCGAACCTTGATGGCGAGGCAGGGGCAGGGGCTGAAGGGGGAGGTTCGGGGTTCGCACGAATGTGGAGGGGCTTTGGTGCGAGGCAGGAGGGGCGGGGGCGTGGGGGAGAAGAGAAGGGATTCGGGGCAGAGGGGCGCGAGGCATGTTTCTGCCTCGCTGCCTCGCTGCCCCTCTGCCTCTCTGATGCCCACTCAGCCCGTGACACCTGTCCAACCCAAAAAAAAAAATGACCGTTGCTACCAGCATAAATATCATTTAAAAGTCTCGAACTATAAATATCAAAACAAATTATTTTCCCCCAACTATAAATACATCTCACCCATTTCATCAAATCCACAACATCATTTCTAAATTTTCTACTCCACATTTCATCTCCAATTCTCTACATTTTATTTCCAAGTCTCGAAAAAAAATGTCCGACGAAGAACGTCAAACAAGGGAGGAGCTGCGGGCCGAACGCCGCGAGGTCGAAGCCGAACTTCGTGCTTGGGAGCGAGGACTCCGACGTAGAACCCAGAGACAGATACAGAGAGCAATGCCAGAATTCGATAGAATGAGGCGACGGCTCGAAGCAGGAGAAGGTTCCCGGATAGAGATTGACAGAAGGCGTGAGCAAGGCCACGCCGACCTGATGAGGGATTATTTTGTCGAGAGCCCGATCTATGGCCCCGAATTGTTTAGGCGGCGTTTTCGTATGTCCAGACCATTATTTTTACGGGTTATGGAAGCGGTTGCGTCTCACGACAGGTACTTTGTTCAGGGCCATGACGCTGCACGGCGGTTGGGGTTATCAACGTACCAGAAATGCACCGCCGCGATACGAATGCTAGCGTATGGGTGCTCTGCCGATTCATTGGACGACACACTACGTATGGGGGAAAGTACTATACTCAAATGTGTTCGACGTTTCTGTAAAGCCGTTATTGGGGTTTTCTACGAGGAATACATGCGGACGCCGAATGCGGCGGACATGACGCGATTACTTGAGTCGGGCAACAGCCGAGGCTTCCCCGGTATGATTGGCAGTCTTGACTGCATGCATTGGGAGTGGAAGAATTGCCCAGTCGCATTGCAAGGATCGCATGAACGTGACGATCACGGGAATCCAACAATTATGCTGGAAGCGGTTGCGTCCCGGGATTCGTGGATTTGGCATGCGTTTTTCGGTATGGGTGGCTCAAACAACGATATTAACGTCCTCAACGCCGGCCACCTATTCGAGGAAGCTTTCCGTGCTCGGGACATGACCGTGGATTTCGAGATCAACGGGCATCGCTACAACATGCCGTATTATTTAGTTGACGACATTTACCCTCAATGGGGTCGGTTCGTCAAGTCGATTCGCCATCCCTATTCCCGCAAACAGAAGTTGTTTGCCAAATGCCAAGAAAGTGCACGGAAAGATATTGAACGAGCATTTGGAATACTCCAAGCACGGTGGCACATGATGTCACGGCCCACTCGGATCTGGGATAAAGCGACTTTGTCTGATATGATGCCTTGTTGTATCATTCTACATAACATGATCGTGGAGGACGAACGTGATCGCTATGAAGCAGGGGATAACGATTTATTTTTTGAGCCTCCGCCGGAATTACCTCAGGGTTTCGCACCACCTCAACCATGGAACCGATCCATGCCCTTGTCGTACCACCAGGAACTCCAAGCGCGAGTTAGTGTCATCAATGATGCAACTCATCGGCAACTTCAAGAAGACCTAATGGAGCACTTATGGAATCGGTCGGGCGGGACTTACAACTCCGACGATTCGGACGACTGATAATTCCTTGGTTTTTAGTTATGTATTTTTTTATGTCTTTTTTCTAAGTTATGTATTTTTTTTTAATTTGCATTTTATTTTAATGAATTTTTATTTCTATTAATGAAATTTTATTTCTATTTTATTTAGTAATTGTCGATTTAAAAAATAACGTTAACAATTCAGTTAAAAGCTTAATTCATTACACAGTCAGCATTTCTGAAAATCAAGCCCCCCATACAAGCCCCTCTGATGTGCAGTACACTTTTTTTAGGGGGGCAGAACCCTGAACCCTGCCCAGTCAGCAGAGGGTTCTGCCTCAGGGTCCAGGGTTCTGCCCCCTTGATGTGGATGCTCTTAGATTCCTTCAAATCCCTAGCTCCAGGCACCGAGGGAGTTAGCCGGCGGCCGTTCGCGACAGGAAACCACAGAGTGTCCCCGAGGTGAAATTGTTTGATCCATTAGCTAAGTTAACCAAACAGCGCTTTGGGGGATTTGCTCGTTATGGTTTTAGGAGCTATCCTATTTTCTAGTTTTATTAAGGTTGGTGTAATTTTGAAGAGATACGAGGGAGGATGAAGAAAAATTACCTGAAATTTGATCTGAACGTGCTTAATTCTGCTTAGTTTAGCTGAAGCTGACTTCATTTTGTTAGAACCATTAGCTACAGTGATCGGATTGTATTCTGCACACTGCTGAAGCGCAGGACATTTGGCTTCAAGGCATGGTATCACTATTAGTTAACCTAGTCTTGTGTCAGTTATGTGTACGTTTGTATTTGATCGCTTATTTTGAGTCTTAAAATATGAGTGAATGTAAAAGAAAAAAAGCTGCACTAGGGCTGCTATTTAGGGCTTCTATTCGATATGCTAGAGAAAGATCTGATAAAAAAAATATATCGTAGAGAAAGAACAAAATGACATGGTTCAATGTGAAATCCTGAGCGTCTTCAGTAGAGTTACATGCAGAAGGTGCCACTTTTGACTAGTCAATGGGGGTGAAAGTGCTATTTTGTGTCTATTTTATTTTGCCAAACTTAGGCGTGTTTGGTTGAGGTGAAAGGACAAGGAATGTTGATAATCATTTTCATTACTCTTCCTTCGTTTGGTTGTAATAAACCTCTTCCTGTTCCCCCAATTTTGGCTCCATTTGATTCCCCAAGAAAAATGAGTGTAATGAGATCTATTTCTTGTTGGATATGAGATTTGATGATGCTGGTGTCTCTGAGTATCTTCAAAACGTTGGAACTTATGTTTATTTTCATACAATGCAGGGGTATGCACATCCTGCGTCGGTTTCCCTACATCAGATCTTGAAGTAGAAACTCAAGATGGGGATAAGGTAACAGCCATTTTACTTAAAAAGAGTAGTTATTTGTGTGTCTGGAGGCTAATTGAAATGGAATATTGGGTTTCAGCTTAAAGAACCTTTCACAAATCTTCCTAATGTCTCTAGCAGCAATTTGTTTAATATACTAGGCAGAGTGTTTCTAGAATCTTACTTGAATGAATTCAGTTCTTTTGCTCTATTTTATGTAATGACTTAATTTTAGTGGACGTAGGACACCATATTCTTTTCCTTCTAGATTTCCTCATTGTGTATTTTATGAGATTATGAAATCAAGCTCTCCTGGAACGCCTTAGCCCAGTGGATTCTAAACCTAGATCGTTATCAGGGTAGACATAGATTGTAGTTTGCTTTGTGAGGAGTAAAAGGGTCATAGTTATAAGCAATATCTTCTTAATATTGATTACTGAAATAAATCTGTGACTTTGGCTTGTGTACAGGTGTATTGGCTTCAATTTGGTAGATATTTTACCTGTGGACCAATTGTGAGTTCTGAATCGTCAAATAAGTTGATTTTTGCAACAGTGGTAACATAAGACAGTGTCGTGTGTAAAATAATAGCCGGACAATATCATGAGTTCTTTTGTCTTAAGAATGCTTATACATCATGTTCAATGTTGCAGGAAAGGGATGATTATGCACTGGAATTAGCATTGGGGGATGAATGATCAATGTAGTATACTACTTGACAGTGAGGATGTATGGAGATAAACATGGAACTTGAGTTTTTCCTTCTCTCTTTTCCTTTCTTTCTTTCATCCTCGTGTTGTAACGTTTACAAATTTTAATTCATTATTTAGCTGCATTATGATCAGTCTAAATACAAACACTCCTATGTAATGTTTACCAAAAAAAATCTTGTTATCATGTCTTGTTTAAGGACCCTGACATAGAATTGTATGTTACCTTTGTAAGGTGACCTGGTGTGGACAAGATTGGCAGATCTCAATATGACTCCTTCTATGAGTAATGAATATATATCCAAAAGTGAAGATGGGTCATCTTTTCTGTCTCCCTGAAGAGCATCAAACCCCTGATTTGTAAATAAAACTAGTATCAATATGGGCAGCAATTAATTGGAGCTGTGGATTGGATGGCCTTTTAGGATAGATGACACAGACTTAGGAATTCAGACAACTTGGATATTGTTATGGGATAGTGGGTAAGATAATTCCATTCCCAGAGTTTTGGACAGACGGGGTTATCTCATAAATATGTTGATTACTCTTAGCATATATGTTTATCAAAATGCATTTAGTTTTGTTGTTGAATTACAGAATGGTGCATATTTGTCTTATTCAGATGATTTTGGCATTACTGAAAATATCAGGATCACCCATGTGGAGGGATGTAATGCAGACAGAACAAGGTTAGCTTTATTCGCATTTTATGAAGACTTGCTTTATTATATGCTTCTATTGAGATCCGAATTCGATCTTAGGTCCTTTTATGTGCTTGAAACTTTCACTAGTGAATATGACCTGATACATTAACAGGAAGGAGATATTTCTTTGTTGATTGAGATGCATTATATCTTGTCATTCACCTACATCTTGACAATTAAAAAAGTGTTGGTTGCTTCATCCTTAACTTGCCAAACAACATAAGATTAGCTATGTATTATTGAGCTTTAACTTAATGATAAAGTTATCCAGTGATGAATGATGATCCAGCCTTGTTGAAACTGAACACTACACTGCTTTAGGGTCATCATAATTGTTGACCAGATGGGCTTAACGGCTGTGCTGATTCTTGTTAATTGTGATGCTCAGATGCTCAGAAACTCGGATGTTTTAGAGAGTGAGATCCTGATCTATCACTTCCTGGAATTCTGCTTCTGGAGAAACTGCAAATGCAAGATTGGCCTACAAGGATGTACGCATTAACAATAAACTTTGTGCAACTTTGAACATGTAAGTTGTAAGCACAGTTTTACTGGTACACAACTGCGGTCCCCTTTACTGTAATTGACATGCTATTGCATTACAGAAGAGGTAGCTAGCTAGTTGACCACTGATGCTTATAGCATCTAACAAGAGATATCAGCCTATTACATACAGGTTTTGATGTTTATGTCTTGAAGAAATACCCACTGAAAGTGACAAATTAAAACCTCAAACCTGAAAGGATTGAAGCACTGGTTGGTAGATGCTAAACTGCAACCAGCAGTAAAAATTGACTAAAAATTATGAGAAATCATCAAGACTGTAGGAAGAGTAAAGGTGGGGGACAATTAAACAAGGGACATGTATTTACCTTTACGCCTTGTGGCCCGTGTCAGTTGTGTGTTTCTGTATTGGCAATGTTTTGGATTGTCCCCTAAAGAAATAACAGCATTCATGCAATATTGCCCTACTATTGATATCGTGCTACAGTTTTGCTGAGATGGAGATGTTCTCCTTATGCACTACATATAGTAATTATGGCACATACAGGTTAAGATGTTTCCATCATAACACCAAACCAACAAAAGATAAGCTCGAAGGATTAAATCTGGGTTAAATTTCAAGCATGCAAGTGTAAGGTTTGGGTTTGGGTTGCCGACTCGACTAGTTAGGAGTGATGGATGAGCAGAATGAGGCATCAAAATTCAAAACTGAGTTCTATAGGTTATGGATTTGAAGATAAGTTAGCCTGCAATAGCTAATTTCAGTCTTTTTCCTTGCATACATAGGTTAATATCAATTTTTTAATTAATAAGAATCTAGTGTTTAATGCATTTCTAGCTGTCTTTATCTAGAGATTCCTTTTGAGTTTTGCAGTCTTAGAGCACCCACAGTCGTGGGCGAGATGGCGCTGGCGAGTAGAAGTCGCCGGCGAGGAGAAGGCGGGGAGCTGGCGAGGAGCAGGCGAGAAAGGCGCCGGCGAGATAGAGAGACGTTGACGATCTCGCCGGCAGATCTCGCTGGCGAGGAGAAGTTTGTAGGTTTGAGTTGCCATTTTTTTTGTTCTATACTTGTTTTTTCCTCATCTCGTCGGCGGCTCCTCGTCACCCACTGCAGAGCTCGCTGGCTAGAAGCTGGTGAGATGATTAAAAAATATATTTTAAACCATCTCGCCGGCGCCATCTCGCCGGCAGCCGGCGAGATGGTTGTGGATGCTCTTAGAGCCTTGGTGAAGTACTGTATTCATGTCATTATCTTGCATCACCATCGATGCAATTACTGAGCTCTTTTGTATAATTCTCACAGAGTAGTCTTCTAAAATATCTTATTGGTCCTCATTTGTTTGTGCAAACAAATTCCAAAATGACAAGTTGACTGGTGGAAATTTATTCTGTGTAATTGATGCCACTGATACACACATGTCAGGGTAAAAGAAAATGAAGTTCATCTTAACCCAAAGATTTCCAGTTGCAGTTTCAACCTAAGAGTCTTCTTATAGAGTAGGATACATATCATATATACTAAAACTGCTTATTCTTAAAAGGGTCATGCAAGGGAAAAACAACTCTATACATGTGACCAGAGATCATTTTCTCTGCTTCTTGTTGATGCAATCATAGGGATACTTTATAATGCAAACCAGATGTAATGTCTTTTTGCGAGTCACCTAACTGAATAATAATCTTAGCTGATGATCTTCTGCTCGGTAGTGCTTGCTGAGGAGGCCTGCATTTTCGAACAAAATTGCATAAATTAATTTCACATCTTGTTATTTTGGTTGTGTGAATGGTTATTTCTAAAGGAACTATTGTTGAAAGTTCTTATCTGTACAATATAGTTCACTTAAAGTCGAATGGGCGATTCACTTTTAAGAGATGTTTGCAGTTGCAGGAGAGGAACACATTAGTTTGATCAACGGAATGAGATTTGGGGGAAGAGGAAAGTATACTGACCCCAACAGATGTGACAAAGTTGCAGACTGCACATTTCACAGATCTTGCTCCATATTGGTACATCAACAGCATCCTGCAGTTCCCACAGTTGACGTGCGCTACCTGGTTTGCTGTAACAATATATGCAAACATTTTGATTTACTTGACAAGTATTCTCTGGATTAACTTATTGACAAGGTTGTATGGTTGTGTACCTTCCAAGGCCAAATTTACTGTGTGACAACAAGAACATTGCACACTTGTTGCTCCGCGAATGTACATGAGTAAGGTGTGGCAGCCTCCACAAACCAACTGGGCCATTTCTGTGCCTGTGTGGGTCAATAATCATGGTTAGCCTTTTCGTATAGCGAAAGAACGCATTGATGGGCATACCTGGAGGTGGCACAGCTGTGACAGCATTGCAAACAGCGCAACAGACTGAGGTTGCTCCAACTGGATAGAGCAGAAGGTTCCGGCATCCAGAACATACAAGCTGGCTCTGAGCTCCTGATGACCAACATAACATACATATATCAGACTGGAAGAAAACAGTAACAACATATACAGGGATATGAAGTTTGTTGCCAAGTGTTAATGCAAAACCAGTGAGTCCCAGCATTTACCGTCTGAGATATTGGAGGCATTTGAGAATCTATTTGCTTTACTTTTCCATTTTTATCTCATAATATATCCTCTGAACTGATTTCATTTGAGTCACAGAAGTGTTGTTATCTTGAAGAAGAGGAAGAAGAAAAGGACAGTAAGAGAAGTACCATTTGCAGGATATGGAGCGGGCGGTGGAGGAGTGGGATAGGGAGCAAGAGGAACTGGCATTGTGTATGTTCAACTGGTATGCTTCTCTTTCACTATCTCACCAGCTACTTGAGGTGCAGAAAATACATTCCCTCCTCCCTTTCTTAGCAAACCTGTTAAGCATATAACACTTCAGACATGTTGAAATCCAAGATTTGAAAGAAATTTTACAGAGGGCAAAAAAATCCCAACCCAGAAAACATATATTTACAAACCACATCTCATAGTCATAGCATATAGATATGAGTGAACATAGTATGGGAAGTAGAATTGGATGCAATGGGAATTTGGTAGAGTGGTATGGAGTGGGACAAGCACATACCCTCTCAGGCTGCAGACAAGTTGAGAGAGAGAGAGAGAGAGAGGATTTAAAGAGAGTATCTCTCTCTCTCTCTTACTCTTACTCTTTAAATTTATTTCCCACTGAGTTTGGTTTGGGTGTAATTATAATTTTCAGGGTCTTTTCATTTTCCAAAGATAGATTTGAGCATCCATATTTCATATTTGTGTTGGTGGGATATCAAGATCAACGTTGTCAGGAAAATTCTGGGTCCCCAATCCATACCATAAACTCTTGTGTTTTGCTGTTCATCATAAGTGTAATGCTTTCCATGCACGTGCCCTCACCACACGCTTCCCCTTCCGTAGGACTTTGCATGGTGAACACCGGGCCACGTCCGTAACAAGTAACTCTTGGCTCTGGTCGGTGGTCCCTCAATTTCTTGCCAAAGGTGAGTTATGTAATGCATGATGTATATTGACTTGTTTGATTTCTATGGTTAATTGTTATTTAATTTGAATTAAGTTTGGGCCTATGGAAGGCCTAGATATAGAACATTTAGGCCCGTGTAGTTGCCCACGGGCACAGCAATGTCCATGCATGTGCAAGATGAGCTCATTGCTCTTTGAATTGGTCAGAGCCTCTCTGGTTCTGCAGTTAATCATAGGAACATAAAACTATTGGGATGTGACAAATGTAATTTCAGGAACTAATAGAAAAGATTTCAAGTCATATGCTTAATTAATAATCCAAGATAAGATTTGCTCAACCCTAAAGTTGGGAGCAGAGTCGTGTAATTCATCTTTTTAGATGGTCAAAATATATGCATTTATTATTCTTGTGAAATAGTCAACTTCTTTGCAATCTCGTCATCTTCTCCGTGCCTGCAAATCAATAGAGCTTGGTCTGAATCAGTTGATAAACATGTTAAAATATCTGCTTAATTTATAAGAGGTTAGCTTGGATATATGAGATTTGTTCGTATATCTTTGGTTAATTATAGAAAATGTGCTTTGTTCTTGTTTAGTTTGGTGTGATCTGAGAGTATAAGGGTAAGATAAGAAAAGAAGTTAAGAGAGAAAAGGACAGAACAGGAGAAAATTTATGGGTAGTTTTGCTCTTTGAATAATTGTAGAGAAAGCTACAAAACAGAAATGCAAGCTTGCAGAGAGAGAGAGAGAGAGTCCATGGATAAGCATACCAAGCTTTTAAAGGACCACTTTGTTGTACTTTTATGCGCTTTTCTCCTCATCCCAACTTGATATTCCTCTCCCCGTTCTACAAAGTCCCCTCAATAATTCAACTTCTCTTTTACTTCTGCTTTTCATTTCATTATATTATATTCGTTTATTTAATTGTCTCAAGTTATAGCTTTGGTCCTTCGGGATATATCCCGATAATGCGTTTGTGCAGAGTCAGATGTGAGCAATGATCAATTTGATTGGTTTTTTTTTTTATCATATCAAGTTTAGTTTTTGATCTGGATTTGACAAAAAAAATGACCAGAAAACAATGGATTGAAAATCCATAATATTCATATTTCATATATTATGAAAAAAAATCAAGAAATTGATAGAAATTTAAAACAAATGGGCTTAATGAGAACATGGGTCTAACACAAAAGAAATGACGTTAACTCAAAATTCCTAAATTAAGGCCCAACTTAAAGGGTAATTAGTTACGTTTTTTTTTCTGTTGGTTTTCTGTCCCAAAAAAAACGACCGAAAAGTCAATGTCTTTTCATTTTTAGATTGGCTGGTTTTGATGCGTTTTTTGCTCAACCAAATACAGAGGTATGCTTGTTTATTAATTTGTCAGTGGACAGTCATGAATGGATCAAGTTATAATGAACATGAAAAGGATAATGAGGAGACAAAGTCTACAGTTGAGTTTTGGCACATTGCTTGCCTTCAACTATGTGTTCGTCAACTTTGCCAGAGTTCTAATCAACGTTACTGATGAGTTAAGGTCAGGTGTGATTCATTTTATTTCGTCTCTTGATCTTGTGCAAGATTATGCTCCGCTTATGTTTCTCTTACTCTACAAAGCCCGAGTCAATATATCGGTTTTGTTAGAAAGTATTATACCAAGTATGAATAAAATGGATGCACTGAAAATCATGCTGCAACATCATTTTTCAGAGCCAGCAATTTTCTAAATAACTGGTAGATGAATTGAATTAAATCATTTATATACATCATAGTAACTGATATGAGATGGTTGACTTAATGAGCCCCAACGTTTCTAACCCATCACTAACCTCTGTAATGTGTTTCTACCAATCCACTTCCCCTTGGTGGGTTATGCAAATGCAAAAGAAGCACCTGTTTCGGCATGTACCTGAAAACCAGACATGGCTGTAAGGTTTTAGATGGCAACCCAAGATTTGAACTTTGGAGACAATGATGTTGACCAAATTGGCTAAACATTCTCCATTTGCAAAAACAGTTGAAATTAGAGAGGCAGGTTTAAGTTTAATCCTGATTAGTGAGTTTCTGGTCATTGTCCAACTAGAATACACAAAATGTTACATCTGATGTTGAGACTCGAACCTATGGGGCATGCTATAAACAACACTCTGCCAATATCTACAACCAGACAAGGAATTTGGTTTGGTGGAATTTTTGAGCTCCAGCCAATATTGAAACCTGGAACATAAATTTTCCAAATGAGCTTGGATTACTCAGTCCCAGCATGAGTATCTATCAAAGGAGAGGCTGAGGCTGTAAAATAACTCAGTTTTTGGCCACACATGTCAGAATTATTTCAAGGCCCCCACAGCCAGAGGACACGATCAATCTACTGATATTGACAAGAGGAACCAATTACCTGATGCAGCTGCAGCCTGGATATGCCAACCAAATATGTACTTCATTTCTCCAACCACCTTCCCAATATAGAAATTCACTACCAGTTCAGTGTTTCAAATATTGTTAACCTTAACCCAAGTCATAATTCATTACCAAATACAAATTCCTGAGAGCTCTGCCTGATGATCGGAAACAGCGAACAAGTTATATATGTTAGTGATAAGGCACATTAGAGTTTGAATACATTCAAACTCTAAGATAGATAGTTTGTATAGTTTTGAATCTATTGACATTATCTGTAATTGTATATTTATAGACGATTCAATCAATATACTGAGACATGGTTTAAATCCCAAAATGGTATCAGAGCAAATCTAATCTGATTTTCTTCTTTGTTTCGCTTCCGCTTCTGCGTTTCTTCCTCACCAGTTTGCGAGTCTGCGATCGTCCCTGCGTCTGAAACCTGCGATCTCCTTCGTTTCTCCTCTCTGATCGCGTTTTTCAGTACTGAATCTGAAGCCTGTGAAGCCCATCCTTCCAGGCCCGTGGATCCTGTTTTTAATTCACACAGATTCAATCTCGCGCAGACGTCTCCAATCGCGTCTCCCTGCTGCTACTCGCGCGACTTCTTAACTCTGCTGCGTCTCCCTACTGACTGCTCGCGCGACTTCTACCTGCTGCTGCATATTGCAGCTTCCATTTGCTGCTATTGCACGCCCGTTTACTGCTGCACATCCCAGTCCAAGCTCACTGCTGATCACTCTGCGTTTATCATCCCAACGGTGGAGGTTTCATTCGAAATTTTCTAATCTGTGCTCATATATTGCTACAGTGGGTTTCAAGTTGTCTCAATTAATTTGGTGAGTTGCTGCGTGAATATGGTGTGTTGCTGAGTGAATATTCATGTCATTTATTGCTGCCATTTAATGTTGGTAGTGTAGTACCATTTAATTATTGTCAGAAGATTGGGTCTTTTTGCAACTACCGTGAATTGTTACTAGTTTCATTTGAGTCGCACGACTCTGTTGCTGCTGGCTACATCCAAATCTATTAAAATCGCACAGCTCTTCTGCTACTATGGCTGATCCTCGTATCTACCATGCATCTGGGCCGTCGAACTGGGCCCAGCATCCCGCCTCTCCATGGGCCGTCTCACAACAACCCGGGTGGACTACAACTGCTCCCACACCTTGTTCGTACTTGACAACGCCTGCTCCAGGATTTTGGCCTCGTGAGCCGACGACCCAGCAATGGGCCAATCTTACCATGCAGCCAGCTCCTGATCGAAAATGGTACATGGACTCGGGTGCCTCTTCTCATATGACGGCAAACTCAGGTACCTTACGTTCTTATATTAATTCAAATATTAATCGTTCTGTTATTGTTGGTGACGGGAATAACATCCCTATTTCTGGTTATGGACAAGCAACATTATTTCCCACACATCCCCAATACACCTTAAATAACGTTATCCATGCCCCGAAACTTGTTAAGAATTTAGTTTCTGTACGCCGTTTTACCTGTGATAATAATGTATCGATTGAATTTGACCCACTTGGGTTTTCTGTGAAGGATTTTCTGACAGGACATATAGTTTTGAGATGCAATAGCACATGCGACTTGTATCCCGTCACACCTAATATTTCGTGTCAGTCGTCATTTCCTTTTTCAGCTTCTGCAACTGTATCTTCAGGATTATGGCATTCTCGCTTAGGTCATCCGGGGTCTCCGGTGTTTAATTCACTTCGTCGTAATAATCTTATTGGGTGTAAGCACAACTTTAATTCTGTCTGTCAGTCATGTGTACTTGGTAAACATGTTAGGCTTCCTTTTCAAACATCTACTACTGTTACTTATGCACCTTTTGATATTGTGCATGCTGATCTATGGACATCTCCTGTTTTGAGCACATCTGGTCACAAATACTATTTGATATTACTTGATGATTTCACTAATTTTGTCTGGACATTTCCTTTGGGCAAGAAATCTGATGTTTTGAAGTTATTTCTTTCATTTAGTGCTCATGTTTCTACACAATTTGGGGTCTCTATAAAAAGTTTTCAGTGTGATAATGGAAAGGAGTTCGACAACTCTCCGTTTCGTGCATTTGGTGATTCGTCCGGCTTGGTGTTCCGCTTCTCGTGTCCACATACCTCCTCTCCGAATGGACGTGCAGAACGCAAGATCAGAAGTATCAACAACATGGTTCGTACCCTACTTCTTCATGCGTCCATTCCCCCGTCTTATTGGCAGTATGCATTGTCCATGTCTACTTACCTGTCCAATATTCTCCCGTCTAAATTGCTTAATTTCTCGTCTCCTACTTTTGCTCTCTATCGTCAGGTTCCTTCTTATTCTCACCTGCGTGTTTTCGGTTGTTTGTGTTTTCCTCTTTTTCCATCTACCACAATTAACAAACTGCAGGCTCGGTCAACACCATGTGTTTTTGTCGGATTTCCTCCTAATCATCGAGGGTATGTTTGTTTTAATTTACAAACAAACAAATTCATTATATCGAGACATGTATTATTTGATGAAACGGTGTTTCCATTTGCTTCCTCTTGCTCACCCTCGCCACATAGCTATGATTTTTTATCTGACCCAATATCTCCAGCTACACGGACTCAGCTATTTTTTGGCCCGGACTCACTAGCCAAGCCCAACCATAGCACCACCCAAGTCCACGGTTCTCTACCCGGCCTACGCAATGCTCCAAGCCCAGTCCCACCTAGATCGACTCCAAGCTCTCAGCGCTCCGAGCCCGGCCCAACACCTCCCGCCAGCCCAACCGGCCACGCTAGCCCCAGACAGGCCATCCACACCAGATCACCCAAGCCTCGGCCCGAGCCCTCTTCTCCACCAGAACCGGCACAGGCCCATCAATCACCTCCGGTTGTAGCTCCGGATCCTGTTCCCTATGCACCAGCACATCAAATGGTCACACGGAGCAGGTCCGGCATCTCCAAACCTAAGGTGATTTTCGACCTCCACTCTACCACATCTATATCCCCTATCCCCCGTAATCCTAAAGATGCTCTGCTTGATCCTAATTGGAAACTTGCTATGACGGACGAATTTAATGCTTTGATTAATAATAAGACGTGGGTTCTGGTTCCACGTCCTGTGGGAATGAATGTTATTCGTTCCATGTGGATTTTTCGGCATAAAACTTGTTCTGACGGTTCTTTTGAGCGATATAAGGCTCGTCTTGTTGGTGATGGTAGGTCTCAGCAGGTTGGTGTTGATTGCGATGAGACTTTCAGCCCCGTGGTTAAACCGGCAACCATACGTACAGTACTTAGTATTGCCGTCTCCCGATCCCGGTCCATTCATCAGCTCGATGTTAAGAATGCTTTCCTGCATGGTAATCTTAATGAGACGGTCTACATGCATCAGCCTCTTGGCTTTCGGAGCACTACTCACCCTGATTATGTTTGCCTGTTGAACCGCTCTCTCTACGGTCTCAAGCAGGCACCTAGGGCCTGGTACCAACGATTTACTGATTTCGTATCATCGATTGGTTTTTCTCATAGCAGGTCCGATCATTCATTATTCATCTATCGTCATGGGCACGACGTCGCCTATATCCTGCTCTATGTCGATGATATTATCTTGGCCTCCTCGAGCGACTCTCTCCGGCTCTCCATCATGACCAGCCTCAGCTCCGAGTTTGCTATGAAGGATCTAGGTCCTCTGTCATATTTCTTGGGAATTGCCGTCACTCGTCATTCAGGCGGTTTATTTCTCTCTCAGCAGAAATACGCCACCGACATTATTGAGCGTGCCGGTATGACATCGTGTTCTACATCAGCGACGCCAGTTGATACTCAAGGGAAGCTCGGTGCTTCTGACAGCTCTCCTTTTGAGGATCCGACTCTGTACCGTAGTCTTGCAGGGGTGCTCCAGTACCTCACATTCACGAGACCTGATATCTCTTATGCAGTTCAGCAGATATGTCTACACATGCATGACCCGAGGACTAGTCACATGGGTGCTTTGAAGCGTATCATTCGGTATCTCCAAGGGACGAAGAGTCTTGGCCTTCACTTATACTCCTCACCGATCTCCGGTCTCGTCTCTTATACCGATGCTGATTGGGCCGGCTGTCCAGACACTCGCCGATCTACCTCTGGATTCTGTGTTTTCTTGGGGGACAACCTGATATCTTGGTCCTCCAAACGGAAACCCACACTTTCTCGTTCCAGTACTGAGGCCGAATACCGAGGGGTTGCTAATGTTGTGTCCGAATCTTGTTGGCTTCGGAACCTTTTACTCGAGCTTCATTGTCCTCTATCTCGTGCTACGCTAGTATACTGTGACAACATCAGTGCCATATACCTATCCGGTAATCCCGTCCAGCATCAGCGCACCAAGCACATCGAGCTCGACATTCACTTTGTTCGAGAGAAGGTAGCAAAAGGACACGTTCGAGTTCTTCACGTCCCCTCCCGCTCGCAGATTGCAGATGTATTTACTAAAGGCTTGCCGAGGGTCCTCTTTCTTGATTTTCGGTCCAGCCTGAACGTATACGAACCTCCCGTTCAGACTGCAGGGGCGTGTTAGTGATAAGGCACATTAGAGTTTGAATACATTCAAACTCTAAGATAGATAGTTTGTATAGTTTTGAATCTATTGACATTATCTGTAATTGTATATTTATAGACGATTCAATCAATATACTGAACATGGTTTAAATCCAAAAAATATAAAAAGAAGAAATTTTTAGACATGTCCATTGTTTCATTTTCAAAGTTTTGTTTGTGCATAGCATGTGTACTACATTGAATTACGATTCTATGCACGGTCGAGTCAGTCTCAGTAAAGGACAAGTTACTTATTACGAATGCTTTGATGACTTAAGCTTCACCTGTTTGGACATCAGGAGTTCCATACTGAGCAGAAAAATAGCAACTTAGTGTTACCCGTGAGAATTGTTTGGTTGTATGTCTCATTATTATTCACGGATGGCCACCTTGTGCAGCTTCACACTCTTCCGATCCTATATCCAAACATACATTAGCATTCCTTGATCCACTGAAAACTTTGGATTTTGCCCTCTTCCCATGGCTTGTACACAGAGCTAGCCTTTTATGTTCGGAGGTTTTAGGTCAACTTTCTAAAAATGGCCTACGACGTCGTAATTAACGATAAAAAATATTTAATTTTTAAAAGGTTTTGCAAGGTCAAATATGTTTTTTTTAGTATAATGGAGTTCATCTTTTCACGAATACCATAATGGAGAATTGAAAGAAGGGTAAAGCATAGTCTCGGACCTCGTAAGATCCGAGACGTTAACCCTAATACAAATAACATTGTTTTTCATCGCCGATTTAGGATGAGATGAAACACATAAGAACGACATACATATGATGACTATCCTACATGTATACATAAGGGATCTAACCTCATTTATATGACTATGCGCATCTGGCTCTTCTCGTTGTTCTACCCGAAAACATCCGAGGAGGTCTTTGCGAGAAGGAGGAGTAGGATCAAAGAACAAGTCGTCATTCCTCATCTGTGTCCCACGATCATCAAAGCCCATGTCTATCACGTTTGGAATCTTAATTGATAATTAAAGAAAAGTAAATTGTTTAATGTTAATATTTTAAAAGGGATTTGTGCATAAAATATATTTAGAAATTTGATTATTAAATAATTAAAATATCTTTCTTTCGAATATAACAAGTTTATCCTTTTCTATTATGTTTCCATTTTTCACAAAATAAAATGAATTTTATACCGAGTGATGGTAGCAAATTGTGACTATCCATTAATTAAAAATCTTAATATTTATAAAAGTTCTTATGTAGGGATGGCAAAACGCCCCGACCCCGACGGGGACCCGACGTCCCCGCCCAGTGCGGGGCGGGTTCGGGGCGGGGTACGGGGCGGTAAACGGGGATTTTGGCGGGGGCGGGGCGGGGACGGGGCAAGCACTCCCCGCCCCGCGAGGCGCCCCGCCCCGTGCCCCGCGGGGATCCCCGCTCTATTAATTTTAAAAAATATATATTAATAATTAATATTTTTTTGAATAACACATAATATATTGTTTTTACATATGATATTTACTTATTTAAATTTTATATCTAAAAAATAGAAAACTTAGTTCAAAAATGTCAAACGGTAATTTTTGCTTATTTATATTTTATATCTAAAAGATAGAAGACTTAGTTCGAATATGCACATTATGAGACACGGAAGTCGTGTGATGTTTGTTTTATATGCGTGTTGTCTAAAATTATGGATTAAGAATTGTGTGATATAAAAATTTGTATTTTTTTCGAGGAGAAAATGGGGCGGGGAATCCCCGTTTCCCCGCGGGGCGGGGTCAACGCGGGGTGCGGGGCGGGGCGGGGTCAACGCGGGGTGCGGGGCGGGGCGCGAGGAAGCGGGGCGGGGATGGGGCGCGGGGTCCCCGCCCCGTTGCCATCCCTATTCTTATGTATGTTGAATAGAAATACGAAAATCAAAATGTAATTATTAAAAAGATATGGGTAATTATTGAGAAGAGAAAACTTATTGGTTTTGCATATTACAACCAAATAATTAATATAAGGGTTAAATATCGAAACTTACTCTTAAGTATTGGTCACGAACACTATACTACCCAATATTTTAAAGTGGCAAATGCAGTATGTTAAGTATTGGTCACACGATTTTGTTAGTAAAAATGGACGGAATATTCCATTCCGTTAGTCATATGATCTCAAATGTCATGTAATGGATGGTAAAATGACGTTTTCCCTTAATTATTTGACCTCTATGCATTTTATAAGGAACATTGTCATTGTACCCTCGTTATTGTTCCTTATAAAATGTATAGAGGTCAAATACTTAAGGGGGAAAATGTCATTTTACTATCCATTATATGAAAATTGAGGTCATATGACTAACATAATGAAATATTTTGTCCATTTTTACTAACAAAATCGTGTGACCAATACTTAAGGTACTACATTTTTCACTTTGAAACATTGGGTAGTATAGTGTTCATAATCAATACTTAAGAGTAAGTTTCAATATTTAATCCTTAATATAATATACACAAGTTTTTATGTATTTTAAATTTGTAAAGAAATTTTTCATTGATTTATCGAAAATAAAATTGTATAAAAAGTCCTAAAAGCATTATTAAGTCAACTCTATTAATTGTTTTTTTATAAATGACATAATTTTTTTTTGATAAGCGAAAAAATTTATTAGGCGAAAGTTCTACAGAAAAGTAGAACTAAGCAAGGAAATAATCCACAGACTGGATTAATTTCTCGGACCATAACAGCTACAAGTAGCAAACAAAACAAAAACAAGACAGGACCCAGACAAATGAGGAAAAGAAGCACGTCCTCCTTACTTACGTCTTTTCAAGCAAAGAAAACGATTCGAAACAGAGATGGGGATTGCAGCCTGTCCTGTAAACTGATCCTCGTCCTCCCCGACCTCAACTGCCGAAATGGGTTGTACTAGCCCCAGAGAAGCAGGGTCGACAGACTTTCTCCCTACTCTCGTACGAAAGCTCCAATCACCTGAGCTATCTTTTTCAGCGATGTCAACTATAAAGCTTCCCAACTTACCTCCTTTATCAGTACTATTCTTCGCTCTAGTCTGATAAAAAATAGTGGAAGGGAGAATCACCTTTGAATGACCCTTTTTCGGACGACCACAACATTTTGGTAAAGCTGGAACCACCGGAGAATTAATAAGGACCTCCTTCCACGGGCTACCCTGCGAATCACCACCTGAAACACCGTCCAATACTTGTTTGGTGGACTGCCCCGTTGACAAAAAAGTCTGATCGAGTGCAAACCCAAGCCCACCAGTACTTGGACCTGACCCCACAACCACTTGGGCCTGCTTACTAAACATGCCCACACCCTCACCAGCGCCTGAAGATGGACCGGATTCCACAACTTGGGCTTGCTGACTGGATAGAGCCCCAACCTCACCAGAAACGATTGTCGGAACAGTAACGCGAGTCTCCGAAGGCAAGTCAACTATCAATCCCTGATTTCCAGCTGATAGCACCAATCTCGGCTCTGGATTTTGTGGTGATTTGGCAATCGTAACTGAGACGTCACGATTCAAATCCTCTGGAGCGAGATTGCCGGAGCTCAAAACAGGATTCTCCGAGCGAGAAATCGTCACCACCGCAGCCGTATTAGCCGGAGAACAAGAAAGAGGCACCACCGGCGTACCCTCGGTGCTTCCCCCAACAATCAACGTCCCTGTATAAAGGCTTTGAGTCTGCGAGTGGGAAACAGAACTGATGCTCTGTTTTCCAATTTCGACGTGCGATGTCGTCGCCTGTGCTTCCACTCAAAACCGACGCAGTGCGACTGCAACGAAGAGAGTGTGGTCGTGATACGTGAACCCGTTCATCCCCTCTATTGCTTGAGCAGCGGCTTCCTTGGAATCAAAACGCACAAACCCATAATGACGTCCTTTGCGTGGTCGCTTATATACTGAAGCCGCCACAACCTTTCCGTACACACCGAACACATTCCGAGCCCAATCCTCCGACGACTCGTAGGGTAGATTATGGATGAAGATTTCGTCCTCAAGCTCTTGAAAAGATCCAACTTCCCAACCAGCAGCACCACCCTTTGACCCTGTGCTCTGTACTGGCCGAAACTCCACTGAGGCAGCATGAGCAGGAACATTATCGCTGGACAGATCATGCCTCGTCTTTCTTGTGGAAACCTTCCCACCCCGATCGCACACCTCACTAGCACCATTTGTCGAAGCCTTCGTCATCCGCCCTTTCTTGTCGCGAGCAACCCTGGTACGACCAGAACCTGGTTTGCGATCTTTGAAACTTGCAACCTTCTTGGTTGCTGCTCCAGTAACAAGCGCACAGTAGTTTCCATACAAGGAGATTAGGCCAGAGCAAAAGGAGAGAAAGGGAAGCAGAGAACAAGGTGGAGAGGGCGGCATCCTCTGATTATGGATGTACAAGAAGAACAAACCAGATCTGAGATCTGATTAAAAAAACGACGGAATTTATTGATGGATTTTGTAATAAAAAATTACAAAGTCAAAGTTTTAACAAAATGCAAAACAACCCAAAAAACCTTCCGAAAAGAAAAGCACAAAACAATGCCCAAAAAATGAATCTACCATTCCACCGAATCTGTAATAAAAATGTAGCCAAGCAAAGCTACGGGAAAAGATACAACTATAGTACCAAACACACTAACGACTTGAAACTACAAGAAACAAGAGTTACTACAATACCCCCCATGAACGAGCAAAACCAATGACCCTGAAAACTACAAAAAAAGATACAGTCTACCGAGAGTAGAAATCCAATCGCAAGCATGGACCAAGAGGAGCTGCAAATCCATCCCAAAAAACAACCCACAAAGTTGCAAGAACACCAGCCGCATCTTAAAAACAAATCAAGTATCAAGAAAACACGACGCCGAATTAGACAACCAATCGGGAATATCTCAACCAACATCAAAATCTCCTGCCATTCTATTTAAGTTGAATGAGTGATTTTGAATACTTAAGAATACCTCATCTAGACTCCCAACTTTCAAATGAAAGAAAGTTGAATTCCTCTGTGACCACATATATCATAATATCAAATATTCAACTTTGATCCAAACCTTTCACCATCTATAAGAACCCAACCCTTTCCAAATTAATACTATAATCGTGATATCCCTTGACATAACCCAATACAAGGACCATCAATAATGAACCCACCACCATAGATGCCAAGCAAAATCACAATAAAGAAATAAGTGTGGAGAATCTTTGAAAAATAATTAAGAAAAAGGACAAAGCATGCATGCAATGGGAATGTTTTTTGTTTTGTTTTGATAAGCTAAAAATTTATTAAGCAAATGTTCTACAAGAAAGTAAAACAAAGCCGGAAAACGATTCATAAAAAGAACCGTTTCCCCGTACCAAAACAGCTACAAAGAGCAACAGAAAACCCAAGCAGGAAAACAAACGAAAAAACAATCAACTACTTCCTACTCGAATTCAAACAGATAAACCGGTTAGACACCGGAACCGGAATAAGAGCTTCTTCTGTAGTCGGATCAGGGTAAACCACGTCCTCACTAATCTCGAAGTTTTCATCCTGCGGGACTCTACGTTCGAGGGCCAAAGAAGCAAGGTCAACCGGTTTTTTCCCAACTTTCTTGCTAAAACTCCAAGCACCCAAGTTATCCTTTTTAGCAATATCAACAGTGAAGCTACCCGAAATGTCTTCCTTATCAACATAGGTCTTGGCTCTTGACTGATAAAAAACAACAGGAGGGACACTTTTCTTTGGTTGTACCTTTTTCAGACGTCCACGTCCCTTCTTTTGTGGTAAAACCTCAGGAATCGAAGATTTAGTCAAAACGTCCTTCCAAGGGCTTCCTTGATCAACAACCGGGATGACAACATCAATCCGATGTCCGTCACCGAACTCCGCCACCACAGGAAGATCGTGGCCAGACTGTACCTGTTCTGAAGGCTTTGTAGCCTGCAGAGTCACCCCACACACTTGGGCCTCATCTACAGTCCGAACAGCAACTTCAGAAGCCTGTGACTCATCCCGACTTACAACCAAAGCATCTGCAATCGAATCAGCTTCCCCGTGAATCTCTCCAGACTCACTCACCCCGAGATTTTCCCCACCATCAACTGAACCCGGAAGTTTTTCAGAATCAAAAGACGACGGAGCAGTCTCACTCGTAAAAAAGCCAGAACCTTGAAACCCATCCACTTGCACCACACCACGAGAGTCAGCACGAGGGAACCGAGCTTCGAAAGCTCTGATTTCACGATGGTGAGTTCCGGGATGAGCCAAGGCGACGAAAAGGATATGACCTTTCAAAGTCAATCCATTTAATTTCGAGACAGCCTGAGAAGCCTCACCCACCGTCGAGAAGGAGATGAAACCGAAGAACCTCCCTCCCTTGTTCGAGCACTTCAAAACCGAGCACCTTCGGACGGACCCAAAAGCACTGAAGACGTTGCTTACCCATTCCTCCGTGGATCCATAAGGTAGATTGCATACAAAAACATCGGTGGAGCTCCCTGTTCCGACGTTCTCTGAAGCATACACCTTATCCTTCACCACGGTTTCTGGTTGAGCTTCTTTGTCCTGATTCCCAACTACAACAACTTTAGGAGGCTCTGTAACGGTCTGATTGACCATATTCGAACGCTCCCCCGAACTACGAGATTTAGGTGTTCTGTTTTTTACAACTGCAGCAACAACAACACCATTCATCTTCGCCATACTAGTGACAACCGATCGTTTTCTCGTGGGTGGTGGTCTTCGGACACGAGCCTTGTATTCACGCCTAACCCCGCTCAACTCAATGTTTGCAACACCGGGGATGGAACAATACTCACAGTATGAAGTCAATAGAACATAACAAAAGGATTTGAACGAGCGAACATTCATACCCGTCTTCATGAGGTGCTCGGATCAGAGACTGCAACACACAGTCGCTCACTGACCTGCTCTCGGTGCTCGTTCACTACCGCCTGGAGCAATGGCAACACGGCCTGCGTGGATATCCGACCTGCGAAAAACGGCGTGGATATCTGACCAGTACCCAAGCCTGTTCTCGTGCTCGTGCAGTTGTACTCCTCTTCTGCTTTTCGGATCCGGCAACACGGCACAACAGCCGCTCACTGACGCTCTTCGTTCAGTGCTTCCTGGATCAGTGGCGAAACACGGCCGACGTGGATCTCCGTCCAGCGAAAAACGGCGCCCGGAGCAGTGGCGAAACACGGCCGGCGTGGATCTCCCTCCAGCGAAAAAACGGCGCCGATCCTGTTCTCGTGCTCGCACTCCTCTTCTGCCGCTCGGAGTATTCGTTCCTGCAACACCACGAGACCACCAGTAAACGGGTCGACTCACTCCACCAACAAAGGTGGGATGAGAACGACGACGGCGCTGGCTAGACGCGCGTCGACGATGGCCGCTGATGGGGGCGCGTTCTCCTAGGGCCGGCTTCTCTCTCGTACACGATTGTTTGATGTACTTGTGGTATGCAATGAGAATGTGAAGACCACGACTTTCCAAGAATGATAAGGTGGAAACTACATCATGCATCATGAGCCAAACTAATGAGTTGTACTTGGGCAGCAAGTGTTTAATCCACAACCATTTACCCCAAGGAGGAGGAGTCGATGAAACATTTGTCAACAAATTAAAGATTTTCACATAAGTAAATCCCTTTTTCTTGATGAGTTCATAAAACAACCAGAAATCCAACTTGAATGCGACAATCACGCAATAACAATATGATCCCAGGTCTTTCCCTTTTCTCCCATTCAAAAAAAGATCTCATAAACCCTAAACTCCATAAGCCACCATTCCAGACCTTGCTCACACGAGCTTGTTTAAAAGTGGAATCATAAGCGTTATTGAGAATCGATAACGAAAATTCGTGTCCCCCAACCACACGTTATCCCAAAAAGAAGTAAGAACTCCTTGTCCCACACGTCAATTCAAGCTTTGGCCAACAAAAATCGACCAAAAACGAGGATCTACAGCCGAGCCCATAATATGATCAAAAAGGAAAGACGAACCTGGCTTTTTCAGAGCATATAGATTCCATTATGAAGATCTCCAACCAAATTTCAAACATAAAATATGCTTCCAAAGTGAGCCGTTCTCAGCTGCAAAACGCCATAACCATTTGACTAAAAGGATTTTATTTACTCATTCTAAATCTTGAATACCAACTCACCATCTACTCGGGATTTTCAAACAGAAGACTAATTCACCTTGCATTATAATCTAATGTTTGCCCAATTGTTCCATAAGAAACGCCTCCTCTAAATGGTGCCTTATCTATTGCCTCGATGGAACTATGTTCAAGATGAATGCAGTAGTTTGTAGAGCATATCCCTAAAATGAGATTGGAAGATTAGTGTTACTCATCATAGACTGAACCGTATTCAATAGGGTTCGATTCCTCCGTTCAGAAACACCATTCCTTTATGGTGTTCCTATAGTTAGTTGATAAATGATCTCACAATCTATTAGATGATCTATGAATTCTTGGCTCAAATATTCACCCCCCCCTCGATCAAATCGCAATGCTTTAATATTGTGGTCAAGTTGATTTTGTACTTCATTCTTTAAAATTTTGAACTTTTCAAAAGATTTAGATTTAGTTTCATTAGATAGATGTAGTCATATCTACTGAAATCATATGTGAATGTGATTAAGTATTGAAATCCTCCTGTAGTAGTTGTATTTAAAGGACAACATACATCCGAATGTATAAGTCTTAATAAGCCACTAGCTCTTTCACCAATTCCAGAAAAAAAGTGTCTTTGTCATCTTGCTTATTAAACAAGATTCACGCGTTTCAAATGATTCACAATCAAAACAAATTCAAAAATCTACGGTGTTGGAGTTTTGATATGTGTTTCTCATTTATATGACCCAAGCGACAACGATAATGTCAAAGGAATTTGGGTTTGTCTCATTAGACTTAAACCTTTTTGTATTGATGCTATATAAGTATTTCTAATTAGAGTCTTCTATGTTCAAAACATAAAGACCTGTAACTCGAGAAGCACTTGTATAATAAACATTATCATGATAAAAACTAAATTTATTATTCTCAATAGTAAATTTAAAACTTTCCATATTCAAACATGAAATAGAAATAATATTCCTACGAAAAGTAGGTACATGATAACAATTGTTTAACTACAAAACAAGCCCACTAGGCAAGGCCAACTCGTATGTCCCTATACCCAAGACAATAACTTCATGGTCATCCCCAACTCGTAGGTCCACCTCGCCTTCCTTTAATCTCCTTCTACTTTTGAGGCCCTACATATTAGTACAAATGTGAGATTCAGATCTAGTATCCAGTATCCAAGAACCAAAAGTAGATGCATTGATTTCTATAACATGAATACCTGAAGAGCTTGGTACACAACCCTTGTTCTTCTTCAAATCATCTCTATATTTCTTGCAATTTCTCTTCTAGTGACCAACCTCATTGCAATAATGGAAAATTGATTCTTTTGGGGTTGGAAATTGAGGTTCATGCCTTTGTCCATATGTGAGCCTTTGTGTGTACATGGGTCTTGGCTTTGACATGAGCTTATTAACCATAGGAACCATAAGAGCCTTTCCCTTGCCTACCCCTTCATTTTGAACTCGGTTCCCTTCTTGACCTTCAAAACATCCTTAGTATTACTTTGGATTTTCTTTTCAACAGTTTGTAGCATCCCATGCAACTATGAGATGGTTTTTTACCATATTATTCATATATAAATTCAAAATGAAACCATGAAATTCACCTGGAAGTGACTAGAGGAGGATATCTGTAGCCAACTCAGGTTCCATCTTGAAGCCGAGTCTTTCTAGATACTCAAGATAACCTTTCATCTTGAGCACATGAGGGATAACATTCTTGACAGCAGGCATCCTGCATAACATTAGGCTTTTGATAGTCTAGAACCTTTCAATCCTGTCTTTCTCTTGGAGTATATCCTTGAGTTGAGCCATAATGTCATATGCACTCTCCTCCATCAATTGCTTTTGGAGATCAACCTTCATGCAACCAACCATAATGCAAGCTAAATCCACAAAGTCATTAAAGTGTTTGGTCCAATTATCTGAAATGGCTTTAGATGCATTTGCAACTAGTTCCTCAAGAATGAGTTGATCAAGAATATACTATTTTCTCTCCTTCTTGAGAATGATTCTTAGGTTTTTGGCCCAATCTAGAAAATTTATCCCATTCGGCTTTTTTTATCAAGGATCGATCATATCGATAATGTCACGCCCCAAATACGGTTTTGACCGGACTCGAGACGTGAACTACAAATAATAATAGTAAATGAAATTTTCAAAGAAATAAACTCCAAAATGATAATCCAAACCAATAGTTCTGACAATACGAGCCAACAGCTCGAAAACCAAGTAATAAAGATGTTTAATAACAAGAGGAAAGTACGTCTCTGGACCAAACAAAACTAAGACTCTCGCTAGCTCCCAAGCTCCGAGACGTCCTCTAGATCAAATCCCGCTAAAAACCTGTAGAACAGTAAAGGAGAGGGGTGAGCTTTCGCTCAGTAGGAAAAAATAGTTAAGGGGAATGAGCTATCCGCTCACCACCACGGGTAACCGTCCAATTAGGCCATACTAGAAAAGCACAACGACTAACGACATCCACATGAATCACATAATAACAAACCATACTCACATGACTATAACCATGCTTAATCGCATCACTTACCCAATCATCAAGCAACCAACACACAGTAAAACGACCATAAGTCCCGTACAGTAGTCCCCCCCCCCCCCCCCCCCCCCCCCGTCACCGACTCCCATAGCACGGCTCCACCATATCGTACAGGAACACACAACCTCGGCCTAGATATCTTCCCGGATCACACAGCATCGGGATACAACTCATAATAAACATACCGGACCGGCACACACCTCAGTCGGATATCTTCCCGGATCACACAACATCGGGGTACAAATCACACCACCCTCGGTCTAGATATCCTATACCGGAATCCTTCGTCGGTATAGGAATCATGCCGGAACCCTTAGCCCCGGGGGACCGCATACGTGGGACACCATCCTCGGCCTAGATATCCTACACCGGAATCCTCAACGGTATAGCTATCGTACCGGAACATCTAGTCTCGGAACATATCGTATCGGATCACACTCACAAATGTCTCAAACATGTCACAAGGCCATAGTTCAAACTCACAGCATACCATATCGAACAATCTTACCGAACACACCACATCGGTCTATCATTCACCCGATCATATCACAAGGCAATAACTCACGCTAACATTCACCACATTTTCATAGCATACCATGATCCTTAATTTAACACCAAAACATATCACAGACGAATTATGATACTCTACCAATCATCAACAACGCAATTAGCACACCATCCTACGGGCCCAACCAGGGACCCACATGCGATACTACAACACAGCAATTCCCACACCTACGAGCACGACCTGGCCCGCAAGTGGTTCCATCTTATAAAAGACTACCCTAGTTATTCACATCCTACAAGTGATTCTACAATAATTCGATTACTTAACCTATATGCAATTTTAGTAACTTTCCGTAATTAAACCGGAATTCGCTACTTTTCCTTACCTCAATCGCTATCCAAACGCAAGCCAACGCGAGTCGCCTAGTAGCCTCCTCCTCCGTGCTCGGGAAATATGTCTAAGATCAAAAAGTAATACGAGAATCAATAATAATTCAAGGGAGGTTTAGAAAGAAAACATTCCCAATTACCCCCAATAGGCTCGGTTATAGATAACCTTCCTAATTACTCGAAAATCACCAAAAAGGACCCAAAAAGGCCCAATTCTGATCCAGCACGGTTCGGGTCACGGAGCCTTAACGGACTCCGTGATAGTTCGGGTCACGGAACCATGAGGCTCACCGTCCCGGGTGACGTCACGGAACCGTGACGTGTGCCGTCACGGCCTCCGTCACGGAGCCGTGACGTACTCCGTCACGGTCCCCGTCACGGATCCGCAACGTAATCCGTCACGATCCCCGTCACGGATCCGTGACGGGTCTGGCAGCTCCGTCCTTCTTCTTCCTCTGGCTTCTTCTCCACGAAATCAAACCCCCAAAACTCCATTTTTATCAACCAAAAACCTCCAAATCAGTCCCAAAAATCTCAATACTTCAACACCCATGTTTGGTTTCATCAAAACAACAAAAACCTAATTGAATTCTATCAAAATCTCCTACTTTTCTCCATAAATCAATCATCTAAACAACAAACAACCCACACCCATGGAAACCCAACCTAGTTCAAGCTTTTTCTATCAAACCCATAACTTAAACTTCATCAAAGTGAGTTTTGATTGAAGGCTTATCTTAGGGATTAGAGAGAGGAAGAGGAATATGAAGTTTTTGAGGAGATTTGAGATGAAAATCAAGCCAAGGTCTCCCTTTTCTCTCAGTTCTTCTTCTTCAAGCTTCAATGGTGTTTTTCTATCTCTCTCCTCTCTTGGAATTTTCGGCCAACACTAGCAAAATGGGCTGAATTGTGCTCCAAATTAACCTTTAACCTATGGTAGAAAAGACCACTTTGTCCCCTAGCTCCCTTCCTTCTCTCTTGGCCCATATGAGGGCAAATGGGTCTTTCTAGACCCATTTCTTCTCCTCCAAGCCACCTTGGACAAGTGTCCATGTGGGGTTCACCTTTACCCTTAATAATTCCAGCACATTTAAATTAATTTGATTTAGCCTCTAATTAGACTCTGTTTGACCCGCGGTTGACTTTTTCACAAAAGTAGTCATTAGAAAGGAAACGACCCAACTAAGCTAACCGTAACGACGACTAAGCTTTTTGGGTCCCGGAAAGGTCCCGAATGACTCCCAGAGTCATCGGTTGACTTTTCCGGCAGAAAGTCAACTTTTGCCTAATTTCACCGGTTCGACCGGTGTCAATTGGGGCGGTTCTTGCAGATAAACTATGTGAATTGTTCGAAGACATGATTTACAACAAATTAAATATGCAAAATAATTAATACAAATATCAAATTTAAAATAAAGAACCCTTAATCGTACACTATAAGCCAAGATCAATATTTCATTACACTTAAGGTAAGCTCTGGCTTATAATTTTAAGTATAATTATTTAGGTAGGTAACTCTTTACCAATTTCATCTCATACAACTTTTGGATATAGTAAACACATCACATGTGTTGGCACATTCTACCATATGCCCTAGGTCAAAAACCGTTTTGATAACCTAGTTAAGTTTAACCACATAAAACGTATGAGTATACCATCATCCATCCTATCTAATTTAGACAATTATGTGTACCATGCTTTAACATAATCTACAAATAGAAATCTAAGGTTCGATAAGTGTTTAATCAATGGAATGCATCTCATTGACTTTATATTAGCTTAAGGTTGATTTCATTTTATTGTATTGCATACAAATGACCTAAGCATGTTACTATCATACAAGTCATGCAAATCATACATATCCATAAAATAAATGTGGCATAGCATAGATCATTACTAAGTTAGTCTTCATAGGCCCATATGAAGACTAAAGTAAATCCTAAGGGTAAAACAAAATAAAAACTTCAAGATAACTCTTCATCTTGAACCTCCACCTCGGTCACCTTTCTTGATCTTCCTTCAAGAACTTCATTACTTTGAAAAACACCATCTTTGACTCTCTTGATACAAAGTAAAATAACAACAACTAATCTACTTTTTACAACAAAATAAACGACACGTAGGCCGTATTTCAAAAACCCAAAATAAAGCAATCCAATCACATTGGTCGAAGTGGGTTATGATATGCACCATATGATAATACAAGCACACGATATATAATCATATTATACGAATCATGTTATCGCACAACCAAAATAAATATCTTACTTAACGACAAATGTAGCGCCTTTAACGGGGTCAAGCGGTTGGCCCCTTACAGGGTTCGGGGGCAGCGCCCTGACGGGATCAAGGGGTTGGCCCTTGCACGATCCGAGGGCAGCACCCTAGGCGGTGGTCCAGGGGAAGCACCCCGGGCTGTGGTCCGGGAGCAGTACCCTAGAGATTTTTCTCACTTAGGCATTTGAATTGCTGAGAAAACTCCTCACCAGAATCAATCAAACAATTGGTTTCCAAGATGCTCGAATATGTTTTAAAACAATTTGGACAACCACCATTCATATTAACAAACCACAATCATGTTGTGATTTAAATCATTTGTTCTTAACATAATAACACATAGTTCAAAACCATGATACTCATTAATTTTAATCTGCATAATCACAGTTTATAACTGTAACACATGTTATATAATCTCATTATCATACATGTTAAATAATGCAGATTCGGCCTGCAAACTTTCTCGTGTAAACAGAGAACAAATTCAACCAACATGCATTAGCATAAAGTTCTTAAACTTGAATTATCATACATCAAACAAGCATGCATGGTCAGTTTAAATGAATTACAATAGGCTCTGATAGCATTGAAGGGTTCTAGGGTGCCAAAAATGCAGCGGAAAATTTAAAAGCCCTAGAGAATCCTTATAATTAATGTAATTACAAATAAACTAACAAAAAGAAAGACAAAAATTAAAAGGAAGTTACCTTTTCAGTTCTAAGCCTAGTTCGAGACAAGGACCAAAAACGCTTCTGCTTGACGATGTCGAGACGTCTCCAAAAGAATCCCTCCTCTTTAGGTATCCACGCCAACAAGCCTTCTCAAAATCGTTTGTATGCTAGCACAAAAATCTGATATTTTTCTCTCTTTTTCTCCACGCTTTTCTCTCTTTTTCACTACTCAACTATCCCAAAAACATAACCACGATGATAATTTCAAAAACATACAAATGGGTTACGAAATATCAGATACGTGGAGATATTTTAGCAGTAAATGAAACTCAAAATAACTACTTTGAATTTCTGAAATACAAAATTTATTAATTGAATTTTAAAACAAAACAAAATAAATGTAATATATATATATATATATATATATTATTCCAAAATCCAAATCCGAAATAAACTTACATATACATTTATTTCATTTTATCTTCTTAATATAATTTTCTAATATAATCTTCTTATATTAGTAATGAAAAAAGAGTAATGAATCACATGGAAGGAGTAAGGCACATGAAGCAACATTTCTCCGGGAAACATGACCCTTTTCCGTTTACCTTGTTCATCTCGAATCTATTGTCTCTGTACAAGGAGTATGTATCTATCTCCATCAATAGCGATAGAGGCAGCCCGACAAAGAAGCAACGTGCAAACCAGGGGTGCTCTGGGGAAAAGGAAGCCCGACCAGTCCGAGATGTGAAGCATCCTCACACAGGCATCGTCAATCAATAGCGTGCTATGGATGAGGCTGTGAATCCAGCTTCCTCTGCCCCTGTAACGACTGTTGAAGGGGTTCCAAAGGAGGTTGGGGCTGCGGACACAGAAGCGGATCGCCGACGACGGAACCGAGCATTTGTGTTGAGCGATACTGAGATTTATGTACAGAATCTACCCTACCCACTCTTAGGTTGTCGGTGTATCAGATACACTCGCTTCCGTCTTTGCAGATGATCCCGTGATTCAAGGGATATCGAATCCGACTGAGATTCCCATTTCGAAAGGGTTTCTTGTTTTGAATCGGTCTCCTGTTATCACGGGAACATCAACACCGGGAATCACGGCGTCACCGTCTTCATCTCCGAGCGCGCCGCTATTACAGGAGATTGGGCGAGTGAGTGCTCCTGTTTTGGGCTTGCCAATTCAGGGTGGGCCTGATCCAGCTAGAGCAGGTCTGGTTGAGGATCAGATCAGTTTGGCTCATTCAAAAGGAGATAATGGGCTTGTTTTGGGTAGGTCTGAGTTCAGTCCAGCCCAAAAGGCTCATGCCCGTGAAGATCCAAGTCTGGCTACCGTCTTCAATCGTATTGGAAATGCTTTAGGCCCGTCAGCTGTGAGTTCGGCCCTAGTGGAAAACGGTGTCCTTTCTCGGGATTGTGAACCGTTTATGGAAGTCGGGTTGCAAAACAGCCCATGGAAGGAAGCCTTGGAGAAACCGGCCGAGCCAAAGAAACGAGGTCGTCCTAAGAAGGGATATTCGAAGGTGATTGTTCCACCAACCATGGTTTACCAAACAAGAGCCAAGACCTCTGCTAAGGATAAAATGGGACGTTTTATTGTGGACGTTGCCAAAAAAGATAGCTCGGGAAAGTGGATTTACAGTTCAAAGGTTGGCCACAAACCTGTTGATCTCTGTGCTTTGGTGATTAAGGACGCCGAGGATAGGAAAAACAAGGAGTGTGTGGAACCACCTTCTGCTCTAGCTTTATCCCCTATTCCGGTTTCTAACCGATTCACTTGTTTGAATCCGGATAGGAAGTAGGCTTGACGTCTCCTTCTTGTTTTTCTTTTTTTCTTTTTTGTATCTCGCTCTTTGGAGTTGGTAATGGTCTGAGGATTGGATCTTTTTGGATCCTTTCCTGCTTTGTTCTATAATCTTATAGAACATTTGCTTAATAAAATCTTTAGCTTATAAAAAAAGAAAGAGTAATGAATAAAATTATATTATATCAAATATAATATAGTTATATTCACTTAATTGGATTCTAAAGTCCAATTCGATTTTGAGCTTCTTGTTGTGTGTGACCATGTAAGCCTCTAGCAAGACATTATGACTTCTCAAAGTTTTATGAAGATCGTTAATACGATTTAACCTTTTACCATTAATATCTTAATCCATTAATTTGTCATTGATATCTCGACCGAATATAAGGCATGTGATCGTAATCCTTATTTCATTCGATTATTAGTTTCTTGATCCTAAGTAGACTGTGAGTGATAACTTATTATCGATTCGCATGATCATGTTTTACTGATCATGCGAATAAATATAGAAATCTATCATACTAATCTGCATGATCATGTTTTACTGATCATGCAGATTTCAATAAGACTATGGATCATTAGAATAACATTCTTTATACATATAAGAGTTTTACTATCAATCACATACTTGATTTTTCTTAGATATGCTCAAAAATATTTGTTAAAAAAAGATAAGATCCAAGAAAGATCGAATCTAAAGGCAACCGTTACAGGAGAGCTCTTAAAAGGAGCTGCAGGAACATAACCCGAAACAAAAAACCAAAAAAAGCGATCACAAATGAAGAAGTCAACCATCATCAGTGACCCACTCTTCACCTTCCGAAGTCAAATTCGGATCATCAAAAGCCTTTGTTGGAGCAAGCTGAGCAGTTCAAGCTTGTGAGATCTACTTCCCCACGTTCGTAAGATTTATAATTGTCTCACGGCTCAGAGAACTGGCTGATTTGATTTGAGCAGTAAAGTAATCCCCTAAGAACTTGGGAGGCTGACTCTGACAATTCGAAGGTCTAGAAGGTTGCTTCGAATGACGACCCTTGTTCGGAGATTTAAAATTCGGAGGTTTAAGAAGGACCTCTTTCCACGGGCTACTTTGTTGATCCCCGATAGGATCACTCGTTGCCACCTGTATTGATGAATGACCCGCTGAAATATGGTCCGAAGCACCTGGAAAAAATAGCGCATCATGGGTGGCCAAAATCGATGGATTGAAATCTGCATCAACCACACATTCAGGCCCAAGACCAGGCCCAAAAGCAGTAGGTAATGAAACCGACTCTACAGCCCTCACGCCCTCAACGACTTCGTCCTTTGATTCTAATTTGCAATGCCGTCGAAAAACGCCTCTTCCGAACACCCAGCACCTACAACGTCGGCCTGTGAACAATGAGCTAACAAAGTCACATACTTAATGATCTTAGATAAAGTCGACTATTCACGCAATCAATTATTAACGAAATGATAATAAAAGTGCTAATGTATTAATAAACGATAATGTCATACATGATCAAGATTGACCTAAGGCACAAAACTAACAGTCACGACTCTGAGCTCAATGCCTCAACCGGCAGTACCGTCCTCAACACCTCAGTCGGCATCTGCATCACCACCACTGCCATCCCCTCGGTGAACGTTGTCTGAAGAAGAACGGACCTCTCCTTAGTAAGATCCTCCCCTCGTCGACCGTCACTTCACCACCGTGATCATACTCCATCGTTATAATCGAGATCTAAAATCCGTAATCAGAAAAAGAAAAAAGACTACAAGTACGTATAATTACCGTGAGTATTGCATGACAAGTCACAAGGACCACCAAACCTCTCCTAAAGTGACCGGAAGTAGAGCTTTCCACGGTGGACAGCGGTGGGTCTCAAAACCTAGCCGCCATATAGCTCTCGGGTGTACTTTTATGGTATTTTGGAAATATAGATATTTATGCCAAAATAATGGTTTTCTAATAAATAATATCCGTGTATACATAAATAAGTTTCTCATTCATTAGACAAAAAAAGATCGGCACAGATAAGTTTCTCATTCATTAGACAAAAAAAAAAATCGGGATGTATTGAATTTATTGAAATTTGAAGATCTGTTATTAAATGGATATATTACAAATCAATACCGATTGGACAACCCATTTCTTCTAAAAATAAAATATTATGTAATCATGAGGTGGATCATAATGAGCAAGCCGTGGAAATACAAGGTAGAACCAGGTGAGCTGACCTCAGCGCTGACAACACAGTCGAGAGCAGCCGGCCATGCCCCAGGTTTAAACGGTTCTGTATGGTCAACTCATTTGAATAATATTATCACTAATTCTATAACATTACCATCTCAATCACAGTGTTTTACAAAAACAGTCATCTTCATAAATCATAATAATACAAGTATCATGAATCATGATATGTTTTCAAGCACAGTCCTGACAAGGAAATCATTGCACAAAGTCTCCTTTCTAAATTTGTTCGTCTAGAAGGATTTTCTTAGCATGTATGTCAATGTGAACGTCACGAGTTTAAGTCAATGAATTCTCTTAAACTGTTGGTATAAACAAGTAAGGATTTGGAGTCCTCACTCATAAGATTGAACTGTTGGGTCGGATTAGATTTTAACATAATACCAGAGTTGGTTCTGAAATATGATTCATTTATGTTTCCACCCCATTCAGGATCACACCGGAGAGTGTTGACCACTTGACAAGCGTAATGAGACATCCACCAACTAGCTTGAGTAATTGGGTTCTTTAACAAATGAGATTCATCATTCATATACAGAAAGATCATTGAAGTCAGTTCATAAGATTACATGGAGCAGCTGTACATAAATCTGCTTCACATTTCACTCAAAATCAGACAAGTTTGGGAATATTCACAACTTTTTTTTATAGTTTGATCAATACATTGCTAAAAACAAGTAGTTCAGAGAAAACAAAGTGTTCATAGATATGCATATGCTGTAGGGAGGACATAACAAGTAAATGAACCTTCAGTGGTTGCGCACTGCAGTAGTCGTCACTCTCATGCCACAGCAGAAGAGATAAAGAAACATCATCCAACATCCCTTTTTGTTCTTCTCTGTCTTTGATGGTACAGATTTGTTATCGCGCTTTGCCACAAAATCAGCCATGAACTCAACTACTGCCTGATGAATCAGAGAAAGGGAAGAATAGTTTGGTTAGTTTAAGTACTTAAGCATAAGATAAAGTTAAGTTAGAATTCAAGAGTCTGTGATAATACCTGAGCTCCCATCTTAGTGATTTGTCTTGGTGGTACTTCTAATGGAGTCTCATCAGCTCGGAAAACTCTCAGTTTTGACAGGAGCTTGAAAGAATCTGGCAGCATTCTTATTTGATCTCCACTTATATCCAGCTCTTCGAGATTCTCAAGATTCCCAATTGACCTTGGCAAGGCTGTTAGATCAGCAAAGTTCTTGCCAACATTCAGTTTCTCAAGATTCACAGCAAAACAAAGGTTCTCGGGTATGTACTCAAGCTCATTGAAGCTGACATCTAGTTCCTTCAAGTTGGTAAGATTTCCCATTGTTGTTGGCAAACTCTTAACCCTGTTGTAATGCAGAGTGATTATTTCTAGAGATTCAAGCTTTCCAATTGCCTCAGGAAGAGCCTTCAGTCTGTTGAAATCTAATCTCAACTCCACTAGTGACGAGCAAAAACCAATGGTGTAAGGAACCTCCTCAAGTTCATTTGTGTCAGCATTCAGTCTCTTCAAGGAGGCCAGCTTCCCAACCGTATCTGGTAATTGAGTGAAGTAATTGGAACTCAGGTCAAGGTTGGAGAGCTTTAACAAATTCCCGAAAGAAGCTGGCAGTGAACTAAACCTGTTTGCATGAAGATCAAGATCCGTTAAATTGATTAGGTCACCAATGGAGTCAGGAAGGTTGATTAGCTGGTTCGAATGGAGATCAAGCTTTGTTAGGGCTCTGATGTTACCAAGAGATGGTGGGAGAGCCATAATTCTGTTTTCTGAAAGGTCTATTTCAGTGACTTCTGACAATTTCCCAATTGATAAAGGAAGCCACTCAGTCTTTTCCATCAATTTGCCTTTAAGATCAAGAACTACAGCCCCAGTTTTCAGAGTGTTCTCAATAAGAGCAGCCACTTTCATTAGACTCAATTTCTCCTTGTCTCCTCCATCTATAGGCACTGTAGAAACCCAAATGGAGAAAACTAATTTCAGACTCTGAAGTACCATAGAACTGGAAAATGTATACGAAACAGCTACTGGACTGATTAAGTTTATAGTTACTTCCCCTTATTTTGATCCTTACTTCAGAAGAAACTTCAAATTATGAACAAGAATATTGCTAACAACAATAATATATGCCAAGTAAAAACATATTTGACTTTGTACAGCTCATAATTCTACACTATAATTAACAAGAAGCAACTATGTTTCACTGATGCTCACCATTTTCAAAGCATTGAAGATTATCTTAATTATAGAAGGACTATAATGCATATACCTGCAATCAATTATTGAAGGGACAACTTTGTTTCCTAACCTTTAAACGTTTCATTATCAGATCCTAACCCAGGCCAACGTTTGGTCTCAATTCCTAACCTAATAGGTTTGGAATTTCTCAGAAACTATAAAAAGCCGTCTAAACTCACGATTCCGTCAACTCATCCAAGCGTTATCGTTGTTGGCGTACATTACCCATGGTGCCTTCCTCGACGTTGAACTTATCCTCGTTCTCAAGCAACCGAACCCAATGCTCGACGAGTTGACGGAATCGTGAGTTTGAACGGCTTTTTATAGTTTCTGAGAAATTTCAAATCTATTTGTTAGGAATTGAGACCAAACGTTGGTCTGGGTTAGGATCTGATAATGAAACGTTTGTAAAGGTTAGGAAACAGAGTTATCCCATTATTGAAAGAGTCCATAGTTCTAGAGAATTATAATGAATTCGTGCAGTACCAACAAAAATTACCAAAAAAAAAAACTGGAAGGGAAAAGGAGAAGAGAAATTCATCTAACCTGAAGAGAAAGTGGTTTTTGCAGAAGTACTTCTCTTCAAACCCTTGAGATCATCTATCTCTGATTCTTCTCCTTCCTTCTCCTTGACCAAAAATTCCTCATTGATTTTACTTTCCCTCCTGATTTTCTCAACTGGGTCAGTCAAACCAGCATGTTTCTGATCCCGGGCATCACCAGAAACCAGCCCAGAAGCTCTCTGGATGAGCTCGTCGAAGGCCTGAAACAACCTGTCAGCTTCAATCAATTGAAGAGCCTCTCTGCTCTGCTCATGGCTCTGGAACAACACCATCGTCTTCCTAACCTGCTGCAGGACAGAGAAGATCTCCTCGGGCACATCTTTTGGAAGTTGCTGCCCGGAAATCTCTTGGAGCTTCACTTTTTCTTCGGTCTTAACGGTTTCGAGAACGGTAGAAGCTGCTTCGAGCTCTTCAATGGAGGGTCTTGGTGGGAGAGACCTGTAGAGCCTCATGATCTCGCCAACGGTTTCTGCAAAGGCAGGTGGTGGGCTTTGCTCGGACGTTACAGCCATGGCTGTGCCTGTGGTGGTTTCTGCTGAGTTTGAAACCACTAGCACTAAGCAGGCATCAAGTTCCGCAATTGGGGTTTTGATATATCAAGTCTACTTTTAGATAACGACCTTTGCCTCTAATTAATTGCATTTTGTATGATTCTTGGCGTACTATTTTGAATAATAATAACTTTTAGCTATCAACCTTACCGTCCAATTTGTTTAAGGGCGGACAACTCTTATCTTTATTAAATTTTAATCTATCGACAAATATGTGGATGGGTATGAAGTGGCATCCTAATGCCACATGTGGGCACCACAATTAGCATGCTAACACTAATTAAATGTTAGTAGTGTATGCGACATTACCTCATGTGCCCTTAATTCTTATAAATAGAGGTGTCAACCCCTTGTATTAGATAATCCAACACACCACAACACACTCCCAACACTCTCATCTTGTAGGAAAGTTCTCAAGAAATTAATAAAAGTTCTCTCTACTCTCCAATCCTCGAGTGTTCTTTCTTGTCTTGCTTGGTAACCAACCCGTAGACATCAACCTTCGTATTACTCTGAGCTATTGGTGTCTTGGTGTTGGTTCCGATCAAACTTGATTTTTACAACACGTTATCCGCACGATTTGTTCTACCGTTCAAGTATATAAAGGTTTGTACTTATTCATACTTGCGTCATACTTATTTATGCATGTTCAAGTTAAGACTTTCTTATAGGTATGCTCTGTGATCGTCAATTCATATTGGATTTTTCACATCAGAAATTTGGATGATTTCCTGATAAGTATGCTCTGTGATCGCCAATTTACATTGGATCTTTCACATCAGAAATTTGATGCTTATTATTTTTGTTCTTATCATCAAAGCATTTGGGCCTGAAGTTCCAAGATGCAGAAACTACTTGCATGTAATACGCAGCTTGATTTATAGCCTGAAGCTTATAAATATGATGGTATGTTGGACCCGAAGTTCCAAATACCAGTGGATTGAGGCATATTGGACCTGAAGTTCCGAATACATAGTACTAGAGATCCGATATATATTGGACCAGAAGTTCCAAATACACATTACCAACGACCCGATGCATATTGGACCAGAAGTTCCAATATAAAATACTAACGACCTGAAGTCGAGTATGATAAAGATAATATATGTCATAATCCTAACATGTACTACTTATTTTGATCAATGTACATGATGGATAACCTGACAAAGTTTAGTTATACACCCCTCAAATTGGACGGGAAGAATTATTATGAATGGGCGTTGGATACGACTCTCCACTTAAGATCTCAGAATCTTGGAGACACCATGGTAGAAGGGAATAGCGAATCTGTTAAAAACAAAGCCTCGGCCACAATATTAATCCATCATCAAATGCTTAAAGACATACGACTTGAATATCTGGCTGACGAATATCCCTTTAGTTTATGGGTTCAGCTCAAGGAGAGATTTGAGCATATAAAAGCAATAGCTCTCCCTCATGCCTTATATGACTGGTCTAACCTCAGGTTACATGACTTTAAATCTGTAAATGAGTACAATTCGTCCATGTTTAGAATTGTTTCCAAGCTTCGCAGTTGTGGTGAAAATATAACTGACGAGTCTATGCTTGAGAAAACATTCTCCACATTCCACCCCTCGAATATGCTCCTGCACCGGCAATATCGAGAAAGAAAATTTCAGAAATTCACATACTTGATTGCGTGTCTACTCGTTGCTAAGCAAAATAACGAGCTATTAATGAAGAACCATCAAACTCACTCTATAGGATGTTCTCCATTCCCTGAAGCGAATGTGACAAGATATGATGGTATCTCTGGACACAGATGAGGCCGAGAACCCTTTAGAGGTAGAGGTCGTGCACGAGGTCGTGGTCGTAGTCACGGTTATGGGCATAGCAATTTCCAACCTTATGGAAGAGATAACATGGTGTATCCCCAGAAGAGGAATCGATATGATAAACATGAGAAAGGAAAGAGCCCTCAGAACTAGACTCTCAGAAATGCTGAAACTAGGTGTTACCGATGTGGAGGAGCTGATCATTGGTCACGTGTATGTCACGTACCAAGCCACTTGGTGAAGTAATACCAAGAATCGATCAAGGGAAAGGAGAAGATCGTTGAGACAAACTTTATTGATCATGCGAGCCCTAAAGATGCTCTGATCAAGCTTGCAGATCATGAGAGCCCTGAAGATGCTCCGATCAAGCTTACAGTCTCCGATTTCTTTAAGGATGATGACGAAAATATGGACCATGATTAAAATATGGCTTAACTTGTGTTTTTCAGTATTCCCCTTTCTGTTGGGTTAATGTAATGTGTGTGTATGATGTTTTTGTAATCATTTTCTTAAGAATGGAAACTAATGTAATACCTTTTGTTTGTGAAAGGATATGGATCTCTTACGTGCTTGCAGAAATGATGGAGACTTGTGTATTGTTAATTGCGCGACGACGCACACAATCTTAGCAAATAAGAAATATTTTTCTTATCTAACTTTGGTTGAAGCGAATGTTAGCACCATTATGGGTATTGGAAATTTAATAGAGGGCTCCGAAAGAACTACATTGGTATTAGAAAGTGGAACAAGGTTGAGTACTTATAATGCTTTGTATGCAAGTAGATCCAGAAGATATCTACTTAGCTTTAAGGATATTCGTGACAACAGATATCATGTCGAGACCAGAAATGATAATGAGACTGAGTTTCTTTGTATCACCAGAAGTGATAAAAATGACGAAAAGCATGTACATGAAAAATTACAAGCCCTATCATTAGGTTTGTATTATACAACCATAAGGCCAATTGAGACTGTAATAACCACTTCCGGTCAACGCCAGTCAAACCTGCGAAAAACAGGAGAATTTAAAATTTTAAGACAAGCACTTAAATTTAACCTAATTTGACCCCGAGGGTCATACCGGACTTAAGTTGACCCCGTTATCGACCAAAATGAGTTCCGGGGGACTCAGGGCAACTTTCTGATCAATTTGGGAAATGTTGACTTTTCGCTGGAAAAGTCAACCGAGCGACGTTTTGGTCCATTCGAGGACCGTTTTGGATCCAAAAAGCTTAGCCGTCGTCGCAGCGGTCTTAGTTGATCCGTTTCCTTGTAGCCCACCAAGTTTCGTAATTTCTTGGGAAAAGTGCCCGTTCGGGGCCCGAAACATCCGTTTTTCGCGAAACTGATTGGAAAATATCAACTAGATATTTTCCAAAAGGTGTGGGACCCACCTTGACACTTGTCCTAATTGTGGTGGTGTTAGTTTTGGGGGGAAACTAGATGGGACTATAGGTGTGGCCGGCCATGTGGGGTTAAAAGAGAAAAAAAAATAGAAATTGTTGTTAGTTGATTTAATTAGAAAGGAAGAGAGTGTTTAGAGAGAGAAGGAGAAGAAGAAGAAGAGAGAAGAGAGGGAAAGCTAGGGTTTGGAGAGTTTCAAGCCTTTGGATCGTCTCAAGACAAAGAGAAATCGTCTTCCCCTCGTCTTCCTCGTTGGTAAGACCTAACCCGATCTTCGTTTTGTTAGCTTTGGAAAGTTAGGGTTTTGTATAAAACTATGGGTTAGGGTTGTAGTGAGTTTGGGGGTTTGTTGGAGACGTTTTAGAGGTGGTTGGAGGTGTTATTGGGCGTTTTCCGGTGACCGGAGGTTCGGGAGGAGCTCCGGCCACCGTGGGTGGTGGCCGGCCGGCCATGGGGTGGCTGGCCGGAGCTGGTACCAGACACCACATGGTGGCCGAGCCCCCCCCCACCCCTTGAACCCTAGGGCACGGCCAAGTAGGTGGGGTGGGGCCCACGTGCTCGGTTGCTCGGGTTTTAATGTTCGGGTAGTTTAAAACGTTCCCCGGACCATTTATCCTTAATTGAATCGAAATTTGGAATTAAATTGGAGAAGTTGTAATTAACGGGTTTTAGAAACTTTAAACGTTAATTAATTGACTCGAAAGTCGGAATTCGATTTCGTCAAGTACATTGGGTCCCTTGAACTATTCTAAGACCGTAGAAACGAAAACGGGGGCTTTTGGAGCCCCGGAAGGCAATTTATAAAAACCGGGCAGATTCGCCATGTCGGGCGAATTGGGCCTTTAAGGGTCCTTTATCGACAATGTCGAGTGATTGGGAAGTTTGGGAGTGATCGACATTATCGGGGTTACGTTTGGGCTTTAAGTTTATTGATTTTCGGGTTTTTCGTAATAGTTTAAAAGTGCTTTAAAATTGTGTTCTTTTAGATCGTGCTGCGGACTGAGGCAAAGGGAAGCTCGGCGAGTGACTGGGTTTACATCGAGGTTTAGTGGAGCGCTTTTGGAGTTATATACGAGGTAGGGAAAAGTAGCCGAATCTCAGCCCTGATTAGGGAAAGTTAATAGTAGAATTGCATGTGACACCGGGGTGTCGTGGGTTGAGTAGGTTTATTTTTTAAATATTAGAAAAGCATGATACGGGATTGTAGCGTTTATGAGAAAAGCATGTGACACTTAGTAGTGTCGTAGGAACAGAGAACTTAGCGACATTAGAATTACTGGAGGCATATGACCATGCCCGGAGGTTGACTGCTTAATTTGTGTCTTGGGTGGCCATGAGAGCCCGTGTTAGTTAAATTTGTGTCTTGGGTGGCCATGAGAGCCCGTGTTATTTAAATTGGTGTCTTGGGTGGCCATGAGAGCCCGTGTATTTAAATTGGTGTCTTGGGTGGCCATGAGAGCCCGTGTATTTAAATTGGTGTCTTGGGTGGCCATGAGAACCCGTGTTATTTAAATTGGTGTCTTGGGTGGCCGTGAGTGCCGTGGGGTTGTTGAACCCGAGTCTTGACCGTTGGTGTGTCTTGAGTGGCAGTGAGTGCCCGTGGGGTTGTTGAACCCGAGTCTTGACTGTTGAGGTGTCTTGAGTGGCCTTGAGTGCCCGTGTGATTGAACTTGCCTGTGATTGTGATTGCGGTTACCTGAAGTTGTGAGTTCGAAAGGTCGACAGCCTGATCCGACTTAGTGTCGATGAATTGCGATAGGTCGACAGCCTGATCCGACTTAGTGTCGATGAACTACGATAGGTCGACAGCCTGATCCGACTTAGTGTCGATGAATTACGATAGGTCGACAGCCTGATCCGACTTCGTGTCGAGGAATTGCGATAGGTCGATCCTGGACCTGATTGAGATTGATTACTGAGCAGCTGGTGTGCGATCCTTTGTGATCTTGTTTGGTGTTGTGTAGTCCTTCTGTCGTGTCCTTGGAGGAGGTCGTCGATAGTTGTGTCGGGTCTACATTACTTTATCGAGTATTGAGTCTGTTGAGGAAGGTAACTGGTTGTGGGTCAGTTGGGTACTTGAGTTGGGGACTGTAGTCCCGGTGTTGGGTTTGGTTTTAGTGTTACTGGCTTTATCTACTAATTATACCATAGTCAGTTTGTTATCCGTGGTGGTGAGCGAACGCTCACCCCTAGCTGCTTTTCCTACAGGTACTGATCACCGGACGGACTAGGTTAGCTCTTGAAGTTCATGGAGCTTGGAGCGGAGTCTGGTCTTCATTTTGTTGAGTCTAGTGACGGATATTGTACCTTGTCCACTTGTTGGGACGTTTTTGTATTGTAAATATTATTATTTTTGGTAACTAAATGGAAATATCAGAGTTTTATTCAAAACAGGTTTTAAGTGTTTCATGTTTTAAATGTTCGCGTCCCGAGTTCGGTTCGCTGAAATTAGGGCGTGACAGCTTGGTATCAGAGCTCGAGGTTTCACACCTCGGACTGTCCGTCAATTAGGTGGGAGAGTCGAGTCAGTGTAGACCCGTCATGTCTTGAGTCTTGTTTTTGCTTGTGCGTATGTTGCATTATTTTGTTGCTGGCATACTGATTGTGTGTGGTTGCGTGAACTGTTTTTAAACTGTCACGGCTCGACTCAGGAGCGCTCCTGTTGTCGGACGTGACGGTGTTGATGTCAAGTCGGTACAACGTGGTTCGGGGACGCCTGGACCGGGTTGTAACTACGTGATGTCAAGGAATGACGTTTTAAAATGAAAGGGTGAAAGTTTTAAAATTTTTGGCCCTGTTGGCGTGTTTTGAACTTGATTGGCCCTGTGGGCGTGTGTTTTGATTTTGGTTGGCCCGGTGGGCAAGGTTCGACTTTGGTTGGCCCGGTGAGCGGGGGTCATCGTGTTGTGGTTGTTGTTGTGTGACTCTGTCGGTTTGTGTTTTGGTTGAGGTTGGAAGACTCGTGGTTGGTTTTGATTTGTTGCGCGTATGTTGTTAGTTGGTGGTCTAGCACGTGTGTCGTTAATGCCAATTTTAGAGTCAAGCGGGTTGAGTTTCGAGTTTGAAGCAAGTTTGGAAAACAGGTCTGCACGAGCGTCACGGATCCCGTCACGAATCCGTGATGGACCAGAGGGTTTTGGCAGGATTTAGGTCTTTGTCACGGATCCGTGACCCCAACCGTGACGGGGTCTGCCACGGATCCGTGACCCCTGTTTTTGCACCGTCTTGACTTCGCAGTTTTTTTTTCGTGTTGTTGTGCGTGGCTTGGTGTGCCTTTATGCGTTCTATTGGAGGTTTCGCTTACGTATTACTATATTTAAAGTATTATAGCGTGAATGATGGGACGTATTAGTGATAAGCGCGCTAGAGTAAGCGTAGACCGCGTGAACGATAGTGTGTTTGAACTGTTGTCTTTATTTGGGTTCGCAAACTGAACGTTTGCGTGTATCCGTGCAGAGGATACTAACTATGGCTCGCGGTAGACGCGGACGAGCAGCGGGAACACGGGGTCGGGCGCCCACGCGAGGCCGGCGGGGACGGTCAGCGGGGACACTGGGGAGGGTGCCAACCGTTGAGCCCACCGACTACGCGGAGGCGCAGGGCACTCCTGTCGGAGAAGAGAGGAGAAGTGACGCGGGGCCGTCTACAGGCACCCCCGTGTTCCGCCGGTCGCGGACCCTCCAGTTATGACTGCCCTGGATGAGCTGACCAGACAGTCCAGAGTTTGGTGGCGGTCATCGCCAGCCGAGAGCCGGCTTCGCCAGCACCAGAGGCAGTCGCAGTCCCGGTGAGGGCCGTTCAGACAGAGGATCATACCTCCCGAGCACTACTAGATTTCCTAAAGCTCGGGATACCTACTTTTGTCGGGGAGCCGAACCCCGACCTAGCCGAGAGGTGGCTAGAGCGGGTCACGCGAGACCTGGATACATCGGGTGTCGAGGATGGCCGTCGCAGGGTGTCCTTCGCAGCCCATCAGCTGAGAGACAGCGCCTACCACTGGTGGGGGCGTGTGAAGAACATGGTCGGATACGACTATAGCATCTTCCAGGACGTGTTTCTAGCACAGTACTTTCCCAAGTCGGCTCGGCTGGAGCGATATCGGCAGTTCCTAAATCTGGAGCAGGGAGGATTGACAGTGGCGGAATACGAGGCCAGATTCACGGCCTTGACCAGATTCGCGCCAGAGATGGTGACTACTGAGCAGAACCGTTGCCTGCGGTTCCAGGGAAGACTGAGACCGGTGATTCGGGACAAGGTCCTCGCCTTGAGACTGCGGAAGTATACAGATCTCGTGGACACCGCATCGACAGTGGAGCAGGGGATCCGGGATGCGATCAGGACCCGCGAGGTTCGACAGCGGCCGACCAACTTTACAGGGCCGTCAGACTCACGAGACTCGCGGAGGCAGAGGACCACAGGGTTCTTCCGACCACCGCCTCATCAGGGTGGATCGAGACAGCATGGGTCAGTAGCGTCAGTGGGACCAGTCGCCTCAAAGAGGAGGCCGATATGCTATCACTACGGTCAGCCAGGCCACTTACAGCGAGATTGCCCGGCGAAGGGAGGGCCCGCGACATTACCACTGACTAGCCGGACGGGCCAGGGCTCGGGATCGAGAGCCGACGAGACCAGCTGTTTCCGGTGCGGCCGGGTTGGATACACTATGGCATGGTGCCGTGAGCCGTTGGGAGCGACATCAGCGCAGCGACCGCAGCAGTCGCGAACAGTACAGTCGCCCAGGGGTCGCCCTCGACAGAGTCAGCAGCCGAGGTCGTCACAGCCTTGTACGAGCGCGCCGATTCCGAGACAGCAGCAGAGTCACGGGTATTCAGCAGCCAGTGCGCCGGGTCAGAGGCAGCAGGCCTCGCAGGGGAGAGTGTACGCAGTCACCGACTCCAGAGGCCCAGGACCTAGCACGTACCGCGAGACCATCCAGGGTATGTGTTTATTGTATCATTTATGGGCGTTATTCTTATTTGATACTGAGGCGTCACACTCTTTTATTTCGTCGGGTTGTGCTGAGAGGTTGGGGTTCAGCTTAGAGTCGTTAAGTCCACCCCTATGCCTGGACACCCCAGTTGGGGGTGGTGCATCGTTTATTAGAGTATGTCGTGCCTGCGAGATTAGAGTCGCAGACTGTCCTTGCCCTGGTGATCTTCTCGTGTTGGGGATGACTACCTTTGATGTGATCTTGGGAATGGATTGGCTGTCGAGGTACCGAGCCAATATCGATTGCTACAAGCGACAAGTGACAGTGACAGTGGGTGGCACGAAGGTGGCGTGTGTTCTGGGTAGTAAGAGCGGGGCCCTCCTTTCAGCATTGTCCGCTGAGGAGGAAGTGTCGGCTGTGCAGAGCCGAGAGTTACCGAGAGTGGTATGTGAGTTCCCTGAGGTCTTCCCTGAGGAATTGAGCGGGTTGCCACCGGTTCGTGAGGTGGAGTTCGGGATTGACCTAGTGCCGGGAACGACGGCGATATCGATGGCGCCTTACAGGTTTGCGCCGGCAGAGTTGACTGAGCTGAAGCGTCAACTAGAAGAGCTTCAGCGGAAGGGGTTTATCCGTCTGAGTGCCTCGCCGTGGGGTGCACCAGCACTCTTCGTGAAGAAGAAGAGTGGAGAGCTACGGATGTGTATAGATTACCTGAAGCTGAACCGGGTTACGGTGAAGAACCGATACCCGATGCCGAGGATCGATGACTTGTTCGACCAGTTGAGAGGGGCGACCTACTTCTCGAAGATTGATCTGCGATCCGGTTATTATCAATTGCGAGTCCGTGAGGGGGACGTCGCAAAGACTGCATTCCGGACACGCTATGGGCACTACGAGTTCCTGGTGATGCCATTCGGATTGACGAACGCACCTGCAGCGTTCATGGACCTGATGAACAACATCTTCCGGCCGTACTTAGATCAGTTTGTGGTGGTGTTCGTGGACGACATCCTGATCTACTCGCAGAATGAGGCGGCGCATAAGTCACATCTGAGGGCTGTTCTGACACTACTGCGCGAGCATCAGCTATATGCCAACCGGGAGAAGTGCGAGTTCTGGCTCTCTGAGGTTAGATTCCTCGGCCACATCGTGTCCCGTGATGGTATCCTGGTCGATCCGTCGAAGATCGACGCGGTCTCGAAGTGGGCACGGCCCACGAGTGTTTTCGAGATTCGCAGCTTTCTGGGGTTGGCAGGCTACTATCGACGATTTGTCCAGGATTTTGCACGACTAGCCGCACCGATGACTCTGTTGACTCGCAAATGAGTCGGGTTTGTGTGGACTGAGGACTGTGAGCGTGCATTCGCGGAGTTGAAGACTCGACTGACTACAGCTCCAGTGTTAGTGGTGCCCGAGCGAGGGATCGGTTATGATGTGTACTGTGATGCGTCCGGAGAGGGACTGGGCTGCGTATTGATGCAGTCGGGCAGAGTTGTGGCTTATGGCTCCAGGCAGCTGAAGACGCACGAGCGCAACTATCCTACCCACGACTTGGAGCTAGCAGCAGTCGTGTTTGTGCTAAAGAGCTGGCGATATTACCTGTATGGCGAGGGGTTTCAGGTGTTCTCGGATCACAAGAACCTCAAGTACATATTTTCCCAGCGAGACCTGAACATGCGTCAACGACGGTGGATGGAACTACTCGAGGAGTACGACTTCGAGCTACACTACCATCCGGGCAAGGCGAACGTTGTCGCCGACGCCTTGAGTAGGAAGTCGGTTCCGAGCTCGCCAGCATGTCAGTCCGAGAGTGGGACATGATGGGGGAGCTGAGCACGTTCGGGCTCGAGCTAGAGGAGATTACTGGTGGCGTGGCCGTGTGCTCATTGGTGGCTCAGCCCTCACTGCTTGCCCAAGTGTTGGAGGCACAAACGGAGGACGTCGAAGCGTCAGGGATCCGCGAGAGAGTCGTCAGGGGTGACGAGGTGGTGGGCTGGGAGGATAGTATTGATTGGAGATTACGGTACCGCGGGGGGGCTGTTCGTACCGGTTGACTGTAGAGACGCCGTGTTACGAGAGGCACACCATTCGCGTCTTACAATGCATCTGGGGGGCACCAAGATGTACCGTGACCTCAGACGACACTACTGGTGGCGCGGGATGAGGAGAGCAGTCGCAGAGTTTGTGTCGAGATGCCTCGTCTGTCAGCAGGTGAAGGCCGAGCATTAGCGTCCCGCGGGATTGTTACAGCCACTACCGATTGCTCAGTGGAAGTGGGAGCACATTACGATGGACTTCGTGTGCGGGCTACCTAGATCGCTAAAGGGAAACGACGCCGTGTGGGTGGTGGTTGACCGGTTGACCAAGTCGGCCCACTTCCTGGCGATGAGGATGACTGACCCGGTAGACAAGTTGAGCAGCTTGTATATTCAGGAGATAGTGCGTCTCCACGGGGTCCCAGTGTTGATAGTGTCTGACAGGGATCCCCGCTTCACGTCCAGGTTTTGGCCGAGTCTGCAGAAGGCACTGGGGACCAAGGTTCTATTCAGTACAACACTTCATCCTCAGACAGACGGTCATTCTGAGCGTACCATTCAAATCTTGGAGGACATGCTGCGAGCATGTGTGCTGGATTTCAGGGGATCTTGGGAGACCCACCTGCCATTGGCCGAGTTCGCCTACAACAACAGCTTCCAGGCCAGTATCGGGATGGCACCGTTTGAAGCGTTGTATGGGAGGCTGTGTCGGTCACCAATGTGTTGGGCAGAGGTGGGGGACAAGAGTCTGCTGGGGCCAGATCTTGTCAGAGAGACGACGGAGAATGTCGCACTGATACGCGATCGGTTGAGGACCACGCAGAGCCGGCAGAAGAGTTATGCCGACAAACGACGTCGACCTCTTGAGTTTGCAGTCGGGGATCACGTATTCCTGAAGGTGAGCCTGAGGAAGGGGATGGTGCGGTTCAGACGCAGCGGGGGCAAGTTGGCTCTGAGATACATTGGCCCGTTCGAGATCTTGGGCAGAGTAGGATCAGTGGCTTATCGTCTGGCGTTGCCACCGCAACTTGGGAGAGTCCATAACGTCTTCCACGTGTCCCAGTTGCGGCAGTACAACGCAGACCCCTCCCACGTTATTGAGTGAACTGATATCGAGGTGGCTGACGATGTCTCCTATGAGTAGCAGCCGGTTCGGATCATGGACACACGGGAGCAGGTCCTACGGGGAGGCAAGATTATCCGCTTAGTCCGAGTGCAGTGGAAACATCACGGGGCTGAGTCGACGTGGGAACGCGAGGACGAGGTTCGCGCGAAGTATCCCGGCCTGTTCGACTCCCGAGGTACGTCTGTTTTAAATTTCGTGGACGAAATTCCTTTAAGGGGGGTAGACTGTAATAACCACTTCCGGTCAACGCCAGTCAAACCTGCGAAAAACAGGAAAATTTAAAATTTTAAGACAGACACTTAAATTTAACCTAATTTGACCCCGAGGGTCATACCGGACTTAAGTTGACCCCGTTATCGACCAAAATGAGTTCCGGGGGACTCAGGGCAACTTTCTGATCAATTTGGGAAATGTTGACTTTTCGCTGGAAAAGTCAACCGAGCGACGTTTTGGTCCATTCGAGGACCGTTTTGGATCCAAAAAGCTTAGCCGTCGTCGCAGCGGTCTTAGTTGATCCGTTTCCTTGTAGCTCGCCAAGTTTCGTAATTTCTTGGGAAAAGTGCCCGTTCGGGGCCCGAAACGTCCGTTTTTCGCGAAACTGATTGGAAAATATCAACTAGATATTTTCCAAAAGGTGTGGGACCCACCTTGACACTTGTCCTAATTGTGGTGGTGTTAGTTTTGGGGGGAAACTAGATGGGACTATAGGTGTGGCCGGCCATGTGGGGTTAAAAGAGAAAAAAAAATAGAAATTGTTGTTAGTTGATTTAATTAGAAAGGAAGAGAGTGTTTAGAGAGAGAAGGAGAAGAAGAAGAAGAGAGAAGAGAGGGAAAGCTAGGGTTTGGAGAGTTTCAAGCCTTTGGATCGTCTCAAGACAAAGAGAAATCGTCTTCCCCTCGTCTTCCTCGTTGGTAAGACCTAACCCGATCTTCGTTTTGTTAGCTTTGGAAAGTTAGGGTTTTGTATAAAACTATGGGTTAGGGTTGTAGTGAGTTTGGGGGTTTGTTGGAGACGTTTTAGAGGTGGTTGGAGGTGTTATTGGGCGTTTTCCGGTGACCGGAGGTTCGGGAGGAGCTCCGGCCACCGTGGGTGGTGGCCGGCCGGCCATGGGGTGGCTGGCCGGAGCTGGTACCAGACACCACATGGTGGCCGAGCCCCCCCCACCCCTTGAACCCTAGGGCACGGCCAAGTAGGTGGGGTGGGGCCCACGTGCTCGGTTGCTCGGGTTTTAATGTTCGGGTAGTTTAAAACGTTCCCCGGACCATTTATCCTTAATTGAATCGAAATTTGGAATTAAATTGGAGAAGTTGTAATTAACGGGTTTTAGAAAACGTTAATTAATTGACTCGGAAGTCGGAATTCGATTTCGTCAAGTACATTGGGTCCCTTGAACTATTCTAAGACCGTAGAAACGAAAACGGGGGCTTTTGGAGACCTAGAAGGCAATTTATAAAAACCGGGCAGATTCGCCATGTCGGGCGAATTGGGCCTTTAAGGGCCCTTTATCGACAATGTCGAGTAATTGGGAAGTTTGGGAGTGATCGACATTATCGGGGTTACGTTTGGGCTCTAAGTTTATTGATTTTCGGGTTTTTCGTAATAGTTTAAAAGTGCTTTAAAATTGTGTTCTTTTAGATCGTGCTGCGGACCGAGGCAAAGGGAAGCTCGGCGAGTGACAGGGTTTACATCGAGGTTTAGTGGAGCGCTTTTGGAGTTATATACGAGGTAGGGAAAAGTAGCCGGATCTCGGCCCTTATTAGGGAAAGTTAATAGTAGAATTGCATGTGACACAGGGGTGTCGTGGGTTGAGTAGGTTTATTTTTTAAATATTAGAAAAGCATGATACGGGATTGTAGCGTTTATGAGAAAAGCATGTGACACTTAGTAGTGTCGTAGGAACAGAGAACTTAGCGACATTAGAATTACTGGAGGCATATGACCATGCCCGGAGGTTGACTGCTTAATTTGTGTCTTGGGTGGCCATGAGAGCCCGTGTTATTTAAATTGGTGTCTTGGGTGGCCATGAGAGCCCGTGTATTTAAATTGGTGTCTTGGGTGGCCATGAGAGCCCGTGTATTTAAATTGGTGTCTTGGGTGGCCATGAGAGCCCGTGTTATTTAAATTGGTGTCTTGGGTGGCCGTGAGTGCCGTGGGGTTGTTGAACCCGAGTCTTGACCGTTGGTGTGTCTTGAGTGGCAGTGAGTGCCCGTGGGGTTGTTGAACCCGAGTCTTGACTATTGAGGTGTCTTGAGTGGCCTTGAGTGCCTGTGTGATTGAACTTGCCTGTGATTATGATTGTGGTTACCTGAAGTTGTGAGTTCGAAAGGTCGACAGCCTGATCCGACTTAGTGTCGATGAATTGCGATAGGTCGACAGCCTGATCCGACTTAGTGTCGATGAACTGCGATAGGTCGACAGCCTGATCCGACTTAGTGTCGATGAATTGCGATAGGTCGACAGCCTGATCCGACTTCGTGTCGAGGAATTGCGATAGGTCGATCCTGGACCTGATTGAGATTGATTACCGAGTAGCTGGTGTGCGATCCTTTGTGATCTTGTTTGGTGTTGTGTAGTCCTTCTGTCGTGTCCTTGGAGGAGGTCGTCGATAGTTGTGTCGGGTCTACATTACTTTATCGAGTATTGAGTCTGTTGAGGAAGGTAAATGGTTGTGGGTCAGTTGGGTACTTGAGTTGGGGACTGTAGTCCCGGTGTTGGGTTTGGTTTTAGTGTTACTGGCTTTATCTACTAATTATGCCATAGTCAGTCTGTTATCCGTGGTGGTGAGCGAACGCTCACCCCTAGCTGCTTTTCCTACAGGTACTGATCACCGGACGGACTAGGTTAGCTCTTGAAGTTCATGGAGCTTGGAGCGGAGTCTGGTCTTCATTTTGTTGAGTCTAGTGACGGATATTGTACCTTGTCCACTTGTTGGGACGTTTTTGTATTGTAAATATTATTATTTTTGGTAACTAAATGGAAATATCAGAGTTTTATTCAAAACAGGTTTTAAGTGTTTCATGTTTTAAATGTTCGCGTCCCGAGTTCGGTTCGCTGAAATTGGGGCGTGACAGAGACCTACACTACAAGGAACAAGAAGTTCATTAATCCAAATGCTTTTATGCTTTGGCACAATTGTCTTGGTCATCCGGGATCGACGATGATGCGTAGTATTGTTGAAAACTCATGTGGACATTCATTAAAGGGCCAGAAGATCCTAATGTCTAATGAGATATCATGTACAGCTTGTTCACAAGGAAAATTAGTGGTCCGACCTTCGCTAACCAAGATTAATATTGAATCTCCATCTTTCTTGCAGAGGATTCGGGGAGATATATGTGGCCATATACATCCAGCTAGTGAACCATTAAGTTATTTCATGGTCCGGATAGACGCATCCAGCAGATGGTCTCATGTATGTTTGCTGTCAACGCGAAATGTTGCATTCTCTAAACTGCTGGCACAAATCATTAAGTTGAGGGCACATTTCCCTGATCTTCCCATTAAATATATTCGTCTTGATAATGCTGGTAAGTTCATGTTGGGGACGTTTGATGATTATTGCATGTCTATAGGGATAGCTGTTGAACATCCCGTTGCACATGTCCATACACAAAATGGTTTAGCAGAATCGTTTATCAAACGTATACAGGTAATTGCATGTACATTTCTGATGCAATCACAATTACCTATTTCTGCTTGGGGACATGTCGTATTACATGCTGCATCTTTAATTCGGTTGAGGCCTAGTTCATATCACCGATATTCTCCTGTGCAACTTGCGTGTGGTCATGAACTTGATATATCCCATTTGCGAACATTTGGTTGCGTCGTGCAAGTGCCGATCGCACCTCCTAAACACACGAAAATGGGACCCCAACGGCGATTGAGTGTTTATGTTGGTTTCGATTCACCACCAATAAGCAGGTATCTTGAGCCCTTGACTGGTGACATGTTATCTGCAAATTTTACAGACCGTCATTTTGATGAGACATCGTTTCCACCACTGGGTGAGAAAGATAAGCCTCATGAAGTTAGGCATGAGCTTGATTGGAAAGTAAGTTCTCTGTCTCATCTTGACCCACGCTCACCACAGTTCTCTGATGCATTTGTAGACACGTCAAAGATGACGAGGTCTTATATAGATGTTATCAATGTACCAGCTATAATTAAAATCATTGGTGATACTGCAAAGACAGTTATTGATTCCTCTAGTGCACGCCTGAAGCGTGGGAGACTAGTTGGATCAAAAGACATCGTTCCCTAGAAGCGGAAAAGTCAAAAGAATAGAAGGGATGAAAGAGCCTCATTACCAGAAGTAGTTCCAGAAGAACTACCAGAGCCGGTTCCAGCAGAGTCGACCAGCCCAGAAGTGCTTCCAATCGGCCCGAAAGTGCCGCCGAACGACCTAGAAGTGCTTCCGATCGGCCTGGAAGTGCCGCCGAACGACCGAGAAGCGCCTCTGATTGGCCCGGAGGTGGAGCCGATTTGAGGAGAAGTAGAATCGGTTGACCTAGAAGCGTCGGAAAAATATAATATTATTGTTGATGAAGTCTTTGCATTCACAGTGGCTAATGAGATAATCAATGAGTTTGATTTTGAGCCCCGAAGCATTGACGAATGTCGTCACAAAGATTACTGGCCTATGTGGGAAGAAGCAATTCAGGCAGAATTGTCTTCATTAGCAAAACGCCAAGTCTTTGGGCCCATTTCCAAGACACCAGAAGATGGAAAACCTGTTGGTTACATGTGGGTATTTACTTGTAAACGGAATGAGAAAAATGAAGTTGCCCGATATAAGGGTAGACTTGTGGCCAAAGGATTCTCTCAACGACCAAGAATCGATTTTGATGAGACATATTCCCCAGTAATGGATATGATCACTTTCAGGTATTTGATCAGCCTATCAGTCTCTGAAGGACTTGCTATGTGCATGATGGACGTTGTCATTGCTTACTTGTATGGTAATTTGGACACTGATATCTATATAAAACTCCCCGATGGGTTGAGATTTCCTGAAGCAATGGTAGATATCCACAGAGATCTGTGTTCCATAAAGTTATTGAAGTCTCTGTATGGATTGAAGCAATCTGGTAGGATGTGGTACCATCGCCTAAGCGAGTACCTTACCAGAGAAGGCTATAAGAATGATGTCATATGTCCATGTGTGTTCATCAAGAAAACGAACTATGGTTTCGTTATTATAGCAGTATATGTTGATGACATAAATCTGATTGGGACTCTTGAAGAGGTCCTCAAAGCCGCTGAGTACTTGAAAAGAGAATTCGAAATGAAAGATTTAGGCAAAACTAAACATTGTCTCAGCCTGCAGCTCGAGCACATGTCTGATGGCATTTTAATCCATCAATCTGCATATGTTGAAAAGCTCCTAAAGCGCTTTAGCATTGAAAACGCTCATCCACTCAATACTCCAATGATCGTCCGATCTTTAGATCCAAAGAAAGATCCATTTCGTCCTAAAGAAACAGATGAAAAGATACTTGGTCCCGAAGTACCATATCTAAATGCTATTGGGGGTTTGTTGTATTTGGCCCAATGTACGCGACCTGACATAGCGTTCGCAGTGTATGTACTTGCCATGTTAAGTTCATAACCCACTCGACAACATTAGAACGGTATCAAGCATATACTTCGTTATTTGAGCGGGACCAGAGATTTGGGACTTATGTATTCTAATTCCAGGGGGAGCGTTGACCTGGTTGGATATGCGGATGCAGGCTATTTATCAGATCCTCACAAACCTCGCTCACAGACAGGACATGTTTTCACCTGTAGTGAAACAACCATATCCTGGTGCTCTACGAAGCAGACTTTGGTTGCAACGTCCTCAAATCACTCAGAAATTGTAGCGCTACATGAAGATAGCCGAGAATGTGTGTTCTTGCGATCTGTTATCAAGCATGTACTATGCTCGATTGGCTCTCCTTCCATTATATATGAAGGCAATGCAGCTTGTATTGCTCAAGTCAGAGGAGGCTATATCAAGGGAGACAGAATCAAGCACATCTCTCCGGAGTTCTTTTATACTCATGAGCTCCAGAAGAGTAATGAGATAAATGTCAAGCAGATTCGGTCGTGCGAGAACCTTGCAGATTTATTTACTAAAGCCTTGCCGACTTCTACCTTTGAGAAACTAGTTTACAGAATCGGCATGCGTCGCTTTAGCAAGCAACCAAAGTAGCGTGCCTGAAGTCAGGGGGGACATAAATTTGTGCGCTGCACTCTTTTTCCCTTATCCAGGTTTTGTCCCACAGGATTTTCTCGGAAAGGTTTTCAACGAGGCAACATCAAGCACAGCTTAAAACACTTTTGTGTGTTGCACTCTTTTCCTTACAGGTTTTGTCCCACCAGGTTTTCCTGAGGAGGTTTTTAACGAGGCAATCTGATCTTGAAGTGCATTGTGGTGTCCAAGGGGGAGTGTTATGAAGTGGCATCCTAATGCCACACGTGGCCACCACAATTAGCATGTCACCACTAATTGCATGTTAGTAGTATATGTGGCATTACCTCATGTGTCCTTAGTTCCTATAAATAAAGGTGTCAACCCCTTGTATTAGATAATCCAACACACCACAAAACACACCCAACACTCTCATCTTGTAGGACAATTCTCAAGAAATTAATAAAAGTTCTCTCTACTCTCCAATCCTCAAGTGTTCTTTCTTTTCTTTCTTGGTAACCAACTCATAGACACCAACCTTCGTATTACTCTGAGCCATTGGTGTCTTGGTGTTGGTTCCGATCAAACTTGATTTTTACAACACGTTCTGTTTATGGATTGATTTTTAGTTGTAATCCATATAAATTGTTAGTTTTATGCTTTAGTTAATTATTTGTTTAAATTCCAAATAGTTAACTATGATCGCTGATATTTAATTAGATATCGTTTAGGTTGGTTTATAATTTTTGTCGTATTGTTTTGAATATAACGACCTTTAGCTATTAATCGTACAATCCGATTTGTTTAAGGGCGAGGCATTTCTCATCCCCATTAATTTTTAATCCTTCTATAAATACATTTTTTTTATAAGCGGAAAGATTTATTAAGCATTTGTTCTATAAAGCATAGAAACGAAGCGAAGAAAACAACCCGTACAGAGCTTTCCCCAAACCACAACAGCTGCAAAGAGCACAAAAAACACCCAACTAACAAACCAACCCAACGAAGTCTAAAATAACAGTTAACAAACACAACCCAAATAATCATCAAACATAAAACAAAAACCAGCCAACCGTCCAAGCACACGGTCACTGCAACCCGGTGCCTCGACCTCCCTTGTCGTCCCTCCTCAAGCACCGTGAAGGATCCCTCAACCACAACTCGAAAGTGACACCCTGACAGAACGAGCCCGAACTCCACAATAAGCTAAAAGAATGATGCTTCACCTTAGCAACAACCTCATCAACAGACACCATAACAGAGTTAAAAGCAACCCCGTTTCTCACCAGCCATACATGCCACAGAGTGAGATAACCAACATGTACCCAACCTGTCCACCACACCTTGGTACCTAAACCCTTCCACCACAACAACACGTCTGCAACCGTCCTAGGCATAGGACCAAAAATGCTCCACCAAGCTAACAATTTCAACCAAATCACCCAAGGAAACCAACAATGCAACAACATATGATTGACTTCTTCAAAAGAAGACTTACAGAATAAGCAGAGCATTCGGTTTAGAGAAATATGTAACCCCCTGCTTTCCAAAAACTCCATAGTGGGTAACGCTCTATGTGCCGCCAACCACACAAAAACACAGAACTTCGGGGGGAGCCCTTTCACCCAAAGAATCGAAGCCCAACAAGCTGCCCGACTAGTAGCTCCCGCCCCCACCAACTCAAAATAAGATTGAGCCACCGAGAAATCCCTTCGGCTGCTTTACCCACACAAGAGAATCACTCTTCTCAGGCCGAACCTGCACTCTCTCCAATACATCCATGAGGGACTCGGCCGAACACTGCTCCCAAGCCTCTAAATCACGGCTGAAACCGACCCTCCAATGACCCAACGACCAAAAATGCTCCACCTTTGCGAACTTGGCAGGGCACGCCAAATACAAGGCCGGGAACCTATACCGCAAAGGAACTTCACCGACCCAGACATCCTCCCAAAAAGAGATCCTGTCCCCTTTACCCAACAACCAATGCACACCTTGGTTCCCAAAAAACTCCAAGAAACTCGGGTCTGAGGCCAAAAACATAATATGGGATATTAAAAACGATGAACCAGGTTTATCCAACTTGGCTAGATCTCAATCAGCAGGGTCCCACCCATACAAGGCACAAACAACCCTTTTCCACAGAGAATCAACTTCCGATGCAAACCTCCACCACCACTTTGCCAACAGACTAACATTCATCAGTTCCAAACGCCTAATCCCAAGGCCACCTTCCTCCCGGCTTTTACACACCTTACTCCACTTAACTTTACAGAACATTTTACCTGTGTAGGGGTTAGTCCACAGAAAACGTCTCTGCCAAGCCTCTAAGATAGCAATAAACTTCTTGGATGCTTTAAGAAGGGACATATAAAATATGGGTAACGCAGATAAAGTGGACTTAACCAACACAATACGCCCATCCATGTTTAGGTTCTTTAGCTTCCACAAACCCAAAGATTTCTTAAACTTGTCCACTACTGGATCCCAAGAAGCAACCTTCCTTGGATTCACACCCAACCAGAATCCGAGGTATTTCATAGGAAGTGACCCCACCTGATAACCAAGGAGTCGAGACACATTAGAGGCGGAGCAACCAACTTCATTCAAAATAACTGTCGTTGACTTGTGAAAGTTAATTCTGAGGCCCGAACCCTTCTGAAAGCGCTCCAACAAGTCCTTAACAAAAGTTATACCCGCCAAGTCTCCTTTCACAAACAGCAGAGTGTCGTCTGCGAATTGTAAATGAGATAGAGACAAACCAAACTCCCCAATGTCTACACCACTAAAACACCCACACCGCTTCCCCTCCTACAAAAGTTGGTGTAAACCCTCTGCTGCAATCAGAAACAGGAAAAGGGGATAAGGGACAACCCTGTCTGATACCATTAGAAACCGGGAAATCTCCACTAGGCGAAACATTTATCAACACCGAAACATGAGCTCTAAAGCAGCCCTGCATCCACCCCCTCCACTTCCCTCCAAAGCCCATTGCTTCCAAAACACGGTCAATGTAACCCCAATGAACCTTATCATAGGCCTTTTCGAAGTCCAGCTTTAACAATACAACTTCTTCCTTAGAGACCTTCAGCTTCTGTAATAATTCCGAAGCTATAAGGACTCCGTCTACCAGCTGTCTCCCTACCACAAAACCACTTTGGGTGTCACTAATCAAACCATGAAGCACCTTTTTTAACCGGTTGGCTCGCACTTTTGCCAAAATCTTGTAAGGGCCGGATAGCAAACTAATTGGGCGAAAATCATCAAAGCTACAAGCCGCCCTTGACTTTAGAATTAATATCAAAAAGGACGAGTTAATTCCTTTGCCCATCTTCCCGGAACCATTAAAAGCCGATAGGAAATTCACCACATTACTCCCAACAACACTCCAACATTCTCTATAAGACCTCATCGAGAAACCATCGGGCCCAGGGGCCTTGTCACCACCACACCCCTTTACCGCCAACAAAATCTCCTCCGCCCCAAAGTCCGCTTCCATCCGTTCTGCCTGAACCACCGAGATGGTCCGAAAAGGAAGGTCTGGTAAGTTGACCGCAATTCCCGGATCAACTGAAAACCGAGCAGAGAAATTCTCCACGGCCGCCCGTTTAACCTCCCCCGGGGTGGAGGCGACACCTTGGCCTACACGGATCCGAGACACCCTATTCCTCGTTGCCCTGAAATTAGCAATCCGATGAAAGAAACGCGTGCAACGATCACCCCCTTTAAACCAACGGAACCGGGCCTTTTGACACCAAACCTTGGCCAGCCAACGTTGTTTCTGTAGTAGTCGAGCCCTACACAAGGCTCTCTTCTCTCGTTCCTCCCCAGACAACGACATGACATCAAGCAGACCATCCCAACTGTTCAACTCAGTAACCAGGGCAGCAACCTCTGTTTCCAATTTACCAAACACCACCTTATTCCACACTTGGAGGTCCCTTCGTAAATTCCTCAATTTCGACCAAAGCACATAATCAGGCTCTCCCTCCACTTCATAAGACTCCCATAACATTCGTACAATAGGCAAGAAAGTTTTATGCTCTAGCCAAACATTTAGGAAACGCACCGGTTTCAGGCCCCAGTCAACCACCTCCATCCCCAAAATCACCGGCCGATGGTCTGAAAGACCTCTCGGGAGACTCCGCTGCTCCAAAACACCAAAAGCAGATAGAGCGTCCGGAGATACAAGAAAACGATCCAGCCTCGAGGCCTTAGAGCCTCAATCATACCACGTAAACTTAACACCCACCAAGGACAAATCAACCAAGTGCATATCAGCCACAAAATCTGCAAAAAAACTGGCTATCACCCCTGTTAAAGCTACTACCACGACGTTCCTCCACTGACATAACAAAATTGAAGTCCCCTCCCACAAACAAAATATCATGGAGCTGAGAACGTTTTACACACAGAGAGGACCAATAACTCACTCTATCCCGAGCTCTGCAAGGAGCGTAGACATTCATAAAACTAACCAGGACATTTGAGCTGACATGGACCCCATTCCAACAAATAGAATTATGCTCCAAAAAAGAAGTCGACTTAGAAAAAGACGACAACCTCCAAGCTAGCAAAACACCACCAGCCGTCCCATTTTCCGGAACCCAATCACAATCCCAACCAATCCCAAAACCACAGCTTCTGAGAATACCCCAATCCACAACAGAAAGTTTCGTTTCTTGCAACATCACAACATCAACATCATTCGACAAAATCAACTTTTTAATGCAATTCCGCTTAACTTCGGAATGCATACCTCTTACGTTCTATGTGAGGAATTTCATCAATAAAATCACAAAAAAGACCCCAATACAGGGTCACCCGGCGTACCTGAATGATCAGCCGAATTACACTCCTCACTGTCACTGTGAACGTCTTCCTGCAAGGAACGTTGAGGTATTTCGATGTCCAAAGAATCGAATTGCTCCAAAACAAGCGGACCAAGATCCAAAGATTTTTTACCAACTTTTTGTTAGTCTTAGTGCCCGTAGTTCAATCCTAAATGTCCAAATGTATATATCATCGTTAGCAATAAAATTAAAGCGGCTTTATATTACTTATGTGTTGGAGTAATATATCGATGTGTGCTCTGATCTATGCCCACCATGCGAATAGAACCATAGATCGAGATAGATCACACTCGATGGGTCCCTAGTCAACAAAGCTTCACTAGAAGCGACTAGTATGAAAGATGGCTCTTTATGGCTTACGTTCTGTTAGTCATTGGAATGGGATTCCGGAGTCTGATCATAGATATCATGTGGGACATGATATTGGACGACCCACCCTGAATATGTGCCATAGATTAAGTCATGAACATATTCAGTGTTGTAGCTTGTCATGTATCCTTAGACCAAGGAGTCTTTGTGATCGCTATGTAGTCAACAACTGAGTTTGACCTGAGCCTAACGTTGTCCGTAACAGGGCTTCCATAACGGCCAGGATTGGCTTGGGGACGGGCTACATGAGTGACACGAAAGACGGCTAAGGGATTTATCCCTCATACTAAGGTATGGGAAAGATATCGGTTCTCGGCCACTTGATCGAGAGTGACTGGAAGAATAGCATGGCCATGCACATGATACTGGGTATCATATCTTCAGTCATCTCACATATCAAGGAACGGTGATTGAGAATAATAAGGATGACGGCTCTATGCCTTATCTCAATCAGGATATCGGAGATAAAAGGATAATGACAGGGACGACGGAAAGGTTAGAATCGACAGGGTCGATTCGTTATGTAGTGTCAGGCAATACTAAAGTCTCGTTAGTTGCCACTTAAATAGGATCAAGTAAAATGGGATTTTACGTTGATCTATTGACATGCATAAACCTAAGGGTCACACCGGAGGATGAAACTCATTGACACATTTATGGAGAATGGCCAAAAGGGAGTTGTCTCGGGACATGACCAAAAATGGGTTTTGGGTCATGTGCCCGTAAGTGAATAGGACTTTACGGATCGAGACAAGGCTTGGAGTCTTGGGATTGATCGCGTCGGATAATGTTGGACATTTTCGGTATGGAAGGCATGGAGGCGATGAGCGAATCACGGGACCTCGTTGGAAATGGCCACGGGCCATGTTCCAAGAAGCCCATGAAAGGCCCATGCAACCAAGGCCCATGGAACTAATTAATCAAGTCTTGATTAATTAGTACTAAGTAAGCAAGACAAGGATTAAGGTGTTGGTGATTCACCACCTAACCCAATCTTGTCTTGCCATACTTTGTCCTATTTACACCTTACTTGTCACCATGCTTGTCCCATGCCTTTAGTTGGACAAGTATGGGTTTTGTTATGTTTAAGTCATCTTTTTTCAACATAACAAACACTAGACAAGAATAGGAAACACATTTTCTCTCCCTCTTCCATGGCCATTTCGGGTTTGGCTAGTTTCCACCTCCATGTTTGTGTTCTTGAGTCCTCAAAGAGAAGAACTACGTGGCTTTGATTCCCAAGTGGATACGTAGGCGTCTTGGAGACTCAAGCCAATCATTCGTTAACCGGTGTTCTTGTTTTGGTAAGAACTAGTGCTGAATTTTTCTCTTGTTAATCCATTCTTTGTTAGTTGTTTCATGGTTTTAATTGTCTCTTGGTTTTCCTTGATTTTCCGCTGCGAGTTGGTTCATCTCCAACCCTACCTCGAGACCCAACAGTGGTATCAGAGCCGTGCTACCTTCGAGATTCACAAGACGGTGTTCATAGTTTCGGTTTTGCTTGAAAGTTTCGTTTTTGGCATGTTGTTTTGCTAAATTGTTTGATAACATGTTTTAAATTCTTGTTTATGGATTTAATGCATGTAAAATGAATTTTTGAAAATTATTTCAAATCTGGAAATTTTGAAAAAAGTTTGATTTTTCGGGTCTCGGGAGCGGGACTCTCGGGGAGCCGAAACCGAGACCGAACGGGGCTCCGTTGGACGGAGCTAGGCCAAGCATGACCATTGGATGGTTGATATGCCAAGGCTAAACCGTTTTGTTAGTTATGACGAGTTTGGAACCGTCATGATGAACTCGAAGATCAAATGTTCAAAAGTTTCATTTTTGAACGGTTTCGATAAACCGAGCATCAAAAAATTTCGAAACTTGGCTATTAATTAAAACCGGAAAATCACATGATGTTTGATAACATGCTTCTTTGATAACACGATGTGTGATGTGATGTTGGCATGGTGTACATAATAGCCCCGAGCTCGATTTAATTATTTATCGCTTTTCACGGCCTGCGAGCCGTTAGAGTTAACGTGTAATTATTCTTTCAAGGTGTGGTCGTCGAACCACTTGTTTGTAATATTTATTTATTCCCGACCTGCGAGTCGTGTATTAAATTGTATTTTTTTTACTCAAGACGAAGAAAGGGCGAAAAGGTCATTTGGTGGCTTTTCGGGTGTTGGCATCGGCTTGGAGTCGGTGGAGCTCAAGAAGCTAGTTGGAGTTAGTTTAGGGGGCTATTATGTGCACATTTATCGCTTTATGCTTGTTTTAGTTTATGCATGACTAATTCTATGTGTTTTAGAATTGCATGCTTAACTTTATTTACCGAGCATATCACCTCACATGCAAAGATAAAATTGGAATTTTAATCCTTGTGTGTGAGCCCTTAGAATCGTCATTACATTGGATGTAGTTGACGGGTTCGAAGGAAGAATTACATTGGATGTAATTTGAGGCATCATTGCATTTTGAATGTAGTTGATGTGCTCATCGCATCTAGGATGTGCCAAAGTTTTAAACACAACCGGACAAGTAAAAGCGGGTCATGTCCGATACCTCCCAATTATCAACACCTTACTACCTCCCCGTCCTATGGGTGTCGTGCGCATTAGCGGAGCATCCATGGGAAAGCGGGGTAGTAGGTTTGGACGACATATGTGGGTGTCGTGCGCATTAGCGGAGCACCTACATAGTGACGGGCCATAGTTGAAAATTGGTGGACCCGACTACGATTCTCAGCCTGAGGTTGAGCTAGGGTAACAGATAGGGTAAGCCGTGTACATAAGTGCATACCCTAGCCAAGAGTCACATTGGATGTGATTGGATGGAGTCCTACCTACATAGCTCGATTAAGTGGTGAGCATTAGTTCAGCTTAATCGAGTGAATCAAGGATCTTGGTTTCAGATTCTAAAGGTTTAGAATTGATTGTTGGTGTTTAAGCTTGATCTTCATAAAATTTATTCAGTTTACTGATTGAATTTTATCTGTTGTAGATCAAATGGCAAATTCAGCGAACATTAATAGTTTGTCATTAAAAACCATTCTTGACAGGGTCAAGCTAAATGGGACAAACTATTTGGACTGGTACAGAATTTTGAGGATAGTCCTCAAGTCTGAACGCAAAGAATATGTCCTTGACAAGGCTGTCTCTAAGACCATATCAGAGTTACATGAAGTTTCATCAGCTGCTGAGAAGAATATCTCAGGGATCTGGGATCCAAGGATATTCTGATGGTCAACAAGGGAATTGGAAGTGGCAAGGGCTAGGCCCATGCGCACTTGGCAGGAAAGATGAGACACCTGAGAATGTCTGCTTCTACTGCCAACAGCCTGGTCATTGGAACCGGGATTACAGGAAGTTCACGGCTGATCTGAAGAAGGGCAGTGGGACTGCGCCTTCATCAAATAGCCTGGATGATCTGAAGAAGGGCAGTAGGACTGCGCCTTCGTCAGGAAACCTGGATGATCTAAGGAAGGGCGGTGGGATCGTGCCTTCATTCGGTATTAACTCTATAGAGCTACATCTCTCTACTTCCAAAGATTCATGGGTATTAGATACCATGACTGAATCTCACACATGCACTAATATATGGTGGCTGAAAGTAGGAGAGATTTGGAAAGCACGAAATGGACCTCAGAGTTGTGGCAACTGCTGTAGGATCCATGAGTCTTGCTTTGCCAAGAGGCCTTGTCTTAGTATTGTATAATGTATATTGCATACCTGCTTTTAGTAGGAATATTATATCTGTATCCGTGTTTGACAAGGAAGGATATAATGTTAATATTGGAAATGGAGTTTTAAATGTTCTATGCAATGATATGTTTTATACCAGTACTGACATGGTTGGAGGATTGTACATATTAGATATGGGTAATAATGCCTCAAGTTCTATATATTCCGTTAATACCAAGAGGTCTAAATCCAACGATTTAAACCTAACTCTGTTATGGTACTGTCATTTGGGTCGCATAAACAAGAAGCGCCTATCAGCACTTCAGAAGTGCGGGCTTTCAGGTTCATTCGAATTCCATTCGATCGATAGGTGCAAGGTTTGTTTGATGGGCAAAATGACTAAAGTGCCCTTTATCGATCGCGATGAAAGGGCGGGTGAATTATTGGGGCTGATACACTCGAATGTGTGTAGACCAATAAGTTCACTTGCCAGGAGGGGTTTTAGCTACTTTATCACATTTACTGATGATTACAGTAAATATGGTTATGTCTATTCGGTGAGACATAAGTCTGAAGCTTTTGATAAATTCAAAGAGTTTAAGACTATAGTAGAAAACCAGCTCGACAAAGGTATTAAGGCACTTCGATTGGATCGAGGTGGAAAATACTTGACCACAGAGTTATTAGATCATCTAAAAGAGAATGGGATCCTTTTGGAATGGACTCCTCCTAGGTCACTGTAGTTGAAAGGTGTAGCCAAACGGAGAAATCGGACATTGTTAGACAATGGTCTGTTCCATGATTAGTTGGACTGATCTCCCAATCTCTTTTAGGGGTTTTGCTCTAGAGACGACCGCATTCATAGTGAATCGGGCTTCGACGAATGGTGTGGAAGGGACACCATTTTAAAATTGGTACGGGATGATGCCCGCTTTGTCCTTCCTAAAGATTTGTGGTTGCGAGGCTTATGTGAAACATTTGGTTTCGACTAAGCTCGAACCAAGATCTGAGATATGCACCTTCGTGTGGTATCCCAAAGCAACAAGGGGATACTATTTCTACAATCCCAGTGAGAACATGGTGTTCGTCGCTTGGGGTGGGGTCTTTATGGAAAAAAAGTTTTGTTTCCAAAGACGTCATTGGGAGGACTGTGCATCTCGAAGAAATTCAGGATGGTACAGATCTGTCTAAACCAATTAGCAACCCTGTAGAAAGGAGCCAGAGATTGTCGTAGAGTAAGAACCAATTCCTGTTACAATTCCGGAAGGTCCAAGGCGATTTGAAAGGATCAATCTTCCACCTCCAAGATATGGTATCCGGAGGTGACAATGAAGTCATGGTGGATCACGATGATCCAGCCACCTTTCAGGAAGTCGTGGATGGGCCCAACTCCGAGTTATGGCTGGGAGCCATGAGGGAGGAAATGCAATCCATGTCGGACAACCGAGTCTGGGAACCGGTTGATCCCATCAATGGTGTGAGGACCATAGGATGCAAATGGATCTTCAAGGTGAAGATGGACATGGACGGCAACCCTTTGACCTACAAAGCTCAACTGGTGGCGAAAGGTTATAGGCAGATCCAATGGATTGACTATGAGGAAACCTTCTCCTTAGTGGCTATGGTCAAAATCAATCCAAATTCTTCTTGACATAACTGCGTATCATAATTACGAGATATGGCAAGTGGATGTCAAAACCGCTTTCCTAAATGGAAATTTGACTGAGTACGTTTGTATGTCTCGGCCCAAAGGTTTTGACGATCCGAAGAATAAAGGAAAGATTTATAAGTTGTTGAAATCCATTTATGGATTGAAACGAACTTCTCGGAGTTGGATCCTTCGTTTTGATGAAGCTGTAATTGGATTTGGCTTAATCAAGAACGAGGATGAATCTTGCGTTTATAAGAAGGCTAGTGGGAGCAATATTACCTTTCTGGTTCTCATTGAAAACGACATCCCAACCTTGCACGAGACTAAAGCTTGGTTGAGGAAGTGTTTTTCAATAAAGGACTTAGGCGATGCTTCTCATATCTTAAGGATTAAGATATGTAGAGATCGCACCAAAAGGGTCTTGGATTTAAGTCAGGGAACCTATGTGAACAAGGCATTGAGTAGGTTCTTAATGCTCGATTCAAAGAAAGGACTCTTACCCACTAGTCATGGCATTCATCTCAGCAAGACTTAGTGTCCTAAGACACCTGATGAGCTGAAAAGGATGATAAAAATCCTATGCGCCTGGGGGCAGGATCGATCATATATGCCATGACATGTATGAGACCAGACGTCTCGTAAGCCTTATGTTGTACCAGTAGACATCAGTCTAACCCGGGGGGAAAGATGATGTTGAACTATTCGTCGAAGGATGAGTAGACGCTAGTTTTCCAAAACAAATCCAGATGACTTTGGAAGTCAGTCAGGATATGTGTTTATGCTGAATGGCAGAGCTTTAGCTGGGAGAGCATAAAGCAAGATACCATTGCCGAATCTACGACAGAGGCCAAGTACATGGATGCTGCAGTGGTAGCTAAGGAGGCTATGTGGATTTGGAAATTCACGGCAGGGTTGGGTGTAATTAAAAACCCATCCAGCCCGGTGAATCCATTTTGCGACAACACAAGGGTCATTGCGCAAGCTAAAAGCCTAGATCGTATAACAAATCCAAACATGTACTGCGGCGTATCCACCTCATCAGATAAATACTGAACTGAGGTTAAGTGAAGATAACCGATATTGCAACAGATGATAACATAGCCAACCCTTTGACTAAGGCAGTGTCACTGCCTGAACATGTTAGACATGTAAAGTCGATGGGGACATATTGGAGTTTAGATTGGAACTAGGGCAAGTGGGAGATTGTTAGTCTTAGTGCCCGTAGTTCAATCCTAAATGTCCAAATGTATATATCATCGTTAGCAATAAAATTAAAGCGGCTTTATATTACTTATGTGTTGGAGTAATATATCGATGTGTGCTCTGATCTATGCCCACCATGCGAATAGAACCATAGATCGAGATAGATCACACTCGATGGGTCCCTAGTCAACAAAGCTTCACTAGAAGCGACTAGTATGAAAGATGGCTCTTTATGGCTTACGTTCTGTTAGTCATTGGAATGGGATTCCGGAGTCTGATCATAGATATCATGTGGGACATGATATTGGACGACCCACCCTGAATATGTGCCATAGATTAAGTCATGAACATATTCAGTGTTGTAGCTTGTCATGTATCCTTAGACCAAGGAGTCTTTGTGATCGCTATGTAGTCAACAACTGAGTTTGACCTGAGCCTAACGTTGTCCGTAACAGGGCTTCCATAACGGCCAGGATTGGCTTGGGGACGGGCTACATGAGTGACACGAAAGACGGCTAAGGGATTTATCCCTCATACTAAGGTATGGGAAAGATATCGGTTCTCGGCCACTTGATCGAGAGTGACTGGAAGAATAGCATGGCCATGCACATGATACTGGGTATCATATCTTCAGTCATCTCACATATCAAGGAACGGTGATTGAGAATAATAAGGATGACGGCTCTATGCCTTATCTCAATCAGGATATCGGAGATAAAAGGATAATGACAGGGACGACGGAAAGGTTAGAATCGACAGGGTCGATTCGTTATGTAGTGTCAGGCAATACTAAAGTCTCGTTAGTTGCCACTTAAATAGGATCAAGTAAAATGGGATTTTACGTTGATCTATTGACATGCATAAACCTAAGGGTCACACCGGAGGATGAAACTCATTGACACATTTATGGAGAATGGCCAAAAGGGAGTTGTCTCGGGACATGACCAAAACTGGGTTTTGGGTCATGTGCCCGTAAGTGAATAGGACTTTACGGATCGAGACAAGGCTTGGAGTCTTGGGATTGATCGCGTCGGATAATGTTGGACATTTCCGGTATGGAAGGCATGGAGGCGATGAGCGAATCACGGGACCTCGTTGGAAATGGCCACGGGCCATGTTCCAAGAAGCCCATGAAAGGCCCATGCAACCAAGGCCCATGGAACTAATTAATCAAGTCTTGATTAATTAGTACTAAGTAAGCAAGACAAGGATTAAGGTGTTGGTGATTCACCACCTAACCCAATCTTGTCTTGCCATACTTTGTCCTATTTACACCTTACTTGTCACCATGCTTGTCCCATGCCTTTAGTTGGACAAGTATGGGTTTTGTTATGTTTAAGTCATCTTTTTTCAACATAACAAACACTAGACAAGAATAGGAAACACATTTTCTCTCCCTCTTCCATGGCCATTTCGGGTTTGGCTAGTTTCCACCTCCATGTTTGTGTTCTTGAGTCCTCAAAGAGAAGAACTACGTGGCTTTGATTCCCAAGTGGATACGTAGGCGTCTTGGAGACTCAAGCCAATCATTCGTTAACCGGTGTTCTTGTTTTGGTAAGAACTAGTGCTGAATTTTTCTCTTGTTAATCCATTCTTTGTTAGTTGTTTCATGGTTTTAATTGTCTCTTGGTTTTCCTTGATTTTCCGCTGCGAGTTGGTTCATCTCCAACCCTACCTCGAGACCCAACACTTTTTTGCAGTATGACTAGTCCCCCGAGCCGTCTTTTAACTTCCGGGAAATATCAATCAAAACGGGGCCCGAACTACATATTGTGCATCACTACGCACAATCACCCCAGGACGAGACTGATCCCTTATCCACTTGAGGGCCTGCCAAATTGTTAGTGCCTCAGCGAATTCACCCCCAACTATCCCTAACTCATACCACTACGACCATCTACCACCCGTCCCTGGTCCGACCTACAGATCCATCCCCAACCGATATGTCCTGAGTCTGCAAAGGTAGCGTCATACACGTTGATTGTAACCCACGTCGAGGGAGGTGGGGTCCAACCAATCTACTTGCTTCGGATGGGAGCATGTAGATTTTTCCTGCCCATATGCGCCTCAATCCAGCTGTGTTGGTTACTCAATACAATAGCCATGATACTTTAGGGAGTTGTAGGAACATGGTCCCAAACGATCACATTCCTGGCTTTCCACAATTCCCACAAGGTCATTGCCACCTTACACTTTGTCTCTATATCGGGAAATGCGAGAATCAAGGTCAACCAATCTAGCAAAGAGTAATGTGGGAGGATCGAAACCTGTAGGCCGACTAGGGCACAGACGGCCTGAGCAGTGGGACAATGCATAAGAAGATGCGAAGTAGTTTCCTCCAGGACCTGACAAACAGGGCAAATTCCCGAAATAAGAACATATTTGGTTCGAAGATTTGTCGCTACCTGGAATGAATGTCCCCGAGAGTACCCGCCATAGGAAGATTTTGATACAGGGTTGAGTGTCCAGGTCCCAAATGCATGTCCAAGCAGTGACCCCCCTAGTATACTGCTACCTTCTATTGTCCCGAGAGATAGCCTTGTATCCTTCTTTAACTGTGTAGATGCCCCACACATTATGTGTCCAGAACCATCTGCCAGCATGGTGAGATAAAGGGATTGGTACCTACAAGATATCCTCCACTATCCCTTGAGAGAAATTTTGATGAAGCATTGGTTCATCCCACGCATCGCCCTGTGACGTAATCAGATATGTAACTAGTAAATCAGGCATGATGGAAGTATGAAGCGGGATGATAGAGGTGTTTCTCATTAGCCATGGGATGCCTTCAATTAGAGTTGATCGAACATCCCTGATCGTCCGGCGTAGGCCCTAACGCAGGAGGTTCTGGGTAGCTCGTACCCCCGTCCATATGTGGCTCGGATTACGACCCCCACCTGCACTGAGGAAATCCCCTATCGGATAATATCGGGCTTTAAAAAATCGAGCCACCAAATTGTTCGGTTGAGTGAGGAATTTCACCCCATCTTTGCCAATAGAGCGATATTCATGTCCCGCATATCCCTAAAGGCTATTCCATCGTCCTCCTTGGGTTTATACACAGCTTTTCCCAGTCTTTCTAGATGATCGGTTTCTTCCTACGAGGAGTACCCGCCCATTAGTATCGAGCTAAAGAAACGTGTATATGATTAATAGATTCATGTGGAAGAAGGAACAGAGTCATAGCATAAATCGACATTTCCTGTAAAACTGAACGGACCATTACCTCCTTGCCCCCCGCTGATAACATCTGACCGTCCCACGTTCCAATCTTCGTCACAAGCCGATCGTAGACAAACTTGAGCGTCTGCCCCTTACGTCTTCCTAACATATCAGGGTCCCTCAAGTACATCGATGGTTGGGAGTTTTCCTGGATGCCAAGAGTTGCACAACAAATAACTCGATCAGCTGGAGATGTGTTGGAGCTGAAGAAAATAGAAGATTTGGCCTTGTTGATGACTTGCCCTGACCTGTCCCCAAAAATAGTAAGCAAATGATGTAAGTGGGCGGCCTTCTTGTTGTTCGCCCTGCAGAAAATATAAGTCGTTTGCGAAAATTATATTAGAGATAATTGGGGGCCCTCTGGCAAGCGAGATCCCGTGCAGGTTCCCTTCCCTCTCTGCATGTGCAAGCATAGGGGACAATCCCTTCATACAGAACAAAAATAAGTAAGGCGACAATGGGTGATGGATACCCCGGCCTACCATGAACGGGACAGTGTTCTTACCATCTGAGTTGACTGTATACTAAATAGACATCATACACGCAATCATCAGAGATCTCCAACTCGGGCCAAAGCCAAACGCTCACATCATAGCAATAATAAAAGACCACTCCACACGGTCATATGCCTTACTCATATCAAGTTTAATGGCCATGAACCCATTAGGACCCTGAGTCCGTCGACGAAGTGCATGGATAATCTCATACGAGATAAATATATCATCCTAAACTGCACGACCAAGGACAAACGCTCCCTGAGACATGGAAATGATCGGGTCCAATAAAGGCTTGATACGGCTTGCCAAGACCTTAGATAAGATCCTGAAAACGATGTCACAAAGAGCAGTGTGACTGAGATTCGTGACTTTCCCCGCCGATAACTTCTTTGGGATCAACACCAACGTAGTCGTGTTAATGTCGCTATCAATATGCCTCGTAGAGACGGTTGACCGGACGAACTCGGTGACCTTAGGATGTAATGTATCCCAATAATGCTGAAAGAATTTGGGATTGAGCCCGTCCGGCCCCGGGGACTTCGATGGACCCATCTGAAAAGCCGCTACTCGGACTTCCTCATCCGTAGCATTCTGAGCAGGGGATATCATACTAGGAATAGTCATCGGGATGTCAAAGTTTGTATTTGACCCCACAATAAATATCTACTTGAAATAGTTCAAGAGGAGGTCACTCATACCCGTCGTCCACGCGACCTCCACCCCATCGTCGTTTTCCAGCACGGTGATCTTATTCCTCGCTTGTCTCTTCGTGGCCGAACGTTGGAAGAATTTCGTGTTCCGGTCCCCCTCATCTAGCTATTGTTGTTTAGCTCATTGTGGCCAAAACATCTCTTGTTGCGCCAGAGCTAGGTTGTACAGTTTTTGCACTGCTATCTTGTGCTTAATGCCCTGTCTATCTGTTCGTCCATTCAGATAAGCAAGCTTTCATTGGTAGGTGCGAATATGATTAATATTATCCTGGAATATTGTTTGCCCCCCCGTATCTAAAGACCTCCTGATATCTTTGATGTGGTGCTTAATATGATTATCTCTGGGCTTGACCCATTCTGCTTGGATTAACTCCCCACATTCTAGATGTTCAACCCAAGCATTCTCGAACAAAAATTATCTTTGTCCCCGAGAGGGATCCTCCCTTTGAAGCCGGAGCAGAATAGGCATATGACCGGACGTAGAAAACCCAAGGTTTTGTAGAGATGCTTGAGTTAAGCGGGCACTCGCTTGGGGGACATGAAAGCCCTATCCAACTGTACTTCCATACGCGTATCATGGTCCGACCCTTTTTCCACATGAATTGGTACCCAGATAAAGGTACCTCTTCGATTGCAATGTCCTGGACCGCATGCTAGAAGGCTTGGAGGAGTGCTAGGGGTACAGATGACCCCCATTCTTCTCGTCCGGACAGAGTATCCCATTGAAGTTACCCATCAGAACCCATGCTGATGGGGCCTGCACTATAGCTAATTGCGTGAGAATGTGACGCCCCAAATCCGGTTTTGACCAGACTCGAGACGTGAACTAAGAATAATATTAATAAAAACAATTTTAAAAGGAATAAACTTCAAAATGATAATCCAAACCAATAGTTCTGACAATACGAGTCAACATCTCGAAAACCAAGTAATAAAGGTGTTTAATAACAAGAGGAAAGTACGTCTCTAGACCATACAAAACCAAGACTCTCGCTAGCTCCCAAGCTCCGAGACGTCCTCTAGATCAAATCTTGCTCAAAACCTGTAGAACAGTAAAGGAGAGGGGTGAGCTTTCGCTCAGTAGGAAAAAGTAGTTAAGGCGATGAGCTATCCGCTCACCACCACGGGTAACCGTCCAATTAGGGCATACTAGTAAGCACAGTAACTATGAATCAATTAAACACGTAACCCAAGATAACGCTTGACCTTCACTCGGGTGAAACCCGTAAATCAACCTCGACACTGAACCAAACTCATGCCACTTTTCTCAACTATGACCTTAACCACTAACACCCAATCAAGTCTCATTGGACAACGACCACGGTTATCTCACAACCGACCACATGTGCGAACTCACACGGCAATACACTAAACTCAGGTAAACCTGTATTTCAAGTCACAACATATCACATAGGATGCATAAGCAGTCACAGCAGTCAACACAGATCAACACACAGAGTAATATAATAGACAATCACTGCCACATGTGGTATTCCAGAGCAATACGTCGGCTCATCAACAACCCGACTTATCACGTCGTCTGAACTCACATCGGCCAGGACATCTTCCCGGAACACGGCTCCTCGGGGTAACTCATATATAGCGGACCGGAATCCTCCGTCGATCGGGTATATCTTCCCGGAACACACAACATCAGGGTACAAATCACATCACACATACCATCCCGGGGTACGGTGCAAACATTGCTCTGAAATACCCTCATCGGCTCTAGATCCCTTGTACCGTAATCACACATGCAGCACAGGTATCACACCGGAACCAAATCCTCGGCCTAGATATCCTATACCGGAATCCTCCACGGCATAGATATCATACCGAAAGCCTCGGTCTTGATATCTATACCGGAACCACCATCGATATAGATATCGGACCGGAACACACCGCCTCGGAACATATCGTGACGGAACTGGCACAACATCCGCCACGATATCGGACCGGAATAACATCATCAAACATCTCATACTTAACGTACCATCGGGCTAGATATCCTATACCGGAATCCTCCGTCGGTATAGTATCATACCAGAACACATCATCGGTCTAGATATCCTATGCCGGAATCCTCCATCGACTTAGGCATCCTACCGGAACACACGATATATCATTACCAAACAAACTTACCAAAACACATCATATCGGTCTATCAATCACCCGATCATATCACAAGGCAGTAGTTCATGTCATACCAAACATATCATACCAAACATATCATACCAACGTATCATACCGAGCATATCATATCATATCCTCGATTCAACAACGGATATAACACATATCAAGCATTACAAGTCATCAATCACCATAACACAGTCAACATGCAATCCTACGGGCCCAACCAGGGACCCACATGTGATACTACAACACATCAATTCCCAAACCTACGGGCTCGACCTGGCCCGCAAGTTATCCCTCATTTACACGGCTACACTCGTTCCTCACATCCTACGTGCAATTCTACAATTTTATCATTTGTTCGTAACCTACATGCATACTAGTAACTTTCCGCAATTAAATCGGTATTCGCTACTTTTCCCTACCTCAATCGATATCCAAACGCTTAGTCAATGCAAGTTGCATAGTAGCCTCCTCCGTCGTGCACGGGACCAACGTCTAAGATCACAAGGCAATACGAGAATTAATGCTAATTCAAGTGTGGTTTAAAGAGAGAAATACCCCAAACTAACCCCCAATTGCTCATCTTGTCAAAATGGGCCCAGAAGGCCCATTTTGCACGGAATCGGGAAAACGTCTGTCGGGACTCCGAAAATTTCCCTTTTTGTCTCTATCATTCCTAATTAAAATTATTTTCTCCAGCGCACTTAACGGAATCGAATTCCGAGGTCCGAGCGTTCTAAAATCGCAATTAAAGTTTCTAATCGCATTTTTCGAATTTCACGAATCACTTCCATAATTCGTTCCGGGAGTGAAATTATCGACCCGGGGTTCACCCAAAACCGTCCACGCATGGCACAACCAAACCTCGGCCATGTGGGTCCCATGGCCACACATGGCCGTGGGTGGCCGGACCGGACCGGGCCGGTCACGGCTCCGTATCCCTCCGACCATGGCCGGTAAAACTCCTCTCCGGTGGTCGGACTCCGGCGACCGGCCAGAGCTCCAGCGAAACTCTGGTCGCCGGAAAAATACCTCATTTCTCCAAAAAGTTCCTAACAAACTCTAGTTTCTCCAAAAATTCCTTTTTAAGTTCTAAAACCTCAAAATTAACCTCAACAACTCCAAAAACTCCAAACCCAAAGTTGGTTTCATTCAATAACCACAAACCCAATTGATTTCCAACAACTCTTCCACTTTCCTTCCACAAATCCTCCATTTAACCAACAAAACCCCAAACACATAAAACCTAAGTCTTGTTCATGCACTTTCTACCAAACCCACAACTAGAAAATTAACAAAAGGGAAGTTAAGTGCTTAAATACCTTAGAGAATAGGTAGACGATGAGGAAAATGGAAGAAAATGAGGTTTTTGGGGTAGAAATCAAGTGAAATGAGTCACTTTTCTTCTCTTCTTCTCCTTTCTTCTACTTCAAGCTATGGAGTTTTCTCTCTCTCTCTCTCTACTAGCTATGGTCGGCCAAGTGATGAAATTGTGCTGAAAATTGCCCAAAAGTGGTCCTTATCCTAAAGGTAGAAATGTCTATTTCGTCCTTCAACCCCTCTCTCTCTCTCTCTTTTGTCCACAAGTGGGGACCATATGGTCTTTTCTCACCCTTTTCTTCTCCTCCAAGCCATCATGAACATGTGTCCATGTGGGGTCCACCTCTACCCCAAAATATCTCAGCTTAAAATAAATTAATTCGATAAGACCTCTAATTCGACCCCGTTTGACCCAGAGTTGCCTTTTTTCGCAAAAGTAGTCATTTGAAAGGAAACGACTCAACTAAGCTAACTGTAACGACGACTAAGATTTTTGGGTCCCAGAAAGGTCCCGAATGACTCCCAGAGTCATCGGTTGACTTTTCCGGCGGAAAGTCAACTTTCCCCAAATTTTCCCGGTTCGACCAGGGGCGGTTCTTACAGAGAAGGTTCCAGGTCCTGTAACGAAGCTCCCTCACCGGTTCCCCATTAATTATAATCAATGATATTTAATTAATTGCATTTTGTATAATTAGATATTGTCTAGGTTGTTTTTTTAATAGGCACCGAGAAAATTGTATTAATCATGTCAACCAATCATTACAAAGATAGGGCCAAAGGCCATAGGTACCAGAATAAGTCTGGGACTCCCATAGATGACTCGGCGTTCTTAGACCCGTTGAAGTAGTACAATTCCCATCTTAGATAAAGATAAATAATTCATGCAGCTTACCCTTGACATAATGAAAAACCAAGCTAAAATGAAATGCAACAAACTAATGTGAAATAAAAGAGTGTGGTGCTTCCTTGCTTTTTTGGACATGTCAGGCAACCCCGGTCCTGGATCATGGGGGGTAGGCCACCAACCCTCTACCCTAGTCTTGGGCCAACTTATTGCTCCTAGCGGGGCTGCTTAGCAACCCTCGCCTAATTGAAATCGTCCTCTTCATCTTCATCTTCCAACGAAAAGGAACCAAACTGACCTTGTATATCATCCACCCACTAAGATCTGAGACGGTGGTTGTGAGGTGTGGCCCCAGTCATGAGATAGCTCGAGAGATGGGTGGGGAACCCCGAGGCACAGAGGCCACACTTGTTGTTGCTGGGATGACTTCTTCTTCTTTTTGTTGTTGTCATGATAGTCCTTGTGTATGGCTCTTGAGAGGATGGTGTTCCGAGTGAGGTGGATCAATGGAAGCGGCGATAGTGCTTGTAGAGAGGCCATGTCGGCATCAGCGACAATATCAGGCAGGGAAGCCATGGTGAGAGGGCGGCGACAGCTGAGGGAACAAATCCCTAGTCTCTTAGACTCTAGTCTCTAAGACTCACCAAAGAAAAAAAATTGGTGTCTAGGTTGGTTTATCATTCTTGTCGTATTAATTTGAATATAATGATATTTAAGGGCGGACCATCTCTCATCCCTATTAATTTTTATCCATCAATAAGTACGTGGATTGATAAGAAATATGCAATATGTTTATGGATCAATTTTTAGTTGTAATCCATACAAATTGTTAGTTTTGTGCTTTAGTCAACTATTTGTTTAAAATATAAATATTTAACTAAGAAGGCGCAAGGAAACAAATAGATTTAGCTTGATCACGAATCCAAGGATTAAGGAAAACTAAGAAGGCATGTTTACAAGCTGTAGGAGCTATTTAACTCGTGAAGATATTCAGAGCTCCGCTTGATTGATCGTCTGACCAAATGTCATCGGAGATGTCCGACCAAATGTCGACAGACATCGTGTGCGCACACGTTTCATAAATTGAAGATAAGTATCGCGCGTTTCCTAAATTGAAGATACGTATCTTATGTTTCCTACTTTGAAGATACTTGTATTCCAAGCGTCAAGTTCGTTTAAGATTGGTTTCTTATCTTGAATATACTTTTATACTAAAGAAATCTGTTTGCTTTAAGGAATTGGTGATGATGTTAGATCGTGATTCTAAGGCTAGAGAAAACATAGAGAGGCACGACTATAATAGAGGGAGCAACTATAAAAAGCCAAGAGATATTTTGTTAGCTGTTGTTGGTCGATACTATTATCAAACACCGTCGACGCCATTGTTACCATTATGGCTATTATATGTTGTTCTTTGCTTTAACCTTCAGAGCTCCAAAGCGTGTTGGACTAGCGTGTTGGGAGGCTGAATGTGTTGAACAAATATCAACGTTAATTTTTCTCAAACACTATTCGTAATTGAATGAGTTGTGTTCATCCTCTTTCGTAACTAAAGAGTGATGATGATGTATTTTTGTGATTGTATTGTCACAATCAGCCAATGAATACCTACGAGTTAATTCGAGACTAAAGGGCTCGAAGGGTGGAATCAAGAGTAGCTCTTGGATTCAGGGGGAGACTTTGAGATAGGTTTGCACTTGTAATAATAACATAGGTTTGATCTGGAGGATATGAAACTTGTATGTATTTTATTACGTGATAGTGATAATATAGATACAAATTTTATTCTGTTGTTACGTCTAGATTGACTATTTAGTTGTCAAGCAAGATGTCGTTTATATGTCAGACAACAAAGATAGAAAAGATGACAGATCGCATGTTGATGGACATCATGTGCATGTCCTTATTTGAAGATACTTCTACTCCAAGTAGCCTACCTGTTTAGAAATTGTTATAGCATATGGAAACTTGAAGATTGAGCTAGATCGTGATGCTAAGGTTTAAGGAAACCCTAGGGTGACTCGATTCACAAAGAGAGGAGCTATAAAAATCCAAGTGGATACCCTTAGCTACTCTCCGATCTCCATTGTTATTTTCACTCTTGTACGTTATTCTTTGTTTAATGATTCAGAGCTCCCAAGCGTGTTGAACTAGCATGCTGGGAGGCTGAATGTGTTGAACAGAGAATAATATAATTGTTCTTAAACACTATTCTTCACAAAATGGTGATTGGGTTGATCGGGTTGTGATTGCGTGATTGAAGACTCACGAAGAACCTCTGAAGAACAAAATGATGAACCGAGCAGGGCCGACTTAAGCTTTAAGCGAGTTAAGCAATCGATTAAGGCCGCCGATTAGAAAAGGCCCCGAAAAATCAATAAGTCGTTTAAGGCATCGGGTAAAAAATACCCCATATAATTAAAGATCTATTATTATTTGATCAAACTTAATCAAGTGAAAATATTATACTTCTAATCTTGAAATTAAAATTTAATACTAGCTAGGCCTAATTTTGATCTCTATTCAAATTTTTTTTTCAGTAAAACATTTTGCATCCAAATGGAACATAATTTTTCTTGATGGTTGAACATTCTAACAACTATATGGATGTTTATTTCGCAGTGAAAAACAATTGTTAACGAAACATAACATGTAAGTTTCATTTATCAATGATTAGTGAATTAAAAATAGGGATAAAAAAATGGAACACATCAAAAAAGAAGTGCAGATATTTATATATCAATACACTATAGTAATTGTTTGAGGAATCACAATCAACTGATCAACTTCATTACATAAATGCTCAAACGAAAATAATCTGGAAAAGTAAGATGTCAAAATTGAAAAAGAAAATCCAATATTGGATATAGATGTCTGATCAGAGTAGAAAGAATGCAAAACAAACATACGAGAAATCCATTGAATGTTTGATTTGATATCTCATACTTTCCTTAGTATTTTATAAACCAATTTCTCAGACATTCAAATAATGAAACTATGCATCTAAAGATGAATATTAAATAATATCAACATGGTCTTATTGAAAAGGAAACAAGACATGCACATATTAACATCTGGTGCTAGAATGTCTGGTTTTTGTACGAATATGTTTAGTAGAAAAAAGATCATATATCGAAGAATAATGCATGGAGTTCATGGACTGAAAGCATGAGTCTCAGTGTGTTTGACAATATTGAAAATCGGGGTTACTAATATACACTATAAATTGTCTAGAAAATATTTGAAGTAAGGAAATTTTTAGAAGTTGATGATAATTGCTAGCCATACATGACGTCACATATAAGCTAGCATAATTTGGTGTAACTGTCTAGAATTATCTTGAACCTGTCACATTTTAACTGGACATGAATGTATCATGTTTATAAGTAAATGTGAATCCTTAAGCTTTTAGATTTTTGTATAGAATTCTAGACGGTACATCTTATCCATGGAGGCTGTCTTGTTAGAAATTAATCTTCATCATTCATTTTATATTTTGAGTGTTATAAGTAGATGTTCAAGCTCATTTGTTCAATATCATCTAGTATAATCTTTCTATACGAACATGTTTATTTATTTTTATTATATTCTTTCATAAAGAAAAAAGACATCGATCAATTCTCGCTTTAGGCCCTAATAATCATTGGGCCAGCCCTGGAACCGAGACAAGAGAGTGCTTGAATTGTGGAATCGAGAGAGGATCTCGAACTCAGGGGGAGTCCCTAAGATAGGTTTGCACTCGTTATAATAACATAAGGTTTGATCTAGGATGATTTAAAACTTGTATGTTCTGGTTTATTACAAAATAGTGAAACCTTTCCACTGACAGAGTTCCCCCAGATATAGGCGATGTTGCACCGAACTGGATATAATTTTGTGTGTCCATTTGTTCTTGTTCGTTATTATTGTTGATTCTATTTTGTTTTAAGCAAGGTGTATATCACCAAGTCTGAACATTGTGAGAGACATCTAGCCATTGCACCTAATCAGAATTTCAATTGGTATAAGAGTGGGCCACCTACTCTACGAGGTGTGATCCTAAAGGGAAATAATTATGTGTGTGCAAAATGGAGAATTTGAGAGAATGAGGTTCTGTAAATCGGCCACCTGTGCTTGATAGGACAAACTATGGTTAGCGGAAGGCCAAAATAAGTGCTTCATGAAATCGCTGGATAGAAAAACCTGGAAGTCTGTGATCCATGGATAGAGGCCACCGCAACTAGCAACTAAGGGAGGAAAACCTTTAGTGCCTAAACCAGAGAAAGACTGGAGTACTATAGAAGATGAAGTATCAATGAGAAATTCTCGTGCTCTCAATACATTTTTCAATGGTTTTGATCAAAATGTCTTTAAACTAATCAATACATGCACAACTACGAAGGAAGCTTGGGAGATAGTAGCGATTGTCTATGAAGGAACCACCAAAATTCGAGACCCAAGATTGCAATATCTTACTACACATTTTGAGGCCCTGACCATGAGGGATGACGAGACTATAATTCAGTTTCATGTCAGAATCAGAGATATTGCAAATGAATCATACCCTCTTGGAAAACCAATGCAAGATGAAGAATTCGTCAGAAAAAACTTTGCGGGCTATGGAATCAAGATTTAAAATAAAGATAACGGCCATTAAGGAAATGAAATGTTACTACATCTGTGATTGGCCATTTTGAGCCAAGTTAAGAAGTTAACAAGGTAGGATATTTCTATTTAATTTTTAGTTGGTCTCAGAATTGAAAATTAACCTCCACAAGTCTAAAGTAATTTTGTTGAAGGGAGATACCTTTTTTGGGAAGAAGATTGAACTTACCATTGGGTTCTCAAATGACTTACGTGGGATTTAGTTTAGGAGCTTGTTATAGCCAAGTACAAGTCTGCCTTAGGTTTATAGCAAGCGAAGTATCTCTCCACTGTAGGTAGGGTCGTTCTTATTAAGTCTACCTTGTCTGACCTTCCTTTATTTTTCATTTCTCTTTTTAAGGCTCCCCTGGGAGTCATTAAAGCTTTGGAAGTCTGGTAAAGACGTTTTTTTGGCGTAATGGGGGTGATGGTAAAGTTTTAAATAAATTTATGTGGTCCCAAGTTTGTTTCCTAAAGAAGTTTGGTGCCTCGTCATTATGAGGCCGAAAGAGATGAATAATGCCTTGTTGACCAAGTGGCGATGGAGGTTTACAGTGGAAAAAGTTTCCTTATGAGAGGTGGTAATTTGAGAAAAGTTGGGTTAGCCATTGAAGATAGTACTTAAGCAAAGTGGACAAGTCTTGAAGCTCTTTTCTATTCTCGTATATTTTGTCCTTGGCTTTTTTTATAAACTCAATATTTTATTAAGAAGACCTATTCCAAGAGAGGAAGGAGATCCTAAATGACCATGTCTGAGAAGTACCAAGCCAAAGTTAACCAACGATTACAAAAGAATTCTCGAAAAGAGCTAAAAGGCCGGAACCCGGAAAAAAGGATTACAAGTCCAAACCAAACAGACAAGAAAAATCAACCCTCGTCAATGACCCACTCTTCACCTTCCGAAGTCAAAGTCAGGTCATCGAAAGGATTCTCTTGAGCGGGCTGGGAAATTTGAGCTTTTCGAGCTTGCACAACCTGCTTCAAAATGTCGACAAGATTAGCGAATCTTTCACAACTCAAAGAATGCGCTCTTGACCTATTATTATATAATTGGGGACTCGACGAAATAGGTGTTGATAACTGCTTAAGGGGCCGACCCTTACGCTTCAGGGGTTTTAAGAGGGCATCCTTGTAGGGTATTATGATCCTCAATTTTGAAGTATATTTGAGAATAAGGTATATCTTGGCGTTTGGGTAAAGGATCCACCTTCATTTTTTCAATGATTTTTTGTTAGGAGAGACATCCCTCAAGGCTCAGTTTCCTCATGTTTATCAAGTTGTGGTTCAGAAAGTTGGCAAGGTTAATGGTTTTTGGACCAGTGGTGTTTGGGCAGTTTCCATTAGGAGAGATCTTTAGGACTGAGAAAAGGAGAAAATGAATGTTCTTTTGGACCTTTTGTATGCTTGTTTGGTCTCAATGAACCAAGACGATCAGATTTTTGATAAAAGAGTAGGATGGGTTTCGCAGTGTCTTAGGCTTATGGTTATCTCATCGGTCACGAGTTGATGGTTGAGGTTACATGGACAGAGTCCCTTTAGGTGGTTGAGATACCCCCGAAACATAATTTCTTGGTGTTGTAAGCGGCTCACGAGGATTTACCAACAGCGAAAAAAATTCATCTTACCATCAACCAAATGTTTTATTCTCTGTGTAAAGCATGTATTGAGTATTTGAATCATTTGATGCTTCATTGTATGGTTTCTTGGTTTAGGTATGGCCTATTATTATTGGTAAGATTCAGAATCATTCGATCTCTATTTTATGGTCTTCCTCTACTTTACATTTAGATATCTATGGAGATCGATGACGTGTCTTGGGGATGGGGGGGGGGGGGGGTTCTTAACTTTATATTTGGATCCTTTTTTTCTTGTTGGTTGGGATTACACCCAATGATCGTTTTGTTTTATTGGACTTCTTGGGTCCTTTTTGATTTGGAGAGTTTCTGCTCATAAGTTATCTCAGGTACCGTTTTTCTTAACTAGGTTTGGTGAGTACTCATCAGGGGGTACGCTAGGGCTGATTCACTTGTTTTACAAGTGGAGATGTATGGATTAGTTGGCCCTTCTAGATTAGAGGATTCACCCATGTCACTAGTCTGGTTCAATTTTCATGTGATGATCTTTTGAGAAATTGTTCTACGGTCTACTCTATTTTGCTTTCGGGTTGCGCCCCTTTTCAACTGCTTGTTAATTAAGTTGTTTTGTAATTCTTTCTGGAGGTTCTTTATCCCTCTAGTTCCTTACCTCATTCGAAGGTGATTTTTTTCAATAAAAACCAGCGCTTAGAAAAAAAATGAGTAGACCATACATGAAGGAAGATAAGGTGATGAAGGCATCAAATCTTTAGTTGCCGACTTAGGTCGACACTATACTTATCGGTCTCGACACTTCATTTGACAACTTTAACGGACATACGTGATACTGGTTATTGAAAAAAAAAGACAAATAGATCTAAAGAAGAAACTCAACATAACCTTATTTTTCTCATTTTTCTCTTTTTATTTCATTTTTATGATATAAGATAATTTAAGTATTCATAGAAAATATCAAATCATGTAACATATACAAAATAGATAATTTTTGTTCTTTCTTATATTAATTAAGGGTTGTTTTCCTCTCACTACCTTAATTATGCGGGTTTTTTCATCTTAATATCCTAACTATTTTTTGTGGCACCTCACTACCCTATAATGCATTTTTTTTCACTTTCATACCCACCGTCAATTTTCCATCCATTTTTGGATGAAAACACTTAAATAGTCCATAATATCCCTCACTAACAATCAAATTTTCAAAAGCATGCCATTGGTTTTCAAAATTTCTTTAAAAAATCAGTTTTATTAATGTCACAAAAATGCATTATAGGGTAGTGAGGTGCCACAAAAAATGCATTCTAGGGTAGTGAGGTGCCACAAAAAAATAGTTAGGGTATGAAAGTGAAAAAAAGGCATTCTAGAGTAGTGAGGTGCCACAAAAAATAGTTAGGGTAGTGAGATGAAAAAACTACATAGTTAGGGTAGTGAGATGAAAATATCCCTATAATTAATGGTGCAACTAAATGGAAATTTAAGGTAGTGAAATGCACCCTTTTAATGCATGGGTAATGATGGGGGAACAAAATATAAAATAAGGAACAAAGTTGTCACTTCTCCAATATATTAGTAATGAAGAATAGTTTATGTATTTTTTATCAGAAAGAATGAAAATGTATTTAAAATGTCATAGGTCCTAGGAAATGAATCATAAACTGAAAAACACAAGTAAGGTTCAGAGAAAGTGAAATCACAGCTCGAAAGATTGCTTCGACTCAACATAAGCAGAAAAAACAGAAGATCATGTAACATAGATCATGCTAGTGGCCTCGCTATAGTACATGTAATTCAAATATTTGTCCAACTTCCAAAATTTTTTGGGGGGATCTCCCTATCAAGTGATGCCTATGTGCTTGGCTAAACCTACCATATATAGACTTAATGATCCGCTTCTTGGTACATGAGTCTACCAGAGAAGAGGTGTGCCCTAGCATGGTAACTAGAGGAATGTGCTTGGGACAAACCGAAAAAATAAGGTATCAGGTCCAGATTCTTGTTTAAATACCTTTGGAGTCTTGAGCATTATCCTCTATCCGACCTAGTACCTCATCCTCCCTGGGGACCAAACATTCTAAAGTGGCCCTAATTGAGTCCTCAATTTCAGTAAAAGTGACAATGACATAGTCCATGGTCTGAGTTGTTAACGAGGAAGCTGTCGAGATAGACGCGTGAAAAATATATATAGTGGGTAGGAAAAAAAGACTTGGGTCTCGATCAAGCATTAGACCACATGACAACAAACCCAATCCGAGGAAGGAAAATAATATTGTCGGCATGAACGTTCTCAACCTGCGCACAAGCACAATAATCAGCTCATCGAGTCTCAATCTGTCTGTTATGCGTAGAATCATCCACTATGTGGATGAGAGATAAGTTCCTAGTCATCTGGTTTGGGCTCAGCGATCAAGGGTGCACAACAGCTAGCGTCCCTGACTTCCCACCAATCGTTGTAGCGAGGTCGTGATTACATAAAATTATCAAAAAGGGCAAAAACATCAACCGAAAGGCGAAAAATCACGGTCGTAACAATCTTTAATCCTCAACAGACAAGGGTATCCAAATATTTTGGCCAACCCAAGATAATAAAAACCCGAGACTACAAGATAAAGAGCTCAACCCTTGAGATTCCAGCTACCCTAGGGTTAGTAATAATAGAACGGGTCTTGGCGATAACATTCATACAATGGATAAATCTATATTTTATATTACATTTTTTTTATCAGTGATGTTTTTTTTATCCCTGTCTAAATGACAGGCAACCAGAAACGGCTCTAACGTGTCTTTCAAAGACTACAACCAAGGTTAAAATGTCAACAAAATGTAACACTACAAGGATCTCTAAACTGAGAACATAGAACAAGAACATAAAACAAAACAACTAGAACACCAAATTAGCCTGTGGCGCCTTTGGAACGAAGGGAGCTCTTACAGCTCACGAGAAGGTACCTGTTAAGGTGTCTCTCCCCTGAACTCTGATGCTTCCATTACTTTACCTCCCATAAAGACTGGACCTGAGAACGCCAACCATTCTGCCAACTGTAGTCCCCACAGTTCTTCCTTGTCCCAGTTGTCACAGGGGGCGTAGACATTTGCAATACATACTTCCAGTACAATTGTTCCCACCCTCCAGAATTCCTTACTGTCACAACCCAACCAAGATAGTCATTTAGGAGGATGAAGAGGAGGCGTTGCAGCCTCCAACGTTCGACTCTTCCTCAGAATCCGTCCCAGATTCGCGATCACCGGCATCCACATACAATTATGCGTTTATAATCTCCAGTTCACGTCTGAATTGTTCTCCAGTTGACTTTGATTTGAATCCCATGGCACTGCAATAGGCCCAAGCCTTTTCAGCCGCTTGCAACTGTCCTTGGGCTCGCGATTCAGGTCTCGATCCATACGTGTCTTGGGCAATCGACTTGTCACTCACGGTGGCTTGAGAATCGGCCTTGTCTCTTGCTTTTAGCTTCGTTTTCTTTTTCTTCTTTTTCGAAATGACGCTACCTGACACAGTCTTCTCAGAATCCACGCTAATCAACTGAGTTTGTGGCACTGTGTTAATGTCCTCAGCTTGCCCAACAATAGGAGACAGAGGCAAAGCTGCTGATTCAGGGGGTACCAACCCAGTAGAGTCAAAACTCTCAGAAAGGTTGGCATTCACAGGGGGTAACCGATTACCTTCGGCTTTTGGATTCACTTTAGCCGAATTTTCAGGGGTATAAGACAACCAACTATCATCCGCCTTATCAATAATCGGGATTGTCAATGGTACCTGATTATCTTGGGCTTCAGAGACCTTGATGCTGCAAGTCTCACCATCAAAGGATACTCGAACCAGTTGCTCAAGATTGCTTTCAGACAATAGATGGATCAGAACATAGGCTTCATCAAAGTCCAATCCCGCAATTGATTCTGAATGAACCATCACCACCTCCCCGAAAGCCCCTGCAACTTTCTCCAAGTTCCTCTTTGTCCAACATTGGATTGGAATTCCCTGGATCCTTAACCAACGAAATACTCCACCTTTCAGCAGGAGGGGTTCCTTTTTAAGACCCATCGTCATCCATTGGGTTAACCATGACCATCTACTCTCCACCATACGTTCTTCAAATGCTCTTTCATCGCAGGAAACCATCACCACCCTATTGCCCAGTGATCTGACCTGAATGTCGAAAACCCCTTGACTGCCTAGCTCTTCCTGCAACATTTTTGCACTTAGATTACCATGGAGCACACCCAGCCATCCATTGATCGCCTCAATTTTCATCTTTTCATCCACGTCTATCAGAATTGAGTCTGAACAGTCTTGACCGGACCAAGGACGATCCGTCTTTGTTTCTGCCTTTCTATTGAGGAACAACCTTAGATCCTCCCTTGGAGCTCTCTCCCATCTCTTGTTCTTTTCCCAGGCCTGAGCCACAAACAACATCTTCGACCCAATTTTTGACCCATTGGTGGATTTCACCACTTTCTGCAAATCCACACCTGCCTTATACCGGATGAACCCGAAGTACTTGCCCCTTATGTTCGGATTGTAGGGCAAATGGATGTGATCGATCTCTCCGAAGTTACTGAAAATGGCCTTCACACCTTCCTTTGATGAGCCATCTGGTAAATTGAGGACAAAAATTGTGTTGGGTTGAAGATCACCTCTCTCCTGAACCCGGGGTCGGCGAAAATCAACCCCCTCAACCTCCCTCTCTGGTCTGGTGATTCTCGGCACCGGCATCTCCAAACCCAATCGTAGTTTACTCCCCTCGTCTGAACTCGATTCCACGTCCGCTTGAGCTACCTTTTCTCCTCCACTTGGACCTTCGCATTGCCTGGATGATCGACTCCCAAAACTTGTTGTTGCTGCAAACTGAGACATAATACTCACTTGTACCAAGGTATTGTAACAAAGTCTGAACCTGCAATTTCGAATCAGTACGGCTCAGCCAAACACTCTCGGTACTCCTTCAACGGCTACGATTCCGGGAAGACAGAGGCACGGCTCGCACGTTGGATGATCGGTTGTCACAAGACAACACAGGGGCGGATTCGGGTTCGCTGATTAAGGCCCTGAACCACACGAAATCGAGCTCCAAAGCACGATGGAACAAGCCTGAAAACACACAAAACCGGACCAAATGCGATGCCGAAAGTCGCCGGCACCCAAATATCGAAACTCCCGACTAGATCAGAGGAGACAACTCACTGGAGAAAAACATTGTGCTCACCGGAGAAGACCGACGAAGCACATCGCGCGCGTGAGGGGGGCGCGTTCTAGGGCCGGGTCTCTTTTATATTACATTTGATTGAAGGTGGAACAAAATGTTAGTTCAAGACGATGAATATTTCGTTTTACCGTTGAAGATAATGAATGATAAATCAAACATAAATCATGATATTGATTTGTCATTTTCTCGTTGTTTTAATATCTATTATATGGTCATCGAAGAACAAAATCTTCTTGCAAAATGCATGATTAGAATGAGTCAAAGGAGGCATTTACAAGAACCGTAGCAAATCAGCAACAACAAAAAAATAAGGGCGTATCACTTAAGAACAAACAATCTCAACATTCTTGTTTCGGTGGTAAGATGTTTGGTAATTAAAGGATAAGATTGGTGATGCAAATTATATGTACCACTGGCAGTAGACATAAGAAACTGTTACATTGTCATAAACAATGTGATTATCAAAGCAATAAATTAAAACTGTTCACAGAATCATGATTAAATATAAATGTGAGGACAGATTTAGGATTGGTATTTACAAAGCATTCATCATGCATGACAATGTTCTTACAAGTTTATTTTAATGTCCAAAGTTTCTTTAAATGATTGAGTATTTAATTTAATTAATAAAAAATTAAAATCATGATGCTGATCCAACCATGTTATAAAAAACGTTAAGCGTTATTTAGACGGAAGGACCCTAAGCATTGGGCAGAGATTAATCAGAGATTAATCGAGGATTAATTGGATTATTATTATTTTAAATTTTTATTAAATATATATCATCAAATTTTATATTATATTATATAAAAAATATTAATAATATTAAACACTAAATATATATTGAACTCAGGATGTAACACTTGAATTAAGTGGACTCTTAACAACTTAACTAACTTAATTGTATGGTCTAGCTTTGTTTGAAAAAAAAAATAGAGCCTGTTTTTTTGAACTATGAATCCGATCCAAAATCTTACCGATCCTACCAATTCATCATTCCAACAACGATTACTCAACTGAATTAATCAGTCTCAACTCCATCTAAATGGCCAAAACATCCTAATAGGATAAATCGGATGGTCAAAGTCCATTTCACCGCCCACGCCTTCAAGCTACAACCATCCAACTAATATATTCGAAAAAAATAGGTATGGAAAGCCCAAAAAGGGGACTGGAAATTGGGCCTATAATATGGGGCCATGAATATGTTTATGAGTCCAAGTTCATACCGATGATGGTAAGTTTTGGGTCAGAGGAAAAGGAAGAGGCATGTTTGGAAACAGGTGCAGTGAAAAGCTAACCAAGAATAAGGCTCATCGGCCTATTTTATTGTAATTTGTGAATGATGCATTTCCAGAAAATCAGCAAGTGAGAGACGGAGATAGCGAGCAGAGGCAATCGGCGATCGTCAGAGGATCCAGTGAGTCTCTTCTCAAACAATCGAGAATTTCCGTTTCTGTGTAGTGATCATCGTTATCATGCATAATCTTCACTCTCTCTAATTCTTCTTCTTCTTTTTGGTATATGTATTTATCATCAATTCGCATGCTCATATAGATTCGTATGCAGAAATCTGCAAATGGGTTGCACCGTGAGAGACAAGCATATTCGGACCAGTCGGAGGTCTCGATCCGCCAAATCAGAAATCGATCCTTGCGCATCCCTCGACAGGGCGTCGATTTCCAAATCCATAATGGAATCGGGTCTCAAAGCCTTGAATTATCACAAGGTTCAGCACGATACCCGCAATCAAAACCCTGCCTCGGCCAACCCCAATTTCGATGAGAGTGGCTGGGGTTACTGTACGGAGGAGCAATTGGAGGAGATTCTGTTGAAAAATTTGGAATTTCTTTATAGTGAGGCCATAGCCAAGCTTCTTGCTTTGGGGTACGATGAGGATGTTGCTCTCAAGGCTATTTTGCGAAATGGGCATTGCTATGGGGGTATGGATGTTTTGACCAACATTTTGCACAATTGCCTGGCTTATTTGAATAGTAGTTGCGGGAGTAGCAATGTAGCTTTTGATGATTCGGAGCCTGTGTTCACGGATTTGAGGCACTTGGAGGAGTACTCCCTCGCAGGAATGGTTTGCTTGTTGCAGCAAGTCCGGCCCCGATTGAGTAAGGGTGATGCTATGTGGTGCTTGCTTATGAGTGATCTCCATGTGGGTCGGGCCAGCACTATGGATATCCCCATGCTTCCTGCAGCAGGAAATGGGTCTAATCAGGTTCCTTGCAATGTGGAGAGCATTAATTATAACATTAGTAGTAGTTCAGTAGGTGGTGTGAGCCCGGCGCTATGCAGGTTTCATGGTGGCTGGGGATTTGGAAGTGGGGGGAGTTCGGAGTTTCCAGTGAATGGTTTTTTCTCCTATGGTGCTGAGATGACTCTGCAAAGAGATATTGAGTGTCCAAAGCGGTTTAATCTTTCACCTTCTATGAAGTCTTTATTAAAGAGGAATGTTGCAATGTTTGCTGCTGGTTTCCGGGCTAACTCCAAACATTTGCAAGCACAACCTCAGGTTTGCTCGGGCAATCTGTTGGGTGGGGATGCACCTGTAGTACCAACACCTGAGGTTGCAGTTGAACATAGTGAGGAATCCGGGAATTCAAAGAACCAAGATGTGGTGAACTCAGTAATGAGCAAATTTAGGGAATTGAATCTTGGTGAAAATTTGGAGTTTGTGGCAGAAGATCAGAAGGATGAGATGATATCAACTCTCCTTCTACAGATAAAGGATTTAGAGAAACAGGTAAAGGATCGAAAGGAGTGGGCTCATGAGAAGGCAATGCAGGCAGCTAAAAGGCTCAGCCATGATCTTACAGAGCTCAAGATGTTGAGAATGGAGAGGGAAGAAGCCCAGCCCTTGAAAAAGGGGAAGCAAACTCTGGAGGACACGACCATGAAGAGGCTGTCAGAGATGGAGAATGCCTTGAGGAAGGCAAGTGGTCAAGTTGACCGTGCAAATGCAGCTGTAAGACGACTTGAAACTGAGAACGCTGAAATTAGAGCTGAAATGGAGGCTTCCAAGTTAAGTGCATCAGAGTCTGCTATAATGTGCTTGGAGGTCGCGAAGCGGGAGAAGAAGTGCCTAAAGAGGCTTTTGGCATGGGAGAAACAGAAAGCTAAGTTGCAGGAGGAGATAGCAGTTGAAAAAGCTAAGATCACAGAGATGGAGCAGCAAGTGGCTAAGGTTCTGCGCCTACAGAAAGAAGCTGAGGTTTGTACTGTGTATCGCCTGCAAATCTGTTTTGACACATGCACACATTGGATTCACTGTCTTGTTTGTGGCGAACACGTTACGGTTGATGTAATGAAAGGCATGTTATGAACTCTAAAATATCAAAAATTAAAATCCCTTTAACACAATGTGGTTGGTCTGAACTAGCATAGGGATTCTCTGCAACTAAGATCAAAATTATGAAATTTATAGAACTGTACCGAGACAGTAATTGCCCTGACAAATATAGAATGTAAAGAGCAAAACTCTGGCATGTGGCTCGATGCTAAGTTGGCACTTCATTCATTCCACAATGCTTTGTATTGAACCTACCATATGAACAATTTGGTTCACACATCCCTTATTCGACCGAGAATAGCTTCCATAGCTATACCTCCTTACCATCTAAGTGGGTAGGAGTTTAAGTTGATGAAAGGGGTGAATTATTAATATCATGTACTCACTAAGCCATCTGTGACATTATATTCCTATACTCCTTATTTTTGGAGTTTCAAATCATTTTTTTATGTGGAGCACCTTTAGAATAGGAACAACATTGTTTGGAAAACATTCCACTATGTGCTTAACATTTTTGTACGTACTGTTTCTTGGCAGTTCCATGTGTACTGGTTGTTGTGTTTATCTGTTCGTCGTGCTTACAATGATAAATGTACTGCTAATGTGCTTTCTCCTTTACTACCCACATATAATATATACATATAACTCAAGATGTCTCAATGGTTTTTACTTTTTTGCTGAGTTACTTGCTAATTAATGTAGTTTTCCCAAAATGTGAACTTCAATTTTCATACCAACACTAAACATGTGGGTGAATTCGTTTTCCTTTGGTTTATCCCCTTATTGGCACTAATTTTTAATTACACTGATAGGTCTGATGGATATATCATGAGTGTAAATTTGATGGGCAATTATGATACCGATATATATCTCAACAACTTTTTATGATGGATATTTATTTCTGTAATTGTATAATTAGTTGAACCTAGTAAGAATTTTGATGGTGCATGTATTTAACCATAATGACTTCTGTACATACAGTATGAGCAGAATATGCAAATCAATGCGTCAAACACCAACGAGCTTGCTATAACTGTTACTCATTCCTTGAATCTGGTTTTGTTTTCTTTCCTTTTTCCTTTCAAAACTGTTTATTATGAGATTTTTATTCCAGTTTCCTTTCAAAATATGCAAATATTTTGGTGTTTCTAAGTATTTGTTTTTGGACATCAGCAAGTTCACTCACTAACTTATCAGCAAGTTCATAGATGTTTGATCTTGGTTAACCTTTTGTTCCAATATGGGTTATTCGCATATATAAAAAATTATAATCGAAGCTAATCACATACAACCTATCCCCCTATGATACTGAGCATTGGGGGATAGTTCTTGAAATGAATTACCCTTAAATAGGGTGATAGTTCATATCCCCCTATGATACTGAGCATTCATACTATTTTGTTTTTGTGTACTTGTTCCACGTTTCATATCTTATCCCGGTCTTCTCTTATAACTCTTGAATTGTCTACATCGACCAACTCTGTGATCAATGCTTCAATTACAGGCTAAGTGGAGGCAAGGGCAGAAGACTAAAGAACAAGCCTTGGCACAATTGGAGGAGGAACGGCGCTCAAAAGAAGCAGCCGAAGGTATTAACAAAAGAAAGCTTGAGGCTCTGCGTCTAAAGATAGAGATAGACTTCCAGCGCCACAAGGATGATCTGCAAAGACTCGAACAGGAATTTTCACGTCTAAAGGCTACAGCTGAATCTACTGAGCAGAATCATGCTTCAAATACTTTTCCCACAGGACACTCTGATGGGGCAAAGGCCAGAGGCGAAACCATTGCTAAGCTGCTCCATGAGTTGGACAAGCTGGAGGTTTCTTCAGACAGAGAAGCCAGTCATGACAAGGAATGCATGATTTGCATGAAGGATGAAGTGTCTGTTGTTTTCCTTCCCTGTGCTCACCAAGTTGTCTGTGCCAATTGCAATGAAGGTTATGGAAAGAAGGGTAGAGCTACATGTCCATGCTGCAGAGTGGCGATTGAACAAAGAATCCGTGTTTTTGGTGCAACTTCATAGGTATAGACCCTCAAGTTACCTCAGTATTTTGGGCACTTGCAGACATGATACATACTATGTGTTTCTTGTTTGTTGCTGGCATGGAGACGATTTGGTTTTTTCCTATTACTTGCTCTGAACATGCTGCAAGTGCATTACAATAATCAGGATGTATGTAAATAAGAACAAAGGCCTGCTTTGAGGCCTTTGTCTTGCTTGGATCCACAACATTGTGTTGCAGTGCATATTATACAGTTGCTCCCATTTTCAGTTGAGCAATAAATGAATCTACATATTGGATCTTAATACACACCCAGTTTTCAAACTTGACATGTATGAATTATATTGATCACTGAATTTTATAAATATCTTCTCATTATTATCGCTCATGACTCACATTGGACTAGAACACGTAACCTTATGATTAAAGTTGGCCGTAACAACCAAAGTCTTCTCATGTTGAATTTGTTTGTGAAAAATACAAAAAATGTTTCCCACCACGTGTACATAGTTTGTAATATTACATATTTTGAGAAGTTGTTCGATTGTGAGTGAATGTGTAAATGGGGAATCGTAGGGGTGTGCCTTTATAAATTGAGCATAGACGGAAAACTGAATTGGAAAAATATATTTTTTTCCTATAAAAACCGAACGATTTCATATGAGTCTATAATCGTCTTTTCAAACTACAAGGACATTTTTAGCATTTTAATTAAAAACTAACATAAGATACACGCAGGTCATGGATCATTTTGAATTGGTGGACAATGTTTAGTGTTTAGTGCACAATTGTAAGAAGGCATTTCAGTAATTCCCGCATATAAAGATGCACACTAGTTAGTTGTTAACTAAAGAAGCCCTGTTCTGGTGGCGCCATCCTCTGTAAATGCAGCAAATCTGAGATCTGAAAAAGTGGCAAGGTCGGAAGGAGGAGGGTGACACGTGTCAGGGCCTGGAAGTCCTGGCAGATGAGGGGTTGAGAAAGCAGCACGAGAAGAAACAGAGCTAAAAAATCAAACAGGTCTGTGGTGGTGTTGTGTTGATGAAGAAGAAGAAAGAAAAAAAGTGTGCACAATTGGTTAGGTTAACAATTACAAAGCTTGCTTTATCTGGCAACTTCAGTGTTGGCTGTTGCTATAATGAAAGACTTGTGCTCTTCTCGCTCACTTGCTCGTGATACCTCCTCTTCCTCCACCCTTCTTTGCTGCTCTTTTTAATGCCTTTTGACCCAACCACAAAGTCAACCACCCAACTCCTACCCGACCCTTTTCAATTATTGCCATTTTTTGAAAGATTTCTCTGGGCAGTAAAAAAAGTGTTTATGTGGGTGTGGGTTTTGTAAACATTTCTGTGATTCAGAAATTAAAAAGGAGAGAATTTTCATTATGATATTGATGGAGCAAGTCATATAGAAAAGGGAGATTCAGCATCATCATCATCATGGTAGTGATCGTTACAGAAACCTCTCGTCAGTCTCCTTCAACGAAACGGGTTTCCTAACGCTGTTGACTTTACAAAACAAAAAAATGTGAAAGCAACAATTGCTTACTTGCTTGCACTTTAATGGCATGTGACGGTACAAAAAAAATTGCTATAAAGCCAACACCTTGCCTTGATCCCACAATCTGGGGTTCTCGTTTTACCTTAACGAGGAGATCTTACCTACAAGTTAACCTTAAATTTTGTTAGTATCGGACGAGGTACATGTTTCCCAAGGTGCAGGTGGGTGTGGATATGGAGATGGGTGCACATGGAAAGCCCACTGATCCTGTTCATGTTCCTGTTCCTAATGGATCCACCAAGAAGATTCAAGTTTTGGGGGAGAAAGTGAAGAGGTTTCCAACAAAGTTGGGTCGGACAATCTGGAAGGTGGGTCGAGATGACCCGAGAAGGGCCATTCATGCCCTCAAAGTTGGCGTGTCCCTTACTCTGGTCTCTTTGTTGTACCTTGTTGAGCCCTTGTTTGAAGGGGTTGGTCGCAATGCCATTTGGGCCGTCATGACTGTCGTCGTTGTGCTTGAGTTCACTGCAGGTTTGCTTCTCTTCTCTTCCTCTCTAGTCTCTATGATCCATGACATTGTCACTGTTTTTAATCCTTGTTTGTGCATATTTGATAGGAGCAACTTTGTGCAAAGGACTCAACAGAGGATTGGGGACGCTTCTGGCAGGATCCTTGGCTTTCTTCATTGAGTATGTTGCAAATGACACCGGTCGAGTCTGTCGAGCCATTTTCATTGGAGCCTCAGTTTTTGTGATTGGTAAGCAAAAGCTTCTTATACCGGTCTCAAGAAATGCTACATAAAACTATAACGAGACCTTCATCTATCAGCTTGAGTTTTTAGTTGAACGGGTCTTTTAATAGTTTTGAATGGAACAGGAGGTGCATCTACATACCTGAGGTTTTTCCCCTACATAAAGAAGAACTACGATTATGGGGTTGTCATCTTCCTCCTCACCTTCAATCTCATCACTGTCTCAAGCTACAGAGTAGAAAATGTGTTGAAGATGGCCCACGAGCGCTTCTACACCATTGTCATTGGCTGTGCAATCTGCCTCTTCATGAGCTTACTCATTTTCCCAAACTGGTCAGGAGAAGACCTCCATAACTCCACTGTCTCCAAGCTTGAAGGCCTAGCAAAATCCATACAAGTATGTGTCAATGACTACTTCAAGGATCCTGAGGCAGAGCCAAAAGTTGAAGACAAGTCAGACGATGGTGAGGATCCAATATATAAAGGTTACAAGGCAGTTTTGGATTCCAAATCTATTGATGAAACTCTGGTAAGTCACACTAGAAAATCAATCTGATATTTATTTCAGCGAAGCCTTGAATATGAAGACTGGATTGATGTGCAGGCTCTGCATGCAAGTTGGGAACCAAGACACTCAATACACTGCTACAGGTTCCCATGGCAGCAATATGTTAAATTAGGAGCTGTTCTTCGCCATTTCGGGTACACGGTTGTGGCTCTACATGGCTGTTTGCAGACTGAAATTCAGGTAAATTTGTTTCTGTTTATGTTAATTGCTTTACCATGTTGTTTCTCTTGGCATTCATTACTGTTAGAATATGAGTGTAATTGGGTCTTCGACTATCAGTCCTGACCGTATAATTACTATATGTTTGAGCTTTTAGTACAAGATTGGATCATCTGATGATTCCATTTTGGGCTTGTTTATACATAGCCTCCAAGATCTGTGAGAGCCTTGTTCAAGGACCCTTGCATCCGGCTAGCCGGAGAAGTATCAAAAGCACTAATTGAACTAGCAAACAGCATAAGGAACCGGCGGCAATTCTCGCCGGAGATACTGACGGACCACCTCCACGAGGCGTTACACGACCTGAACAAGGCCATAAAGTCCCAGCCAAGGCTGTTCCTAGGGCCAGGCTACAAGGGCAGCCAAGCCTCCAACATGCTAGCCTTGGCCGCAGCGCATGCTGGCCAAAAACAGGACAAGGACAGAGGAGTGGCATTGCCAAGTGTCAAGACGGACACGTCGGCATTGATGGAGTGGAAGTCGAGGTCTAGAGAGAACGAGAGGAAGGTGCTGAGGCCACAGCTGAGCAAATTGGCGATCACGAGCCTAGAGTTCTCGGAGGCGCTTCCTTTTGCTGCTTTCGCGTCGTTGCTGGTGGAGACGGTGGCGAGGTTGGATAGTGTGATTGAGGAAGTGGAGGAGTTGGGGAGGATAGGATGTTTCAAGGAGTTCAGACCGGGTCAAGACATTGTTGTTGATTGTGACAAACCGCCCATTAATGTTGCTCAGAACCAGTTGGCTTCCCACGGAGATTAGTACTAAGTACTAAGTACTAGGTACTAGGTACTAGGTGTTGTTGAGCTTAGGACATTAATTATACTATCTTTTAATCAATTAGCCTTGTCTATTTCTCTTATTATTTATTCAACTTACGGAAATGGAATAAGAATCTTTTAAACATTTTTCAAAAACAACTCACGGCGTTAGAGCAAGTGTAGTCGACTATCACCATAGAAGCCCCAAATACCGGCCAAAACGCCCATACTTATATAGAACAAGGACGATTTCATCAGACGATTTTGGATGAAATCATGCGATCAAACCCATTTTTTCATTTCAGCCAACACAACATTGTTTTGGGGTCGTTTCTTTCGCTTCGTTCTATCCACTTATAGAACGAATGTTGAATAAAATCTTTAGCCTATCAAAAAAAAAACATTTGCGTTTTTTGAACACGATAAGAAGAGAGAAGATGAGATGTCTGGGTACTAGACTTGTGGTGTTAGTTTTGTGCTGGTTTGGATCCTCTTGTTGGGTTCCTTTGTTTGTAACACTGTGTTCTGTTGGTTTGGTTCCTCTTGTTGGGTTCCTCTGTTTGTGAGGGTTCGCCCTTGGCTTCGTTCTTCACTTTGAAGACTTGGTTTTTATAAAAAAAATTGTTGATCAAATAAATATATATATACATGCATTAAATTCTTCTGTTGTATATTTGTTTATTTATTATACTAATACACATTAAACACCTTAACAACAAGAAATATATTTCTAACCATGTAACTGAATAATTTTCGTGTGAATCAATAACAACTCTATCTTCTTTTACTTTTCTTCCCACCAATGAAAATTTCCACCACAAAATAAAATTCATGGAGAACGCTTTTTTTCATTCTCCATGAATCCTGTTTTGTGCTAAGAAAGACTGTCAGTGGATGGAAAGACGTGAAGAGATGGAAGTAACGTTAATCTACACATGTTTTGTGCTAAGAAGGACTGTCAGTGGATGGAAAGACGTGAAGAGATGGAAGTAACGTTAATCTACACATAAATAGATTGATTGTATGATTTCAAAAACTTAATAATATACTAGGAATATATTTGTTGTCTTTCTAGTGTTTTTTATAGATAATATGACATTTTATTTAAATATCGACAATGATGATGTGTTGAAGAGGCTCGGGGACATGACTCCATTGCCAATTCCAGATAGGGTTAGAACAAGCCGCCCTGACAAGCCAATGAGCTGCTTTGTTCGTTGTCCGTTTTACAAATTCGAGCTGCACCCACTCGAGTGTAGATAAAAGGGAATGACAATTTGTGACGATTGTTCCCAGAGGAGAGAGCAGCCCCCCACCTCGTTTGATCATATTCACTATGACCTTGCAGTCCCTCCGGATTACGGTCCTCTGGCGAGGATATTGTTGTACCCCCGTTAGCGCTTCCCGAATCGCATATGCTTCTACTAACCCTGGGTTCTGGGCTCCATGGAATGATGTGGACCTGGCTCCCCTAAGGTGGCCCTTGTCGTCCCTGCATATCCATCCTATTTCCACTTTGTCTGCCGCTGCAAACATGGCCCCATCAGTATTTATGGCCCACGCGCCCTGAGTGGGATACTCCCACACCTCCGCTGCCTGAACCTGTGAGTGACGAGGGGCAGCCTGGGCTTGTAACTTCCTCCTCCTGGCTTCCAGCCACCCTGACTGAAGATGGAAAGCTGTCTGGAAAATATCAGCTGCTGGTTGAGCTATACTCTCCCAGACCACTTTGTTTCTAGCCTTCCACACCTCCCACAATATGCATCCTATCAGACCCCCGCTCGCCGGGGGGTTGATATTAAGCGTCATCAGCACCCATTCAGTTATTGTCTGGGCCTCTTGGGGTATATTCAGTCCCGACTTCGCCCAGCACTCTGCCGCCATCGGGCATTGGACCAATAGGTGAAGAGCCGATTCCTCCGCCCCAGAACAAACCGGACAAGTTGCCACCATATCCACGTGCCGACACCTCATGTTAACGGCCACCTGCAGACAGCCAGAACAAGTGCGCCAAAGGAAAGATTTGACCTTCGGCATCACCTCCAAATTCCAAATAGTAGACCAGATTTCTGGATGGGCCTGGAAGGTCGCCTGGTCTTGTTGGCCCATGTCATACGCCGACCTCACCGTGTACTGACCCAAGTAGTCCCCCGCCCAGTACCAGGAATCCTGTACGACCATCCTACTTATCGGGACCGCCATTATAGCCCTTTGATCCTCCATGCTGACCAGTGTATTAATCGTCTCTGCGTCCTATATCCTCTCGTTCGGTCTCATTAGATCCGACACTAGCTTCCCCTCAAGCCCAGGGCCCGACGATTTCACCCTTGCCACCACCCCTGTGAGCCAGGGATGGTCGCAAATAGACGTTTCCGTTCCTGGCCCTATTGACCTCCGAGCCCCGCTCCTAACCAGCTCTTGTAGCGACATAATACTTTGTCAAACGTAACTTTGATTCTGTTTTCGGACTGCTTCCAACACCGAGGACCCCGGGTAGTACTTAGCCTTCAGTACCCGGGCCACTAAGCTGGTTTTCTCCATAACCAGTTTCCCCAAGAGAGCTGAATTAAACTCATACAAGTTCTTGAAGCCCAGACCTCCTTCCTACTTCGGCCGGGACATATTTGTCCAGGATTGCTAGATAACCCTTTTTCCAACCGGACCTGCCGACTTCCACCAGAACCGGGCGAGGGCCACATTCATCTTATCTAAGTCCCCCTGGGTATCCTCATAACACTCATTGTATACGTGGGAATTTCATGTAACAACGATTTGACTAACACCTCCTTCCCCGCACCATTTAATAGCTTTATATCCCACATCTTGATCCGCCGGAGGACCCTATCCAGTATATACTGCAAACCCTGCTTCCGACTCCGTCCCATCATGTTCGGAATTCCCAGATAAGGGGACGGGGTATCCAACTCTGGTATCCCCAGGATTTGAACCCCACTCAGCCTCCTATGCTCCGGGGTGTTGTGACTGAAGAATAGGGACGACTTAGCTTGGTTCACTACTTGTCCTGACGCTTCCTCAAACATTCTGAGGAAATTCCTCAGACTTGTCATCTCCTCCGGTGTCGCCTTGCAGTATACGTAGCAATCATCCGCAAAGAACAGGTGTGTTAACGGTGATGCTTCGTTAGCCACCCGTACTCCATGTATTTCCCCTGCTCCTTCAGCACCTTGAAGTAGGCGGGAGAAACCTTCCATACAAAAGAGGAACATATAGGGGGATAGCGGATCACCCTGCCTAATTCCCCTTTCTAGTTGAACAAACCCTGTCTGCTGTCCCCCTGCCACAATATTATATGTCACTGAGTACGTACATCGACAGACTAGTGATATCCACTCCTCGCCAAACCCGAATCCCCTCATTATATCCCACAAGAATCCCCATTCCACCCTATCGTAGGCTTTGCTCATATCCCGTTTCAGCGCCACCCACCCCTCCTTCCATTGTCTCTTATTCCTGAGATAGTGTAGGGTTTCATAAGAAAGGATAACATTGTCCTGTATTGATCTGTCGGGCACAAACGCCCCTTGGGATTCTGAGATTATCCCATCTAGAAGGCCCTTTAATCTATTTGCAGCCACCTTCGACACCACTTTGAACACTACATTACATAGCGCGATAGGCCGAAGGTCCTTCAGCGACGTCGGGCATTCCACTTTTGGAATCAATACTAGCGTTGTCTTATTCAGATCCCTCGGAATATCCTCCCCCGCAAAGATTCTTCGCACCCATCGAGTCACATCCTCCCCCACCGTACCCCAATACTTCTGATAAAAGAAGGGGTTAAGACCATCCGGTCCCGGCGATTTATTAAGACCCATAGAGAACGTCGCTTCCCTTACATCATCCGAAGTCACTTCCCCCATTAACGCTCTGTTTTGCGCCTCCGTCAGTTGTTGGCGGAATCTCAGAAAGTTAGCCCCATCTCCCCTCGTCCTCCGAGATAGCGTTTTATAGAACTCCAGAATATGGTCCCCCAATCCTGACTCCCAAGTGAGGACATTTCCCTCGCCATCCCGCAGTTCGGACACCTTATTTATACTCTTCCGCTTCGACGCTGATGCTTGGAAAAACTTCGTGTTCTGGTCGCTATCCTTGAGCCAGTGTTGTTTGGCCCGTTGCCACTAGAATTCCCCCCTTTGCTCCAAGGCTTTGACATACAGTTTCTGCAGGGCCCTACGTCACCGAATACTCGTACGGTCCTCCCTGCCGTTCAACCACAACATATCCTTCTCATATCTTGCGATCTTCCTTGCTAGAGCATTGTACACCTCCCTGCCCCAAGTCTCTAGTTCAGAGCCCGTCTCCCATATCTTAAACCCAATATCTCTATCCCTCGGATCCCCCCCCCCCCCCCCCACCTTGTCTGAATCAACAGGCCACATTCCGGATCCTCCGCCCAAATGTTCTCAAAACGAAACTGACGCGACCGCACTGGGTCCACACGTCTGTCTGAATCTACCAGGATGGGTAAATGGTCAGACGTCGAGATGCCCAGGTTGGCCAAATGCGCCTCTGGCCACATTGAACGCAATGTCGGGGACATCAAAGCCCTGTCCAGTTGTACCGCCATCCTCGTCTCCGGTTCACTTCCGCTATGCCACGTGAACCCATATCCCTGGATCGGGACATCATACACTCCCACATCCCGCATTGCACTTCGGAATCCAGCAATTAGGCGTTCTGGGTAACGACGACCACCCCTCTTCTCCTTATTTCGCAGAATGCCGTTGAAATCTCCCATTAATAGCCACTCCCGCGAGGCCCCCATCCTCTCCCCTAGGGATCTGATCATCTCCCACATCTGCCACCTCAGGTCCCTATTCGCCTCCCCGTACACCCCTGTAAAGCGGAAACCATCCCCGCTCGGCCCCTTGATTTCCACGTCAATGTACCTCTCTCCGCTCGGGTATGGCGTGACCGACATTTCCGCTGTCCATAAGAGGATCAGACCCCCCCCTTTTGCCCCACCGCAGGAACCTCACACCCACCCGGGAACCCCGTCTTCAGCTTCAAGGTATCAACTTCCCCACTACTGCAGAAATGAGCTTGGCACACGGATAGAAAGGATCCGTCACTAAAGATTTAGAACTTTAGCCACGAATTAAATATCCGTGGAAAAGGTCTCCCGTATCCGTCAGCCAGGTGGAGACTTCACTGACGGATACTACATCCTTAGGTAAGGTTTCTAACCATGCTGGCGGATAAAAAGTCCGTGGAAAAGGTTGCATGTATCCGTCAGGCAGGTGGTGAAACCTTACCTACGGATGCAGTATCCGTCAATGAATTGTGGAAATCCTAGCTACAGATACTAGATCCGTCAAGCAAGTGGAATCATTACCCATGGATGTTTTATCTGTCAGTGAAGCTTCTTGTATCCGTTGGTAAAGTGAGGCAGTGTACAAACTATTTCTGAAATCATTTATAGTCATCCTGATGAAAATATCGACATAATACATGATATTGTATTATACAAGCGGTATATAAGCACAACAACATTTAATAGATAATGTATTTTGTAAACATACATTGTTAAACAACAAAATACATATCCGAATACTTAAATAACAAAATACATAAACGAGTATCAGTTCTTCTAAAAAAATTTACATAAACGCATAATGATCAGGGTTACGAAGCAAGCAGACTTTTGATAACACGCTCTTGCATTGCTTTCAAATCTTCCATCCATTCAACAAAACGTCTAAACCAAACAGGCTCCTCTATAGCTTCAATGTCATTCTCCTGAACCTCGTCCAACAACAGAGGCCTCTGCAGCGGGCCTACACCATCAGGTGGTGGAGGAATGTCATCACCTTTCTCACGCATCAGGCGTTCAATGTAATCGAATCGTTGATGTCCTTCCGGCACTATGCGGTCATACTGTTGCAGCCACACTGGGGCAGCCGCAGCGTTGCCTCTTTGGGGAGCAGGTATTCGAACTACTGTTCCTGCATTTTCACGACGACGCCACCTACGCTCGAGTCGCGAATTAAAGTTTGGTTCCATCCTGACTCAACCAACAAATTACAATTATAACTAATCCCAAAGAATTAAGGCAAAGCATACAGAATTAGTATTCATAAACACTAACACTTACTGAATGAAGTAAAGAAAAAGTAAAATATTCGTTAAAACATTAAACCATAGTCATATAAAGTGATATTGAAACAGAAGTTATCCTTAATTAACACAATAGTTAAGTACTAATACAATAATATTCTAGCAAGGGCGTCTAGTCTTCGAACTCGCGCTTCATGTTGTCTTTCAGCCACTGCACGTACACCGTTGCGTCATGCTTCGGGCCGCGCATGGAGGTGGCTCCATCAACTGTACTCGTCTCAGCAACCCGTGCATAAACACGCCTAGATCTTTCCTCCAACCTAGCTATTGCAGCAGCTCTTTCAGCGGCTCTTTCAGCAGCAAGTCGTTCTCTTTCAGCAGCTCTTTTAGCCGCAATCCTTTGTCCCTCTCGGTTAATAAGGCCCCGTAACCTCATCCGAGCTGCTGCTACCACTCTCGTGCATGGCAACGACTCTCTTGGAATGCTGTTGAACAATCGCATCATCTCAGCATGCAAATCAACCTCTCGTGGTCCATCATATTCGTCCTCTGAAACTATCTCGTTTTCCCCTACGCTACTTTTGTCATCCATGACTAAATGAAAGCAAACCTTAGTACTATATCAAAACGAATATACCAGAAACAAATTTAAATCAACTCCGACCACTCAAAACATAATAACCATACAAATATTACCATTCATAACAAGTATTAGCATGGGATATTAATTACCGAGTCATACAATTCATACTTAAATATAACCTAATTTAAACATCGTTCATATACTAAGTAGTAAACTAGTCTCGGAACAGGCGCTTGGAAGTCGATCCCACAGACGGAGTCCGTCTTGCACTTTCAGCAGACTGTCTCTCAGCGGCGAGCCTATCTCGTTCTGCCCTTTTCTTTCTAAGTCTAGCTCCTTCTGCTGAAATCAGACGCCTAATATACATGCGAGTCTCTGCCTCGCGAACCGAAGAAAGTCCCCTAGGCAATTTGTTCATGACTAAATTCATTGATTTTTCCCAGTCTACATCCCTCACTACTGGCACTTCTTCAGCAATGGGATCTGCCTCAGTTAGGCTATTCTCCCCAACACTACTGCTATTGGTTTCATCCATCGAAATGAAAACCTAATATACATGCAGTCATGAACTTGTTTTTCAGAATGTTATTTACTCTAATAATTGTAGTTTTGCATAATACAAACTAATAATTGCATAATTCCTTATGAATGCTAAGTTTACGATTCATGATCAAACCAAAGGGATTATTGCATAAATTTCCGAAGTTCAAACCCTAAAGCTTCAAATTTATATTCCAACATAAACATAGCGTATTATATTAAACCTAAACTCTAATTCCTATTGGAGGATACGTTTCTAAATTTCAGAAACTATTTCTAAACCTTGATTAATTTTTGAAACTATTTCTAAATTTCTGAAACTATTATACATTTCTGAAACTATTCTATTTCTCAATTTCTGAAACTATTCTAAATTTCTGAAACTATTGCAAAATTTATGAAACTATTTCTAAATGTTTTATTAAACACTATAAATTTCTACAACAGTACACAAACTCATAAAAATGATTAACAAACTAATTTAAATATGTGTACAACATTATTCAAGTGATTAAACCCACGACACTTACTTGATGTAACGAAGTGAAAGGGGGAGCAGCGTTATCTGTGGATGAAACCGGATGCCGGAGGACGCGGAGGAAGCTGGAGCAGAGGGAGAGGGTTCGAGGAAGAGGCTGAAAGAGAGGAGGCGCATAAATGAGGGAAATTAGGGTTCGAGGTTATATACAGTTTTAAGCTTACCGACGGATACGCATACGTCGGTATGGTGTATTAATGGGAACGACACCGTTTTGCCCACGACACTTAGCGAAAAGGTGCGGGGAGGGAAATTAGGGTTCGAGCCTACCGACGGATGCCCATCCGTATGTGAACAACCATTGACTGGTTTGACCAACAACCTGTCATCCTTCCCGACCCTCGTTGTATTCGTAATGGAATGTTACGTTCACGAGTCATGTATGCCACACATATTTTGTAACTATGCATAATAATGTGAAAATGTCCTAGTTGGACTAAACACGTTCGTATTTCATAGTACAATATCTATGCATTGATCATTGTAAAAATGATAATTTAATAAGTACGTCCGTGTTTCGTTGAAATATTATATAATCAACACCGTTCATGTTGTATGTACTGTGATAAAATTATCCGTATGCCAAAAATCCTGTGATCGAACGGGTCAAACATCCCGAACATTGTGGTCAATGAGGTCGATGAAGTATGGTCAAACAGCTTTTCCTACAGATACATGAACCTTCAGCTACAGATATCGTATCCCTAGTGTAAGTATTACTATACCTACGGATCTAACCCTATCCGTAGTTAAGGAATTAAATAAATATCAAATTGAAACATATGATACACATAATTAAATTATTCATAACAAATATGTTTGTGATATGATAAAACAATTAGTGATGTACTTAGATTCCAAAAACATGTTTTTTTGATGTATTTATCGAATATTTTGTAATCAAAACAGGGGAATTGCTCTCTGTTCTTGGGGTTGTTATCCGTCGGTAAGGTGGTCAGGCTTAACGACGGATGCAACCCTTCTGTCGGGTTGATGAAAAGACATTTTTCAAATCAATTTCATTTTTCAATTTTTTCAAATCATGCGTACCGACGGATGTACATATCCGTCGGGGTACCTATACAGCTGTATTAATACCAGTCACGCAAATTGCTTTCCCTTATCTCTTTTTCCATTCCTAAACCCCCTTTTTCCTCCCCCAACTCATTTTTTCTCTCCCAACTCATTCTATACCCCATCTTCCACTACATTTGTTCCACAAAACTCTTCCTCACATGTCCGTATAGGTGTTGCTTGCTTCAAACACGAGAATGGTACGTAACCAATTTTTCAATATTTCGATTCATGACTATTTAAATTATTTTTATGTTTGTATTGTGTCCAATATTATTATGTATTATTGAATGTTGATCAGGAATATATTGATAAGAGTTGGATGAGTTTGAGTAAGTACAACTCAATTTATATAGAAGGGGTAGGGTTGTTTATCGAATATATGCAGAGAAATGTACCGAATATTGAACGACATAGGTGTCCGTGTGGTTCTTGTCTGAATGCATACTATCAATGTGTGCCCGATATATATATGCATTTGTTAAGGAACAGGATGATGAGGAGTTACGATGTATGGATTTTTCACGGTGAAAAAGTGCACATGCCTTCGATGACGAACATAAGGAATATGTGTAGAAGTAGTAATTGGGAAATTGAGGGGACGTCAAGTAACAATAATGTGATTGTAAATGAAGAGCACGTCCAAAATGATCCAGTAAGGGAGTATATGGAAGATTTGTTCCCATTTCGTTGCGGCAGACAGATGGATGAACTCGTGGAGGGTGATGATGAAATTGATGATGTTGAAAGAACGGTTGCACAGGAAGTGGCAGACAACTACAGAAAAATGTTGGCAGAGCATAAAAAACAGTTGTATAAAGACGCGCCAACAGATAGGTTGACGGTGATCATGGAGTTGATGGTGCATAAGGAGAAATATCAATTGTCCAATAAAGCTTTCACAACGTCTTGTGTGTTGCATAAAGAAATGTTCCCAAAAGACAACCACTACCCGGAGTCATTCAAAGAGGCGAAAAATGTGTTGAAGAGTGTGGGGATGGGTTATAAAACTTACCATGCTTGTGAAAATGGTTGTACCTTATTTGACGGACCTCATGCGGAAGATGATATTTGTTACATATGTGATTCACCTCGCTACGAGAAAATTGTTGGCATGCGAAAAGCTAAGGCTAAGAAAACTGTGAGATACTTCCCCATTATTCCACAGTTGCATAAATTGTACAGTTCGCCAGATATTGCAAAGAAAATGCAGTGACATCGTAGTAAGGAGAGAGTAGTCGACCCGGATAAGTTGAAGCATCCAGTTGACGGGGAAGCCTATGTGGATTTCGAAAGACCTGGCCTTGCTTTGCAGATGAAGCTGCCAATGTGCGTCTTGCATTGGCAACAGACGGATTTAGTCCATTTGGTTCTAATGCTGTCCCTCACAGTGTTTGGCCCGTTGTAGGGATGCCTTATAATCTACCGCCGGAGTCGTGCATGAAGAAAGAATTTAACATATTAACGCTATTGATATCTGGGCCTAAATCGCCATGTAAGTGCCTGAATCAGTTAATGAGGCCTTTGATTGATTATTTACAAAAGTTGTGGGCTCACGGTGTTGTGACCTATGATGCCTTCCAGAATCGAACTTTCAAGATGCGAGCGGCAATATTATTGACTATCAGTGACTTCCCCGGGTTAGGAATGTTGGGAGGCATACAGAAAAAGGGGTACAAAGCATGTCCAATTTGCTTGGATGACCTTGAATCGCGTCACAGTCGCAACATGACTTACTACGTTGGAGCCAGGAAGGACTTGCCAGCTAATCACGCTCTTCGTAAGAATAAAAAAATCGACGGGAAACAAGAGAAAAAGAAATCCCGTCCCCAAAAGAATGGCTATGAAATATATGAAGAAATATCGGGAACTCAATTTCCCATAATGTCATTACATCCAAAGTTTGTAAAGAAGAACAAGGGCGGCGAAGATAGGTTGTGTTGGACGCATGAGTCGATATTCTGGGAACTCCCATACTGGACATCTTTGACGACAAGGCACGCATTAGACGTGATGCATATTGAGAAAAATATTTGCGACAATCTTGTTGGAACCCTATTCCACTTACCAGGAAAAACGAAAGATGATTTGAAAGCCTGACAAATGTGGCAGGATATAGGTGTGCACAATGATCTATGGCCCCAAACAAGAGGTAGGACGATTTGTTTACCTTATGCCAACTACACGATCAAGCCTGAGAAGTGTGGGGAACTGCTTGAAAAGGTTGCGAATATACAGTATCCGTCAGGTTATGCAGGATGCTTGAAAAACAAAATCAGCTTGAAGGATAAGAAGTTTTTCGGCTTAAAGACTCACGACAATCATGTGTTGCTGCAACGTATACTTCCTATCATTATACGCCCGTATGTGGCACCTCATGTGGCGAGCGTTATCTGTGAGCTGGCAAATTTCTTTTAATCTCTCTGTGCAAGGGAGATTTCAAAAAAGAAACTGAAGCAGATGCAAGAAGATATTTACTTGATTCTCAGTAAGTTGGAGATGATATTTCCTCCGGCATTCCAAACTATCATGATACATTTATGTAAACACCTTCCGTCTCAAGTTTTACAAATTGGTCCCGTCCACTATACTTGGATGTTCTCTATGGAACGTGAATTGGGGTATTACAAAAAATGGGTGCGCAACCACCGTTTTCCAGAGGGTTGCATCGCAGAATCATACATTAATCACCAATGTGCGACTTCATCAATTTATACCTCGATAAACGAACCATCGAACTGGAGAAGCCAGATAGATGGGGTATTTCAATTGTGTCTAAACATGTAATCCCATCAATTCAGTTGTGGGAGCCAACATTAACCACGAGGGAAAAAAAGTTGCGCATTGAACAATGATGCAGAATTTTGACGATTTCCGGACCACGATGACAGATTTTATAGCGGATTACGAAAGTGAATACCCTCAATCAACCAGTTTACATCATCGAATCGATACGTTCTGCACAATGTTCAAGGACACTGTAAGTGCAAAACTACCTAAATGGTGTATTTAGGTTTAACCATTCTCTTGCACATGGGTTTCTAGTAATTTCTCTTTCTTTGAATTACCAGATGAATCCTTGTTCCGACAAAGATCAACAATATGCGGCGGAGAAGGCTTTGAGTCGTTATGTGCAGAGAGTCAATTTTTATGCACAATGCCACGTACACGGTGTGAAATTCCAATCCGAAGAACGGGATAAGGGAAGAACATCACAGAATTGTGGAGTAATGCTCGAAGCAGAGGGCGATGTTGTGCATTACGGTGTGTTGTTATACGTAGTCGAGCTTATCTACACGGGAAGGATGCCTGTAGTTTTGTTCAAATGTCGATGGTATGATTTGAATACCGTGACAGTAGATAATGGTTTGATATCGATAAATACCAACACAAATGCTTAGAAGGATGATGCTTTCTGCCTCGCAACCATGGCCAAACAGGAAAGTTCTAATTCTCATTAACGCATATTTGTTATGTGAGTTTCCGACTTTCGAAGTTTACTTATAATTAATATTCTACGTTTGTGTGCATGTAACATATATTCTACGTCGATGACCCGAAAAAAGGTGGAGGGTATAAGATCGTGAACAAGGTCGCACATAGAGGATTATTCATCTCCGAAAAGGTTGTGACCGAAATTGCATATGAAGTTGACACCCATTACCAAGAGATCCAGCTTGAAACTTCTTGCCAAGTTGTAGCCGGACTAAATGAAATCCCTCCTTCTGTTGGGGAACTGCAAGAGGTCGAAGATGTTGCGGATAACGACGACGTCGACGAGGATACTGAAGATGATTGTGATATTGGTCATGGATACAAAAATGACGAGAGGAACGACTCAGATTAAATCTGTTAATTGTGTAACACTGTTCTAACTACAACAAACTACTATAACTACAGTTTTTTGTAACACTGGTAGTTGTGTACCACATATTTAGGTGCTCCAGGTGGTTTCTAAAAGACGAAAGGGCATTTATTTGAAAAATATATGTTCACCAACCCGACGGATAGGGTTACATCCGTCTGTAAGGATGCAAACCTTTCCGACAGATACAACCACCAAGAACAGAGAGCAATTCCCCTATTTTGATTACAAAATAGTCGATAAATACATAAAAAAACATGTTTTTGGAATCTAAAGTACATCACTAATTGTTTTATCATATTAGAAACATATTTGTGAGGAATAATTGAATTATGTGTACCATATGTTTCAATTTGATATTTATTTAATTCCTTACCTACGGATAGGGTTAGATCCGTAGGAATAGCAATACTAACCCTAGGGATACTAGATCCGTAGTTGAAGCTTCATGTATCCGTATGTAGAGCTGTTTGACCATACTTCATCGACCTCATTGACCAAAATGTTCGGGAGGTTTGAACCGTTCGATCACAAGATTTTGGGCATAAGGATAATCTTTATCACATTACATACAACATGAACGGTGTTGATTACATAATATTACAAAGAAACACGGAATATTAGTTTGAAATGATCATGTGTACAATGCTCAATGAATAGATACTGTACTATGAAATACAACGTGTTTAGTCGAAGTAGGAGATTTTCATATTAGTACCTATTGTTTAAAAATATGTGTAGCATACATGACCGGTGAACGTAACGGTCCATTACGAATACAACTAGGGTCGAGGAGGATGACGGGTTGTTGGTCAAACCAGTCAATGGGTGTCGACAGACGGATGTATATCCGTCGGTAGGCACGTAACTTTCTCGAATTTCCGCTAAGTGTTGTGGCCAAAACGTCGTCGTGTCATGTAAGGAAGTTTACAGACTGATGTGCATCCGTCGTTGAGCCTTGAAGTACTTAATGCCCCTGAACCCTAATTTCCTCTCATTTCTGCCTCATTCGATCTCTCTCTTCCTCTCTCACGTGATCTGCCGATCTTCCTCGTCGCTGGCCTCAACTCCGACTCCGTCCTCAACTCCGACGCCGACCTCATCTCTGACGCTGTCGACGACCCCATCTCCGACTTCGTCGACGACCCCATCTCCGACTCCAAGCTCTCTCGAACGCGTACTCCATCTCCGGCCACGCCCTCGCCTCCCTCTCCATCACCCGAGCCCGTTCCTCCGTCTACCTCGCCACTGTCATCGAATACCTCGCCGCCGAAGTTCGCCGCCTCTCTCCAGCTCCGACCTTTCTCTCTCTCCTCACCGTTCCCCTCATGGCCGTTCCTCACCCGAGCTCTCCCTCTCTCAGACTCGAAGCTCTATCCCGTTCGAGCTCAGGTTCAAGCTCACACATCCACACCCTACAGGCAAAGCTACGAGGCTACACTTTCAGGTTCGTTTTCTCTTCTTTTTATGGATTTAGGGTTTGAAGAATTTATATTTAAGCCTTTTCACCACATATACTGGCCTCTTTGCTTCGTCCGATTCTAACTTAGAGACCCATTTTGAATATGAACTTCAATCGTTCTTGGGTAGAGACCAATTTTGTAGATTGAGCTATGGGGGGAGATTTGGGTTAAACTTGTGGAATTGGAGATGATTGGAGATAGGGAAGTGATAATTGTAGTTGTACTCACAAATTGTAGTTGAAGTGATAATTGTAGTTGTAGAGTTAATTGAATTGAATTTGGGGATTTAAGGTTTGTATGGATTGAGGGATTTAGGGTTTGAATTGAATTAAGGTATTTAGGGTTTGAATTGAATTGAGGGATTTAGGGGTTGTATGGAATGAGGTAATTAGGGTTTAAATTGAATTAATTGATTGAATGTGATAATTGTAGTTGTACTCACAAATTGTATTTGAAGTGATAATTGTAGTTGTAGTGTTAATTGAATTGAATTGAGGGATTTAGGGTTTGTATGGATTGAGGGATTTAGGGTTTAAATTGAATTAATTGATTGAATGTGATAATTGTAGTTGTACTCCCAGATTGTATTTGAAGTGATAATTGTAGTTGTAGTGTTAATTGAATTGAATTGAATTGGGGGATTTAAGGATTGTATGGATTGAGGGATTTAGGGTTTGAATTGAATTAAGGGATTTAGGGTTTGAATTGAATTGGGGGATTTAGGGGTTGTATGGAATGATGGATGTAGTTTTTGAATTGAACTAATTGATTGAATGTGATAATTGTAGTTGTAGTGATAATTATAATTCCCAACCTTTATTTGTTATGTGAGTTTGCAGGATGGGAAGGAAAAATAGCACCCGGTTCTTCACCCGACTCCAATTCCTGTTCAACCCTCAGACCCCTCAACAGCCATCAGAATCGGGAGGCACTACCATCGCCTCTTCACAGTCTACTGCTTGCTCTCCTCCCAATCGGCGCATAAGAGACTGTCGGACCCCTGCGAGTAGTGTGGATGAGGCAGCCTCCACAACAAGCATCCGTCCGCCTGCACTGAGCATCCGGTGTCCTCAGGAAGTCCTAAACGATGATGATGTGGATGCAATGTTGAAGGGAGAGGAGTCTCGGCCTCAAAAGAAGGCAAAGACGGGGAAAAGAGGAATGGTTACGAAAAAAAACCTCCAACGTCGCCTGAAAGAGATGGTTGATGGCGGGAAATTCAAATTGGGCCACAACGGGAAGGAAGTAATCGGCACGCTGGACCGGGGGGATGTCGTGAGGGTCATTGGCGCAACCATTCGTACGTACATGCCAATGAACAAACCTAACTTCGACAGCTTGCATGAAGATGATCAGGAGTTTCTGTTTCACCAGTTAACCGTAAGTGTAGTATTAAAATTTTCTTCTCATTACAATTTTTGTTTAGGTTTCGCAGTTTATTTCTGATTGTTTGCCTTTTGTGTAGTGTATGTTTGAGTTCTGTCCTGGGGAGCACCATAAGGAGCTGCTGCAATTCATCATGTCAACGGCCAGAAGCCGTTTTAGGGAGTGGATGTCATGCCCCAAATCCGGTTTTGGCCGGACTCGAGACGTGACCTAAAACAAACGAGGTAAAAGTGATAAAACTGTAATAAATTCCTTTACAACCGAAAACTAGTCCAAAGTATTTCTAAATAATAAAAAAAAAAGATGTCAAAACTTGATAAGTAACATAAGGTAAATAAAGTTCAACAATGTGGACCAACACATCTCTAGTACAATCTTCAGGACATCCGGAAGCTCCCGAGCCTCGAATTTCCCCGAATTTCAAGCATCCCTGTACACACAATGAATAAACAAATAGGGGTGAGCTTACGCTCAGTAGGGAAAATCGTAAATGACCTTAGTCTCCAAGTTTAATATTAAAACTGTTTTAATTCGGTGTCACAAAAGTATTTAAAACCCTTAGGCCAAAGGATATGATAAACAAATAAGAAGTAACAATATCAATAGTGCAATCTCAAGGATAACGATAACTTCCCAGAGAATAGATGGAGAACATTATAATAAAATAGAAGTCCATCACACAGGGAACCAGTAAATACTATTAATCAAAGAAATGTTATGGAATTCGTTGTGATGAAATAACATCGCTTCTTCAAGGATAACAGTAACTTAAAAGAAGTTCATAATAAATACTTTAACGGATCAATAATATAAAAAATGGGAATAATCAATATATTGCCAACCACTCGCTTTCTCAAGCCTCTGATCCATGGATAGATTCTGGGATCACATCGGTTCCCACATTCCGATCCACCAGAGTATCCATATCATATCATATTTTACCTCGGTCCAGAGGAAGCACATGCGTCGGGGCACCGGAAACAATCCCAAATGGGCGCTTATCATCGGGATTCCCAGAAATGCCTCCAAAGGACCATATGTGATAGGGAACCAAGTAGTGCACCCACTGGGATGCAGTTCCTTGGGGTAAAACCATAAGTAATCCTTTCCCCGCAGGATAAAATGTCCAATTGCCCGCAGGCCCAATAATCAATGCCCCGCAGGGTCCAATAACCAACGAATATCCCGCAGGATCTGCCAATACTCAACTCTCATAATATCCAGTAACCAACGAATATCCCGCAGGATCTGTCAATACTCAACTCTTATAATATCCAGTAACCAATACCCTCAGGCTCTAAACTCAGTCATTAACTCACTGTATCTGTCCAACTCCAACCACCTCATCGGCACCGGATTACCCCCCCCCACCCCCCCCCCTCCCCCCCGGTGTAGTATCAAACCAAGCAAACAAATAGACAAACCAACAATTGAGCATACATTCAAGAATAAGAGTAAAGGAACAAGTACTTCGTTCACCCATCAAGCATCACACATCGGAACACACTTTCATCATAACCAAGACAAACAACACCATTTCATACTTACCGTGTACTTACCTATCTCCAACCATCGGTACATCGATCACCTGATTATACCCCTTTGGCACAATCAGTCATACTCGATCATCCATTCAACCAACAATTATAGCAACATAAACACTCAATCAACAAGTATACATTCAACCATACAAACATCAAGTGAACGAACAAATGGGCATTCTATAAGAAAAGCTAATCTAGTTTCATTAGACTCTTAAGTTAACCTGACCAATATCAATCAAGCATGTGAACCTAGCACACAACTAATCCGAGAGCTCTTCACAGCCTCTCTACCAGTAAATCAAGTTCCCAAATATTGAAAGCACACTTCACTAATTGTCATTGCCCTAAGCATGCATACTAGACTCATCCATTTATTAGTAATTGAGATACGATTATTCTAGTTATTCGCATCCTATAGGCAATTCTAGAACCTTTCCGATTTTATTATCCTAATCATGCATTCTAAGCGTTAATTAAATAATTAAAACTTTCCCTACCTTGTGGTCTTCCTCTAATAAAACTCTGATGAAAAGCTCGAGTGGTCACCACTCCGTTCTTCACACGGGTTCCGGCGTGATCTTCCTTCTTCTAGCTCAGGTCCAAGCCCTTGATCTCGGGCGAAGTCCCGTCTAGATTTGACAAATAAAACGTCCGAATCAAAACCAGTAAAAGTCTGAAGGTCCATTGATTTAACCAAAAATTCCTTTAAAATCTCACCTTTAATTAATTAAATCCAATAATTAAAACTGATTTTAAAACAATTTTCTTTGAAACTGGGTTGACCCGGATTCAGGCCCAACCCGGATCCAGACCCGGCCCGAATCCGGTCCAGACCCGAACCCGGTCCAAGTCCAGCTCTGGTTCTGGACCGAGCTTTATCCAGGGCCCAAGACCCGAACAGCTCAGGCCCGTCTTGGCCTGAGGCCCAAGCCCGCCTTGCTTTTCCTGACCGTGTGCGAGAAGGGGCGGCGAAGGTCGGGCTCCGGTGAGTTTTGTGCGTTCCGGCCACCATCTCCGGTGGCAACAACACCAGAGCTCGCGCGGCTAGCCGGCGGAGCTAGGGAACAGGGTGGCGGAGCTAGACCAAGGTTGGAGGAAGGCTAGCGCGTCGGGTACAGCTTCAGGGGCCGAGCTCCGTCTCAGATTTAGGGTTCGCGAGGTCGCCAGCGGTGGTTCCGACCTCAAACCGGACGCATCGAGCTCGGAACAGCCCAAATCCGAGAGAAGCGAGACCGGAGAAGAAGAAAAGGGTGAAGAGGAGGATCGATTCAGGCCCTGAGAGCACGAACTCCCGGCGACTCCTCGATTCGCACCGGTGGAGCTTCTGGGTTTGCTCTAATAGAAGGAGAAGCTGAAGGAGAAGATGAAGGTGAGGTGAGAGGTGGGGATTTGGTTGCAGAAGAATAAGGAGGGAGATGGGGAATAGGGGAGTAGCAGGTGGAGGCGATGGGTTGATGCCGGAGAAGAAGAAGGCGCGGCGGATCTGATTCGGTAGCGTGAGAGAGAGAGGGAGTTCGAGGGAGACGATGGCTCCTCGGGGACTGTGCGCTGAATCGCGAAGAGGGCGGCGCTGCGTGGTTTTGGTCTCCAGGGTTGGGCCGCACTAGTACTGGGCCTGAGTTCGAGAATAAAGGCTTGGTCAGCACCAGCCCAATACGTGGGTCTGGTCTGTCCCAGCCCAACCTTAAGCCTTTCCTTTTTTTTATTTATTTTTTATTTCTCTTCTCAAAATTCACTCGTTGCAAAAAAAACCACTCCGACGTTTCCTATTTCAAAAAAAAACCTTTTTGAAAGAGCGGGGTTTTACAGTCTACACCCCCTTAAAAGAATTTCGTCCTCGAAATTTAAAACGCACGCGCTCCTCTTGATCCTCTCTCAGGGAACGTCCTGCTCTAGACTCACGAGCAAGGGATCCGCGGTGTACTCCCGCAGTTTGGGAACACGCGGAAGCTTCTAGGCAACGGCTCTAACCCTGCCTAAAGATCTCAAAATTTTCGGTAAGCTGCGGGGCCAACCTGCCTCCGACGCGGTCGAACCGCTAAAAGTCTTTCTTAGGCTCGCCTTCAGAATTACACGCTCACCGACTGTAAACTCCGAAGGTCTGCGCCTTCTAACTGCATGATTCTTTGGTCGGCTCTGCACAGCCTTTAACCGTTTCCGAAGTTACGCAACAATCGCATAAACGCGCTTCACTAGATCACGCTATTTTCTCAAACGCCATACTTGGCGGTACAAAACCGTCTCACCCAACTTCACGAAAACACGCGCAACGTTACACCAAATCAAGAATACCAAGTAACAACACAACTCAAAAAGAAAACATCTAAAACACTTAAGAAAACTAAGGTGAGGACAACGATATCCCAACCCGGACAACCCGTCATCATGGGTATCCTGCTGGAACTCTCTACAAGTCTACAAAGTCAAACCATACGCAAACGTAACTCTGCCACTTTCGCCTTAGTGATTGCCAAGGGATTAATCCCAACAGAACTCAAATACTAACAAGTCAAGACCGACCACAACGAACTTCAAGGAAGTAATACACACTCCATTCATCAAACAAAAGATCTCAGTAACACAGTAAGGTCTAGAACAATCGTTCGTTTCATCACATCTCGTGGGAAGGTAGGCGTATCTCAAACAAGTGAATAAAACGAAGCACCAACCTCTAGTCGTAAGTCGGCGTGCCTCAAAAACGTACTACCAAGAGAAACTCACGTTATCCGATGTGCGGCATGCTTGCCCAATTCTAACGACAGGTCAAACCTGGTAAACCCGTTCAAGATTCTCAAACTTATAAAGATTCAACCACTCAACAAGTAACAATAAAGTTCATCCCGATCGGTGGTAACCCTTATACCGTTGACACTCGTTCACGAGCTGTCGATCGAAACAACTTAGTCAAGTCCACCCAAGTCACCCATAACGAGTAATCATCAAGCACTGAGATCTCGATAAATTTAACCGTTCAGAAACTAATGCGGGTTCTTCCATCGTTCCTCGAACAACTCAAAAACAACAACGATCAACTCATAACCTTACCTGTGCCCATGCATGGCACAAAATCCGACCTACCACGCAACGCTTCGTTCGGTGCCATCTTGTTACTGGCCTGTAAGCTTGTGGTAGTCGCCCTCGGCTATCTGTTGTCGGGTGTCAACGTGAGGTGCTTTCACTTCTAAGGCGTAATCTTATGGTTATGCTTAGTCCTCGTGGGACGAACGTAGGGAGTACATTCTAACCCAAACTCTGAAGTGCGGCACACACTTATGCAACTTTCCGCTCGCTAAACGGGATTTGAAGCAAAATCGCCTTGAAGGTTCGAATCTTATGACCTAAACCTTCTAGTGGAGGTAAAAGAACTGGAGATTACTACTCATGTGGGTTAACGGCCCACCACGCTTCCGCTGCGCTACTCTGATCTTATCGTTGCTCGGTCATCTCTTGTGACCGCTCGGATCGTTTACTGGTCAAGGCCGCAGCCCTTCACTGCTCGGGCATTCGCTGCCAAAAGTTTTCGACGAACATCTGATGTTTCACCAATCGGTTCTTAAAACTCGATTCTCACCATCGACGAAGGGAAAGAATTTCTCGTACTATTAGGTATGTTGCTCCTCTTTCACACCCAAACTGGCGTTCGTTGGTACTAACACACCTCTGGCCGGTGTGTTTAAGATACGGTGGGCTTACCAGTTTGAAACTCGATCCACCAAGGTAATCACGACACAACACAACCAAGTGTAAGACTTAAGTGTCAGCAACCAAGAAAACCAAAAAGTAAATCGTAAACAGGTACTCTAAGCGATCTCCAGATCAGTAACAAGTCCCTCAACTCGGGGCCCGACAATCGCGTATGCTTGGCCCCACTGAAACAGGAGTCCTCCTCTCGGTGGTGAAGGGATCTCCCAACTGTTTGCACGGAGCACAAAACTGTGCCACCGGGGCAGGTCCAACCGACGCTGCTTCCCCACCTGTCGGGTCCCACCGGACTGGGTCCGCGGTTGAAATGCTCCTGAGGTCCTCTGCCTCTTAATATTGCGACTCTTTGACGGCCTTAAGAAGCCACTCGACCTTGGCCTGTTCTTCCGCGCTCTGGCGGTCCCCTGAAGATGCTTCTCGACGACTAGTGCCTGATCCACTAGTACAGAAAATCCTCACTCTAAAGGTAATAACTTGATCCGCGACGGACGGGGTGAGTCCTCTCTCGAACACCTGTGGCGGCTCTCCTCGGTTTGCACCATCTCGGCGCAAAGCGGTACAGGAACGTAAACTTCGCCTCATATTCAGAGACGGTCATCCCTCTCTGTTGCATATCCAACAACTGCTGGTGTTGGTCCTCTCGAACGGATCCAGGGAAAGATACTGTTCCAGGAACAATATATTGAACAGTTAAAAGTCACCTCCAAACCTGATCTGCACATTCTGCTACCAGTATCATGCTTCTCTCTCAAGCGGAACGGTCGCGAAAATATTCTCAGATGACTATCCGAATACTCTCGAAGTGATAAAGTTGCGGTTAATCCACTCCAACCAACTACAGCTGCCTCGGGATCTGAGCCCCCGGGATTGATTGGCGTACTCAATCTACGAAAATTTCTGAGAGTCTGGCCGTGTTGCTGTGCATTTGACCTGGCCTCTCGATAGTAACGACGTCGGTCGTAGGTACAGACTCTGGTACCGGTACTGCTGTCTCCTGCTGAGCGATGCTGGTACTGCGCGAACCACCTCGTCCATAGGGGTCGCCTGAGTCGACTCTGCGACTGGAGGAACGCTCGATGGTGACCCTACCGGTCCACCTCAAAACTCTGTTACCCTGAGGAAGTCGCACCCTGGCGCTCGTTGTCCCTGCCAGACTAACTATTGGTGTCTGGCTCTGCCCCACAGCGGCGCGACTCATGGTCCCTCTCGGATTGTAAACACGGGACGTCTCGTGCACTTGTTGCATTTAAAATGCAAGTACTCATAGCTCAACTTAATTCAAGTGGTTCGAATTATCAAAAGGGGCGTTCTCAAGCATCTTAAAGGGATCCCACTTGGATCGCTAGTACGAAGTCTCGTTTAAAACAACCGGTTCGATCCAAACACAGGGACCTTCACGCGCGTCCCACAAAGATTATAAAAAGACCAACTGCACTTGGCTTAGTAGATATATATATATATATAACACTATATATATAGGCAGAAAAGGCCGCAACTTAGTGCGTCTCACAACAGCAATCAACGGTGTTCCAACAAATCAATCAACTCCTATAGAAGGAACAATCTCAATCAATTCACACAATTCGCATACCATCAAGTATACCCCTCGATTGGGTCTCTTCCCAACACTAGGGTCTAAAATCGCAACACGGTAAATTTCACAATTTATGTCCTTAACTCTTTTCCATAATCTTCATCCCTTACTCATTCCTTATAGCATTCATGTCGATCTCACGTCGTTACAACCCGATTCAGGCGTCCCCGAATCTCGTTGTAACCACTTGACATCCCTTTATCACGTTAGACTACAGTGGCGCCCCTGAGTCAGCCCGTGATAGTGCAAACACTTCAGTTTCTACCGAAAATTCGGCATGACCCGTTTGTATTTTCCTTTTAACCATCCGCTTAAGCGGGACATTTTATAATAACCTGTACACAGAGTCCTACCCGAAGGTGCACACAAAACATCTCAAATATACAACAACTTGAGCACCAAAAATAACCCATGCGGGTCTTAACAATTAACTCAATATTACCCGGTCAAATTAACCCTTCAGGTTTTACTTAACAAATAACGGTCGTCTTAAGCGGCAATTCCCTCAATAATTATTTAATCAACGTGTTATAACCAACCCGAGCATCGCTCGTTCAACCGATCTAAACCCGATCTTAATCTCAACCTCAGTCTCGATCTCGACATACTTTCTAATTCAATTTAAAATTTAAGTTAAGCTTCAGCTTCAAACTCAAAGTCAATTTCAAACCCACTGTCGAATTCGACTCAAAACTAATTTCAACTTCAGTTCTTAAATAACGGTGGGCTCTTAAACAAGTCGACAATTACCAATTAATTTTCACAAGCCATTCAACGCCTAGATTTCTCACATTTCACAAAGTACACAACACAATCAATACACAAGTTACACACCACAATCAATACACAGAGTTCTCGTACTCTTCAAATTATACACACAATCAACGAGGGTGCAATAATACTCGGTTTCCATTCTCTTCTCCAAAGTTATCCCCATTGGATCATCTTTTCAACCTTGATTCCCTAAACGATGCTCAACCTCATAACCGAGTCAATACTCAAACAATTTCAAAAACTTAACAGTCCAATCCTTCTATAAGTTCACCCTTCGATCATTCGTCACTCCGACAGTAACGCTCCAACGAATCCGGACTCCAACCTCATAATACCTCACTCAGATAATTCTTCAGCTTTAACACCCAGAACAGCCACCCATAGCGGTAATACCCTTGAACAAACAGACACTTTATTCAACAAACCACATATAACGGTTCAATCATTGCTCGCTAACCCAATACCAATCTCAACCAGTCGGTTTCACCGATCAGTGCATTTCTGCATTCAATAAGGTAAGGGCACTACTCAAGCGATATAACCGTTATAAGCAAAAGAGTTCAAATAAAGACGAACAATAAATTCAGTACGACTCGAGTCGTTCTTACTCTATGCATCGGCGTTTTTAACATTGCATCTAATAGACGTAGACTCCCTAACTCTACCCACCTAATAGACGTTGGTCCGAGTTTTGAAAACAAGTTCGAAAATTGCAACCTGTTTCAAATGAAACCAGGCTCTGATACCAAATTGTCACGCCCCAAATCCGGTTTTGGCCGGACTCGAGACGTGACCTAAAACAAACGAGGTAAAAGTGATAAAACTGTAATAAATTCCTTTACAACCGAAAACTAGTCCAAAGTATTTCTCAATAATAAAAAAAAGAGATGTCAAAACTTGATAAGTAACATAAGGTAAATAAAGTTCAACAATGTGGACCAACACATCTCTAGTACAATCTTCAGGACATCCGGAAGCTCCCGAGCCTCGAATTTCCCCGAATTTCAAGCATCCCTGTACACACAATGAATAAACAAATAGGGGTGAGCTTACGCTCAGTAGGGAAAATCGTAAATGACCTTAGTCTCCAAGTTTAATATTAAAACTGTTTTAATTCGGTGTCACAAAAGTATTTAAAACCCTTACGCCAAAGGATATGATAAACAAATAAGAAGTAACAATATCAATAGTGCAATCTCAAGGATAACGATAACTTCCCAGAGAATAGATGGAGAACATTATAATAAAATAGAAGCCCATCACACAGGGAACCAGTAAATACTATTAATCAAAGAAATGTTATGGAATCCGTTGTGATGAAATAACATCGCTTCTTCAAGGATAACAGTAACTTAAAAGAAGTTCATAATAAATACTTTAACGGATCAATAATATAAAAAATGGGAATAATCAATATATTGCCAACCACTCGCTTTCTCAAGCCTCCGATCCATGGATATATTTTGGGATCACATCGGTTCCCACATTCCGATCCACCAGAGTATCCATATCATATCAGATTTTCCCTCGGTCCAGAGGAAGCACATGCGTCGGGGCACCGGAAACAATCCCAAATGGGCGCTTATCATCGGGATTCCCAAAAATGCCTCCAAAAGACCATATGTCATAGGGAACCAAGTAGTGCACCCACTGGGATGTAGTTCCTTGGGGTGAAACCATAAGTAATCCTTTCCCCGCAGGGTAAAATGTCCAATTGCCCGCAAGCCCAATAATCAATGCCCCACAGGGTCCAATAACCAACGAATATCCCGCAGGATCTGCTAATACTCAACTCTCATAATATCCAGTAACCAACGAATATCCCGCAGGATCTGCCAATACTCAACTCTCATAATATCCAGTAACCAACGAATATCCTGCAGGATCTGCCAATACTCAACTCTCATAATATCCAGTAACCAACGAATATCCCGCAGGATCTGTCAATACTCAACTCTTATAATATCCAGTAACCAATACCCTCAGGCTCTAAACTCAGTCATTAACTCACTGTATCTGTCCAACTCCAACCACCTCATCGGCACCGGATTACCCCCCCCCCCTCCCCCCCGGTGTAGTATCAAACCAAGCAAACAAATAGACAAACCAACAATTGAGCATACATTCAAGAATAAGAGTAAAGGAACAAGTACTTCGTTCACCCATCAAGCATCACACATCGGAACACACTTTCATCATAACCAAGACAAACAACACCATTTCATACTTACCGTGTACTTACCTATCTCCAACCATCGGTACATCGATCACCTGATTATACCCCTTTGGCACAATCAGTCATACTCGATCATCCATTCAACCAACAATTATAGCAACATAAACACTCAATCAACAAGTATACATTCAACCATACAAACATCAAGTGAACGAACAAATGGGCATTCTATAAGAAAAGCTAATCTAGTTTCATTAGACTCTTAAGTTAACCTGACCAATATCAATCAAGCATGTGAACCTAGCACACAACTAATCCGAGAGCTCTTCACAGCCTCTCTACCAGTAAATCAAGTTCCCAAATATTGAAAGCACACTTCACTAATTGTCATTGCCCTAAGCATGCATACTAGACTCATCCATTTATTAGTAATTGAGATACGATTATTCTAGTTATTCGCATCCTATAGGCAATTCTAGAACCTTTCCGATTTTATTATCCTAATCATGCATTCTAAGCGTTAATTAAATAATTAAAACTTTCCCTACCTTGTGGTCTTCCTCTAATAAAACTCTGATGAAAAGCTCGAGTGGTCACCACTCCGTTCTTCACACGGGTTCCGGCGTGATCTTCCTTCTTCTAGCTCAGGTCCAAGCCCTTGATCTCGGGCGAAGTCCCGTCTAGATTTGACAAATAAAACGTCCGAATCAAAACCAGTAAAAGTCTGAAGGTCCATTGATTTAACCAAAAATTCCTTTAAAATCTCACCTTTAATTAATTAAATCCAATAATTAAAACTGATTTTAAAACAATTTTCTTTGAAACTGGGTTGACCCGGATTCAGGCCCAACCCGGATCCAGACCCGGCCCGAATCCGGTCCAGACCCGAACCCGGTCCAAGTCCAGCTCTGGTTCTGGACCGAGCTTTATCCAGGGCCCAAGACCCGAACAGCTCAGGCCCGTCTTGGCCTGAGGCCCAAGCCCGCCTTGCTTTTCCTGACCGTGTGCGAGAAGGGGCGGCGAAGGTCGGGCTCCGGTGAGTTTTGTGCGTTCCGGCCACCATCTCCGGTGGCAACAACACCAGAGCTCGCGCGGCTAGCCGGCGGAGCTAGGGAACAGGGTGGCGGAGCTAGACCAAGGTTGGAGGAAGGCTAGCGCGTCGGGTACAGCTTCAGGGGCCGAGCTCCGTCTCAGATTTAGGGTTCGCGAGGTCGCCAGCGGTGGTTCCGACCTCAAACCGGACGCATCGAGCTCGGAACAGCCCAAATCCGAGAGAAGCGAGACCGGAGAAGAAGAAAAGGGTGAAGAGGAGGATCGATTCAGGCCCTGAGAGCACGAACTCCCGGCGACTCCTCGATTCGCACCGGTGGAGCTTCTGGGTTTGCTCTAATAGAAGGAGAAGCTGAAGGAGAAGATGAAGGTGAGGTGAGAGGTGGGGATTTGGTTGCAGAAGAATAAGGAGGGAGATGGGGAATAGGGGAGTAGCAGGTGGAGGCGATGGGTTGATGCCGGAGAAGAAGAAGGCGCGGCGGATCTGATTCGGTAGCGTGAGAGAGAGAGGGAGTTCGAGGGAGACGATGGCTCCTCGGGGACTGTGCGCTGAATCGCGAAGAGGGCGGCGCTGCGTGGTTTTGGTCTCCAGGGTTGGGCCGCACTAGTACTGGGCCTGAGTTCGAGAATAAAGGCTTGGTCAGCACCAGCCCAATACGTGGGTCTGGTCTGTCCCAGCCCAACCTTAAGCCTTTCCTTTTTTTTATTTATTTTTTATTTCTCTTCTCAAAATTCACTCGTTGCAAAAAAAACCACTCCGACGTTTCCTATTTCAAAAAAAAACCTTTTTGAAAGAGCGGGGTTTTACAGTCTACACCCCCTTAAAAGAATTTCGTCCTCGAAATTTAAAACGCACGCGCTCCTCTTGATCCTCTCTCAGGGAACGTCCTGCTCTAGACTCACGAGCAAGGGATCCGCGGTGTACTCCCGCAGTTTGGGAACACGCGGAAGCTTCTAGGCAACGGCTCTAACCCTGCCTAAAGATCTCAAAATTTTCGGTAAGCTGCGGGGCCAACCTGCCTCCGACGCGGTCGAACCGCTAAAAGTCTTTCTTAGGCTCGCCTTCAGAATTACACGCTCACCGACTGTAAACTCCGAAGGTCTGCGCCTTCTAACTGCATGATTCTTTGGTCGGCTCTGCACAGCCTTTAACCGTTTCCGAAGTTACGCAACAATCGCATAAACGCGCTTCACTAGATCACGCTATTTTCTCAAACGCCATACTTGGCGGTACAAAACCGTCTCACCCAACTTCACGAAAACACGCGCAACGTTACACCAAATCAAGAATACCAAGTAACAACACAACTCAAAAAGAAAACATCTAAAACACTTAAGAAAACTAAGGTGAGGACAACGATATCCCAACCCGGACAACCCGTCATCATGGGTATCCTGCTGGAACTCTCTACAAGTCTACAAAGTCAAACCATACGCAAACGTAACTCTGCCACTTTCGCCTTAGTGATTGCCAAGGGATTAATCCCAACAGAACTCAAATACTAACAAGTCAAGACCGACCACAACGAACTTCAAGGAAGTAATACACACTCCATTCATCAAACAAAAGATCTCAGTAACACAGTAAGGTCTAGAACAATCGTTCGTTTCATCACATCTCGTGGGAAGGTAGGCGTATCTCAAACAAGTGAATAAAACGAAGCACCAACCTCTAGTCGTAAGTCGGCGTGCCTCAAAAACGTACTACCAAGAGAAACTCACGTTATCCGATGTGCGGCATGCTTGCCCAATTCTAACGACAGGTCAAACCTGGTAAACCCGTTCAAGATTCTCAAACTTATAAAGATTCAACCACTCAACAAGTAACAATAAAGTTCATCCCGATCGGTGGTAACCCTTATACCGTTGACACTCGTTCACGAGCTGTCGATCGAAACAACTTAGTCAAGTCCACCCAAGTCACCCATAACGAGTAATCATCAAGCACTGAGATCTCGATAAATTTAACCGTTCAGAAACTAATGCGGGTTCTTCCATCGTTCCTCGAACAACTCAAAAACAACAACGATCAACTCATAACCTTACCTGTGCCCATGCATGGCACAAAATCCGACCTACCACGCAACGCTTCGTTCGGTGCCATCTTGTTACTGGCCTGTAAGCTTGTGGTAGTCGCCCTCGGCTATCTGTTGTTGGGTGTCAACGTGAGGTGCTTTCACTTCTAAGGCGTAATCTTATGGTTATGCTTAGTCCTCGTGGGACGAACGTAGGGAGTACATTCTAACCCAAACTCTGAAGTGCGGCACACACTTATGCAACTTTCCGCTCGCTAAACGGGATTTGAAGCAAAATCGCCTTGAAGGTTCGAATCTTATGACCTAAACCTTCTAGTGGAGGTAAAAGAACTGGAGATTACTACTCCTGTGGGTTAACGGCCCACCACGCTTCCGCTGCGCTACTCTAATCTTATCGTTGCTCGGTCATCTCTTGTGACCGCTCGGATCGTTTACTGGTCAAGGCCGCAGCCCTTCACTGCTCGGGCATTCGCTGCCAAAAGTTTTCGACGAACATCTGATGTTTCACCAATCGGTTCTTAAAACTCGATTCTCACCATCGACGAAGGGAAAGAATTTCTCGTACTATTAGGTATGTTGCTCCTCTTTCACACCCAAACTGGCGTTCGTTGGTACTAACACACCTCTGGCCGGTGTGTTTAAGATACGGTGGGCTTACCAGTTTGAAACTCGATCCACCAAGGTAATCACGACACAACACAACCAAGTGTAAGACTTAAGTGTCAGCAACCAAGAAAACCAAAAAGTAAATCGTAAACAGGTACTCTAAGCGATCTCCAGATCAGTAACAAGTCCCTCAACTCGGGGCCCGACAATCGCGTATGCTTGGCCCCACTGAAACAGGAGTCCTCCTCTCGGTGGTGAAGGGATCTCCCAACTGTTTGCACGGAGCACAAAACTGTGCCACCGGGGCAGGTCCAACCGACGCTGCTTCCCCACCTGTCGGGTCCCACCGGACTGGGTCCGCGGTTGAAATGCTCCTGAGGTCCTCTGCCTCTTAATATTGCGACTCCTTGACGGCCTTAAGAAGCCACTCGACCTTGGCATGTTCTTCCGCGCTCTGGCGGTCCCCTGAAGATGCTTCTCGACGACTAGTGCCTGATCCACTAGTACAGAAAATCCTCACTCTAAAGGTAATAACTTGATCCGCGACGGACGGGGTGAGTCCTCTCTCGAACACCTGTGGCGGCTCTCCTCGGTTTGCACCATCTCGGCGCAAAGCGGTACAGGAACGTAAACTTCGCCTCATATTCAGAGACGGTCATCCCTCTCTGTTGCATATCCAACAACTGCTGGTGTTGGTCCTCTCGAACGGATCCAGGGAAAGATACTGTTCCAGGAACAATATATTGAACAGTTAAAAGTCACCTCCAAACCTGATCTGCACATTCTGCTACCAGTATCATGCTTCTCTCTCAAGCGGAACGGTCGCGAAAATATTCTCAGATGACTATCCGAATACTCTCGAAGTGATAAAGTTGCGGTTAATCCACTCCAACCAACTACAGCTGCCTCGGGATCTGAACCCCCGGGATTGATTGGCGTACTCAATCTACGAAAATTTCTGAGAGTCTGGCCGTGTTGCTGTGCATTTGACCTGGCCTCTCGATAGTAACGACGTCGGTCGTAGGTACAGACTCTGGTACCGGTACTGCTGTCTCCTGCTGAGCGATGATGGTACTGCGCGAACCACCTCGTCCATAGGGGTCGCCTGAGTCGACTCTGCGACTGGAGGAACGCTCGATGGTGACCCTACCGGTCCACCTCAAAACTCTGTTACCCTGAGGAAGTCGCACCCTGGCGCTCGTTGTCCCTGCCAGACTAACTATTGGTGTCTGGCTCTGCCCCACAGCGGCGCGACTCATGGTCCCTCTCGGATTGTAAACACGGGACGTCTCGTGCACTTGTTGCATTTAAAATGCAAGTACTCATAGCTCAACTTAATTCAAGTGGTTCGAATTATCAAAAGGGGCGTTCTCAAGCATCTTAAAGGGATCCCACTTGGATCGCTAGTACGAAGTCTCGTTTAAAACAACCGGTTCGATCCAAACACAGGGACCTTCACGCGCGTCCCACAAAGATTATAAAAAGACCAACTGCACTTGGCTTAGTAGATATATATATATATATAACACTATATATATAGGCAGAAAAGGCCGCAACTTAGTGCGTCTCACAACAGCAATCAACGGTGTTCCAACAAATCAATCAACTCCTATAGAAGGAACAATCTCAATCAATTCACACAATTCGCATACCATCAAGTATACCCCTCGATTGGGTCTCTTCCCAACACTAGGGTCTAAAATCGCAACACGGTAAATTTCACAATTTATGTCCTTAACTCTTTTCCATAATCTTCATCCCTTACTCATTCCTTATAGCATTCATGTCGATCTCACGTCGTTACAACCCGATTCAGGCGTCCCCGAATCTCGTTGTAACCACTTGACATCCCTTTATCACGTTAGACTACAGTGGCGCCCCTGAGTCAGCCCGTGATAGTGCAAACACTTCAGTTTCTACCGAAAATTCGGCATGACCCGTTTGTATTTTCCTTTTAACCATCCGCTTAAGCGGGACATTTTATAATAACCTGTACACAGAGTCCTACCCGAAGGTGCACACAAAACATCTCAAATATACAACAACTTGAGCACCAAAAATAACCCATGCGGGTCTTAACAATTAACTCAATATTACCCGGTCAAATTAACCCTTCAGGTTTTACTTAACAAATAACGGTCGTCTTAAGCGGCAATTCCCTCAATAATTATTTAATCAACGTGTTATAACCAACCCGAGCATCGCTCGTTCAACCGATCTAAACCCGATCTTAATCTCAACCTCAGTCTCGATCTCGACATACTTTCTAATTCAATTTAAAATTTAAGTTAAGCTTCAGCTTCAAACTCAAAGTCAATTTCAAACCCACTGTCGAATTCGACTCAAAACTAATTTCAACTTCAGTTCTTAAATAACGGTGGGCTCTTAAACAAGTCGACAATTACCAATTAATTTTCACAAGCCATTCAACGCCTAGATTTCTCACATTTCACAAAGTACACAACACAATCAATACACAAGTTACACACCACAATCAATACACAGAGTTCTCGTACTCTTCAAATTATACACACAATCAACGAGGGTGCAATAATACTCGGTTTCCATTCTCTTCTCCAAAGTTATCCCCATTGGATCATCTTTTCAACCTTGATTCCCTAAACGATGCTCAACCTCATAACCGAGTCAATACTCAAACAATTTCAAAAACTTAACAGTCCAATCCTTCTATAAGTTCACCCTTCGATCATTCGTCACTCCGACAGTAACGCTCCAACGAATCCGGACTCCAACCTCATAATACCTCACTCAGATAATTCTTCAGCTTTAACACCCAGAACAGCCACCCATAGCGGTAATACCCTTGAACAAACAGACACTTTATTCAACAAACCACATATAACGGTTCAATCATTGCTCGCTAACCCAATACCAATCTCAACCAGTCGGTTTCACCGATCAGTGCATTTCTGCATTCAATAAGGTAAGGGCACTACTCAAGCGATATAACCGTTATAAGCAAAAGAGTTCAAATAAAGACGAACAATAAATTCAGTACGACTCGAGTCGTTCTTACTCTATGCATCGGCGTTTTTAACATTGCATCTAATAGACGTAGACTCCCTAACTCTACCCACCTAATAGACGTTGGTCCGAGTTTTGAAAACAAGTTCGAAAATTGCAACCTGTTTCAAATGAAACCAGGCTCTGATACCAAATTGTCACGCCCCAAATCCGGTTTTGGCCGGACTCGAGACGTGACCTAAAACAAACGAGGTAAAAGTGATAAAACTGTAATAAATTCCTTTACAACCGAAAACTAGTCCAAAGTATTTCTCAATAATAAAAAAAAGAGATGTCAAAACTTGATAAGTAACATAAGGTAAATAAAGTTCAACAATGTGGACCAACACATCTCTAGTACAATCTTCAGGACATCCGGAAGCTCCCGAGCCTCGAATTTCCCCGAATTTCAAGCATCCCTGTACACACAATGAATAAACAAATAGGGGTGAGCTTACGCTCAGTAGGGAAAATCGTAAATGACCTTAGTCTCCAAGTTTAATATTAAAACTGTTTTAATTCGGTGTCACAAAAGTATTTAAAACCCTTAGGCCAAAGGATATGATAAACAAATAAGAAGTAACAATATCAATAGTGCAATCTCAAGGATAACGATAACTTCCCAGAGAATAGATGGAGAACATTATAATAAAATAGAAGCCCATCACACAGGGAACCAGTAAATACTATTAATCAAAGAAATGTTATGGAATCCGTTGTGATGAAATAACATCGCTTCTTCAAGGATAACAGTAACTTAAAAGAAGTTCATAATAAATACTTTAACGGATCAATAATATAAAAAATGGGAATAATCAATATATTGCCAACCACTCGCTTTCTCAAGCCTCCGATCCATGGATATATTTTGGGATCACATCGGTTCCCACATTCCGATCCACCAGAGTATCCATATCATATCAGATTTTCCCTCGGTCCAGAGGAAGCACATGCGTCGGGGCACCGGAAACAATCCCAAATGGGCGCTTATCATCGGGATTCCCAAAAATGCCTCCAAAAGACCATATGTCATAGGGAACCAAGTAGTGCACCCACTGGGATGTAGTTCCTTGGGGTGAAACCATAAGTAATCCTTTCCCCGCAGGGTAAAATGTCCAATTGCCCGCAAGCCCAATAATCAATGCCCCACAGGGTCCAATAACCAACGAATATCCCGCAGGATCTGCTAATACTCAACTCTCATAATATCCAGTAACCAACGAATATCCCGCAGGATCTGCCAATACTCAACTCTCATAATATCCAGTAACCAACGAATATCCTGCAGGATCTGCCAATACTCAACTCTCATAATATCCAGTAACCAACGAATATCCCGCAGGATCTGTCAATACTCAACTCTTATAATATCCAGTAACCAATACCCTCAGGCTCTAAACTCAGTCATTAACTCACTGTATCTGTCCAACTCCAACCACCTCATCGGCACCGGATTACCCCCCCCCCCCCCCCCCCCCCGCGGTGTTGTACCAAACCAAGCAAACAAATAGACAAACCAACAATTGAGCATACATTCAAGAATAAGAGTAAAGGAACAAGTACTTCGTTCACCCATCAAGCATCACACATCGGAACACACTTTCATCATAACCAAGACAAACAACACCATTTCATACTTACCGTGTACTTACCTATCTCCAACCATCGGTACATCGATCACCTGATTATACCCCTTTGGCACAATCAGTCACGCTCAAGCATCCGTTCAACCAACAATTATAGCAACATAAACACTCAATCAACAAGTATACATTCAACCATACAAACATCAAGTGAACGAACAAATGGGCATTCTATAAGAAAAGCTAATCTAGTTTCATTAGACTCTTAAGTTAACCCGAGCAATATCAATCAAGCATGTGAACCTAGCACACAACTAATCCGAGAGCTCTTCACAGCCTCTCTACCAGTAAATCAAGTTCCCAAATATTGAAAGCACACTTCACTAATTGTCATTGTCCTAAGCATGCATACTAGACTCAACCATTTATTAGTAATTGAGATACGATTATTCTAGTTATTCGCATCCTATAGGCAATTCTAGAACCTTTCCGATTTTATTATTCTAATCATGCATTCTAAGCGTTAATTAAATAATTAAAACTTTCCCTACCTTGTGGTCTTCCTCTAATAAAACTCTGATGAAAAGCTCGAGTGGTCACCACTCCGTTCTTCACACGGGTTCCGGCGTGATCTTCCTTCTTCTAGCTCAGGTCCAAGCCCTTGATCTCGGGCGAAGTCCCGTCTAGATTTGACAAATAAAACGTCCAAATCAAAACCAGTAAAAGTCTGAAGGTCCATTGATTTAACCAAAAAGTCCTTTAAAATCTCACCTTTAATTAATTAAATCCAATAATTAAAACTGATTTTAAAACAATTTTCTTTGAAACTGGGTTGACCCGGATTCAGGCCCAACCCGGATCCAGACCCGGCCCGAATCCGGTCCAGACCCGAACCCGGTCCAAGTCCAGCACTGGTTCTGGACCGAGCTTTATCCAGGGCCCAAGACCCGAACAGCTCAGGCCCGTCTTGGCCTGAGGCCCAAGCCCGCCTGGCTTTTCCTGACCGTGTGCGAGAAGGGGCGGCGAAGGTCGGGCTCCGGTGAGTTCTGTGCGTTCCGGCCACCATCTCCGGTGGCGACAACACCAGAGCTCGCGCGGCGAGCCGGCGGAGCTAGGGAACAGGGCGGCGGAGCTAGGCCAAGGTTGGACGAAGGCTAGCGCGTCGGGTACAGCTTCAGGGGCCGAGCTCCGTCTCAGATCTAGGGTTCGCGAGGTCGCCGGCGGTGGTTCCGACCTCAAACCGGACGCATCGAGCTCGGAACAGCCCAGATCCGAGAGAAGCGAGACCGGAGAAGAAGAAAAGGGTGAAGAGGAGGATCGATTCAGGCCCTGAGAGCACGAACTCCCGGCGACTCCTCGATTCGCACCGGTGGAGCTTCTGGGTTTGCTCTAATAGAAGGAGAAGCTGAAGGAGAAGATGAAGGTGAGGTGAGAGGTGGGGATTTGGTTGCAGAAGAATAAGGAGGGAGATGGGGAATAGGGGAGTAGCAGGTGGAGGCGATGGGTTGATGCCGGAGAAGAAGGCGGCGCGGCGGATCTGATTGGGTAGCGTGAGAGAGAGAGGGAGTTCGAGGGAGACGATGGCTCCTCGGGGACTGTGCGCTGAATCGCGAAGAGGGCGGCGCTGCGTGGTTTTGGTCTCCAGGGTTGGGCCGCACTAGTACTGGGCCTGAGTTCGAGAATAAAGGCTTGGTCAGCACCAGCCCAATACGTGGGTCTGGTCTGTCCCAGCCCAACCTTAAGCCTTTCCTTTTTTTTCTTTTTTTTTTAATTTCTCTTCTCAAAATTCACTCGTTGCCAAAAAAAACCACTCCGACGTTTCCTATTTAAAAAAAAGCCCTTTTTGAAAGAGCGGGGTTTTACAGTGGAAGTATGAGATACACAGGTGGGTCCTCAAATGGAAGAAGAAGAACTCGGGTGTAGCAGTGCCCACACATTTCGAGTTTCAAGAACGTCCGGAGCAGTTCGAGTGGCTACTCCAGCACTTTATATCCACGAAATTCAAGGTAACATATTTGATTGTAATCAAAAAGTTGTGGAATCAGTTTTTTTTTTTTGACATATCTCTCCGTGATAATAATAATTATGTAGATTACTAAATTCAAATTTATAATAGTCTTAAACCTTAAACAATACATTTAGTAAAATCAAATTAATACTAATTTTGAAATTTAAAACAATGAATTATGTTGAAGTTTTACACAAACCAAGAATGTGAAAACTAATAGGTTCCCTCTAGAGCATCATTATTTGATGCTAGACTATTGTCCAATTTAGCAGCTAACTCCTAGAATGCGAAAACTAATAGGTTTTACAAATATGAAATTTGTGTAGGTGATATATGCATATTAAGCTTATTGTTCCTTTTCAATTTAATTCCATTATTAATATTATTGTTATGATATGCCCTTTATCTCTCTCATGTTATTAGTACCCTACAATATGTTCCCGTTCAATATCATTACCTCCACAATATGTTCCCTTCATCTCTCTCATGTTATTAGTACCCTATAATAGTTTTGTTTCATAATTTTCAGTTTTATATTTGAGTTTTTTACATGTTTGTTATGCTAACTAACACATAATTGCAGTTACTGAGCGATTGTGGGACATTAAATCGGAAAAAGAACGTCCACGCTCACCACGGGGGTAGTATTGTAAAACCCGCTTCGAAAAAAAAAAAAACTTTTGGGTCGAACCGGGTCGGACCGGACCCGACCAGAACCCGGCCAGACCAGCAACCCGCCCAGCAGGCCCGGTCAGACCCGGCCTCTTGCTCTTGTTGGGCCGTGGAAGCTCAGGCCCACCTTGGCCAGGCCCGTGTGCCAGGCCCGTTTGAGGGTTCGGGTATAAAAGACCAGATTAGGGTCTGAAACCCTAATCTGTCTTCGTCTTCTTCGCGCAGCCCCCTCCCGTTACCCTTCTCCTCCGTCCGATTCTCCGACCACGCCCAGCTCCGACCTCACTCCTCCACGCCGTCTCCACCTCCGGCCACCACCGTCCTCCCTCGCCTCTCTCTCTGGTCCCGACCACCCTCTCACCTTCCCCCTCTCCCTCTTCTCCGTTCAAAACCGAGCCCCTCCCTTTCCCTCTCCGTCCAGCCACCACGCCGCCGTCCCGAGCCCGAGCTCGCCGTCCCGAGCCCGAGCTCGCCCTCCACCTCCCTTGCCTCTCTCCTTCCCGTCTCAGCCGAACCCACCGAGCTCGGCCACCACCGTCCCTCTCGACTCCACGCCGTCCTCACCGCGCCAACACCGAGCCGCCGCCCTACTCCGCCCCTCACGCTCGCCTCCGTCCAGATCCGGCCACCACCCGACCTCCCTCTCCAGATCTCCGGCGAGACAAGCTCGCCTGGGACACGACCGAGCCCGAGCTCGTCCCGCCTTCGTCCCGAGCCAGCCGCCGTGCCCGCCGCCGCCCTTGCCGTCCCTTCTCTACGGTTAGGCCCCGGCCGACGCCGCCCTCGCCGGCGGCCGACCGGTTCGAAACCGAACCTCTATTATTTCCCGTCTTCGAACTACTGTAAATCGGGTTTTGTTGTAACAAACAAAGAAAATGAAATAAAACCTTTTTCGATTTAGTTTGGATCTGTTTAGGGTTAAAATTGTTAATGAAATCGATTAATATTTGATTAAACCTGCTAATGGAATTGATTAATATTTGGAACGGTTTTTGAATCGAAAAGGGAAACAATTAAATCAGATTGGAGTAAAAGATGGATTTTGGATCTGCTTCGGTTGAAATCGAAATCACAGTTTTGGAAAGAAAAGGTTGTAGAACGGAAAATCAAACTTAAGGAAGAAGGTTTTAAAATGAAAAGGAATTTAAAAGCGTTTCGGTTTTTAAAAACGGTTTAAAATCGAGGAGTTGAGAATCAAATTTGTAAACGGGATTTAGGGGCGGTTGTTCAAAAACAAAGATCGGAACGGAAATAGATTTGAATTTAAAAAGGGAATTTGATTTAAAACAAAAACCGTTCTGTTTTGAATAAACGGTTGGTAATCGGAATTAGAACGAATCTGGAACTCTGGTTAAAATGGACTGCTAGCTGGGTTAAAAAGGGAACAAAAGCGGACCGCTGAATCGGACCTCGGGATTCGTGCATTGGGACCGTGCCTCGCATGCACCGATATCGGTGCTCGGGTACTCAAACCCGATTCGCCGTGACCCCGCTTTTATCCCGCTCGAGTTTAAGGGACAACTGCCGGTTTTAAACTGGATTAACCGTAACCTTTAACTTAACGGCGGAACCGTTATTAATCTATGGCTTTCGTGTTTCCTTTAGCGTCCGACTTCGATCGAAGTGAAGCCCGGAGGTAGCGAGCCAGAACGTCAACAGCTAGGAAGCGTAGCGGTTGCTCTTCAGTTGAGGTAGGGAAAAGTAGCCGGATCTCGGCCCTGACTGGGGAAAGTTAACAGTAGAAATGCATGTGACACTGGGGTGTCGTGGGTTGAGTAGGTTAGCAAATATTAGAATTGCATGATACGAGATCGTAGTAATTATTAGAAATACATGTTACGGGAACTTAGTAATTATGAGAAAAGCATGTGATACTTAGTAGTGTCGTAGGAGCAGAGAACTTAGCGTTAATTGTTTTACTGGAGGCATATGACCATGCCCGGAGGTTGATTGTGAACTGTTGATATTAGGACTGTTGGCGTCTTGGGTGGCCTTGAGAGCCCGTATTATTCTTGTCGAGTTTTGGGTGGCCATGAGAGCCCGTGTTGTTAATCGTGTTTGGGTGGCCTTGAGAGCCCGTGTATTTAAATTGGTGTTTTGGGTGGCTTTGAGAGCCGTGTACTAAGGTTGGTGTCTTTGGCTGGCCTGACTGAGTTAGAGTCTCGGGGGGGTTGCAAGCTTCCTTTAGCTGGCTTACGAGTTAGAGTCTCGGTAAGTTGCAGGCGCGTTTTATGGTTGGTGTCTTGGGAGGCCGTGAGTGCCTGTGGGGTTGTTGAGTCCGTGTCTTACTTTCGGTGTGTCTTGGGAGGCCGTGAGTGCCTGTGGGGCGGTTGAGTTCGAGTTTTACTGTTGGTGTCTTGGTGGCCATGAGTGCCTGTGAGTGTTGAATTTGTGTTGTTACTGGTTGTTGAACTTGCTTGTGATTGTGATTGTGTTTGTGGTTACCGGAGGTTGGGGGCCCGCTTCCGGAAACGGGGGTCCACGAGCACACGCGTCTGCACGTTCAGACGGGGTAGGGGGCCCGCCCGCCAATAAAGGGGTCCTGGCCGCGCGTGTGTGGTTTGGGTGTGAGCATACTTGGCTGGCTTGCGGGTTAGAGTCCCGGTAAGTGGCAGCATTCTTCGGCTGGCTTGTGGGTTAGAGTCCCAGTAAGTTGCAGCATTTTCCGGCTGGCTTACGGGTTAGAGTCCCGGTAAGTTGCAGCATTCTTGGGTTGGCCTGACCGGGTTAGAGTCCCGGGAGGGCATTCTTGGCAGCTGGTTTGCGATCCTCTGTGATCTTGTTTTGGTGTTGCGTACTTTCTTTTGAGTCCTTGGAAGAGGTCGTCAATCGTTGGGTCAGGTCTACTTTACGTGTCAGAGTGTTGAGTCGTTCGAGGAAGGTCATCGTGGGTGTTTGTTCAGTCAGAGTACTTGGGTTGGGGATGGTTTCCCCGGTGTTGAGTCGTTGTTGGTGTTACTTGCTTTGCCTGCTAATTATGTCGTAGTCAGTCTGTTATCCGTGGTGGTGAGCGAACGCTCACCCCTAGCTGCTTTTCCTACAGGTACTGTTCGTGGGACGGACTAGGTGAGCTCTCGAAGCTTGTGGAGCTAGGAGCGGAGTCCGGGTTTTGTCTTTTGAGTCTAGTGACAGATACCTTGTACCTTTGTCCATTTGTTGGGACGTGTTTTAAACTGTAATTATTATTTTGTTGAACCAAACTGGTATTTTAAATTGTTTAATGAAAACAGGTTTCAAGTGTTTTTATGTTTTTAAAACGTTCGCGTCCCTAGTTCGGTTTACTGAAATTGGGGCGTGACAAGTATGGCATTCAAGAAACAGGCCAAACTTTGGCTTGCGTGAAAATCCCTTCTTCCCAGCATTGACACTTACATAGAGGCTTACACGAAGGAAAATGACAAGAACGAACACAACGTAAAACGCGTGGTAAGTTTCTTGAATTTTTTAGCAGAATATTATATTTAGATTACATATTTTGTAAGAACCGCCCCCGGTCGAACCCGTGGATTTCGACGAAGTTTGACTTTCGCCTGCAAAAGTCAACCGAGGACTCCGGAAGTCATTCGGGACCTTTCCTGGGGCCAAAGAGCTTAACCAATAACACGGTTAGCTTAGTTGAGCCGTTTCCAGTATTTGGACTGTAATATTGTAACGGTAAATTTTCGGTCAACGGGACCCTTTTTATCGACTAATTCCGAATTAACTAAAGTATTAGTTATTATTAGAGACAAAGTGGTCCCCAACTAGGACACTTGTCCCTCTTGGCTTGGAGGAGAAGAAAAGACCCATATTTGACCTTCTACCCTCACAAAAGTTAAATTGGAAGGATTGGGTCTAAGGGCATTATTGGAATGTCATCAAACTAGGGTTTTAAAGCAAATTGGAACATTTCTCTCCTCATTTTGTGTGCTGGCCGAAATTAGAGAGAGAAAGGGAGAGAAGAGGCAACTTTGGAGATTGGAGGCAAAAATGGAGTCTTGAGGTGGTTTCACTCCCAAAAACTCTCCAAAGCATCATCTTCTACATACCTTCCTCACTCTCAAGGTAAATCACTCATCTAATTTCGTTTCTACAACTTTTGATTCATGGGCTTTGGAGGAGAATGGAAGAACTTGTTAGGTTTTGAAGCTTGAGTTTGGTTATTGAAATTTTGGAGGATTTTGATGAAGGATGATGGTTTTAATTCGTGTTGTTGGAGTTTTGATGAACACCCATGGTGGGTTTTGAAGTAGAGACATTTAGAAACTGTTTTTGGAGCTTTGGAAGGTCATCTATGGGGGTTTTGGGGGTTAAATTCGTGAAAACCCGAAGCTGGAGGAAGCAGACGGATGAACAGTACCAGGCGTCACGGACCCATGACGGAGGACGTCATGGCTCCGCGAGGGAGACCGTGACGGCGTCAGTCACGGCTCCGTAAGGAGATCCGTGACGGCGCAATCCACGGATACGTGACCAGATCCGTGGCAGACCAGTCTTGGTCCCTTTAAACCCCTTTTCGATCTTTTTCGTCTACTTCAAGAGTTGTTTTTGGGTCTTTGCTTGCTTCTTGGTTAGATCTTGATTAGAGTTTGATTGTGTGCCAAGACCTTGGTGTTGCATTCGAGGGACGAAGGCCATTCCGGGACCCGTGTGAAGAACGGAGGAGAGGTGAAGCGAGCTTTACAGCAGAGAACTGTTAGAGGAAGACCACATGATAGAGGAAATCCTAACTACTCGAGTATTTCATTACTAGTATGCCTATTAGGTTAATAAATTCAGAAAGGTCCTAGAATTGCATATAGGATGCGAATAACTAGAATAATCGTCTTTGAATTACTAATAACCGGAAGTGTCTAGAATGCATGCTTAGGATGAGAATAACTAGTGTAACTCGATTTCAATACTTGGGAATTGTTTTACTGGTAGAGAGGTCGTGATGAGCTCTCAGATTAGTTGTTGTGTTAGGTTCACATGCTTGGTTGCTTAGTTGGATAAGATAAGAGTCTAAGGAAACTAGCTAAATTGTATGCTTAATTGATTGATTGAATGTTTACATGATTGGTTGATTGATTGAATGCTTGAACGGATGATCGAGTATGACTGGTCGTGCCACACGGTACGATCAGGTGATCGATGGACCGATGGTTTGTGACAAGTAAGTATGACGGTAAGTGTAAGGTTTGAATGGATGTCTTTGGTGTGTTATGGTGAAAGCGTGATTCGATAAGCGTTGGTTGGTTGTTGTGTTAGTGTGTGTTTCCCTATTCTTATTCCTAAAATGTTTGGTTGTTCGGTATGGTACTTTACACCGGGGGGGGGGGGGGGGGGGTAATCCGGTGGTGTTATAGTCGTTGGAGTTGGTAGATCCTACGGGATGATGATTGGTTATTGGACCCTGCGGGGCATTGGTTACTAGAGCCTGCGGGCATTGATAATTGGACCATGCGGGGCATGGATTATTGGAGCCTGCGGGCGTTGGATATTGGACCCTGCGGTCAATTGGATGGTTTACCTTGCGAGGAAATGGTTACTTGTGGTTTCACTGAAGTGTATGCGTCCTGCGGGAGCACTACCTTGGTTCCCTATGACACATGGTCCTTTGGAGGCATTTCCGAGAATTTCCGATGATGAGCGTCCCTATGGGATGGTTTCCGGTGCCCCGATGTATATGCCTCCTCTGGACCGAGGGAAAATCTGATGTGATATGGGTACTCTGGTGGATTGGAATATGGGAACCGATGTGACACCAGAATCTATCCGTGGATCGGATGCTTGAGAAAGCAGGTGATTAGTGTGATATTATTTGCTCCCATTTTAGTAGTTACGATTCGTTTATAGTATTTTCAGGGACTCTTCTAAAGTTACTGTTATCTTCGAGAAAACGATACTATTTTATTTACACTTAATCCATAGTATTTCATTGGTTAATAGTATATATGTGTTCCCGACTGTAACGTTATTCTCTTTTATTATAGTGTTCTCCATTTATCCTTCGGGAAGTTATCGTTATTCTTGAGAATGCGTTATGGTTCTTGTTACTTCTTATAGGTGTATTACATCTTTTGGTCTAAAAGGTATTAAGTGATTTTGAGACATCGGACTAAAGCAGTTTTATTGTTAAAATTGGAGACTAAAGTTGTTACGATTTTTTTCCCTACTGAGCGTAAGCTCACCCTCTTCTTGTTTATTTATTGTGTGTACAGGCGTACTTGAGATCTGGGGAATTCAAGGCTCGGGAGCTTCTGGATGTCTTGAGGGTTGTATTAGAGACGTGTTGGTCCACGTTGTTGAACTTTATTTATCTTATGTTACTCGTCGAATTTTGACATTATATTTGAATTTTTGGATCTAATTATTTGAGAAATATCTTGGAACTCGTTTCAATTTTAAAGGAGTTTGTTACTGTTTGACTACTTTTATCTCGTGTATTCCAAGTCAAGTCTCGAGTCCGGCCAAAACCGGATTTGAGGCGTGACATATTTTTTATTTATGGCATAAATTCATACAATATTACCACATGTTTGTCTAATGCAAACTTCTTGCTGTATTTTTCATTAGGAAGAAGCCAAACTCATTGTGGAAGCGGCTCGGGAGAAGGTGAGCGAGTCAAGGATGACCGAGTGTGAGGATTCATCCCCTACTGTATTCACACCGTTGACTGTGGAGGAAGAGCTACCCATCATGCATCAAATCGTGAAGAAGCCTCAGAAGGGTAGATTCCAACCCGGTTTCGGTCATGCGGTCATCATCCCAATTGTGAGGGATAGGCACGACGGTCACTGCTCCAGTGCGCGGTCTACAAGCTCATCTGAGGAGCTAGAAGAGTTGAGGACCCGCATGGAGTAGTAAGAGGCCGCGTTCGCACAACGTTTGGAGGAGCAGCGCGAAGCTATGATTGCTGAGCAGCGCAAACTGATGGAAGAGCAGCGCAAGGTTATGGATGCCAAGTTTCAGCAAATGATGGTAATGGTTGTCTCCCAGCAAGCTGCCGTCCCTTCCACAGCGACCCCGTCTTCAGTACCGTCATCAGCCCCACTCTCTGCAGTTGAACAGGCTTCTGGCCCACTCTCTTCACCAGCAAACCCCGAGTAGTAACATTTTCCCCCGAACTTTTATTCAGTTTTTAAAATTTTTAAATATGTTTGTATAAACAGATTTACATGACTTTGAACGATGTTGTATGTTGGAACAATTTTATTTTATGGATGCAATGCAGTTTGTAGAATAATTTATACAGGTTTACAGGTTTGCACAAGTACCAGACCCAGTTTAGGGTATATGCACGATTGGGTGCAACAATTTCAAATGTTTTTTTTTTGTTCTGGTCATAACACTTCACCTACGGATGCGAACCGTAGGTAAAGACATATACCTACGTTACGGATATCATCTGTGACCAAGGTTTTCTACTATACCTACGGATACTATCCGTAGGTAAAATGTCCAACATTGGCCACGGATACAATCCGTAGCCAGGGTATCCGTAGGAACAGTCAAAAGCCTAGCTACGGATCGAATCCGTGGCAGTGGTATCCGTAGGAAAAGAATAAAAACATCACCTACGGATACAATCCGTCTGACAACTTGATAACATGACCTACGGATAGTATCCGTAGGTAAGGTTGACAACCTGGCCTACGGATAGTATCCGTAGCTGAGGATATCTCCTCATAGACGGACACAACTGTCCGTCTTCCAAAAAGTTCCCCGACAAGACCTGGCCGACGGATCCTGGCTGACGGATGCATCTGTAGGCGAACATCCATGCCGACGGATATGATGACATAGCCTACGGATCGTATGCGTCTGTAAAGCCCCTTTCAGCAGTAGTGCCCATTTCCTAGCCAACGTCTCACTGAGGAAAATCACCTACGGTTTCCGTCGACGGATCACCCATTTCAGGTGTTCCACAGTCGCCAATTTCCCCAAACCCCTGCAATTCCATGATAGGAACTTCATGACTACCGAGGGTCCTCTCTCGTTGTCACCCTCCTTGAACCGATCAGGTCCGGCCACCCCTACTCTGATCACCACACTCCTGTTCGCCGCACCCCCACCGAGCAAACTCTACACACCCCAGACCTCCCGCACCACAGCGCCGGTCGGCTCTAATCCCCCACTCGCCAGGATCTGAAAACCAATACCTCTCCGGCCTAGACCACCATCAACCACACCAGATCCGGCGTGGGGCAACTCACGCGATAATTCTCGCACCGGCAACGGGAATTTCCCCCACCCACTCCAGCAAAAAAAACAGAAATAACGACACGAGGAGAACGAGATCTTACCTCCACCGTTCCCTAGCCCCGCCGCTCTCCAACCTGAGGACTTCGATGATAGCGAACCCGTCACGCGTCGGTGGTCGGCACGCCGCGCTCTACTTCCAGGGTTTTTGTTTTCTTTCTAGTGTTTTGTGGTACAGTAGTATAAGAAAGTGAATTAATATATAATAAAAAATTGTAATTGATATAAGTAATTTAGCTTAAGTTATTGTATTTTTATCTTGAACAACAACTATTCGAACCCTAAAAAATACAATTTATTGAAACATAAAACATCGAAATTCCATTTTACATGTGGATTTTGACTCAGACAAATAAACCCTAAGGGGTTGCGCTCTCTGCGCAGCCTCCTCCCCTCCCTTTTCTTGCTCCACCATGGAATCTCTTGAAGGTTCTCCACACACCCATTTATGGGTTTTACTTTTTTGTTTTTGTCGTTTTTTGTAGCCGGTCTACCCTCACAGGTCGTCGTCCATCGTTCAATCCGTGCCACGGTCTCTCCCTCGTCGCGCGCTACCGTTCCAGCATCGCCGGACCGGCCCCGCCTTCGAGCCAGTAGCCACCGTGGCCCCCCTGTCGTTCTCTGGAAGACGGGCTCCACGCGCCGCCTTCCATCTGCAGCGGCCTACCGCCCCGGGGTCACCCCTCGCCGGCGTGGGCCTGCTGCTCCCTAGATGGATCTGGGATCCGGGAGGAAGGACGATAGATCGGGGTCTGACTCTACGGCACCCAAAGTCGGGACCCTCGATCTCGGACAAACCGTGGCGGATCGACTCGTTGCTCTCGCCTCATGCACTACTTCGAAAGATCCGGGCGACGCAAGACGAAGATTGGTCAATACCAGATCGCTCCAATGGCACGGGGCCTAGAAGAACTGGCTTCGCAGACTTGGTGGTTTGTTCTTTCGATCGTGTGCTAATTTTCTATTCTGTTTTAGGTCGAATAATTTGCTGTTTAGACATTCTGTTGTTTAGGATCTTTCAGTTCAAGTCTCGTTGTTTTGAGACGATAGCTGTTTTAGGCCGAATAATTAGGACGTTTGTAAGGAGTTGTCTTGAGTTGTTGCCCACAATTTCAAGTGGGCTAATATTATGGGTCCATGAGCGCTGGACTTGCTACGGTCGGACCGGACAAATATTTGAAACCCGAGGCGGTCACGCCTCATCCTGTTTGATTGCCATTTGACATTAATGAAAGTCTCCGGTTCCCCTTTTAAAAAAAACATCGAAATTCCTTTCTGAAAAAAAGGGTTTTTTTATACCGCTTTCATAACTTCAATACCAAGCCGGTATTTAAACTCTCTTCCCTCGTGCCTCAGCATGCTGACCACAAGTTCATTTAAATTTCTCTTTATATCATTGTCCTCCATCAGTCTGTGATTGAGTTTGATTTCTGTCAGAGTCACATCTGATTGGAAATCAATTCACAAGCATGAATAGAGCTCACATGACATGATGTTCAACATCACATACTTGTTTGGAAAATCATTCATTTTCAACCATGCATGTAATTGTTGATTAGTTGCAACAATTCAGATTATTTTTCTCACACTGAACAAATCAAATTCAGATACTTGACATATATCAGCTCCAATGAATCAAAGTAAAGGAACAGGGTTGAAGGTTATAGGCGACAGAGCAAGTAGCATAATAAAACAAGTCGAGGGCCAAGGAACTTTGAAGCTCAAAGCAGTGGGTTCCTATTTGGTTCCACTTTTGTAGTTAGTGAAAGTAAGTGGATACACGGTTATGTTATTCGATGCCAAATAGAAGGGTTGACAGTTGAGTGTAGTGTATAGGGGGTGGCAGAATCTCTCTCTTTAGTCTTTACACAACATATACTAATAATAAGTAATAACTTGCCTATCGCTCTTTTCCTAAAGCACTCTTAAAGTTGCATAGCTCATATGTGTCCAACCAAGATAATCGAACAATCTGACAACGAGAATGGAGCACAACTTGTTCATTTGTCAACGCTCTCTGCTTCACATTCCATTCACTATTCTCAGTCATGTTTACTTTCATTGGTGATTGGTGTTCCTTTCTTTTATTCCTATATATTGATGTCTAAAAGACATGACCATCTTGTTTCGGTTCAAACATTTATCTTAACCTTATTAACACGTAAAATAAAACTAAGAAGAAGCTTGTTTTATATAAATATGAAGAAGAACAAAAACCAACAGAGGGTGAGATCCATAAAAGTGTTCATCACCAGTCCAAATTATCTTCCGAGAGCCAACATTAAAAAGGCGTTGTCTCAGGAACCCTCCTACAATATTATATAGGAATAAAACATAAATCAATATCAGATAATCCATGTCAAGATCATAAGTTGTGCATTTTCAGACATGTCAGAACAGTTGTGGATACTCCAAGCCACTGATCTGGTCGTAACTTTGATACTGCAAATCCTCGTTGTTTCCGTAGAAACCCATGTAGCTTGCACTTCCAGAGTAAGGAGACAAACATCCGATTTGGCTGAAATGGTCCGCAAGTTCATTTTCTGCTCCAAAATTTGACAAGGATGAACTCGGTGAGAAATCTATGCTCTCATATTGCTGATTCCATGGCGCCATTGTGTCAGGAAGGTCGGACACACCTCCTCGTACTTGTTGTGAGTAGTCCTGCGTCAAAATCACCTTAATAATTGATCAACCTTTCTCAATTCTGTCTATACGATCATCATTAAAAGAATTTGTGTTGTTACCTTGGAAGAATCAAGAATGAGGTCAGGGGAGACCCAAAGCTCTGCAGGGTTGTTAGAAGCTACATGCTCAGGGTAATGATCAGCTTTTGGAGCTACTTGATAACAAGCAAGAGGCTCATCGGTCAAATCGACCACAGCATTGCTTGAGCTCCCTCTCACAACTCGTCTTGATTTAGGTGAATCACTCATCTTCTGCTCATTCTTCTTCACAACGCGACACAGAGCAAAAGCACCCTACAAAGAAACAAATAAACAGTTGAAGACATGATTCTCCTAAAAGCCCAACATTGACATGTTTTACCTGAAAAATGGGTGACCCATCATCGGAGAGACGATACTCGTGCATGACCCAGTCGGTTCTGTCGCCGCAAGGAGCACGCCCCCGGTAGAAAACAAGGGTCTTCCGGAAGCCGATGACGGCCGACTGAGAAACAACCTTGCGGTCTTTGCCGGTGGCTTTCCAGTAGCCGGCTTTGGTGGCTCGGTTGGTCCTCGACCCGTTCGGGTACTTGCGGTCACGGGGACAGAAAAAGAACCACTCCATGTCTCGTTTCGGAAGGAACGATTTCTCTGCAAATTCAATCCTCCATCATGTCAAAACCACAAAAAAGAGCTCGTGTAACTGGTTTTAGTCCATAAAGAAGGAACATGATAACTATCGAATAAATAAATAAAAACAGAAATAAACTACTTTTGTGGAAACAGAGGATTTGGAATTGTACCTGGCAGCTCCCAGGGATCGAATTTGTACAAATCAACGGCTGGGATCACTTCCAGCTCGATTTCGAGTCCTTGGACTTTCCTTTTCAGGTAATAAGCCACCAGTTCCTCATCGGTCGGGTGGAATCGGAAACCCGGCGGCAGTGATGCTCCTCCCATTGTCCCACAAATGTAAACCAACAGAGAAGCAAAAATGGCAAAGGAACAACAAAACAGAAAATTTGATCACTAATGTGTTGCTAGGTACCCAGAGTGTACCTATTGAAGATCTGAAAGATCCAAAAATAGAAGCTTTTATCAACAATGGATTTCTTATCGACGATGGAATAAAACTTGCATATGATGCAGCTGTTGTAGAGCACGCTCATTGTCTAAAATCTCAACCTTATACTATGGTTGCAAAACCCACAACCTATACCCTCTTTTAATTGAAACCCTAATAAGCTACTAAGTGAAAAGAGTGAAGATTTTGAATTTCAGAGCCGATTGAATGCAAAAATATGTGCAAAACTGAAACCTGTGGCAATACAGAGAAGGTAAAAGCATTGAGAATATGAATGTTTAGTGGAGTGTTGAATGAAGAATGAAATAGAGAGAAAGAGAGTAAAAGGAGACGAGTGTGGGAAGTGCTATAAATAGGAAGAGGAGAAGCCAAGTGTCCAAAAACATAACACCGAAAGCTTGAGATAACTTGTCTGTAGCGCACCCCAGGATTCCAACTCTATGGCCCACCCAAACCCCCCCTTTCACACTAGATTAGCCTATTTGTTTGCTAATTGAGTCGAGTCCATGTGTTGAATTTGATTAAGATTTTCTGTTTTCGTCACTAAGTATATGACATATTTAGCTTAGATGGTAATGGTAGCTAGCTCATGTTGGAATGTCATTTCTAGCTTTGCTATTCACAAGACTTGGTGCGCAAGCTTCTAATATACATTTCCAAATTTTCCTTGTAAATACTATATATGTATAATTTGTTGGGTAGGTATGATTTTTAAATTTAATAATATTTTTGATCTAATCAACACAGTGTTAATTGAAGGGATAGAACAATCATTTTGCATTTTGTGATCGACAATCACGATAAATTAACACATAAATTTGATTAATCTTGTATTACATCCTTGCACTCTCTGTTAATCCAAAGAACGTTTTTCATAACCTTGAATAGGAGTGTGAACATTGCGAGGGAATTTGTGAATTCCTCGTCAGTCAAGCACCTTCCACGTCATCCTGAGTAGGACAAATTCCTTTTTCTCTTTTTCTAGTAGATAGGTATGTATGCGTCATCTGGCGGCCCCACAGTTCTAAAGCAACCCCTAAAAAGCGCTTATCAAGTCTTTAAACTTTGTTTACCATGGCCCAAACACTTCTTGGTGGAAGCTCAACACTCCTTTTGAATTCACATATGCATGTAAAGTCTTCTCTGTATTTGATATTTTAAATAAATCGTTTCATGAAACACTATTCCAATTTAATGGGATAGAACTTGCAGTTCAGAAACTTACTACTTGGCTAATTTAAATAATGGAAAAAAGGAAAGTCGATATTCATATTACAATCGTTCTCGTTAGGGTTAGTATAGGTGTCGTCATCACAATGTGCATCGGCTTCTTTTTCGGCACCCGCCATTTCTCGGGCAAGTCGTTTCTACCTTCCTTTCATCTATCTTCCTTCTCCCTGTCTACCTCGCTATCATTGCTTCATGAGGTTTCTAGCTTGGAATTATTGAGGGCTAAGAAGTTGGAAGAACAGACAACAACTTAAATACAACCAGGCATCCTCTTCTTAATTGGGATATATCACACTGACAATTAGAACTCAACCTCTAAATTGGCGGTCTTACTGTGGAACTTGGGTGATGAGCATAAATTATACCTATTTGTTTTTACTTGTTTCTGCTTCTTTTAATATTTCTAGTATTATTTAATAATTGTGAAAAGTCTAGTTCATTTTCGATATTTTTCACATACCCCAAAAATGTTCATCATTGGTTTTGTTTTGTTGGATTTGAGAAAATAAAAATACAGGCGCAAGAACGAGGTTGATCGGAGCACAAACGGAGCGGGAATGACTAAAATAAAAGTATACATAAAAGTGGAAAAAGCTGCTCCATAGCAGACCACATTGTGGTAAATCTAGTACCCAAAACCGGAATACGAGACTCACCCGGAAAATCAATCGGATCCGTGGAAAAGAACTGACGCAATTCGATTCACAAACGGACACCGATAACCTGATTTTCCAACCCCCGATCCTGGGACCCAGTCGATAAATGCTAAATGTCTGATAAACCGAAATTACCGGAACAAATAATAAAGTGCAGAAAATAAACAGAGACAAGATTTTACGTGGTTCGACAATGTGCCTACATCCACGGGACAACGACGAGCTCCTTGTATTATCCGAGAAACAATCCGAGAATTACAGCCATAATTCCCTATTTCTCAATACAAGATCGGTAATCTACAAAAGAAACATACCCAATCTTTTGATACCGATAAACTCCGAGAACATCAAAAACAATCAAAACTAATTTTAGATGTTTGCACTGTCACGCTCCAAATCCGGTATTACCAGACCCGAGACGTGACTTAGTGAAATTAAATAAAATAGGTTAAAAGTGATTAATATCTGGAAAGTGAGAAATATAATCCAACAGAAAAACCAAACTCTGATAAATACAATAATAGTCAAGAATCAGGAACTCTGAGTTCTACGCTCAGTCAAATGACAGGTTCAAGTACACTGTACGTCTCTAAGAAATAAAATAAAAAAAAAGGCCAAGACTCCCGGACTCTCGCTAGCCCCATGCTCCGCGATGTCCTCTAGTCCAGATCATAGCTAATACCTGTAGAAAACACGGTAAGGGGTGAGCTTGATGCTCAGTAGGAAAAACCACGAAAACCACCTCAAACAGATTTACAAGAAAGTCTTTCCACAGTTTAAACTTCATTAAAAAGTTTGATACAACGGTGCGGCACTTAAACCATTTAAAGACAATCCCCCCTTTTCCTGTCCCTCACCGGTCCAATCACACCAACTCTAACTCAATACAAACATCAGACCAAGGCACACACCGAAGGGAACAATCCAAGTAAGACATCCAAGTATGTTTCCAAACTAACTTTTAACAATTAAAAGGAGAAGGCGACAACAAGAACATGTAACCCAAATTAAACAACTTTCACTTTACTCGACCACAAGTTATCCCGAAAATCCTCGTCCAGAACCCCTTCACGACCGACTCACGGATAACCACAAAGACGACGCTTTAACTTACACGGAAGCCACACACATGAACTCATCATCAAACAATCAAAATTAAGTCATTCGCTGTCACACACAACTCATAACAAGGAAAACACCCATAGCCACAAACACAGCAACACTCGTTCAATCCAAAATATTTTCAAAACACACAACTCGTAACCATCGCACGATCTCGGGAGCAACCAGCTCGGCCCGGCGCAGCCGCACACAACTTCCCCAACACAAAGTCGGGATAGGCGGTCGACCTCATCGTGGAACACAGCGTTTTACCGATCGACGGAAGGCAGGGAAATCGCCTCTTCGTGGCCTGGTCTCTCGCGGTGCTCAACACAGCGTTTTACCGACTCAAGGTTGGAAGGTAGGGAAACCACCTTTCTCATGTAACCAAAGTACACACGAGCCTCACAATTTACCGATCGCGCGCTGGAAGGTACGACACACCTCGCGGAAGTACATCTCTCACACTTTACCGGTCGCGCGTCGGAAGGTACGACACACCTCTCGGGCACAACTCAAACAGGCATCGCCAGCACAATCACAATCACACTCACAATCATAATCACATTCTCAACAGCTTACACAACCAACACGTACTTACCATCACTTACCGTCACCCCACTCAACGTGGTAACCCTGCCGGCTTAACCGGTATTCAATCCCCAACATCCCCAGTTCAACATATCAGATAAACGGGAAAATAGACACTCAATCACTAATATGCATCACCAAGTTCAACTCTACTCGTTTTCATGTTCGTTATTTATGGCACCGTACGAAGCATTGTTCGGTAGGTCGGGTCAGCTGCCCAAGCGGGGCGCTGCTGGGGATTAAAAGTTGATCCTTGTGGTCCCGAGTTGTTCGAGAGGCGACTGAAGGGTCGCATGGATCGTGAACGATTAAGAACCGCGTAGAGTCGACGCGGAAGCGCAACCGAGACAGCCCAGACGGCAGCTCTGGAGGAGCTGACCCGCACTGTTCGGGGACTAGTAGCAGCCTTTGCCCAGAGAGAGGCCTACCACTGGTGGCAGCGCGAACAGGCGCGAGTGGAAGATGACCTTGCGTTGTTCAGACAGCGTTTTCTTGAGCAGTATTGTCCACTCTCGGTACTAGACGATAGGCGTCAGCAGCTTCTGGAGCTGCGATAGGAGGGACTGTCAGTGTCCGAGTACGAGGCGAGGTTCACCTCTTTGGCTCGTTTTGCTCAGGATATGGTTCAGTCTGAGGCTCTCCGCTGCCGACGGTTCGAGGGAGGGCTTCGCCCTGCGATCGCGGACAGGGTCACTGTTTTGAGGACCCAGATTTACCCTGATCTGGTAGAGCAGACACTAGCCGTGGAGTGACGCCTCAGCGAGGTCGCAGAGCCAAGGAGAGTCGTCTGAGACCGAGCGGTTTTCTGAGACCGTCAGAGATGAGGGACTCGAGGCGACATAGGACTGTTGGATCGTTCCGACCTCAACAACAATTTGGTATACCTTTCAGTCTCTATCTGGATCGCCTAGCTGCTAACGTCCGTGCCAACTCCGGTCTTCTCCGTGCTCGGGGTAAAAGCCTGGTTTTAACACAAAAAGGGACGATCATCAGTCCCGGTCCAGTCCGTAGTAGTCCTCTAATTTTATTACCAGGTAAGTCCTTTAATTCTCCCGATAAGTCCTTGAATTTATCTGGTTTAAGTCCGATTGATTAATTATTTATTTATTAAACTATCATGACCCGGATCCGACCCGAGTCCGAAACCCGGACCCGAATCCGACCCGAGTCCGAAACCCGGACCCGAATCCGACCCGGTCCAACCTCAGACCCGGACCTGACCAGAGCCCGACCCAGACCCGGATCCATATCTGAGCCCGACCCAGTCCAGGATCCAGACCCAAGCCCAGATCCAAGTCCAACCCCAGGCCCAAGTCAGGACCAGGTCCAGGCCCAAGCATGTCTCGCTCTGGCCCAGGCCCAAGGTCGTTCAGTCCCGGAGGAAACGGTAAGTGTCGTATCTTCAGTTATGTGGTACCTTAGATGGAACGACTTATCTTTTTGCTCGATTGGCAGTATGTGAGCGAGCGTCAACGGTAAGCGCAATTTCCCTAGTTGGGTAACCTTCGATGATTGATCATGACTGTACGTCACCGGTTGTGGAGTGTTGTCATAATGAGGAGAAGTGTATGTGTGTTGGATCCGCTTTAAGTACTATGTGAGAATTGGTCCGGCATGATACCTATACCGACAGACGATTCCAGTATAGGATATCTCGACCAAGCCGCGTGTGTCGGTGCGACGTCCCTACCGACTGTGAATTTGCACTCTCCTTTACACAATCCCACCAAATCAACCAGCTACTGAAGCATCTTAAGGTCTTGTAGGCTTACTCCAAGAAATCAAGAAAGAGCATTAAATACTCTTAAAGCAACAATTTGCTTTGCTACCGTGAATTGATATGGGTAATAAATGACCCTGCAAGATCGATCAAGCAAAAGGAAATAAGAGCACACCTTATGATGATTTCATGCCCACGCACAAACCTTTTCCATGTACTATTTGTTCTCTGTCAACACCGGCCATTTTCCTTCACAGAGAAACGAACACAAGGCTTCAAATCATCACTTTTCACTGTAGCTCATCAAAACAAGCACCAAAACATCTTTGTTGTTTTTTACAGTTCAGTCGCCACCCAACCTTGATCTGTCTCAAAACAACGGAGCCGGCATTTGCACCCCAACAAAAAAGGAACAAATCCCCTTTTCTTCCCTACAGATCTTGGAGCCGCCTACAAAGCCAAGAACAACACTAAGGTCCTTTTTCCTCTCTGTAAAAGACGGAGCTCGAGCAAGATTGGAACCCTATTGTTCCTCATATACCAACATATGGAAATGGGCTTAAGTTGTTAAAAGGACTTGAATGATGGGCCCAAGACCATAGTCCATTTGGAGCCAAAAATAACACACATGGCGCGCTCTGAGAAGGCCCTATGTTGATCTTATCCTCAGCCTTCACAATGTAGCGCAACGCAGTTCTTACCATGCGTCCGCATTCTTGCAGCCTCTGATTTCGCTTACCTGCGCTTGAGCCGTCCAATGGTGTCAAGTCTTAGTTTGATTGATAACCTCACACGTGGACTTCATCTGAAGCCTGCGCAAGACGGCCGCACCGTTTTGCTAGGGCTCTGCCTGCACTAGATTGCGTCCGCCAACTACAACTCTAACCTTATCCCTCCAGCTCGTGAACAGTGTTGAGAGGGATCAACTTTTCTAATAGATAATGTTTTTTTTCAGAACATAATTTTTTATAGGAGAATTTTTATTTGTACATATCATTTTCAACAACTTTTATTTTTTTTCTCTTTACTTTTCCTTGCTTCATCTTTAACCCATGAGCAAGTTCTACCACTTAAGAGCATACTTTTGACAATCCAAAGAGGATTCAAGCATACATGAAGCCTTCCACAATCTTCACCTTCTTCATTTTCATGTGTTGAAAATTTAGAGAGTTGGAGATGGTGGGTTTGCAAGCTAGAGGAGTTTTTGATTGGGTTTTCAACCCAATACTGGTTTTTATCTCTATCATTCTCTAGTTTTGTTGTAAAACTAGGCTTTTTGAAATGTTTGTGCAGGATTTTGAATCCATGACCTTGGATTTGAATCTTTGGTGGTGTTGGTGGTGGTGTTAATTTCATGATTTGGGTTTGTTGATCTTAACTAGCATCCAATTGCTTGTATGAGTATTTATCTATATTTAAATTACTTGATGTTTATGCGCAATTCTCTTACTTTAAGTTCAAATTTCCATGTTTCTGAACCCGATTCCATGTTCTAGCTATTTCATCTCTTAGGTGTATATCAAGTTCTAGGTTAAGTTGGTAAAAATACCATCCTTAGCGATTTAGTGAACTTATCTATGACTCCCCACATTAACATGTCCTGATTTTCTATTAACGATATTGAAGTTTGTTGTGTTTCAAGCCGACCGAATGATTTAGGAGTTTCCATAATTGTTGTATGCGCTATGTAAATTGATGTTTTAAACGATTCATGATTTGATCTAGTGTTTAGTTGAGATTCACTTATGTTGGAATTTTCTTATGCTTGCATAATACCAGAGCATCATGATTTGATGTTCTATGTAGTTCTCCTTAATTACTAGTGACTATATTTATCGATGACATTCGGTAAGTAGATTTGTTGATTGATTTAGGGTTTACTTAAGCATGTGTATTACTAGAGTCTCGTGATTCGTTACTCTATGTAGTTCTCCTTAATTGTCGGTGATCATATTTATCGGTGGTGCTCGATTTTCGACATTGAACTAGGCAAAGCTTATAAGTACATTCGTCCAGCGATTTGGAGTTTACTTATGCTTGTGTATTACCAGAGCCTCGTTATTCGTTGCTCTATTTAGTTCTCCTTGATGATCTATGATATTCGGTCATTAGGACGTTGAGCTAGGCGTAGCTAAGTAGATTCGCCGCGTGGTGTAGCTATCTATACTTGTTGTAGTTGGTAGCGATAATGACATACATTCTTTGTTGTCATCTCTTGTTCGAGGATTGATCGATCTCTACTCAAGATCATAGAACTACACCCTATTATTATTGGTTTTTCTGATGATTGGTGGTGCGCATATAAGTCCGGGTAATGGTCTAATGACCTCTTCCCGTTACTAATATATGGTTGATTTTGTGATACTGTGTGCATAAGAACTTAAGTGTCCTAAGACTATAAGGAAAACTTTTACTTGAATTCACTATCGTTAACCATACATGTGTTAATTAGAATTCGTGCTTACTTGTACCCATGATCGATTCTTTGTGTGAATCAATAATTATGTACCTTAGGTGATAGCGTGTAAATACTTTCCGTTTGTCTACACTTAATTAAACTTTTAACTTTTTTCCATTTGTTTCCCTTTTCGGGGATGTGGAAGTGATAGCCCACGTCCCCTGGTTGGGGGAGAATATTAATGATACTTCTACTGCCTATAGGATCGATCGGTACTTAACCGTATAATATATTGGTTGATGATCGTGCACTGATGATGTAAAAGAGTGATGTGACCAATTGTCATCCTCACTCATTATTTGGCTTTCATGGGGGTACGGGTCTTGTTGTCACCGACAACAAGGGGGAATATCACTATTATGGGGAGAGAAATTATGGGTTGTGGTGGAAACGCAGGCGCATACTCGTACTGATGTACACCTCATCTCTGGATTGGAAACACTACTATGATTTATGGGAGTCTAAGGGGAACCAGATCGAGCACAGTGCCATCACACGTGGGATCTCTTTCAGACGCTGGCAAAGGAACGTATAGTGGCTGAATGGATACTTATGGGGGAATTCAACGAGATTCTCTATCCGCCAAAAAAAAGAGGTAGCCTCCCATATCCTATCTTCCTTATCCTAGACTTTCAACACACTCTCACCAGTATTGGGATCGAGGATATTCCCATGGATGAGTATCAGTTCACATGGAAGGGGGGTATAGATCTGGCTACACGCTTGGAAATTCTCCTTGATTGAGGATTGATCCCGTAAGGAGCCCATACACGATTCCCGCAAGCCCGACTCCAAAACATGGGCTACACGATGTCGGATCATATGTCGATCCTAATTGATACGGATGGGGATTCGATCATTCCATCTCCTCGTCAGTTTCGTTTTAGGAACATATGGTCCGAGGTCTTCCGATATGGGAGGCTAATTTAATAGGAATGAGGATCACCAATAGGGGCACATATCAAGAAGCACATCCTTCAGATGAGGACATCATTATATACATGGGGGCAATCGATATATGATGAGAATATAAATAATATTTTATTGTGCCAACAACAATTGGCTTCCCTCGATGGATGGCAAGACCGAGAGGGGATCCGGTACCGATTGGCCATTCATACATTGTTACCCCGTCAAGAGGCCTTGTGCCGTACACGAGCCAAACATCATTGGCTGATAAAGGGAGACATGAACGTAAAGTTTTTCCATATAATGGCTAATAAGAGACAACACATGAATGGTATGCGAACGTTGGAGACGAATAATGGAGGTGGAGGTGGACTAGGGAACTAAGATGAAAGAATTGCTCCTTAACTACTTTCGGGATATTTTTGTGGCCACGGATGTAGGGGAACGGGAATTGTCGATGCGGTTCCCATGTTGGTCTTAGATACTTAGTATAGTGAATTTACATCTCGTGTGGAAGATGACAGGTTTGGGTAACAGTCTTTCATATAGGGCCGAACAAGGCTCCGGGCCCAGATGGCCTCAACCCTGTCTTCAATCAGCATTATTGGTTGTTTCTTCAAGGGGAGGTGATCAGTTTTGTCAAAGAGGATGTTGAGATGGGGAAGGTTGATGGGGAGACCTACGCAGCAAAACAAGTGTTGATTCCAAAGAAGGAGAATCCCCGAAAGTTTTCGGACTTGAGACGGATTGTGTTGTGCAATGTGTCTATCACATTCTCTCCAAGGTCTTGGTTAACAGGCTTAATCTCCTCCTCCATCCCTTAATTAATGTCACCTAGGGAGCAATTATTATGGGCTGCTTTATTCAAGACAATATTTACATTTCTTACAAGGTGATTCATTCCCTCCATTCCCTCCGTTGATGTGCACGGGGCACTCGTGGCTTCATGGAACTGAAGTTGGATATGAGTAAGGCCTGTGATCGGTCGAATGGTCTTTCCTCTTATCTATGACGGGGGAGTTTGGGTTCAACCTCATTGGAGGGCGCTTGTTCTGACATGTCTCTAGTCAGTCTAGTACTCAATATGCTTGGGGGGGGGGGGGGGGGGGCAAGAGAACAACATCAATTATAATAGGAGGGGTATATGTGGACCCGTTATCTCCGTACTTTTTTTTATATGTTTTTGATGGAAAGCCTTTCCAGAATGCTAAGCCGGGCAGAAGTAGAAGAAGACACGATTCACAGTTTCTCACTAGCAAGAGGAGCACTATTGATCACTCACATTTTCTTTGCCAATGATTGCTACATCTTATGTCGGGTAGATCGTGCCAAAGCTGGGCAATTACAAGGTATCCTAGAGTTTTTTGGTACTCTATCCGGTAAGGTAATCAATAAAGTCAAGTCGTGTATTTTTTAGCATTAACATCTTCCCTACTGACAGGCTTGAATGCTATATGCTACTTTGGATATCCTAGAGATCTCCGAGAGCTTTATGTACGTTAAGGTTCCCAATCTGATTGGTTGACATCAGGGGCAAAGTCTTTAGTTTATTTGTGATACAATCCTGAATTGTATCTTGACATAGGACGGTCATATGCTATCAACGGAAGGGAAGGAGGTGATGATCCGCTCGGTTCTCCAATCTATCCAGTTTATGGGATGAGCGAATTCCTTGTCCCCAAGGGGTCTATTTCAAAAATTCACATCGTATTAGCTCGATATTGATGGATGGGGCCCCACAGACGACTAAGCCCATCATATGACATAATTGGGACAAACTTTGCATGTGGAGGAAAGAAGGGGGATTAGACTTTCGGGACATGTATGATATGAATCTGGTGTTGTTGGTTAACTGGTCCTCATAACACCAAATAACTTGTGACTCGGGTCCTCAAAGCTCGATGTTTTCCAAAGGGGGACTTCCTCTCGAGGGAAGGGGGTAATAACCCCAACTACATATGGTTTAGTGTCCAAACGACTTAAAGGCTCCCCCACAAAGGCCTTAGGCGTACCATCGGGGATGGAGGTGCTATCTTAGTTATGGGGGCATGATGATAGGAATCGACCCCAACATTTTTTCTGAATCGGCCCAATTAGATGGGATGTTGGTCCAAGAGTTGGCCTAAGTAGGCAATACTGAATAGGACACAACCAAGGATGGCACTGAAGTGCTCAAAATCTCCCTTCAACTCTAGGGCTCCAGATCATTAGTATTAGGCCCATATGACACGAAGTATATATTGATGTAAGGAGGGGTAAATGGAGCTGGCACATATGAATGGATGGTGGGTGCAAGCTACGTGATCCACCGTTTGGACGACGACTTGGGTCCTAGATTTCCAATCACGAATTAAAGTCTACACATGCCGGGTCCTTTCATGTAACTTATAAGTGGCAATCAATCCAAGGTCATAGTTTGGTCAAATTCCATAACTTTTCCCCATCTATGGATAAGCCCCAGAATCCGTCTCCCATTTATTACTACATTTCCCGTTTGTAAAGGCCTATTGGGACCACGCTCGTAATGACATTTCTATTCTTCTAGACTATTCATTTTTGGATTAGTGGTCGCTAGTCATGGAGTTTCCAGATAAACTACATAAAACCCGTATAACTTTAGGGGTATGGGAGATTTAGAAGGGGCGGAACAGACTTGTGTGGAATTAGAACAACTTTGCTTCAAGCCATAGAGGTGACGATAACATTCCATATCGGCCACGACTACCAAGGGAGACCCGGTGGTCGCCCCCTCCCCGAGGTGTATGACGGTTAACGTGGACATGGCACTTTTTAGGGACACCGCCCAAATGGCATGGGGTATGATGTGTCGGGATGACCGCCGACACGTGTTTGATGGGTAGAACGGGGTCCTCCAAGGTTTGCATCCACCAGATCTTGCAGAAGCCCATGAGATCCGGGAGGCGTTAAGGTGGGCCCATGCCACAAGAATTACGTGAGTCATTATCCAGATTGATACTAGTTTCTAGTTGGCCTCGTTAATAAGGACAGTCAATCCACTACCCTGTGGGTTGTATTCTGTAGGAGTGTTGGGCTATTAGAAATTCCCTCGATGATGTTAAATTCAAGTATGTTGCTAGGTCATCAAACCGAGCATCCCATTATCTTGCTATGGAAACTCGATTTATATCCATCCAACTGTGGTCAGGATTTTTTTATGCCTGATGTCCTATCTTGTATTTTGTGGTCTTTCCAATCAAGTTAATCATTTTTAGTCACATCAAATCAACTCTTCAATAAAAATAATAAGTTCACGCTTTACATTATATGAGTTTCATTATTTGTAACTCTTATATACATGTTTTGCAATTTGAAACCATTTTGTATGCATTTTTATAGGGTACTTTCGACTTTTTGTAAAAAAAATAAACATGTTAATGGATTTGTAGACGAAAATAATTCACCGTAAATTTTTACAAAAAAATATTTGACCGTAAATATTTTTTTTTTGCCAAACACTATATTCTTTGTATTTTTTTTTTGTAACTATCCCTCATTCATATAATTTGGAAGTAAGGCGGAACAAAATAATAATAAAAAATCTCCACAAAAATTCTTTATGTGCAATTACTTATTTAAGTGGTGTGAATTATTAGTCAAAACATTAATGGTTTCGATTTCCCAATACTCTTTTAGAGCGTGTATATTATTGTAATTAAAAACAATAAGATGAGTTGATGTAGATTGATGGAAGTTGCTTCTATGAGGAGCAAGTAGCTCATTTATATTCTATGTATCAAAATGGTATATTTATTATTATTAGTAGAGATTGGCAAAAAGGAAGAAATAATAACCGAAGTCCTTGACTTGAAGAAGAGTGACTACCTATAGCAAAGCCTTAAAGAAGGGGGAGGCGGTTAGGTTAGTTTGGTTCCACAATTCTTAATGATCTCTCTCTTTCCACTTTTGTCAACTAATAAATTGAACCTAACCATACATACATTCTTCCTCCAACAAGCAAGTTTAAAACACATTCCAGCAGATCAACTATTCAAGAATATAATGATCTTATAAAATTATCTTCGAAGTAACAAATCCAACCAAATCAATTGTAAATCTGAATTCTTAATTTACTAAAATTGATGATTAGAATAAGTGCATAATTATATTATTAACACATACTCTCATTTGCAATCAAGTAAGAGCATGTACAACAGAAAGGACCTTGGTCAGGGAGTGGGAGTGCAGACCTTGTGCTGACTGGACAAAAGTCAGGGAGTGGGAGTGCAGAAAAGTGGGTGTTTTACAACAGAAAGGACCTTGAGGTCCTGGGAGTGCAAAACAGTGCTGACTGGATTATTATTTGATATTTTCCTGTTTTATTTAATTCGTTATCAGAAACCGTTTAAAATATTTATAATTTAAACAAATTTGAAAATAAATAATTAATGACAATAAATAATTCATAAATAAATTTAACACGAATAAAAATTAACTTATTAATAATGGCAAAGAAATCAATAAAATATGGTCAACTATGTAATATTCATAGTAGTTGATATAACGATTTTTTTTAATCGGACCGGATATAAATACACACAAAAATGATAATATGGTCAAATACATATTACATAAATATGTTATTTTATTTGAAATATCATTCAACACTAAATTATATAATATATAATCTATTAAAAAGAATATTTGATTTTAAATTTTAATATGCATTTCACTCCAAAATTAAAAATATATCATATACATTATAATTAAACATAGTAACAAAAACTCATCTAGCTCAGTGGTAGAACCACATGGCTTTTCACCTTGAGGTTGGGGGTTCAAATCCCACAACTGACAAAAAATTTTGTTTAAAAAAAAAAAAAAAAGTCGCGCGCATGGCCAGGTGTCGGCCCGAGATTGGGCCAGCGTGGACCAAGGAGCGAGGAGCGCGTCTGCGAGCCCGGCCCGCGATTGAGGAGCGAGGAGCGAGGCCCGAGGAACGAGCCCACTGTTTCAGGGCCGCGGACCGCGCGAAAACCAGCCCACAACGGAACGGGCTGCGGTCCGCGGACCGAACGCACGTGGGCCGGGGAGCGAGGACCGGCCCGTTGTTCATGCTCTAATAGAAGAAGAAGATGATGGTTTTATTGATGGCCATAATTCAAATATAGAGAGAGGTGTGTTGGTGTGGTGTGGATCTCTTTAGGGTTTATGGGAACTTGGAGATATATGGAAATGAGCAACACAACCACCTTATCTTTGACCCTATTTGTCTATTCCTTTCGGCTTCCTTGTCCCTTCCCGCCCCTCATTCTTCAACCTTCCCCCAAAACTCCTTCTCTAAACTTGTTAAATTCACCTTATTTATCTGTTTTCCTCGGTCACATTGTACTACAACATCGTTAATGATAACATAAATACTCTTGTTCTACAAGAAAAACATGTTATGTTAATGTCTTAAATGATTCATATCTCAAGTTAAAACATAACTAAAAATATTGAACTATCTATACAAATTACAAAAAAATAAACATATATTTCACATAAGGTTTTTGATAATATAATGATGAGGTATGAGTGATGTGACGATGTTGCTATCACACGATGAAAGGACGGGAGTGGCAATGAGAGTGATTTGAGAGATCAAAGTTGAAAGATGAGTCGCAATCTCCTTTGGCCGCATCCCACAAAATTATTAGTCTCCTACGCTACACTTAGTGAATGAGATTTATTTTTTGGTCTTTCCCTCAATAATTTGAATCCGAAGACAAAGAATGAAGTGGACAAAACAGCCAGCTAAACACATTTCAAAAGAGCCCGTAAAGACAAAATATAAAGCGTGACATATTAGTCTGTTCCCATGCATATAGTCCTTGACAATTATTAATAATGTCCCCTCTTCTTTACCGTCCAAGTCGGATCCACGACCATGTTAATGGAGCAGTTTCTCCATGAGAGTAATCAAAATTTAAAATTCTGATTTGGTTTCCGATTATCAACACAATCACAGCAAACCTTTGACCAAGTTACTTGAGTTTATTCAAAATCATTGAATCGATGAAACACTAGCAGTCTCTGTTGGAGACATGTCCCGACATCATGCTCGGCCTCCGAGGCCTCGGGATCAGATAAGTGGAACCGCCTCGGAGTCCCCGTCCATGTCGGAACACGATGCCAAGTCCAAAGACATGACTATTTGCTAACCCCCTCATACAAATTACAACACTCTGCACGCGCGTCTACCGTGTAAGCACCGGACCGATGCAGTTGCTGTGTCACCCTAGATATTCGTTTTGCTTAGACGAGCTAATAGCTAGGTGATGCACGGTGTTATGTCCATCAAATAGATTTTTTTTTTTACGAAAATCGGGAGGCGTCAATTTTATATATTCATCAACGTGACATACATACAATCTGTTGCAAGCGCACAAGCAAACGGTAAAATTACAGACTCCACACAAGCCTATAACATAAAATTACCGAAACTCCCTACTAGAACGCACTAGAACGTGCAATCACGTGCACGTCAATTGTGCAACCTCGTGCACACCAAACCGTGCCACAAAACGGGCACACCAGACCGTGCAACAAGTGCACACCAAAACGTGCAACTAGTGTACACAACCCGTACAACTAGTGCACACCCAAACTGTTATTGAAAAAACAGTAAAAACAGTAAAAAAAAAAACACCCAATAACGCCATCGACCGGAGGATCGCTAACGTCGATAGGGAGGAGCCGTTGTTCTGCCTAGGTCGTCGTCGCCGGGAAAAGAAGGCGGGTGGCCGGCGGATCTGTTGGCCGAGACAACAAATCTGGAGAAACAGGCCACCGGGGGGTTGGGGGGGGAATAGCCGGAGGGAGGCGGGAGGGCCATGACGGCCTGCCGGTGGCGACCCTTGCCGTAGCAGGTCGGGGGAAGAGGGCGGGCGGGCTTCGAGTGGAGGACGCTGGCCGGAAGGGACGTGGGGGAAGGAAGCGAGGGAGAGGGAGAAATGGGCGGAGGAGAGCGGATGCTGGGGGAGGGGTTTGCCGGCTGGGTGAGGGGAGCGGCTGAGGGAGGTGCGAAGGGGGTTTCACCCGTCAGATCTGGCCGGAGGAGAGCCCGAGGCGACCAGATCAGAGGGCGGAGGCGGCGGCCGGATGAGGAGGAGTGAGGCGGCTACAGTGACCTCGGGAGAACCAGGCGGACAGGACAGGAAGTGGCGAGCCCCACCGGCAGCCCCTATGGCCGGAGCCACTGTGACCGCCGGTGGTGGTGGCGAAGTCTGAAAAAAGGGGGCGGGGCTTTGATGCAGAGAAGAAAGAGAGAGAGAATAGGGTTTTTCACCTCCACCACATAGATCTTGTGACACAACAAAGATTAAATGTTAGTATCTTCTTAAAGCATATTCAACTATCGTTGTTTAATCGTAGTTTTAGTGTCGTTGTAACGTTTGCAACGGTTTTTTGACGCAGGAGTAGTTGTAGTACCGCTCGTTGTATCATGTCGCCGCTGAATACTGCAACGATGGGACGCGACGTCGCAGGCTCAACGACTAGTCATCAGCTCAATAACTGTTAGAGATAGAATATATCTAGAGTTTGAAACAAATCGAACTCTGTAGATAATATTGTATAAGCTTTGAAATACATACCCTATCTGTAACCGATTACATATACTTAACGTTAATAAACGCACGGTTGAAATCCCAACTCTATCATGGTATCAGAGCTAATCTGATTTTTTTTCGCTTCCGCATCTGCGATTTTCTCCTTGCACCTGCAATCCTCTGTTGTGCGTTCTGCATCCCCACATCTGCGTCCCTTTGCTGTAGCGACTCCATACACGTTCTGCAACACCAATCGCACCGGCTGTACCTTGCGATTCCGCGATCACAGCTGCGTCTCCCTTAGCTGGCTCTGCTGCGATTCCAACCAGCACCAAACGTGACCAACTGCTCCTTCTCCAACGCCATCTGCTCATATGTTGTTCGCGTCTCGTTCTTCAATTCACGACGATTGCGATTTAATCCTCTACTGATCGCGATCCCTTGCTGCGACTGAAGCCCGTGCAGCCCATATCTCCAGGCCCGTGATTCTTCTGTCACGCCAGATCAAATTGCAATTTTTTTGGAACTCTCCAATCGCGATTTGAATCACAGTCGCATCCTTCTACAGACTTCATGTTTCCTCTGCACGCAGCTACTCCATGGTTTTTTATACCAATTCTGCTCCTTCCACTCGTGGTCGGCAATCTGGTCGTGGTCAGCATAACACATCACGAACTGATCGTGGCCGGCATCAACGTCCAGCTTCTCCATCTGGGCCTGTTTCACTTTCCTCGTGGCCCACGCAGTGGAGTGGCTAGCAGCTGTGGCCCGGACACCCTATTGCGACCTGGGCAGGTCCATATGGACCTTGGGCTGGCCCAATGCCAGCACTTCCTCCCTGCACAGCACCTGGACAGGCTTCACCAAACCAGCAGCACAATGGCCCCCGATCATCTGGCTCTCATCACACCCACATAGCGGTTCCTACGGGCATTAATTCCGCCATGGTCCATACATCGATGCAGCAGCCTCCCGACTCCACATGGTACATGGACGATGGTGCCTCCTCTCACATGACAGCGAACTCATGTATCCTCAATTGTTTTGTTAATTCGAACTTAAATCGTTCTATTATAATTGGCGATGGCAGTGCTATTCCCATTTTCAATATATTCACATCATTTAATATTTTTGTCTCTACTCAATTCAATTGCAAAATCAAAAGTTTTCAGTGTGACAATGGCAAGGAGTTTGACAACACTCCATTTCACAACTTCAGTGCATCCTCTGGCATGGTGTTCCGCTTCTCGTGTCCACACACCTCGTCTCAAAATGGTCGTGCCGAGCGCAAGATACGGAGTTTGAACAACATGGTTCGTACATTACTAATCCATGCTTCAAATCCGCCTTCGTTTTGACATCATGCTTTATCTATGTCTACCTATCTGTCAAATATTCTTCCCTCCAAAACACTTAATTTTTCCTCTCCCACGTTGTACTTATATAAACGTGTTCCTGACTATTCTCATCTTCGTGTTTTTGGGTGTTTATGTTACCCTCTCTTTCCATCTACTTCTATTAATAAGTTGATAGCTCGGTCTACGCCTTGTGTGTTTTTCGGATTTCCTCCGAACCATAGGGGGTACAAATGTTATGATTTAAAAACGAACTGTTGAGTCTCGATGTCGTGGACATGTTAAACACAAAATGCAGCGGAAGATTAACCACGAATCAATCGAGATGAGTTTACCAAATATGAAAAACAAGTCTGAAAATTCAGCAAAGGTATGTGAACATCACCTTTGCAAGTGCCTCATCTTGCAGCTGGTGTATATCGAAAACGAACCGTTGAAACTTAAATCCCTTTGGTAAGATTGAAGACACATATGTGGAGAACGTTCACTCCAAAAATCAGTTTCATCGGACATCGGATAAACCTCCGATCGAGCTCTTCAAAGTGACTGGTCGGACAAAACTGTGCTGAAAATCAGCACCCTCTACTTGTCCGAAATTGGTTCAATAACACCCAACTTTGAATGACTTGAGCCCCTTGGACGCCTACGTATCCTTAGCGGAATCAAAGCCAACGTAGTTCTTGAGTTTGATGACTCAAGAACATCAAAAACCAACCTTGAAGCTTGGAGGGGGGTGTGGCCAAGGTAGAGGAAGAAGAAGAAGAAGACTCTCTCTCTAATTCTCTACACTTGCATGTTGTCTTCTCCAACCTCCCTTGCATGCTTAGTTAAGTGGAATCACTTAACTCTCAACTTAAGACAAATGTCCATGCCAAGATGCTAGGTGGAGCTAATAAACTACCTAGTTTATTAGTTTAGTGGAAATTGGGTCTCACCCAATTTTGGTCAACAAGACTAATTGTCATCTAATGACTTAAGTATTTGTTGGGCCTATCCTATATGGGCCGGCCATGGGCCTCTCCAAGAGAGCCCATGTCGAGCCCAATATGCTAGCCGGTTCACTATGGCGATCCCCGCCACAATTCCCTCCAACTTAGGTTCGTCATGTTCTTATCGAGTATCAAACTGTCGGTGTGACCCTTAGGTCTATGCATGTCGGTAAGATCAACGTAAAATCCCATTTTACTTGATCTTACCAAAGTGGCGACTGACGAGACTCAGTATTGCCCGACCCTGCATAACGAATCGTGCCCTGTCGATTCTGACATTTCAGCCGTTCTTGTCATTATCCCTTTATCACCGATATCCGGATTGAGATAAGGCATAGACTCGTCATCCTTATTATCCTCAATCCATGTTCCTTGATATGTGAGATGACTGACCTTATGATACCAAGTATCATGTGCATGGCCATGCTTTCCTATCAGTCACTCTCGATCAAGCGGCCGTGAACCAGATATATTTCCCATACCGTAGTATGAGGGATAAATCCTTTAGCCGTCTATCATGTCACTCATGCAGTCATTCCCCAAGCCAATCCTGGCTGTTATGGAAGCCCAGTCACGGTGCAACGTTGGCCTTTCAGGTCAAACTTGGTTGTTTACTGCATATCAATCACATAGACTCCTCGGTCTAAGGATACCTGACAAGCTACGACTATGAACATGTTCATGACTTAATCTATGGAACATATTCAGGTCGGGTCGTCCAACATCATGTCCCACATGATGTTTATGATCAGACTCCGGAACCCTTTCCTATGGCTAATAGAACGTAAGCCATCAAGAGTCATATTTCATACTAGTCGCTTCCAGCGAAGACTATTGACTAGGGACCTCATCGAGTGTGATCCATTCTGATCTATGGTTCTATTCGCATGGTGGGCACAGATCGGAAACACACACGACATATTACTCCAACACTTAAGTAATATAAAAGCCGCTTTATTTATATTTCCAACGATGATAATTACAATTGGACATTTACGATCGGACTACAGGCACCGAGGCTAACACGAACAAGTTCATTATTTCGAGGCATGTTATCTTTGATGAAACCATCTTCCCTTTTTCATCCACATTTTCATCATCCCCACCCTTATATGATTTCTTAACTGATTACATCCCTCCCATTTTAAAGAATCATATTTTTTTTCCCAGCCCCTCTTTCCCCACGGCCTGGGACTGTCCCACCTGCTCTCCCTTCCCGGCCCGTTTTCTCTGGCCCAGCGAGTCCTGCAGCCTAGAGCCCAGCCAGACCCACAACCTAGAGCCCGACCGGGAGCACGCCTACCCGGCCCCAACTTCACTCTCCACCTGACCCGGTTCGCCTCCACACTACACCTGGCCTAGATACGCCTAGCCCACCAGCAGCCACGAGCCCAGATCTGTCTAGCCCGTGCGACACCTCAGAGCAGGCTCAGCAGATCACTCGCCAGCACCATATGGTCACCCGTGGACGCCTAGGCATAGTTAAACCAAAAATCCCTTTTAATCTTAATGCCACTACCACCATTTCCCCCATACCTCGTAACCCTTAGGATGCTCTCCTTGATCAGAATTTGAAATCGGCTATGATAGATGAATTTAATGCTCTTATTAACAATAAGACGTGGGTCCTGGTTCCTTGTCCTGTAGGAGTCAATATTATTCGGTCCATGTGGATTTTTCGCCACAAGACTAGATCTGACGGTTCATTTGAGAGATATAAGGCTCGTCTTGTTGGTGATGGCAGGTCTCAGCAGGTTGGAGTTGACTGCGAGGAGACATTCAGTCCTGTGGTCAAACCATCGACCATTCGCACCGTCCTCAGTATCGCGGCATCCCGCTCCTAGTCTATTCATCAGCTTGATGTCAAGAATGCCTTCTTACTGTTGGGTCTCGAGGTAGGGTTGGAGATGAACCAACTCGCAGCGGAAAATCAATGAAAACCAAGAGACGATTAAAACCATGAAACAACTAACAAAGAATGGATTCACAAGAGAAAAATTCAGCACTAGTTCTTACCAAAATAAGAACACCGGTTAACGAATGATTGGCTTGAGTCTCCAAGACGCCTACGTATCCACATGGGAATCAAAGCCACGTAGTTCTTCTCTTTGAGGACTCAAGAACACAAACATGGAGGTGGAAACTAGCCAAACCCGAAATGGCCATGGAAGAGGGAGAGAAAATGTGTTTCCTATTCTTGTCTTGTGTTTCTTATGTTGAAAAAAGATGACTTAAACATAACAAAACCCATACTTGTCCAACTAAAGGCATGGGACAAGTATGGTGTCAAGTAAGGTGTAAATAGGACAAAGTATGGCAAGACAAGATTGGGTTAGGTGGTGAATCACCAACACCTTAATCCTTGTCTTGCTTACTTAGTACTAATTAATCAAGACTTGATTAATTAGTTCCATGGGCCTTTCATGGGCCTCTTGGAACATGGCCCGTGGCCATTTCCAACGAGGTCCCGTGATTCGCTCATCGCCTCCATGCCTTCCATACCGGAAATGTCCAACATTATCCGACGCGATCAATCCCAAGACTCCAAGCCTTGTCTCGATCCGTAAAGTCCTATTCACTTACGGGTGCATGACCCAAAACCCAGTTTTGGTCATGTCCCGAGACAACTCCCTTTTGCCCATTCTCCATAAATGTGTCAATGAGTTTCATCCTCCGGTGTGACCCTTAGGTTTATGCATGTCAATAGATCAACGTAAAATCCCATTTTACTTGATCCTATTTAAGTGGCAACTAACGAGACTTTAGTATTTCTTGACACTACATAACGAATCGACCCTGTCGATTCTAACCTTTCCGTCGTCCCTGTCATTATCCTTTTATCTCCGATATCCTGATTGAGATAAGGCATAGAGCCGTCATCCTTATTATTCTCAATCACCGTTCCTTGATATGTGAGATGACTGAAGATATGATACCCAGTATCATGTGCATGGCCATGCTATTCTTCCAGTCACTCTCGATCAAGCGGCCGAGAACCGATATCTTTCCCATACCTTAGTATGAGGGATAAATCCCTTAGCCGTCTTTCGTGTCACTCATGTAGCCCGTCCCCAAGCCAATCCTGGCCGTTATGGAAGCCCTATTACGGACAACGTTAGGCTCATGTCAAACTCAGTTGTTGACTACATAGCGATCACAAAGACTCCTTGGTCTAAGGATACATGACAAGCTACAACACTGAATATGTTCATGACTTAATCTATGGCACATATTCAGGGCGGGTCGTCCAATATCATGTCCCACATGATATCTATGATCAGACTCCGGAATCCCATTCCAATGACTAACAGAACGTAAGCCATAAAGAGCCATCTTTCATACTAGTCGCTTCTAGTGAAGCTTTGTTGACTAGGGACCCATCGAGTGTGATCTATCTCGATCTATGGTTCTATTCGCATGGTGGGCATAGATCAGAGCACACATCGATATATTACTCCAACACATAAGTAATATAAAGCCGCTTTAATTTTATTGCTAACGATGATATATACATTTGGACATTTAGGATTGAACTACGGGCACTAAGACTAACACTTACATGGCAACCTCAGTGAGACGGTTTACATGCATCAGCCGCTTGGATTTCGCAGTCCTGAATATCCTGATCATGTCTGCCTATTGCATCGCTCTCTTTATTGGCTTAAGCAGGCTCCTCGGGCGTGGTACCAACGCTTTATTGATTTTGTCACCTCACTTGGTTTTTCTCATAGCAGGTCTGATCACTCGCTGTTTATATACCGCAAAGTTGAAAGACACGGCTTACATTCTCCTTTATGTGGACGATATCATTCTTTCTTCCTCGAGCAATGATCTTCGGCGCTTCATTATGGCCCGTCTTGGTTCGGAGTTTTCTATGAAGGACTTGGGACCTCTTTCCTATTTCTTGGGGATTGCGGTCACTCGACATTCTGGTGGCATGTTCCTATCCCAGCAGACATATGCTGATGACATTATTGCTAGTGCCGGTATGTCCTCATGTTCCTCCTCTGCTACACCGGTCGATACTCAGGGAAAGCTCAGTGCTTCCGACAGTTCTCCGTTTCAGAACCCCACTCTCTACCGTAGTCTTGCAGGGGCGCTTCAGTATCTCACGTTTACTCGACCAGACATATCGTATGCAGTCCAGCAGATCTGTCTCCACATGCATGATCCCCGTGTTAGTCATATGGGTGCTTTGAAGCTCATTATTCGTTATCTTCAGGGGACGAAGCATCTCGGTCTTCAGTTTTATTCCTCACCGTCATCCAGTCTTGTTGCCTACACTGATGCTGATTGGGCAGGTTGCCCGGATACACGACGCTCCACTTCTGGTTATTGTGTGTTCTTAGGGGACAACCTGATATCTTGGTCTTCCAAACGCCAACCGACCTTGTCTCGTTCGAGCACCGAGGCTGAGTATCCTGGAGTTGCGAATGTGGTGTCTGAGGCATGTTGGATTCGTAATCTCCTTCTTGAGCTTCATTGTTCAGTGTCTCGAGCCACCTTGGTATACTGCGATAACATCAGCACCATTTACCTCACCGGCAATCCGGTTCAGCATCAGCGCACCAATCACATTGAGCTAGACATTCACTTCGTTCGAGAGAAGGTGGCCAAGGGTCAAGTCCGGGTACTACTTGTTCCGTCCAGATCCCAGATCGCGGACATATTCACCAAGGGCTTACCCCGAGTTCTCTTCCTTGACTTTCGGACTAGACTGAACGTCTGTGAACCTCTCGCTCAGACTGTAGGGCGTGTTAGAGATAGAATATATCTAGAGTTTGAAACAAATCAAACTCTATAGATAATATTGTATAAGCTTTGAAATACATACCCTATCTGTAACCGATTACATATACTTGTGTTTAACGTTAATAAACGCACAGTTGAAATCCCAACTCTATCAATAACGACGCGACGCGCGACAGTGATTGAATTTAAAAAAAAAACTAATTTTTTCTATAAATACATTATGACCCCTACGTAAAATTCACACCTCTTCTCTTCTACACGCCTTCTCTTATACTCCCTATTTTTCCAATGGCCGACCCAAACTACTTAAATACATTCTCGAAAATATGGAGATTAACGTTATCGAGCACGATTCGTCGGCCACTGAAGAAGAGCTAAACGGTCACATTCAATTCTACGTCCTCCTCCAGCCCACCCGATCCGAGTCGTCGCAATTCAACTCGCTCCAAAATTCCCAATGGCCTTCGTCACAATTCCCCAACAAGCAACCTTCCCAATATGCCCCGTCCAAGCCATCGAGGAGGTGGGCGAACAAATCAACATTTACTGCACCTCCGAGACTGAGATAGACCGTTTAGGAGGAGCATCAGTTGGCAAAGGTGTGGGTCAATCATTTGACGAATAACATCGGAGGGAAGTCCTAAAGGACCGAGAAGTACTGGACTAAAGTCAAGGACGTGATATTTTCGTTGAGGAAATCAGGCGACCCAGAACGGGGGTGAAAGATTTGCAAAGACTACTAGCATCAAATCAACAAAAAAAGTCAGTAAATTTCAAGAGAAGTATACATAGATTTCAACACGTACCAAAGTGGGAGGAACGATGCTCTTATCATGGCAGGAACTTAAAAGGCTTATAGGGAGGAGTAGGGACACGAGTTCGCTTGGAAGTTGGAAGCATGTTTGGGACACCGTGAAGGGGAAACCCAAGTAGGATGTGATGATGTTCCCGCAATGTCAGGTAGACATTGAGGAGCCGGAACCCTACACAGAAAGTGAAGCAAGAAAGCGTACAAGGTTGGACGACAATTGCAACTACACATCAGGCCACGGAACCGAACACGAGTTGACCTCACTTATATGGGAGGAGCGTCTGATCGGGTAGGAAAAAACAAAGGCTAAAGCTAGAGGCAAAGGAAAAGGGAAACAAGTGGAGGCAGACAAGGAAGATGGATCTGATGCAGCTAAGGTTTCTTGAAATGTTAGCAGTATTGAATAGCCAAGTCAAAGCCAATATGACCCCGTAGGGACAGATAGCTCGTGTCGTGGTTATGGAGAACCTCGGCAAATAATTGAGACAAATTTGATTTAGCATAGGATTAATAAAAATAGACGTTCTTGTCGTCATTTGTTTTTTTTCACCTTGTACGCATGTTCAACGCCTTTTCATTAATAAACGAACGAATTATCGCAAGTTTTTTATATGTGTCTCGGTTTTCGTGCAAGCACACTCTTCGGGGAATAGTTGTTGTTGCATCGCCCCTACCACGACGCAGCCGATTCCTCTCATTCCTATAAATACCATATTCTTCTTCATTCATCCTCACACCTCTCTCAAATTCTCTCCTCCTCCAACGATTAATTTTCTTTGTTTTCCTCCAAAGAATGAGTTCTCCAGCGGGTTCTTCATCGGGTGGTTCATTATGGTCGCTAGAGGAGGAATTTAATTTGATGCTAACGTGGATTGACATTAACGAGGTCGGGGGAGAAGTATTGGAAACAACTCTACCTCAGTTTCGTTGACACGGGAGACAAAAGTTGGCCTATACTGACGCAGAAACAAGTGAAGTATCATTTTGGAAAGACTAGCCAAAAGTGCAAGCACTTCGATAAGATCTACCGGGGACGTCTCAGCGACCCTAAAAAAGGAGAAACCGATGAGAAAATATATGCTGTGACAGTGTCCGATTACGAGAAGTGTAACGCCCCAAATCCGGTTCTTGCCTGAACTCGAGGCATGACTAGTAATAAATGATTTAAAAGGCAATAACTCAACAATAAGTTCCTGAAAAACTCCAATATGAAAATCAAATCCACAAAATTCGGTTTAAAACATAAATAACCCTCCAGGGGTGTAATAATAATCCTCCACAAGGTTTGTTCCAAACAGAAATAAAATAAAAGCGAAGTCTCTACAGACACACACACCAAGAAGCTCCCGAGCCTCTACTCATCAATCAAGCCTGTAAACACAACAATAAACTCATAGGGGTGAGCTTGCGCTCAGTAGGGAAAATCCATAACAAGGTGGACTTTAAACGCACTAAAATCAACAGCAAAGTCAACAAGATAGTTCTTAACAAACACGGGTAATAGGTAATCCAGCCAATGCCGTGGCACATGAAGTCACCACCCTCCGATCCACATATGATGTGTCCTCTCGGATTTTCCCTCAAATCCAGAGGAGACGCATATCATTGAGGCGACCGGAAACAACCCTTCGGGGCGCTTATCATCGGGATTCTCAGAAACGTCTCCAAAGGATTTTATGTCCTCGGGAACCAAGGTATTACTCCCATAGGAAGCATACACTTGGGCAATTCAATAATAGTCAGATAATAATTGAGTAACACTCTCAAACCGAACCACGAAGCAATCCAATCCCAACGAACACCAATCCACTATCACACATAGCTCACGCATCACCGTTTCACCACAATACACCGCACACGAATCACATAATCAAACACACGAATCACACAATCACAACTTACCGTTCACTTACCAGTCACGACCCATCGGGGCATCGATCACCTGATTGCACCGCTCGGTACAAGCAGTCATACTCGATGCTCCAAGCAACCATTTAAGTAAATCAAGCAATCATTCAAATACATTCAACAGTCAAGCGGGAGTTTAATCAACCAATCATAAAAACCTTCAATCGAGCATTCAAATATGCAATTCAACTAGTTCCATTAGACTCTTTAGCCTATCCACTAAGCAACCAAACAACCAAGCATGTGATCCTAACACGCAACTAATCCGAGGGCTTTGCCAAGGCCGCTCTACCAGTAAAACAATTCCCAAGTATTGAAAGCGAGTTACACTAGTGATTGGCATCCTAATCATTCACCACTAGACACTTCCGGTTATTAGTAATAGAAAGACCATTATTCTAGTTATTCGCATCCTATAGGCATTTCTAGAACCTTTCCAATTTTATTAGCCTAACATGCATACTAAGCATCATAAACGAGGAGTTAAGCCTTTCCCTACCTCGAGGTCTTCCTCTCAACACTCTGATGATAAGCCCGGTGGTCACCACTCCGTTCTTCACTCGGGTCCCGGCGTGATTTTTGCTCCTCTAGCTCGATCCCCAAAGTCTTGGACACAAAGAAACGTTAATTAGACTCCACTTAACAGCAAGTAAGACCCCCCAAAGCCCTTCCAAAGTTCAGCCCAAAACCAAGGTCAACCAAGGTGAAAAACCCTCAAAGAAACCCCCACCCTGGTCTGCCACGGACCTGGTCACGGATCCATGACGCCAACCCTCAAGGTTACCGTCACGGAGCCGTGACGAGTGTCGTCACGGACTCCCTCACGGAGCCGTGACGTCGCCCGTCACGGGATCCGTCACGGATCCGTGGCGCACCAGGGCAGTTTCTCCCTTCTTCAACCTCCAGCTCCTTTTTTCCGAAAAACCACCTTCAAACCCCAAATTTTACCCCTTCCAATTCCCAAAACAGTCAAGGACCTCCAATACTCCTCTACCCATGGTAGGAAACAACAAACAAGCAAGCATGTTTCTAATGATTCATCAAATCAAAACCAACTTAAAAGCTCCAACAAACTAAGGATTTCTCACAAAAACCCAATAAAGCTTCTCATCAACAACATCCCACACCAATTCTACTCAAACCCAACAACATCTAGCCATTTCACCCAAAACCCATGAAAAGAGATGAAGGGAATTGAGGATTAGAGAGTTCCATTACCTCTAGAAGAGTGAGATCAAGAAGATGGTAAGGATTTTGAGAAGGGATGGCTAGAGGAAGACTTCAAGTGGCCTCATTTTCCTTGTTTCTTCTTCAAAGCTCCATGGGAGCTCTTCTCCCTTGCTCCTCCTCCAATTTTCGGCTACACCACAAGAAATGAGTTGGTTTTGCTCTTCCAAACTCAAATAATACCTAGATGTATCAAATGACTAAAAGCCCATGAGCTAGAATCCCTTGTAGAAGATTTTGGGAGGGTATAATGGTCCAAGACCACTCCCCCCTCTCCCTTCCAACCAAAAAGGGACAAGTGTCCAAGTAGGTTATTTAGTTTTCCAAAATAATTTCCAGCACAATACAATAATGCTTTTAGTCGATAAAAAGTCTCGTTTAGACCAAAATTGACTTCCTCCAACATTATACTCAAACGAAAGGAATTTCTTCCCTTAAGCCAACCGTGATGATGGCTAAGTCGTTTGGGTTCCGGAAAAGTCCCGAGTGACTTCTTGAGTCATCGGTTGACTTTCCGATAGCAAGTCAAACTTGCTTGAAAAGCCGCCGGTTCGACCGGGAGCGGGTCTTACAATCTACCCCCCTTAAAGAAATTTCGTCCTCGAAATTAAAAACAAGGTACCTCAATGTCGAACAGGTGGGGATACTTCACGCGGATCTCATCCTCGCGCTCCCAAGTGGACCCTGCTCCCTGATGTCCCCACTGTACTAGTACCAACGGAATCGTCTTATTCCGCAGGACCTTCTCCTTCGTACCCAAAATCTCGACGGGCTGCCCCTTATAGGTGACATCATCTGCTACCTCGATGTCTGACCACTCAATGATGTGCGAAGGGTCTGCCATGTACTTCCGCAGTTGGGACACATGGAAAACGTTATGCACGTTCCCAAGCTGCGGTGGCAAGGCCAACCGAAGCTACAACTCCAATCCTCTCTAAGACCTCAAATGGTCCAATAAAACGTGGTGCTAGCTTGCCTCCGCTGCGTCTAAACCGCACTAGACCCTTCTTTGGGCTCACCCTCAGAAACACGTGCTCCCCGACCATGAACTCAAGTGGTCTGCGACGCCTGTCTGCGTAGCTCTTCTGCCGACTCTGCGCGGTCTTCAACCGCTCTCTAATCAACGCGACCTTTTCAGTCGTTTCTCTGACCATGTCTGGTCCAAGTAAGCTCTGGTCCCCAACCTCAGCCCAACATACCGGCGATCTACAAGGTCTGCCATACAAAGCCTCAAATGGTGCCATACCAATGCTGGACTGGTAACTGTTGTTGTAGGCAAACTCTGCCGAAGGTAAATGATCCTCCAAAGACCCCTGAAAGTCGAGCACACAAGCTCGAAGCATGTCCTCTAGAATCTGAATGGTGCGCTCTGACTGTCCATCTGTCTCGGGATGGTAAGTTGTACTCAACAGTACCTCAGTGCCCAAAGCCTTCTGTAGACTCTTCCAAAACCTGGATGTGAAACGAGGGTCTCTATCAGATACCACTAACACTGGTACTCCATGTAGACGAACAATCTCCCTGACATACAAACGACCCAACATGTCCACAGAATTAGTCATCCTCATACCCAGAAAGTGTGTCGACTTGGTCAGTCGATCAACCACCACCCAAACAACATTGTGCCCCTTCGACGACCTGGGTAACCCACACACAAAACCCATAGTCACGTGCTCCCACTTCCACTCGGAGATCGGTAAAGGCTGCAGCAAGCCTGCGGGACGCCGATGCTCGGCCTTCACCTGTTGGCAGGTGAGGCATCGAGAAACGAAATCTGCAACTGCCCCACGCATCCCACTCTACCAAAACTGTCGTCGCATGTCTCTAAAAATCTTGTTGCCACTGGGGTGCACAACCAGACCGGAGTGGTGGCACTCTCGCAATACGGCGTCTCTGTACCCGCTGGGCACAAACAGTCGTCCTCTAAAGCGGATACCCTGATCGGTGCCCATCTCCCAACCCTCGAGCTTGACACCGTCAATCAATCTCTCACGAATCCCTGCTGCCTCGGCGTCCTCGGTCTGTGCCTCTATCACTCGAGCAAATAGCGTGGGCTGAGCCACCAAGGCACACAAGGCCATACTCTCTGTGACCTCCTCCAACTCCAGTCTGAATAAGCTCAACTGCTCCAGCATGTCCCACTCTCGGACTGCCATGCTGGCAACGCAATGACTCGACTTCCTGCTCAAAGCATCGGCGACAACGTTCGCCTTGCCCGGATGATAGAGCAACTCGAAGTCGTACTCCTCAAGTAACTCCATCCATCGCCTTTGGCGCATGTTCAGATCGCGCTGCGAGAATATATACTTGAGGCTCTTGTGGTCTGAAAACACCCTGAACTACTCACCGTACAGATAGTGTCTCCAACTCTTCAGCGCAAATACCACCGCTGCTAGCTCTAGATCATGGGTCGGGTAGTTGCGCTCATGCACAATCAACTGCCTCGAGCCGTAAGCAACTACCTTTCCACTCTGCATCAAAACACAACCTAGCCCTTCGCCTGAGGCGTCACAATACACGTCATAGCCTACTCCCCGCTCTGGAACAATCAACATTGGGGCGGTAGTCAATCGAGCCTTTAGCTCGCGGAAAGAGCGCTCACACTCATCCGTCCAAAGGTACTCCGCCCCCTTGCGGGTCAAAGCTGTCATAGGTGCTGCAAGACGGGAGAAATCCTGAACGAAGCGTCGGTAATAACCTGCCAACCCTAGAAAGCTCCGAATCTCAAAAACACTACTGGGTCTGGCCCACTTCGACACTGCGTCAACCTTTACCGGATCGATCAAGATGCCATCTCGAGAAACCACATGCCCGAGGAACTTCACCCCTGTGAGCCAAAATTCGCACTTCTCCAGATTGTCGTACAACTGGTGAGTGCGTAAGAGTGTCAAGACGGTCCTCAGATGCTCCTCATGCGCCTCCTCACTGGGCGAGTAGATCAAGATGTCATCGACAAAGACTACTACAAACTGGTCTAGATAAGGTCTGAAGATGCCATTCATCAAGTCCATAAAGGCGGCCGGTGCGTTCATCAAACCGAACGGCATCACCAGAAACTCAAAGTGTCCATAACGAGTTCGGAACGTTGTTTTCTCTACGTCCTCGGCTCGGACCCTCATCTGGTAGTCCCCGATCGAAGATCGATCTTCGAGAAGTACTTTGCTCCCCTCAGCTGGTCGAATAGATCATCAATCCTCGGCATCGGATAGCGGTTCTTCACTTTCACCCGGTTCAGCTTCCGGTAATCGATGCACATCCTCAAGGCTCCACCCTTCTTCTTTACGAAGAGGGCGGGTGCTCCCCACGGAGACACGCTCGGGCGGATGAAACCCTTCTGCTGGAGTTCCTCGAGTTGTCGCTTTAGCTCGACCAACTCGGCTGGCGCAAACCGATATGGCGTCATCGAGATCGGCGCCGTACCCGGGATTAGATCGATCCTGAACTCCACCTCGCGTGCTGGTGGCAAGCCTGATAGCTCCTCCGGGAAGACCTCCGGGAACTCACGCACTACCCTCGGTAGCTCTCTGCTACTCTGCACGATCTCTGCCTCAGATCCCGTAGTCAAGGCGGATAAGAGAATTCCGCTCTTGCTACCCAAAACACACGTGATCACCCTGTCACCTGACCTCACTGTCACCTGACGTCGATAGCGGTCGATCGTCGCTCGATACCTCGCGAGCCAGTCCATACCCAGAATCACGTCAAAGGCGTTCATATCAAGAACGAGTAAGTCACCAAGAAAGGGGCAATCTGCCACCCTAATCGCACAGTCTCTACAAACGGTGCTCAACACCACCTCACCCGTAGCCGGGGTCTCCAAACAAAGGGTTTGACTCAAAGTCTCCACCCGCAAACCCAAAGAAAAGGCAATAGACAAAGAGATGAACGAATGGGAAGCTCCCGTATCAAACAAAAATGAAGTCCACGAATTATAAAGCAAACACGTACCCTGAGTGACCTCATGGCCGGCGTACGGGCTCTCAACTCTGGAATCAGTAACTGCAAAGACTTGGCCATGATGTGCCTGTGGTCCTCCTCTCGGTGGTGGGGGAAGTGTCACCTGCTACCCAGCTCTCGGCTGATGTCTCTGACTTGCTGCTCCCGCCGCCTGACGTAGAGCTCTCAACTGCTGTGCCTGACGTGGTCGGCCAGGTGGAGCATGGCGAGTCTGAGTCTGCTGGGGCCTCGGTGCAGGCACTCTACCAGCTAGCTCAGGGCACGCCCGAAGGAAATGATCAGATCGACCACACTGGTAGCATCCCCTCTGTTGTGCCAGCTCAGGACACGCACGCACGAAGTGGTCGGGGCTGCCACACTGACAACACCCCCTCGGCTCACTCTGATGTCTGTCTCTGGTCCCCTGGGGACGATCATCATGGCGCTCTACAGGTCCATTGCCCCTCGGGCAGTCTCGTGCCAGGTGACCCTGCTGTCCACACCGAGGACACAGCTGTGCCATCGGGGCGGGTCCAACTGACGCTACGGTCCCTGCTCGGCGCATGCCATCCTGGTGAAACTGAGGCTGAAAGTGTCCTGCAACTCTCTGTCTGCGTCGGTCTCGACGATCAGACGGCTGAACAAAACCACTCGGCCTAGGCCTAGGCTCTCGCACCCTGATAGTCTCTCTGAAGTGTCTCTCCATGGCTAAAGCCTGATCCAAGAGCGTGGAATACTCTGCGGTCCTGAAGGCGATGACCCTGTCGGCTATCGATGGGATGAGCCTGTTCTCAAACCTCCTGCATCGGTCGTCCGCAGTCCGAACCAACTCCGGCGTGAAGCGGGCCAGAGAAGTAAACCTCACAGCATACTCAGAAACGCTCAATCCTCTCTGACGTAAATCCAGAAACTGCTGGCGCCTGTCATCCCGAATGGAGCGAGGGAATGCCTGTTCCAAGAACAGCCTGCTGAACAACTGAAAATCACTCCCGACCCTGTCCTGGACTGACTGCCACCAGTAGTAGGCCTCTCCCTCAAGCTGAAAAGTGGAGAACGAAGCCCTCAAGCGCCCCTCCGATACACCAGAGGTATCGAGGTTGCGGGTAACCCGCTCCAACCAGCCCGAGGCTGCCTCGGGGTCCGCTCCCCCAGAGTAAGTCGGCGTACCAAGTCTACGAAACTCTCTGAGCGACTGGGCCGTGAGGCTATCAAGCTGGCCTGGCCTCTCACCAAAATCTGCTGAAGCAACAGGCACGGGCTCTGGTGCTGGTGCTGTAGTCCCTTGCTGCGCACTCAAGGCTGCTAGCACAACGCGAACCACCTCCTCGAGAGGGGTCAACTGAGTTGGCTCTGCGACAGGAGATATCCTGGGTGGCGACCCTGTTGGTCCACCCTCAAAGCTCTGATGCTCTGTGGAAGCAGCATCCTGGGCGTCAGCTGCCCCCTCCTGCTCAGCGGCAGGTGCCTGACTCGGACCCCCAACTGGGCGGCTCCGGGTACCTCTCGGAACATACGTACGAGCCATGCCGCCTATCCGCCTGCGCGGATAACGCACATGTTCAGTACTTAGTTCAACAACGGTTCTCACACGTTACAAGGACGATCACACACGTCACACAAGTCACCCACAGATTACGCCTCTCACACTTAGTAAATATATATACTCATATAATATAGCACACAAGTTCACATCTCTATGCGTCTCACAACAACAACCAGCGATTTAAGCAAACAACCACCAACTCCCACAGGAGGGTTCCAACTCAAGCATACCACACCAGTACAAAACAATAGGCATACCCCTTGCTCGGGTATCCTCCCACAAGAGGGGTTTAGCACTTAACACAATTCAATTCAATAATCATCCTTAACATTTCCTTCCCTTTCGTGGATCCCCATTTCTTAACTCTTACCCAAACTTTTCCATTTCGATCTCATGTTGTTACAACCCGATTCAGGCATCCCCGAACCTCACTGTAACAACTTGACATCAAACCATCACGCTCGACTACAGTGGCGCCCCTGAGTCGAACCGTGATAGTACAATTATTACAGTTCTACCGAAAATTCGGCACGACCCATTCGTAATTTCCCTTAACCCTCCGCTTAAGAGGGACACTCACCAACACAATTTCACAAAACAGAAGTACGCAGAGTTCTCATGCTCGGCCAAAGACACCACACAGTCAATAAACGGAGTTCTCGTGCTCCTAAAGTACACAACGCAATCAATCAACGGAGTTCTCGTGCTCCCAAATACTACGGGGTGCTCGTGCCCCAAACTCGCCACACACGGGCACACGGGGTTCTCCCAATCTCACCACACACGGGCATACGGGGTTCTTGTGCCCCAATCTCACCACACACGGGCATACGGGGTTCTCGTGCCCCAATCTCAACAATAATATACACGCTCGCAACTTACCGAGACTCTAACTCGTAAGCCAGCCAATGACACCAACCTTAGTACACGGGCTCTCATTGTTAGTCTTAGTGCCCGTAGTTCAATCCTAAATGTCCAAATGTATATATCATCGTTAGCAATAAAATTAAAGCGGCTTTATATTACTTATGTGTTGGAGTAATATATCGATGTGTGCTCTGATCTATGCCCACCATGCGAATAGAACCATAGATCGAGATAGATCACACTCGATGGGTCCCTAGTCAACAAAGCTTCACTAGAAGCGACTAGTATGAAAGATGGCTCTTTATGGCTTACGTTCTGTTAGTCATTGGAATGGGATTCCGGAGTCTGATCATAGATATCATGTGGGACATGATATTGGACGACCCGCCCTGAATATGTTCCATAGATTAAGTCATGAACATATTCAGTGTTGTAGCTTGTCATGTATCCTTAGACCAAGGAGTCTTTGTGATCGCTATGTAGTCGACAACTGAGTTTGACCTGAGCCTAACGTTGTCCGTAACAGGGCTTCCATAACGGCCAGGATTGGCTTGAGGACGGGCTACATGAGTGACACGAAAGACGGCTAAGGGATTTATCCCTCATACTAAGGTATGAGAAAGATATCGGTTCTCGGCCACTTGATCGAGAGTGACTGGAAGAATAGCATGGCCATGCACATGATACTGGGTATCATATCTTCAGTCATCTCACATATCAAGGAACGGTGATTGAGAATAATAAGGATGACGGCTCTATGCCTTATCTCAATCAGGATATCGGAGATAAAAGGATAATGACAGGGACGACGGAAAGGTTAGAATCGACAGGGTCGATTCGCTATGTAGTGTCAGGCAATACTAAAGTCTCGTTAGTTGCCACTTAAATAGGATCAAGTAAAATGGGATTTTACGTTGATCTATTGACATGCATAAACCTAAGGGTCACACCGGAGGATGAAACTCATTGACACATTTATGGAGAATGGCCAAAAGGTAGTTGTCTCGGGACATGACCAAAACTGGGTTTTGGGTCATGTGCCCGTAAGTGAATAGGACTTTACGGATCGAGACAAGGCTTGGAGTCTTGGGATTGATCGCGTCGGATAATGTTGGACATTTCCGGTATGGAAGGCATGGAGGCGATGAGCGAATCACGGGACCTCGTTGGAAATGGTCACGGGCCATGTTCCAAGAGGCCCATGAAAGGCCCATGCAACCAAGGCCCATGGAACTAATTAATCAAGTCTTGATTAATTAGTACTAAGTAAGCAACACAAGGATTAAGGTGTTGGTGATTCACCACCTAACCCAATCTTGTCTTGCCATACTTTGTCCTATTTACACCTTACTTGACACCATACTTGTCCCATGCCTTTAGTTGGACAAGTATGGGTTTTGTTATGTTTAAGTCATCTTTTTTCAACATAACAAACACAAGACAAGAATAGGAAACACATTTTCTCTCCCTCTTCCATGGCCATTTCGGGTTTGGCTAGTTTCCACCTCCATGTTTGTGTTCTTGAGTCCTCAAAGAGAAGAACTACGTGGCTTTGATTCCCATGTGGATACGTAGGCGTCTTGGAGACTCAAGCCAATCATTCGTTAACCGGTGTTCTTGTTTTGGTAAGAACTAGTGCTGAATTTTTCTCTTGTGAATCCATTCTTTGTTAGTTGTTTCATGGTTTTAATCGTCTCTTGGTTTTCATTGATTTTCCGCTGCGAGTTGGTTCATCTCCAACCTTACCTCGAGACCCAACACAAACAATAACACGGGCTCTCATGACCACCCAAACACAACTAATTACACGGGCTCAACAACCCCACGGGCACACATGGAGTACTCATGCTCCAGAAAAGCGGTCAATCACAAGTCAACACATGAACAAGACCAAACTACAACTTGAAAGTTTTCGAAATGATCCACCAAAATGGTAACACCACCAACCGTTGGCTCACTCTACAATGAATGCATAGCGGGTCGATCATCGCCCGTTAATCCAATTTCGATCTCAACCATTCGGCTTCACCGATCACTGGGGAGAGGATACCAATCAAGTAATGCAAACATTGTAGTGTAAAGATTTCATTTAGGACAAACATTAAAGCGACTCATGACTCAGGTCGTTCCAACTCTCTGCATCAATGTTTCCAAATCGCATCACTAAGTATCACGACTCAGACTCCCTAACTCTACCCACCTAATTGACTTTGGTCCGAGGTTTAAAAACCAGTTCACAAGACACCTGTTTCAAATGAAACCAGACTCTGATACCAAATTGTCACGACCCAAATCCGGTTCTTGCCCGGACTCGAGGCCTGACTAGTAATAAATGATTTAAAAGGCAATAACTCAACAATAAGTTCCTGAAAAACTCCAATATGAAACTCAAATCCACAAAATAACCCTCCAGGGGTGTAATAATAATCCTCCACAAGGTTTGTTCCAAACAGAAATAAAATAAAAGCGAAGTCTCTACAGACACCCACACCAAGAAGCTCCCGAGCCTCTACTCCTCAATCAAGCCTGTAAACACAACAATAAACTCATAGGGGTGAGCTTGCGCTCAGTAGGGAAAATCCATAACAAGGTGGACTTTAAACGCACTAAAATCAACAGCAAAGTCAACAAGATAGTTCTTAACAAACACGGGTAATAGGTAATCCAGCCAATGTCGTGGCACATGAAGTCACCACCCTCCGATCCACATATGATGTGTCCTCTCGGATTTTCCCTCAAATCCAGAGGAGAAGCATATCATTGAGGCGACCGGAAACAACCCTTCGGGGCGCTTATCATCGGGATTCTCAGAAACGTCTCCAAAGGATTTTATGTCCTCGGGAACCAAGGTATTACTCCCATAGGAAGCATACACTTGGGCAATTCAATAATAGTCAGATAATAATTGAGTAACACTCTCAAACCGAACCACGAAGCAATCCAATCCCAACGAACACCAATCCACTATCACACATAGCTCACGCATCACCGTTTCACCACAATACACCGCACACGAATCACATAATCAAACACACGAATCACACAATCACAACTTACCGTTCACTTACCAGTCACGACCCATCGGGGCATCGATCACCTGATTGCACCGCTCGGTACAAGCAGTCATACTCGATGCTCCAAGCAACCATTTAAGTAAATCAAGCAATCATTCAAATACATTCAACAGTCAAGCGGGAGTTTAATCAACCAATCATAAAAACCTTCAATCGAGCATTCAAATATGCAATTCAACTAGTTCCATTAGACTCTTTAGCCTATCCACTAAGCAACCAAACAACCAAGCATGTGATCCTAACACGCAACTAATCCGAGGGCTTTGCCAAGGCCGCTCTACCAGTAAAACAATTCCCAAGTATTGAAAGCGAGTTACACTAGTGATTGGCATCCTAATCATTCACCACTAGACACTTCCGGTTATTAGTAATAGAAAGACCATTATTCTAGTTATTCGCATCCTAGAGGCATTTCTAGGACCTTTCCAATTTTATTAGCCTAACATGCATACTAAGCATCATAAACGAGGAGTTAAGCCTTTCCCTACCTCGAGGTCTTCCTCTCAACACTCTGATGATAAGCCCGGTGGTCACCACTCCGTTCTTCACTCGGGTCCCGGCGTGATTTTTGCTCCTCTAGCTCGATCCCCAAAGTCTTGGACACAAAGAAACGTTAATTAGACTCCACTTAACAGCAAGTAAGACCCCCCAAAGCCCTTCCAAAGTTCAGCCCAAAACCAAGGTCAACCAAGGTGAAAAACCCTCAAAGAAACCCCCACCCTGGTCTGCCACGGACCTGGTCACGGATCCATGACGCCAACCCTCAAGGTTACCGTCACGGAGCCGTGACGAGTGTCGTCACGGACTCCCTCACGGAGCCGTGACGTCGCCCGTCACGGGATCCGTCACGGATCCGTGGCGCACCAGGGCAGTTTCTCCCTTCTTCAACCTCCAGCTCCTTTTTTCCGAAAAACCACCTTCAAACCCCAAATTTTACCCCTTCCAACTCCCAAAACAGTCAAGGACCTCCAATACTCCTCTACCCATGGTAGGAAACAACAAACAAGCAAGCATGTTTCTAATGATTCATCAAATCAAAACCAACTTAAAAGCTCCAACAAACTAAGGATTTCTCACAAAAACCCAATAAAGCTTCTCATCAACAACATCCCACACCAATTCTACTCAAACCCAACAACATCTAGCCATTTCACCCAAAACCCATGAAAAGAGATGAAGGGAAATGAGGATTAGAGAGTTCCATTACCTCTAGAAGAGTGAGATCAAGAAGATGGTAAGGATTTTGAGAAGGGGTGGCTAGAGGAAGACTTCAAGTGGCCTCCTTTTCCTTGTTTCTTCTTCAAAGCTCCATGGGAGCTCTTCTCCCTTGCTCCTCCTCCAATTTTCGGCTACACCACAAGAAATGAGTTGGTTTTGCTCTTCCAAACTCAAATAATACCTAGATGTATCAAATGACTAAAAGCCCATGAGCTAGAATCCCTTGTAGAAGCTTTTGGGAGGGTATAATGGTCCAAGACCACTCCCCCCTCTCCCTTCCAACCAAAAAGGGACAAGTGTCCAAGTAGGTTATTTAGTTTTCCAAAATAATTTCCAGCACAATACAATAATGCTTTTAGTCGATAAAAAGTCTCGTTTAGACCAAAATTGACTTGCTCCAACATTATACTCAAACGAAAGGAATTTCTTCCCTTAAGCCAACCGTGATGATGGCTAAGTCGTTTGGGTTCCGGAAAAGTCCCGAGTGACTTCTTGAGTCATCGGTTGACTTTCCGGTAGCAATTCAAACTTGCTTGAAAAGCCGCCGGTTCGACCGGGAGCGGGTCTTACAAGAAGGAACTCGGGAAATAGACAAAACATGTTGTGTGGGTGTTGCTCAAAGATGATTTGAAGTGGTGTCTGTACATTGACGCGATTAAAAATTAGTTGAATGATCCTAGGGTTTGTTTCAATGTCGTTTGTTTTGGTATCGTATGTAGTTCTTATGTTGTTAATTATCGTATGTAGTTTTAATTTGGTATGTATGAAATTAGTAGTTTACTTTGGGTTGTTTTGAAAATATTAAAAAGTACAAAAACAACAAAACAACTAGTTCCTGCAACTAGCTAGTAGTTACCATTGCAGAGCTAGTGGTAGGAGCTAGTTGTTTGGAAGAGAGAAAGTGAAAATGTGCTCCTACCACCCCTCCCTACAACTATCTAGTTGTTTAGCATTGAAGATGCTCTTAGTAGATATATTTGCATTAAGCACCACTGAGTTGTTTATATTTTATATCTTAAGAAGGACAACACATAATAAAAAATAGGGCACGATCGTTTGACAATGCCCCATTTAAATTTGTTCTTTTAAATATACAAATGTTATCAACAACTCAATTTACAATTCCAAATGGTTAACACATAAGACATAGGGAAACCTATCCTTTTATTTTGGTCACGAATAATAAAGTAACAATTATTTATAAGTGTTAATTACGATACCTAAAGTATTGTCACATACTTCTGTTAGTAAAAACTAGCAACAAGACATGAAAGGACCATTTTCCTCTTTGGCATTTGAATTAACTTATCCATATGAGTTTTTTTATCAACAATTTTTTTGTATTGAAATGTCACGCCCCAAATCCGGTTTTGACCGGACTCGAGACGTGAATTAAACTAACAATTAAATAATACGATAAAAGTAAACTTAAACAATTTTAAATCTCCATTTTAGTTCCGATCAAATAACTTTGATAAAATAAGTTCCAAACCGATGTTACGAGTCAAAGCTCAGAATATAAAAAAATAAACATAAGGTCCAATACAACGACAAAAAATATGTCTCTAACATCACTCCACCCGGACTTTCCCAAAATCTCCCGAGCCTCGAGCCCAACTCTAGGAACTACTCACCAAGTAAGCCTGTACAAACAGTAAATAAAACAAACAGGTGTGAGCTTACGCTCAGTAGGGAAAATAATAAGTAAAAGCAACCTTCACTTTGGTAATAAAACTGAATTAACACAATTAGTCACAATTCATAATTAACACGATTAACCAACAAGATGCTATGATAAAGAGAACGATAAGAATATTCAATGCTTAAGGAAAAACAGTAATTCAAGAGGATTAAGGAAAGGCGATGTCATCTTTGATAAAAACGACTAAAGAGAGAGCATTTAAATGTCACGTCGATGACTTAAACCACAATACTCCGATCCATAATTAGTCCTTGTGTCATGTCGGAGACAATACTCCGATCCACAATAGTCTTTGTGTCATGTCGGATTTCCCCTCGGTCCAGAGGAGACACATACGTCGAGGCTACCGGAAACATCCCTGAAGGGACACATATCGTCGGGATTCTCGGAAATGTCCCCAAAGGACCATAGATCATCGGGGTGAAACAGGTTAACCTTCCAGAAATGTTCCCGCATGACGCAAACTCTCGGGTGAAGCAACGAGTAACCACCCCCACAGGGTAAACAATCTCGCGTCGTACCGGAATTCCCTTCGGCCTAGACGTATTCCCGGGATTCACATCGGGCTGAACACAATCCCTCGGCTATGGTACTACCCCACACCGGCTACCCCCTCGGTGTAGGTACCATACCGGAACAACTCCTCTTAACTCACACGCAAGAGAGCAACATACCAACAATTATAGTACAACCAAAGCTTAGCAACTCACAATCTTACCACAACACGCCACAAAGAACTCATATTAACAATCACACTTACCGGCATACTTACCAACCACGTCCCATCGGTCTATCACTCACCCGATCATACCATTTGGCACAATCAAATTACATTCAACCATTCATTCAATCAATCATTCAAGCATTCATTCAATCAATCATTCAAACATTCATTCAATCAATCATTCAAACATTCATAATCCAATCATCGCAATTTATCTATTTTAGTTTTACTCTTATCTTAACCTAAAGACTAAGCAAGCACGGCATGTGAGGCAATCACAAACAATCCTAAGGCTCGTCATGGCCATTCTACCAGCACAGCAATTTCCCAATTATTGAAAGCGATTAAACTAGTGAATCACATCCTACATGCATACTAAACTCATCCGGTTATTATTGTAATTGAAAAACGATTATTCTAGTGAATCACATCCTATATGCAAACTAGGACCTTTCTGGTTATTATTAACCTATAGGCATACTAAAGCGTTAAATTAAAAGAGGAGTTTAGTATTTTCCCTACCTCAAAGTCTTCTCACGGGTCCCAAGGTCTTCTCCTTTCCTCGAGCTCGGGTCCAAGGTCTTGTATCACAATTAAACCTCTAATTAAAGACTAACCAAGATACAAGCATCTAAGTTAAAAAGATCCCCAACCGTTTGTTTCAAAAACACCTTTCCAATTAAACGAAAAACAACCAAAACGATTCAAGGATTTCAAACCAAATTAATCAACTACTTCACACAAGCATCATCTAATAACAACCCACCATAAGGAACAACAAACCTAGCTAGTTTTAGGCAAACCCCAAAGAAACCCAAAGCTTGAATTGAATGGAAATGAGATTTGGATAGTGTTCTTACCTTTAGAATGAAGATATGAAGAAGAAAACAATGTTTTTGATGAAAGATGGATGAAGAATGGTCTTGGATGAGTGCTTCCTCTCTTGATTTCTCTTCAAGCTTCAATAGAGGCCTTCTTCTCTTCCTCTCTCTCTAATTTTCGACTACAACAAAGGGAATGAGCTGAATTTGGTCTCTAATTGCCTTAAAAGACCTAATTTGAGAAAAGACCAAAAGCCCTTTGGATGAATATCCACTTAAGGACAAAAAGGGAGGGGTAAAAGGGTACTTTGAGCCTCTTTTCTTGCCCTCCAAGCTAATAGGGACAAGTGTCCATGTAGGGACCACTTGTCCTTAGCTAAAATTCTTGCACCTCTAATTAATCCAATTTAGTCGATAAAAAGTTCGTGTTTGACCAAAATTTGACTTTTCCAATATTACAGTCAAACGAAAGGAAACGGAGAAACTAAGCTAACCGTGATGACGACTAAGCTTTTTGGGGCCCGGAAAGGTCCCGAATGACTCCCGGAGTCATCGATTGACTTTTCCAGCCGAAAGTCAAACTTCGCCAAAGTTCACCGGTTCGACCGGGATCGAGCGGGGCGGTTCTTACAATCTACCCCCCTTAAAAGAATTTCGTCCTCGAAATTTAAAACAAAGTACCTCAAAGGTCAAACAGGTGGGGGTACTTCGCGCGAACCTCATCCTCGCGCTCCCAGGTCGACTCAGCTCCTTGGTGCCTCCACTACACTCTTACTAGTGGGATAGTCTTGTCCCGCATGACCTTCTCCCGTGTATCCAAAATCCTGACTGGTTGTTCCTCATACGAGACATCATCAGCTACCTCGATGTCCGTCCACTCGATAACATGGGGAGGGGTCTGCAGTGTACTTCCGTAGCTGGGATACGTGGAAGACGTTATGCACGTTCCCAAGCTGCGGTGGCAATGCAATGCGATAGCCAACGACTCCAACTCTGCCCAGAATCTCAAAAAGTCCGATAAACCGCGGGACCAACTTGCCTCCGCCGCGGTTGAACCATAATAATCCGTTCTCCGGGCTCACCCTCAGAAACACGTGATCACCAACTGCAAACTCAAGAGGTCGACGTCGTCTATCTGCGTAACTCTTATGTAGGCTCTGTGCGGTCTTTAGCCGCTCTCGAATCAACGCGACCTTCTCGGTCGTCTCTTGGACAAGATCCGGGCCAAGTAAACTCCGGTCTCCTACCTCTGCCCAACACACGGGCGATCTGCACGGTCTTCCATACAACGCCTCAAATGGTGTCATCCCAATGCTGGACTGATAACTGTGGTTTTGTAGACAAACTCGGCTAAAGGTAAATGATCCTCCCATGATCCTCGGAAGTCCAACACACATGCTCGCAGCATATCCTCTGTATAGTGCGCTCTAACTGTCCATTTGTCTGCGGATGATAAGCCGTACTAAGCAAGACCTCAGTCCCCAACGCCTTCTGCAGGCTCTCCCAAAATCTGGAGGTGAAACGAGGATCCCTGTCGGATACAACAGACACCGGTACCCCATGAAGGCGAATAACCTCTCGAACGTACAACCGGCTCAGTGTATCAACAATATCGGTCATCCGCATGGCTAAGAAGTGCGCCGACTTGGTCAGTCGGTCGACCACTACCCAAATAGCATTGTGCCCTCTCGGCGACCTCGGTAGACCACAAACGAAGTCCATAGTGACGTGCTCCCACTTCCACTACGCGATCGGCAAAGGTTGTAGTAAACCGGTGGGACGCTGATGCTCGGCCTTAACCTGCTGACAGGTGAGGCATCTCGAGACAAAATCTGCAACTGCTCTACGCATCCCGATCCACCAGAACTGTCGTCGGATGTCCCGATATATCTTGGTGCCACCCGGGTGTACAGCAAGACGGGAGTGATGACACTCTCTCAACACAACGTCCCTACAACCCCGCGGCACAAACAGCCGTCCTCGGTAACGTAGACCCTGATCAGCACTCTGCTCCCAGCCCTCGGTATTAACACCGCTGATCAACCTCTCTCGGATCCCTCCCGTCTCGGCATCCTCGGCCTGCGCCTCCAACACCCGAGCTGTTAGTCTTAGTGCCCGTAGTTCAATCCTAAATGTCCAAATGTATGTATCATCGTTAGCAATAAAATTAAAGCGGCTTTATATTACTTATGTGTTGGAGTAATATATCGATGTGTGCTCTGATCTATGCCCACCATGCGAATAGAACCATAGATCGAGATAGATCACACTCGATGGGTCCCTAGTCAACAAAGCTTCACTAGAAGCGACTAGTATGAAAGATGGCTCTTTATGGCTTACGTTCTGTTAGTCATTGGAATGGGATTCCGGAGTCTGATCATAGATATCATGTGGGACATGATATTGGACGACCCGCCCTGAATATGTGCCATAGATTAAGTCATGAACATATTCAGTGTTGTAGCTTGTCATGTATCCTTAGACCAAGGAGTCTTTGTGATCGCTATGTAGTCAACAACTGAGTTTGACCTGAGCCTAACGTTGTCCGTAACAGGGCTTCCATAACGGCCAGGATTGGCTTGGGGACGGGCTACATGAGTGACACGAAAGACGGCTAAGGGATTTATCCCTCATACTAAGGTATGGGAAAGATATCGGTTCTCGGCCACTTGATCGAGAGTGACTGGAAGAATAGCATGGCCATGCACATGATACTGGGTATCATATCTTCAGTCATCTCACATATCAAGGAACGGTGATTGAGAATAATAAGGATGACGGCTCTATGCCTTATCTCAATCAGGATATCGGAGATAAAAGGATAATGACAGGGACGACGGAAAGGTTAGAATCGACAGGGTCGATTCGTTATGTAGTGTCAGGCAATACTAAAGTCTCGTTAGTTGCCACTTAAATAGGATCAAGTAAAATGGGATTTTACGTTGATCTATTGACATGCATAAACCTAAGGGTCACACCGGAGGGTGAAACTCATTGACACATTTATGGAGAATGGCCAAAAGGGAGTTGTCTCGGGACATGACCAAAACTGGGTTTTGGGTCATGTGCCCGTAAGTGAATAGGACTTTACGGATCGAGACAAGGCTTGGAGTCTTGGGATTGATCGCGTCGGATAATGTTGGACATTTCCGGTATGGAAGGCATGGAGGCGATGAGCGAATCACGGGACCTCGTTGGAAATGGTCACGGGCCATGTTCCAAGAGGCCCATGAAAGGCCCATGCAACCAAGGCCCATGGAACTAATTAATCAAGTCTTGATTAATTAGTACTAAGTAAGCAAGACAAGGATTAAGGTGTTGGTGATTCACCACCTAACCCAATCTTGTCTTGCCATACTTTGTCCTATTTACACCTTACTTGACACCATACTTGTCCCATGCCTTTAGTTGGACAAGTATGGGTTTTGTTATGTTTAAGTCATCTTTTTTCAACATAACAAACACAAGACAAGAATAGGAAACACATTTTCTCTCCCTCTTCCATGGCCATTTCGGGTTTGGCTAGTTTCCTCCTCCATTTTTGTGTTCTTGAGTCCTCAAAGAGAAGAACTACGTGGCTTTGATTCCCATGTGGATACGTAGGCGTCTTGGAGACTCAAGCCAATCATTCGTTAACCGGTGTTCTTGTTTTGGTAAGAACTAGTGCTGAATTTTTCTCTTGTGAATCCATTCTTTGTTAGTTGTTTCATGGTTTTAATCGTCTCTTGGTTTTCATTGATTTTCCGCTGCGAGTTGGTTCATCTCCAACCCTACCTCGAGACCCAACAGTGGTATCAGAGCCGTGCTACCTTCGGGATTCACAAGACGGTGTTCAAAGTTTCGGTTTTGCTTGAAAGTTTCGTTTTTTGGCATGTTGTTTTGCTAAATTGTTTGATAACATGTTTTAAATTCTTGTTCATGGATTTAATGCATGTAAAATGAATTTTTGAAAATTATTTCAAATCTGGAAATTTTGAAAAAAAATTTGATTTTTCGGGTCTCGGGAGCGGGACTCTCGGGGAGCCGAAACCGGGACCGAACGGGGCTCCGTTGGACGGAGCTAGGCCAAGCATGACCATTGGATGGTTGATATGCCAAGGTTAAACCGTTTTGTTAGTTATGACGAGTTTGGAACCGTCATGACGAACTCGAAGATCAAATGTTCAAAAGTTTCATTTTTGAACGGTTTCGATAAACCGAGCATCAAAAAAATTTCGAAACTTGGCTATTAATTAAAACCGGAAAATCACATGATGTTTGATAACATGCTTGTTTGATAACACGATGTGTGATGTGATGTTGGCATGGTGTACATAATAGCCCCGAGCTCGATTTAATTATTTATCGCTTTTCACGGCCTGCGAGCCGTTAGAGTTAGCGTGTAATTATTCTTTCAAGGTGTGGTCGTCGAACCACTTGTTTGTAATATTTATTTATTCCCGACCTGCGAGTCGTGTATTAAATTGTAATATTTTACTCAAGACGAAGAAAGGGTGAAAAGGTCATTTGGTGGCTTTTCGGGTGTTGGCATCGGCTTGGAGTCGGTGGAGCTCAAGAAGCTAGTGGGAGTTAGTTTAGGGGGCTATTATGTGCACATTTATCGCTTTATGCTTGGTTTAGTTTATGCATGATTAATTCTATGTGTTTTAGAATTGCATGCTTAACTTTATTTACCGAGCATATCACCTCACATGCAAAGATAAAATTGGAATTTTAATCCTTGTGTGTGAACCCTTAGAACCGTCATTGCATTGGATGTAGTTGACGGGTTCAAAGGAAGAATTACATTGGATGTAATTTGAGGCATCATTGCATTTGGAATGTAGTTGATGTGCTCATCGCATCTAGGATGTGCCAAAGTTTTGAACACAACTGGACAAGTAAAAGCGGGTCATGTCCGATACCTCCCAATCATCAACACCTTACTACCTCCCCGTCCTATGGGTGTCGTGCGCATTAGCGGAGCATCCATGGGGAAGCGGGGTAGTAGGTTTGGACGACATATGTGGGTGTCGTGCGCATTAGCGGAGCACCTACATAGTGACGAGCCATAGTTGAAAATTGGTGGACCCGACTACGATTCTCAGCCTGAGGTTGAGCTAGGGTAACAGATAGGGTAAGTCGTGTACATAAGTACATACCCTAGCCAGGAGTCACATTGGATGTGATTGGATGGAGTCCTACCTACATAGCTCGATTAAGTGGTGAGCATTAGTTCAGCTTAATCGAGTGAATCAAGGATCTTGGTTTCAGATTCTAAAGGTTTAGAATTGATTGTTGGTGTTTAAGCTTGATCTTCATAAAATTTATTCAGTTTACTGATTGAATTTTATCTGTTGTAGATCAAATGGCAAATTCAGCGAACATTAATAGTTTGTCATTAAAAACCATTCTTGACAGGGTCAAGCTAAATGGGACAAACTATTTGGACTGGTACAGAATTTTGAGGATAGTCCTCAAGTCTGAACGCAAAGAATATGTCCTTGACAAGGCTGTCTCTAAGACCATATCAGAGTTACATGAAGTGTCATTAACTGCTGAGAAGAATATCTCAGGGATCTGGGATCCAAGGATATTCTGATGGTCAACAAGGGAATTGGAAGTGGCAAGGGCTGGGCCCATGCGCACTTGGTAGGAAAGATGAGACACCTGAGAATGTCTTCTTCTACTGCCAACAGCCTGCTCATTGGAACCGGGATTACAGGAAGTTCACGGCTGATCTGAAGAAGGGCAGTGGGACTGCGCCTTCATCAAATAGCCTGGATGATCTGAAGAAGGGCAGTAGGACTGCGCCTTCATCAGGAAACCTGGATGATCTAAGGAAGGGCGGTGGGACCGTGCCTTCATTCGGTATTAACTCTATAGAGCTACATCTCTCTACTTCCAAAGATTCATGGGTATTAGATACCATGACTGAATCTCACACATGCACTAATATATGGTGGCTGAAAGTAGGAGAGATTTGGAAAGCACGAAATGGACCTCAGAGTTGTGGCAACTGCTGTAGGATCCATGAGTCTTGCTTTGCCAAGAGGCCTTGTCTTAGTATTGTATAATGTATATTGCATACCTACTCTTAGTAGGAATATTATATCTGTATCCGTGTTTGACAAGGAAGGATATAATGTTAATATTGGAAATGGAGTTTTCAATGTTCTATGCAATGATATGTTTTATACCAGTACTGACATGGTTGGAGGATTGTACATATTAGATATGGGTAACAATGCCTCAAGTTCTATATATTCCGCTAATACCAAGAGGTCTAAATCCAACGATTTAAACCTAACTCTGTTATGGTACTGTCATTTGGGTCGCATAATCAAGAAGCGCCTATCAGCACTTCAGAAGTGCGGGCTTTCAGGTTCATTCGAATTCCATTCGATCGATAGGTGCAAGGTTTGTTTGATGGGCAAAATGACTAAAGTGCCCTTTATCGATCGCGATGAAAGGGCGGGTGAATTATTGGGGCTGATACACTCGAATGTGTGTAGACCAATAAGTTCACTTGCCAGGAGGGGTTTTAGCTACTTTATCACATTTACTGATGATTACAGTAAATATGGTTATGTCTATTCAGTGAGACATAAGTCTGAAGCTTTTGATAAATTCAAAGAGTTTAAGACTATAGTAGAAAACCAGCTCGACAAAGGTATTAAGGCACTTCGATTGGATCGAGGTGGAAAATACTTGACCACAGAGTTATTAGATCATCTAAAAGAGAATGGGATCCTTTTGAAATGGACTCCTCCTAGTGTTGGGTCTCGAGGTAGGGTTGGAGATTAACCAACTCGCAGCGGAAAATCAATGAAAACCAAGAGACGATTAAAACCATGAAACAACTAACAAAGAATGGATTCACAAGAGAAAAATTCAGCACTAGTTCTTACCAAAACAAGAACACCGGTTAACGAATGATTGGCTTGAGTCTCCAAGACGCCTACGTATCCACATGGGAATCAAAGCCACGTAGTTCTTCTCTTTGAGGACTCAAGAACACAAACATGGAGGTGGAAACTAGCCAAACCCGAAATGGCCATGGAAGAGGGAGAGAAAATGTGTTTCCTATTCTTGTCTTGTGTTTGTTATGTTGAAAAAAGATGACTTAAACATAACAAAACCCATACTTGTCCAACTAAAGGCATGGGACAAGTATGGTGTCAAGTAAGGTGTAAATAGGACAAAGTATGGCAAGACAAGATTGGGTTAGGTGGTGAATCACCAACACCTTAATCCTTGTCTTGCTTACTTAGTACTAATTAATCAAGACTTGATTAATTAGTTCCATGAGCCTTGGTTGCATGGGCCTTTCATGGGCCTCTTGGAACATGGCCCGTGACCATTTCCAACGAGGTCCCGTGATTCGCTCATCGCCTCCATGCCTTCCATACCGGAAATGTCCAACATTATCCGACGCGATCAATCCCAAGACTCCAAGCCTTGTCTCGATCCGTAAAGTCCTATTCACTTACGGGCACATGACCCAAAACCCAGTTTTGGTCATGTCCCGAGACAACTCCCTTTTGGCCATTCTCCATAAATGTGTAAATGAGTTTCATCCTCCGGTGTGACCCTTAGGTTTATGCATGTCAATAGATCAACGTAAAATCCCATTTTACTTGATCCTATTTAAGTGGCAACTAACGAGACTTTAGTATTGCCTGACACTACATAACGAATCGACCCTGTCGATTCTAACCTTTCCGTCGTCCCTGTCATTATCCTTTTATCTCCGATATCCTGATTGAGATAAGGCATAGAGCCGTCATCCTTATTATTCTCAATCACCGTTCCTTGATATGTGAGATGACTGAAGATATGATACCCAGTATCATGTGCATGGCCATGCTATTCTTCCAGTCACTCTCGATCAAGCGGCCGAGAACCGATATCTTTCCCATACCTTAGTATGAGGGATAAATCCCTTAGCCGTCTTTCGTGTCACTCATGTAGCCCGTCCCCAAGCCAATCCTGGCCGTTATGGAAGCCCTGTTACGGACAACGTTAGGCTCAGGTCAAACTCAGTTGTTGACTACATAGCGATCACAAAGACTCCTTGGTCTAAGGATACATGACAAGCTACAACACTGAATATGTTCATGACTTAATCTATGGCACATATTCAGGGCGGGTCGTCCAATATCATGTCCCACATGATATCTATAATCAGACTCCGGAATCCCATTCCAATGACTAACAGAACGTAAGCCATAAAGAGCCATCTTTCATACTAGTCGCTCCTAGTGGAGCTTTGTTGACTAGGGACCCATCGAGTGTGATCTATCTCGATCTATGGTTCTATTCGCATGGTGGGCATAGATCAGAGCACACATCGATATATTACTCCAACACATAAGTAATATAAAGCCGCTTTAATTTTATTGCTAACGATGATATATACATTTGGACATTTAGGATTGAACTACGGGCACTAAGACTAACAATCTCCCACTTGCCCTAGTTCCAATCTAAACTCCAATATGTCCCCATCGACTTTACATGTCTAACATGTTCAGGCAGTGACACTGCCTTAGTCAAAGGGTTGGCTATGTTATCATCTGTTGCAATATCGGTTATCTTCACTTCACCTCAGTTCAGTATTTATCTGATGAGGTGGATACGCCGCAGTACATGTTTGGATTTGTTATACGATCTAGGCTTTTAGCTTGCGCAATGGCCCTTGTGTTGTCGCAAGATGGATTCACCGGGCTGGATGGGTTTTTAATTACACCCAGCCCTGCCATGAATTTCCAAATCCACATAGCCTCCTTAGCTGCCTCTGCAGCATCCATGTACTTGGCCTCTATCGTAGATTCGGCAATGATATCTTGCTTTACGCTCTCCCAGCTAAAGCTCTGCCATTCAGCGTAAACACATATCCTGATTGACTTCTAAAGTCATCTGGATTTGTCTTGGAAAACTAGCGTCTACTCATCCTTCGACGACTAGTTCAGCATCATCTTTCCCCCGGGTTAGAATGATGTCTACTGGTACAACATAAGGCTTACGAGACGTCTGGTCTCATACATGTCATGGCATATATGATCGATCCTGCCCCCAGGCGCATAGGATTCTCATCATCCTTTTTAGCTCATCAGGTGTCTTAGGACACTGAGTCTTGCTGAGATGAATGCCATGACTAGTGGGTAAGAGTCCTTTCTTTGAATCGAGCATTAAGAACCTACTCAATGCCTTTTTCACATAGGTTCCCTGACTTAAATCCAAGACCCTCTTGGTGCGATCTCTACATATCTTAATCCTTAAGATATAAGAAGCATCGCCTAAGTCCTTTATTGAAAAACACTTCCTCAACCAAGCTTTAGTCTCGTGCAAGGTTGGGATGTCGTTTTCAATGAGAACCAGAAAGGTAATCTTGCTCCCACTAGCCTTCTTATAAACGCAAGATTCATCCTCGTTCTTGATTAAGCCAAATCCAATTACAGCTTCATCAAAACGAAGGATCCAACTCCGAGAAGTTCGTTTCAATCCATATATGGATTTCAACAACTTATAAATCTTTCCTTTATTCTTCGGATCGTCAAAACCTTTGGGCCGAGACATACAAATGTACTCAGTCAAATTTCCATTTAGGAAAGCGGTTTTGACATCCACTTTCCATATCTCGTAATTATGATACGCAGTTATGTCAAGAAGAATTTGGATCGATTTTGACCATAGCCACTAGGGAGAAGGTTTCCTCATAGTCAATCCATGCCTATAACCTTTCGCCACCAGTTGAGCTTTGTAGGTCAGAGGGTTGCCGTCCATGTCCATCTTCACCTTGAAGATCCATTTGCATCCGATGGTCATTACCCCATTGATGGGATCAACCGGTTCCCAGACTCGGTTGTCCGACATGGATTGCATTTCCTCCCTCATGGCTCCCAGCCATAACTCGGAGTTGGGCCCATCCACGACTTCCTGAAAGGTGGCTGGATCATCGTGATCCACCATGACTTCATTGTCACCTCCGGATACCATATCTTGGAGGTGGAAGATTGATCCTTTCAAATCGCCTTGGACCTTCCGGAATTGTAACAGGAATTGGTTCTTACTCTTCGACAATCTCTGGCTCCTTTCTACTGGGTTGCCAATTGGTTTAGACGGATCTGTACCATCCTGAATTTCTTCGAGATGCACAGTCCTCCCAATGACGTCTTTGGAAACAAAACTCCTTTTCCATAAAGACCCCGCCCCATGCGACGAACACCATGTTCTCACTGGGATTGTAGAAGTAGTATCCCCTTGTTGCTTTGGGATACCACACGAAGGTGCATATCTCAGATCTTGGTTCGAGCTTAGTCGAAACCAAATGTTTCACATAAGCCTCGTAACCACAAATCTTTAGGAAGGACAAAGCGGGCATCATCCCGTACCATTTTTAAAATGGTGTCCCTTCCACACCATTCGTCGAAGCCCGATTCACTATGAATGCGGTCGTCTCTAGAGCAAAACCCCTAAAAGAGATTGGGAGATCAGTCCAACTAATCATGGAACAGACCATTGTCTAACAATGTCCGATTTCTCCGTTTGGCTACACCTTTCAACTACAGTGACCTAGGAGGAGTCCATTCCAAAAGGATCCCATTCTCTTTTAGATGATCTAATAACTCTGTGGTCAAGTATTTTCCACCTCGATCCAATCGAAGTGCCTTAATACCTTTGTCGAGCTGGTTTTCTACTATAGTCTTAAACTTTTTGAATTTATCAAAAGCTTCAGACTTATGTCTCACTGAATAGACATAACCATATTTACTGTAATCATCAGTAAATGTGATAAAGTAGCTAAAACCCCTCCTGGCAAGTGAACTTATTGGTCTACACACATTCGAGTGTATCAGCCCCAATAATTCACCCGCCTTTTACTCGAGATCGATAAAGGGCACTTTAGTCATTTTGCCCATCAAACAAACCTTGCACCTATCGATCGAATGGAATTCGAATGAACCTGAAAGCCCGCACTTCTGAAGTGCTGATAGACGCTTCTTGTTTATGCGACCCAAATGACAGTACCATAACAGAGTTAGGTTTAAATCGTTGGATTTAGACCTCTTGGTATTAACGGAATATATAGAACTTGAGGCATTGTTACCCATATCTAATATGTACAATCCTCCAACCATGTCAGTACTGGTATAAAACATATCATTGCATAGAACATTGAAAACTCCATTTCCAATATTAACATTATATCCTTCCTTGTCAAACACGGATACAGATATAATATTCCTACTAAAAGTAGGTATGCAATATACATTATACAATACTAAGACAAGGCCTCTTGGCAAAGCAAGACTCATGGATCCTACAGCAGTTGCCACAACTCTGAGGTCCATTTCGTGCTTTCCAAATCTCTCCTACTTTCAGCCACCATATATTAGTGCATGTGTGAGATTCAGTCATGGTATCTAATACCCATGAATCTTTGGAAGTAGAGAGATGTAGCTCTATAGAGTTAATACCGATTGAAGGAACGGTCCCACCGCCCTTCCTTAGATCATCCAGGTTTCCTGATGAAGGCGCAGTCTTACTGCCCTTCTTCAGATCATCCAGGCTATTTGATGAAGGCGCAGTCCCACTGCCCTTCTTCAGATCAGCCGTGAACTTCCTGTAATCCCGGTTCCAATGACCAGGCTGTTGGCAGTAGAAGCAGACATTCTCAGGTGTCTCATCTTTCTTGCCAAGTGCGCATGGGCCTAGCCCATGCCACTTCCAATTCCCTTGTTGACCATCAGAATATCCTTGGATCCCAGATCCCTGAGATATTCTTCTCAGCAGTTAATGACACTTCATGTAACTCTGATATGGTCTTAGAGACAGCCTTGTCAAGGACATATTCTTTGCGTTCAGACTTGAGGACTATCCTCAAAATTCTGTACCAGTCCAAATAGTTTGTCCCATTTAGCTTGACCCTGTCAAGAATGGTTTTTAATGACAAACTATTAATGTTCGCTGAATTTGCCATTTGATCTACAACAGATAAAATTCAATCAGTAAACTGAATAAATTTTATGAAGATCAAGCTTAAACACAAACAATCGATTCTAAACCTTTAGAATCTGAAACCAAGATCCTTGATTCACTCGATTAAGCTGAACTAATGCTCACCACTTAATCGAGCTATGTAGGTAGGACTCCATCCAATCACATCCAATGTGACTCTTGGCTAGGGTATGCACTTATGTACACGGCTTACCCTATCTGTTACCCTAGCTCAACCTCAGGCTGAGAATCGTAGTCGGGTCCACCAATTTTCAACTATGGCCCGTCACTATGTAGGTGCTCCGCTAATGCGCACGACACCCACATATGTCGTCCAAACCTACTACCCCGCTTTCCCATGGATGCTCCGCTAATGCGCACGACACCTATAGGACGGGGAGGTAGTAAGGTGTTGATAATGGGGAGGTATCAGACATGACCCGTTTTTACTTGTCCGATTGTGTTTAAAACTTTGACACATCCTAGATGCGATGAGCACATCAACTACATTCCAAATGCAATGATGCCTCAAATTACATCCAATGTAATTCTTCCTTCGAACCCGTCAACTACATCCAATGTAATGACGATTCTAAGGGCTCACACACAAGGATTAAAATTCCAATTTTATCTTTGCATGTGAGGTGATATGCTCGGTAAATAAAGTTAAGCATGCAATTCTAAAACACAGAATTAATCATGCATAAAATAAACCAAGCATAAAGCGATAAATATGCACATAATAGCCCCCTAAACTAACTCCCACTAGCTTCTTGAGCTCCATCGACTCCAAGCCGATGCCAACACCCGAAAAGCCACCAAATGACCTTTTCGCCCTTTCTTCATCTTGAGTAAAATATTACAATTTAATACACGACTCGCAGGTCGGGAATAAATAAATATTACAAACAAGTGGTTCGACGACCACACCTTGAAAAAATAATTACACGCTAACTCTAACGGCTCGCAGGCCGTGAAAAGCGATAAATAATTAAATCGAGCTCGGGGCTATTATGTACACCATGCCAACATCACATCACACATCGTGTTATCAAACATCATGTGATTTTCCGGTTTTAATTAATAGCCAAGTTTCGAAATTTTTTTTGATGCTCGGTTTATTGAAACCGTTCAAAAATGAAACTTTTGAACATTTGATCTTCGAGTTCGTCATGACGGTTCCAAACTCGTCATAACTAACAAAACGGTTTAGCCTTGGCATATCAACCATCCAATGGTCATGCTTGGCCTAGCTCCGTCCAACGGAGCCCCGTTCGGTCCCGGTTTCGGCTCCCCGAGAGTCCCGCTCCCGAGACCCGAAAAATCAAATTTTTTTCAAAATTTCCAGATTTGAAATAATTTTCAAAAATTCATTTTACATGCATTAAATCCATAAACAATAATTTAAAACATGTTATCAAACAATTTAGCAAAACAACATGCCAAAAACGAAACTTTCAAGCAAAACCGAAACTTTGAACACCGTCTTGTGAATCCCGAAGGTAGCACGGCTCTGATACCACTGTTGGGTCTCGAGGTAGGGTTGGAGATTAACCAACTCGCAGCGGAAAATCAATGAAAACCAAGAGACGATTAAAACCATGAAACAACTAACAAAGAATGGATTCACAAGAGAAAAATTCAGCACTAGTTCTTACCAAAACAAGAACACCGGTTAACGAATGATTGGCTTGAGTCTCCAAGACGCCTACGTATCCACATGGGAATCAAAGCCACGTAGTTCTTCTCTTTGAGGACTCAAGAACACAAACATGGAGGTGGAAACTAGCCAAACCCGAAATGGCCATGGAAGAGGGAGAGAAAATGTGTTTCCTATTCTTGTCTTGTGTTTGTTATGTTGAAAAAAGATGACTTAAACATAACAAAACCCATACTTGTCCAACTAAAGGCATGGGACAAGTATGGTGTCAAGTAAGGTGTAAATAGGACAAAGTATGGCAAGACAAGATTGGGTTAGGTGGTGAATCACCAACACCTTAATCCTTGTCTTGCTTACTTAGTACTAATTAATCAAGACTTGATTAATTAGTTCCATGAGCCTTGGTTGCATGGGCCTTTCATGGGCCTCTTGGAACATGGCCCGTGACCATTTCCAACGAGGTCCCGTGATTCGCTCATCGCCTCCATGCCTTCCATACCGGAAATGTCCAACATTATCCGACGCGATCAATCCCAAGACTCCAAGCCTTGTCTCGATCCGTAAAGTCCTATTCACTTACGGGCACATGACCCAAAACCCAGTTTTGGTCATGTCCCGAGACAACTCCCTTTTGGCCATTCTCCATAAATGTGTAAATGAGTTTCATCCTCCGGTGTGACCCTTAGGTTTATGCATGTCAATAGATCAACGTAAAATCCCATTTTACTTGATCCTATTTAAGTGGCAACTAACGAGACTTTAGTATTGCCTGACACTACATAACGAATCGACCCTGTCGATTCTAACCTTTCCGTCGTCCCTGTCATTATCCTTTTATCTCCGATATCCTGATTGAGATAAGGCATAGAGCCGTCATCCTTATTATTCTCAATCACCGTTCCTTGATATGTGAGATGACTGAAGATATGATACCCAGTATCATGTGCATGGCCATGCTATTCTTCCAGTCACTCTCGATCAAGCGGCCGAGAACCGATATCTTTCCCATACCTTAGTATGAGGGATAAATCCCTTAGCCGTCTTTCGTGTCACTCATGTAGCCCGTCCCCAAGCCAATCCTGGCCGTTATGGAAGCCCTGTTACGGACAACGTTAGGCTCAGGTCAAACTCAGTTGTTGACTACATAGCGATCACAAAGACTCCTTGGTCTAAGGATACATGACAAGCTACAACACTGAATATGTTCATGACTTAATCTATGGCACATATTCAGGGCGGGTCGTCCAATATCATGTCCCACATGATATCTATAATCAGACTCCGGAATCCCATTCCAATGACTAACAGAACGTAAGCCATAAAGAGCCATCTTTCATACTAGTCGCTCCTAGTGGAGCTTTGTTGACTAGGGACCCATCGAGTGTGATCTATCTCGATCTATGGTTCTATTCGCATGGTGGGCATAGATCAGAGCACACATCGATATATTACTCCAACACATAAGTAATATAAAGCCGCTTTAATTTTATTGCTAACGATGATATATACATTTGGACATTTAGGATTGAACTACGGGCACTAAGACTAACAATCTCCCACTTGCCCTAGTTCCAATCTAAACTCCAATATGTCCCCATCGACTTTACATGTCTAACATGTTCAGGCAGTGACACTGCCTTAGTCAAAGGGTTGGCTATGTTATCATCTGTTGCAATATCGGTTATCTTCACTTCACCTCAGTTCAGTATTTATCTGATGAGGTGGATACGCCGCAGTACATGTTTGGATTTGTTATACGATCTAGGCTTTTAGCTTGCGCAATGGCCCTTGTGTTGTCGCAAGATGGATTCACCGGGCTGGATGGGTTTTTAATTACACCCAGCCCTGCCATGAATTTCCAAATCCACATAGCCTCCTTAGCTGCCTCTGCAGCATCCATGTACTTGGCCTCTATCGTAGATTCGGCAATGATATCTTGCTTTACGCTCTCCCAGCTAAAGCTCTGCCATTCAGCGTAAACACATATCCTGATTGACTTCTAAAGTCATCTGGATTTGTCTTGGAAAACTAGCGTCTACTCATCCTTCGACGACTAGTTCAGCATCATCTTTCCCCCGGGTTAGAATGATGTCTACTGGTACAACATAAGGCTTACGAGACGTCTGGTCTCATACATGTCATGGCATATATGATCGATCCTGCCCCCAGGCGCATAGGATTCTCATCATCCTTTTTAGCTCATCAGGTGTCTTAGGACACTGAGTCTTGCTGAGATGAATGCCATGACTAGTGGGTAAGAGTCCTTTCTTTGAATCGAGCATTAAGAACCTACTCAATGCCTTTTTCACATAGGTTCCCTGACTTAAATCCAAGACCCTCTTGGTGCGATCTCTACATATCTTAATCCTTAAGATATAAGAAGCATCGCCTAAGTCCTTTATTGAAAAACACTTCCTCAACCAAGCTTTAGTCTCGTGCAAGGTTGGGATGTCGTTTTCAATGAGAACCAGAAAGGTAATCTTGCTCCCACTAGCCTTCTTATAAACGCAAGATTCATCCTCGTTCTTGATTAAGCCAAATCCAATTACAGCTTCATCAAAACGAAGGATCCAACTCCGAGAAGTTCGTTTCAATCCATATATGGATTTCAACAACTTATAAATCTTTCCTTTATTCTTCGGATCGTCAAAACCTTTGGGCCGAGACATACAAATGTACTCAGTCAAATTTCCATTTAGGAAAGCGGTTTTGACATCCACTTTCCATATCTCGTAATTATGATACGCAGTTATGTCAAGAAGAATTTGGATCGATTTTGACCATAGCCACTAGGGAGAAGGTTTCCTCATAGTCAATCCATGCCTATAACCTTTCGCCACCAGTTGAGCTTTGTAGGTCAGAGGGTTGCCGTCCATGTCCATCTTCACCTTGAAGATCCATTTGCATCCGATGGTCATTACCCCATTGATGGGATCAACCGGTTCCCAGACTCGGTTGTCCGACATGGATTGCATTTCCTCCCTCATGGCTCCCAGCCATAACTCGGAGTTGGGCCCATCCACGACTTCCTGAAAGGTGGCTGGATCATCGTGATCCACCATGACTTCATTGTCACCTCCGGATACCATATCTTGGAGGTGGAAGATTGATCCTTTCAAATCGCCTTGGACCTTCCGGAATTGTAACAGGAATTGGTTCTTACTCTTCGACAATCTCTGGCTCCTTTCTACTGGGTTGCCAATTGGTTTAGACGGATCTGTACCATCCTGAATTTCTTCGAGATGCACAGTCCTCCCAATGACGTCTTTGGAAACAAAACTCCTTTTCCATAAAGACCCCGCCCCATGCGACGAACACCATGTTCTCACTGGGATTGTAGAAGTAGTATCCCCTTGTTGCTTTGGGATACCACACGAAGGTGCATATCTCAGATCTTGGTTCGAGCTTAGTCGAAACCAAATGTTTCACATAAGCCTCGTAACCACAAATCTTTAGGAAGGACAAAGCGGGCATCATCCCGTACCATTTTTAAAATGGTGTCCCTTCCACACCATTCGTCGAAGCCCGATTCACTATGAATGCGGTCGTCTCTAGAGCAAAACCCCTAAAAGAGATTGGGAGATCAGTCCAACTAATCATGGAACAGACCATTGTCTAACAATGTCCGATTTCTCCGTTTGGCTACACCTTTCAACTACAGTGACCTAGGAGGAGTCCATTCCAAAAGGATCCCATTCTCTTTTAGATGATCTAATAACTCTGTGGTCAAGTATTTTCCACCTCGATCCAATCGAAGTGCCTTAATACCTTTGTCGAGCTGGTTTTCTACTATAGTCTTAAACTTTTTGAATTTATCAAAAGCTTCAGACTTATGTCTCACTGAATAGACATAACCATATTTACTGTAATCATCAGTAAATGTGATAAAGTAGCTAAAACCCCTCCTGGCAAGTGAACTTATTGGTCTACACACATTCGAGTGTATCAGCCCCAATAATTCACCCGCCTTTTACTCGAGATCGATAAAGGGCACTTTAGTCATTTTGCCCATCAAACAAACCTTGCACCTATCGATCGAATGGAATTCGAATGAACCTGAAAGCCCGCACTTCTGAAGTGCTGATAGACGCTTCTTGTTTATGCGACCCAAATGACAGTACCATAACAGAGTTAGGTTTAAATCGTTGGATTTAGACCTCTTGGTATTAACGGAATATATAGAACTTGAGGCATTGTTACCCATATCTAATATGTACAATCCTCCAACCATGTCAGTACTGGTATAAAACATATCATTGCATAGAACATTGAAAACTCCATTTCCAATATTAACATTATATCCTTCCTTGTCAAACACGGATACAGATATAATATTCCTACTAAAAGTAGGTATGCAATATACATTATACAATACTAAGACAAGGCCTCTTGGCAAAGCAAGACTCATGGATCCTACAGCAGTTGCCACAACTCTGAGGTCCATTTCGTGCTTTCCAAATCTCTCCTACTTTCAGCCACCATATATTAGTGCATGTGTGAGATTCAGTCATGGTATCTAATACCCATGAATCTTTGGAAGTAGAGAGATGTAGCTCTATAGAGTTAATACCGATTGAAGGAACGGTCCCACCGCCCTTCCTTAGATCATCCAGGTTTCCTGATGAAGGCGCAGTCTTACTGCCCTTCTTCAGATCATCCAGGCTATTTGATGAAGGCGCAGTCCCACTGCCCTTCTTCAGATCAGCCGTGAACTTCCTGTAATCCCGGTTCCAATGACCAGGCTGTTGGCAGTAGAAGCAGACATTCTCAGGTGTCTCATCTTTCTTGCCAAGTGCGCATGGGCCTAGCCCATGCCACTTCCAATTCCCTTGTTGACCATCAGAATATCCTTGGATCCCAGATCCCTGAGATATTCTTCTCAGCAGTTAATGACACTTCATGTAACTCTGATATGGTCTTAGAGACAGCCTTGTCAAGGACATATTCTTTGCGTTCAGACTTGAGGACTATCCTCAAAATTCTGTACCAGTCCAAATAGTTTGTCCCATTTAGCTTGACCCTGTCAAGAATGGTTTTTAATGACAAACTATTAATGTTCGCTGAATTTGCCATTTGATCTACAACAGATAAAATTCAATCAGTAAACTGAATAAATTTTATGAAGATCAAGCTTAAACACAAACAATCGATTCTAAACCTTTAGAATCTGAAACCAAGATCCTTGATTCACTCGATTAAGCTGAACTAATGCTCACCACTTAATCGAGCTATGTAGGTAGGACTCCATCCAATCACATCCAATGTGACTCTTGGCTAGGGTATGCACTTATGTACACGGCTTACCCTATCTGTTACCCTAGCTCAACCTCAGGCTGAGAATCGTAGTCGGGTCCACCAATTTTCAACTATGGCCCGTCACTATGTAGGTGCTCCGCTAATGCGCACGACACCCACATATGTCGTCCAAACCTACTACCCCGCTTTCCCATGGATGCTCCGCTAATGCGCACGACACCTATAGGACGGGGAGGTAGTAAGGTGTTGATAATGGGGAGGTATCAGACATGACCCGTTTTTACTTGTCCGATTGTGTTTAAAACTTTGACACATCCTAGATGCGATGAGCACATCAACTACATTCCAAATGCAATGATGCCTCAAATTACATCCAATGTAATTCTTCCTTCGAACCCGTCAACTACATCCAATGTAATGACGATTCTAAGGGCTCACACACAAGGATTAAAATTCCAATTTTATCTTTGCATGTGAGGTGATATGCTCGGTAAATAAAGTTAAGCATGCAATTCTAAAACACAGAATTAATCATGCATAAAATAAACCAAGCATAAAGCGATAAATATGCACATAATAGCCCCCTAAACTAACTCCCACTAGCTTCTTGAGCTCCATCGACTCCAAGCCGATGCCAACACCCGAAAAGCCACCAAATGACCTTTTCGCCCTTTCTTCATCTTGAGTAAAATATTACAATTTAATACACGACTCGCAGGTCGGGAATAAATAAATATTACAAACAAGTGGTTCGACGACCACACCTTGAAAAAATAATTACACGCTAACTCTAACGGCTCGCAGGCCGTGAAAAGCGATAAATAATTAAATCGAGCTCGGGGCTATTATGTACACCATGCCAACATCACATCACACATCGTGTTATCAAACATCATGTGATTTTCCGGTTTTAATTAATAGCCAAGTTTCGAAATTTTTTTTGATGCTCGGTTTATTGAAACCGTTCAAAAATGAAACTTTTGAACATTTGATCTTCGAGTTCGTCATGACGGTTCCAAACTCGTCATAACTAACAAAACGGTTTAGCCTTGGCATATCAACCATCCAATGGTCATGCTTGGCCTAGCTCCGTCCAACGGAGCCCCGTTCGGTCCCGGTTTCGGCTCCCCGAGAGTCCCGCTCCCGAGACCCGAAAAATCAAATTTTTTTCAAAATTTCCAGATTTGAAATAATTTTCAAAAATTCATTTTACATGCATTAAATCCATAAACAATAATTTAAAACATGTTATCAAACAATTTAGCAAAACAACATGCCAAAAACGAAACTTTCAAGCAAAACCGAAACTTTGAACACCGTCTTGTGAATCCCGAAGGTAGCACGGCTCTGATACCACTGTTGGGTCTCGAGGTAGGGTTGGAGATTAACCAACTCGCAGCGGAAAATCAATGAAAACCAAGAGACGATTAAAACCATGAAACAACTAACAAAGAATGGATTCACAAGAGAAAAATTCAGCACTAGTTCTTACCAAAACAAGAACACCGGTTAACGAATGATTGGCTTGAGTCTCCAAGACGCCTACGTATCCACATGGGAATCAAAGCCACGTAGTTCTTCTCTTTGAGGACTCAAGAACACAAACATGGAGGTGGAAACTAGCCAAACCCGAAATGGCCATGGAAGAGGGAGAGAAAATGTGTTTCCTATTCTTGTCTTGTGTTTGTTATGTTGAAAAAAGATGACTTAAACATAACAAAACCCATACTTGTCCAACTAAAGGCATGGGACAAGTATGGTGTCAAGTAAGGTGTAAATAGGACAAAGTATGGCAAGACAAGATTGGGTTAGGTGGTGAATCACCAACACCTTAATCCTTGTCTTGCTTACTTAGTACTAATTAATCAAGACTTGATTAATTAGTTCCATGAGCCTTGGTTGCATGGGCCTTTCATGGGCCTCTTGGAACATGGCCCGTGACCATTTCCAACGAGGTCCCGTGATTCGCTCATCGCCTCCATGCCTTCCATACCGGAAATGTCCAACATTATCCGACGCGATCAATCCCAAGACTCCAAGCCTTGTCTCGATCCGTAAAGTCCTATTCACTTACGGGCACATGACCCAAAACCCAGTTTTGGTCATGTCCCGAGACAACTCCCTTTTGGCCATTCTCCATAAATGTGTAAATGAGTTTCATCCTCCGGTGTGACCCTTAGGTTTATGCATGTCAATAGATCAACGTAAAATCCCATTTTACTTGATCCTATTTAAGTGGCAACTAACGAGACTTTAGTATTGCCTGACACTACATAACGAATCGACCCTGTCGATTCTAACCTTTCCGTCGTCCCTGTCATTATCCTTTTATCTCCGATATCCTGATTGAGATAAGGCATAGAGCCGTCATCCTTATTATTCTCAATCACCGTTCCTTGATATGTGAGATGACTGAAGATATGATACCCAGTATCATGTGCATGGCCATGCTATTCTTCCAGTCACTCTCGATCAAGCGGCCGAGAACCGATATCTTTCCCATACCTTAGTATGAGGGATAAATCCCTTAGCCGTCTTTCGTGTCACTCATGTAGCCCGTCCCCAAGCCAATCCTGGCCGTTATGGAAGCCCTGTTACGGACAACGTTAGGCTCAGGTCAAACTCAGTTGTTGACTACATAGCGATCACAAAGACTCCTTGGTCTAAGGATACATGACAAGCTACAACACTGAATATGTTCATGACTTAATCTATGGCACATATTCAGGGCGGGTCGTCCAATATCATGTCCCACATGATATCTATAATCAGACTCCGGAATCCCATTCCAATGACTAACAGAACGTAAGCCATAAAGAGCCATCTTTCATACTAGTCGCTCCTAGTGGAGCTTTGTTGACTAGGGACCCATCGAGTGTGATCTATCTCGATCTATGGTTCTATTCGCATGGTGGGCATAGATCAGAGCACACATCGATATATTACTCCAACACATAAGTAATATAAAGCCGCTTTAATTTTATTGCTAACGATGATATATACATTTGGACATTTAGGATTGAACTACGGGCACTAAGACTAACACCTAGGTCACTGTAATTGAAAGGTGTAGCCAAACGGAGAAATCGGACATTGTTAGACAATGGTCTGTTCCATGATTAGTTGGACTGATCTCCCAATCTCTTTTAGGGGTTTTGCTCTAGAGACGACCGCATTCATAGTGAATCGGGCTTCGACGAATGGTGTGGAAGGGACACCATTTTAAAAATGGTACGGGATGATGCCCGCTTTGTCCTTCCTAAAGATTTGTGGTTGCGAGGCTTATGTGAAACATTTGGTTTCGACTAAGCTCGAACCAAGATCTGAGATATGCACCTTCGTGTGGTATCCCAAAGCAACAAGGGGATACTATTTCTACAATCCCAGTGAGAACACGGTGTTCGTCGCTTGGGGTGGGGTCTTTATGGAAAAGAAGTTTTGTTTCCAAAGACGTCATTGGGAGGACTGTGCATCTCGAAGAAATTCAGGATGGTACAGATCTGTCTAAACCAATTGGCAACCCAGTAGAAAGGAGCCAGAGATTGTCGTAGAGTAAGAACCAATTCCTGTTACAATTCCGGAAGGTCCAAGGCGATTTGAAAGGATCAATCTTCCACCTCCAAGATATGGTATCCGGAGGTGACAATGAAGTCATGGTGGATCACGATGATCCAGCCACCTTTCAGGAAGTCGTGGATGGGCCCAACTCCGAGTTATGGCTGGGAGCCATGAGGGAGGAAATGCAATCCATGTCGGACAACCGAGTCTGGGAACCGGTTGATCCCATCAATGGTGTGAGGACCATAGGATGCAAATGGATCTTCAAGGTGAAGATGGACATGGACGGCAACCTCTGACCTACAAAGCTCAACTGGTGGCGAAAGGTTATAGGCAGATCCAATGGATTGACTATGAGGAAACCTTCTCCTTAGTGGCTATGGTCAAAATCGATCCAAATTCTTCTTGACATAACTGCGTATCATAATTACGAGATATGGCAAGTGGATGTCAAAACCGCTTTCCTAAATGGAAATTTGACTGAGTACGTTTGTATGTCTCGGCCCAAAGGTTTTGACGATCCGAAGAATAAAGGAAAGATTTATAAGTTGTTGAAATCCATTTATGGATTGAAACGAACTTCTCGGAGTTGGATCCTTCGTTTTGATGAAGCTGTAATTGGATTTGGCTTAATCAAGAACGAGGATGAATCTTGCGTTTATAAGAAGGCTAGTGGGAGCAATATTACCTTTCTGGTTCTCATTGAAAACGACATCCCAACCTTGCACGAGACTAAAGCTTGGTTGAGGAAGTGTTTTTCAATAAAGGACTTAGGCGATGCTTCTCATATCTTAAGGATTAAGATATGTAGAGATCGCACCAAGAGGGTCTTGGATTTAAGTCAGGGAACCTATGTGAACAAGGCATTGAGTAGGTTCTTAATGCTCGATTCAAAGAAAGGACTCTTACCCACTAGTCATGGCATTCATCTCAGCAAGACTCAGTGTCCTAAGACACCTGATGAGCTGAAAAGGATGATGAGAATCCTATGCGCCTGGGGGCAGGATCGATCATATATGCCATGACATGTATGAGACCAGACGTCTCGTAAGCCTTATGTTGTACCAGTAGACATCATTCTAACCCGGGGGGAAGATGATGCTGAACTAGTCGTCGAAGGATGAGTAGACGCTAGTTTTCCAAGACAAATCCAGATGACTTTAGAAGTCAATCAGGATATGTGTTTACGCTGAATGGCAGAGCTTTAGCTGGGAAAGCGTAAAGCAAGATACCATTGCCGAATCTACGACAGAGGCCAAGTACATGGATGCTGCAGAGGCAGCTAAGGAGGCTATATGGATTTGGAAATTCATGGCAGGACTGGGTGTAATTAAAAACCCATCCAGTCCGGTGAATCCATTTTGCGACAACACAAGGGCCATTGCGCAAGCTAAAAGCCTAGATCGCATAACAAATCCAAACATGTACTGCGGCGTATCCACCTCATCAGATAAATACTGAACTGAGGTGAAGTGAAGATAACCGATATTGCAACAGATGATAACATAGCCAACCCTTTGACTAAGGCAGTGTCACTGCCTGAACATGTTAGACATGTAAAGTCGATGGGGACATATTGGAGTTTAGATTGGAACTAGGGCAAGTGGGAGATTGTTAGTCTTAGTGCCCGTAGTTCAATCCTAAATGTCCAAATGTATGTATCATCGTTAGCAATAAAATTAAAGCGGCTTTATATTACTTATGTGTTGGAGTAATATATCGATGTGTGCTCTGATCTATGCCCACCATGCGAATAGAACCATAGATCGAGATAGATCACACTCGATGGGTCCCTAGTCAACAAAGCTTCACTAGAAGCGACTAGTATGAAAGATGGCTCTTTATGGCTTACGTTCTGTTAGTCATTGGAATGGGATTCCGGAGTCTGATCATAGATATCATGTGGGACATGATATTGGACGACCCGCCCTGAATATGTGCCATAGATTAAGTCATGAACATATTCAGTGTTGTAGCTTGTCATGTATCCTTAGACCAAGGAGTCTTTGTGATCGCTATGTAGTCAACAACTGAGTTTGACCTGAGCCTAACGTTGTCCGTAACAGGGCTTCCATAACGGCCAGGATTGGCTTGGGGACGGGCTACATGAGTGACACGAAAGACGGCTAAGGGATTTATCCCTCATACTAAGGTATGGGAAAGATATCGGTTCTCGGCCACTTGATCGAGAGTGACTGGAAGAATAGCATGGCCATGCACATGATACTGGGTATCATATCTTCAGTCATCTCACATATCAAGGAACGGTGATTGAGAATAATAAGGATGACGGCTCTATGCCTTATCTCAATCAGGATATCGGAGATAAAAGGATAATGACAGGGACGACGGAAAGGTTAGAATCGACAGGGTCGATTCGTTATGTAGTGTCAGGCAATACTAAAGTCTCGTTAGTTGCCACTTAAATAGGATCAAGTAAAATGGGATTTTACGTTGATCTATTGACATGCATAAACCTAAGGGTCACACCGGAGGGTGAAACTCATTGACACATTTATGGAGAATGGCCAAAAGGGAGTTGTCTCGGGACATGACCAAAACTGGGTTTTGGGTCATGTGCCCGTAAGTGAATAGGACTTTACGGATCGAGACAAGGCTTGGAGTCTTGGGATTGATCGCGTCGGATAATGTTGGACATTTCCGGTATGGAAGGCATGGAGGCGATGAGCGAATCACGGGACCTCGTTGGAAATGGTCACGGGCCATGTTCCAAGAGGCCCATGAAAAGCCCATGCAACCAAGGCCCATGGAACTAATTAATCAAGTCTTGATTAATTAGTACTAAGTAAGCAAGACAAGGATTAAGGTGTTGGTGATTCACCACCTAACCCAATCTTGTCTTGCCATACTTTGTCCTATTTACACCTTACTTGACACCATACTTGTCCCATGCCTTTAGTTGGACAAGTATGGGTTTTGTTATGTTTAAGTCATCTTTTTTCAACATAACAAACACAAGACAAGAATAGGAAACACATTTTCTCTCCCTCTTCCATGGCCATTTCGGGTTTGGCTAGTTTCCTCCTCCATTTTTGTGTTCTTGAGTCCTCAAAGAGAAGAACTACGTGGCTTTGATTCCCATGTGGATACGTAGGCGTCTTGGAGACTCAAGCCAATCATTCGTTAACCGGTGTTCTTGTTTTGGTAAGAACTAGTGCTGAATTTTTCTCTTGTGAATCCATTCTTTGTTAGTTGTTTCATGGTTTTAATCGTCTCTTGGTTTTCATTGATTTTCCGCTGCGAGTTGGTTCATCTCCAACCCTACCTCGAGACCCAACACGAGCAACCAATGTGGGCTAAGCCACCAATGCACACAAAGTCATGCCATCCGTGACCTCCTCTAGCTCAAGTCTGAACGAGCTCAACTCCTCCATCATGTCCCACTCTCGGACAGATATACTAGCAATGCAGTGAGTCGACTTCCTACTCAGGGCATCGGCGATGACATTCTCCTTGCCCGGATGATAGAGTAGCTCGAAGTCGTACTCCTCAAGTAACTCCATCCATCGCCTCTGGCGCATGTTCAGGTCGCGCTGAGAGAAAATGTACTTGAGCCTCTTGTGATCCGAGAATGCCCGGAATCGCTCACCATACAAATAATGCCTCCAGCTCTTTAGAGCAAAGACCACTGCTGCCAACTCTAGATCATGGGCCGGGTAGTTGCGCTCATGTATCTTCAACTGTCTCGAGCCATAAGCAACCACCTTCCCGGGCTGCATCAACACACCCCAGTCCCTCGTCGGACGCATCACAGTACACATCATACCCGACTCCCCGCTCTGGCACAATCAACACGGGAGCGTGTTAGTCTTAGTGCCCGTAGTTCAATCCTAAATGTCCAAATGTATATATCATCGTTAGCAATAAAATTAAAGCGGCTTTATATTACTTATGTGTTGGAGTAATATATCGATGTGTGCTCTGATCTATGCCCACCATGCGAATAGAACCATAGATCGAGATAGATCACACTCGATGGGTCCCTAGTCAACAAAGCTTCACTAGAAGCGACTAGTATGAAAGATGGCTCTTTATGGCTTACGTTCTGTTAGTCATTGGAATGAGATTCCGGAGTCTGATCATAGATATCATGTGGGACATGATATTGGACGACCCGCCCTGAATATGTGCCATAGATTAAGTCATGAACATATTCAGTGTTGTAGCTTGTCATGTATCCTTAGACCAAGGAGTCTTTGTGATCGCTATGTAGTCAACAACCTTGTTTGACCTGAGCCTAACGTTGTCCGTAACAGGGCTTCCATAACGGCCAGGATTGGCTTGGGGACGGGCTACATGAGTGACACGAAAGACGGCTAAGGGATTTATCCCTCATACTAAGGTATGGGAAAGATATCGGTTCTCGGCCGCTTGATCGAGAGTGATTGGAAGAATAGCATGGCCATGCACATGATACTGGGTATCATATCTTCAGTCATCTCACATATCAAGGAACGGTGATTGAGAATAATAAGGATGACGGCTCTATGCCTTATCTCAATCAGGATATCGGAGATAAAAGGATAATGACAGGGACGACGGAAAGGTTAGAATCGACAGGGTCGATTCGTTATGTAGTGTCAGGCAATACTAAAGTCTCGTTAGTTGCCACTTAAATAGGATCAAGTAAAATGGGATTTTACGTAGATCTATTGACATGCATAAACCTAAGGGTCACACCGGAGGATGAAACTCATTGACACATTTATGGAGAATGGCCAAAAGGGAGCTGTCTCGGGACATGACCAAAACTGGGTTTTGGGTCATGTGCCCGTAAGTGAATAGGACTTTACGGATCGAGACAAGGCTTGGAGTCTTGGGATTGATCGCGTCGGATAATGTTGGACATTTCCGGTATGGAAGGCATGGAGGCGATGAGCGAATCACGGGACCTCGTTGGAAATGGTCACGGGCCATGTTCCAAGAGGCCCATGAAAGGCCCATGCAACCAAGGCCCATGGAACTAATTAATCAAGTCTTGATTAATTAGTACTAAGTAAGCAAGACAAGGATTAAGGTGTTGGTGATTCACCACCTAACCCAATCTTGTCTTGCCATACTTTGTCCTATTTACACCTTACTTGACACCATACTTGTCCCATGCCTTTAGTTGGACAAGTATGGGTTTTGTTATGTTTAAGTCATCTTTTTTCAACATAACAAACACAAGACAAGAATAGGAAACACATTTTCTCTCCCTCTTCCATGGCCATTTCGGGTTTGGCTAGTTTCCTCCTCCATTTTTGTGTTCTTGAGTCCTCAAAGAGAAGAACTACGTGGCTTTGATTCCCATGTGGATACGTAGGCGTCTTGGAGACTCAAGCCAATCATTCGTTAACCGGTGTTCTTGTTTTGGTAAGAACTAGTGCTGAATTTTTCTCTTGTGAATCCATTCTTTGTTAGTTGTTTCATGGTTTTAATCGTCTCTTGGTTTTCATTGATTTTCCGCTGCGAGTTGGTTCATCTCCAACCCTACCTCGAGACCCAACAGTGGTATCAGAGCCGTGCTACCTTCGGGATTCACAAGACGGTGTTCAAAGTTTCGGTTTTGCTTGAAAGTTTCGTTTTTGGCATGTTGTTTTGCTAAATTGTTTGATAACATGTTTTAAATTATTGTTTATGGATTTAATGCATGTAAAATGAATTTTCTAAAATTATTTCAAATCTGGAAATTTTGAAAAAAAAAATTTGATTTTTCGGGTCTCGGGAGCGGGACTCTCGGGGAGCCGAAACCGGGACCGAACGGGGCTCCGTTGGACGGAGCTAGGCCAAGCATGACCATTGGATGGTTGATATGCCAAGGCTAAACCGTTTTGTTAGTTATGACGAGTTTGGAACCGTCATGACGAACTCGAAGATCAAATGTTCAAAAGTTTCATTTTTGAACGGTTTCGATAAACCGAGCATCAAAAAATTTCGAAACTTGGCTATTAATTAAAACCGGAAAATCACATGATGTTAGATAACATGCTTGTTTGATAACACGATGTGTGATGTGATGTTGGCATGGTGTACATAATAGCCCCGAGCTCAATTTAATTATTTATCGCTTTTCACGGCCTGCGAGCCGTTAGAGTTAGCGTGTAATTATTTTTTCAAGGTGTGGTCGTCGAACCACTTGTTTGTAATATTTATTTATTCCCGACCTGCGAGTCGTGTATTAAATTGTAATATTTTACTCAAGACGAAGAAAGGGCGAAAAGGTCATTTGGTGGCTTTTCGGGTGTTGGCATCGGCTTGGAGTCGGTGGAGCTCAAGAAGCTAGTGGGAGTTAGTTTAGGGGGCTATTATGTGCACATTTATCGCTTTATGCTTGATTTAGTTTATGCATGATTAATTCTATGTGTTTTAGAATTGCATGCTTAACTTTATTTATCGAGCATATCACCTCACATGCAAAGATAAAATTGGAATTTTAATCCTCGTGTGTGAACCCTTAGAACCGTCATTGCATTGGATGTAGTTGACGGGTTCAAAGGAAGAATTACATTGGATGTAATTTGAGGCATCATTGCATTTGGAATGTAGTTGATGTGCTCATCGCATCTAGGATGTGCCAAAGTTTTGAACACAACTGGACAAGTAAAAGCGGGTCATGTCCGATACCTCCCAATCATCAACACCTTACTACCTCCCCGTCCTATGGGTGTCGTGCGCATTAGCGGAGCATCCATGGGGAAGCGGGGTAGTAGGTTTGGACGACATATGTGGGTGTCGTGCGCATTAGCGGAGCACTTACATAGTGACGAACCATAGTTGAAAATTTGTGGACCCGACTACGATTCTCGGCCTGAGGTTGAGCTAGGGTAACAGATAGGGTAAGTCGTGTACATAAGTACATACCCTAGCCTAGAGTCACATTGTATGTGATTGGATGGAGTCCTACCTACATAGCTCGATTAAGTGGTGAGCATTAGTTCAGCTTAATCGAGTGAATCAAGGATCTTGGTTTCAAATTCTAAAGGTTTAGAATTGATTGTTGGTGTTTAAGCTTGATCTTCATAAAATTTATTCAGTTTACTGATTGAATTTTATCTGTTGTAGATCAAATGGCAAATTCAGCGAACATTAATAGTTTGTCATTAAAAACCATTCTTGACAGGGTCAAGCTAAATGGGACAAACTATTTGGACTGGTACAGAATTTTGAGGATAGTCCTCAAGTCTGAACGCAAAGAATATGTCCTTGACAAGGCTGTCTCTAAGACCATATCAGAGTTACATGAAGTGTCATTAACTGCTGAGAAGAATATCTCAGGGATCTGGGATCCAAGGATATTCTGATGGTCAACAAGGGAATTGGAAGTGGCATGGGCTGGGCCCATGCGCACTTGGCAGGAAAGATGAGACACCTGAGAATGTCTGCTTCTACTGCCAACAGCCTGGTCATTGGAACCGGGATTACAGGAAGTTCACGGCTGATCTGAAGAAGGGCAGTGGGACTGCGCCTTCATCAAATAGCCTGGATGATCTGAAGAAGGGCAGTAGGACTGCGCCTTCATCAGGAAACCTGGATGATCTAAGGAAGGGCGGTGGGACCGTGCCTTCATTCGGTATTAACTCTATAGAGCTACATCTCTCTACTTCCAAAGATTCATGGGTATTAGATACCATGACTGAATCTCACACATGCAGTAATATATGGTGGCTGAAAGTAGGAGAGATTTGGAAAGCACGAAATGGACCTCAGAGTTGTGGCAACTGCTGTAGGATCCATGAGTCTTGCTTTGCCAAGAGGCCTTGTCTTAGTATTGTATAATGTATATTGCATACCTACTCTTAGTAGGAATATTATATCTGTATCCGTGTTTGACAAGGAAGGATATAATGTTAATATTGGAAATAGAGTTTTCAATGTTCTATGCAATGATATGTTTTATACCAGTACTGACATGGTTGGAGGATTGTACATATTAGATATGGGTAACAATGCCTCAAGTTCTATATATTCCGTTAATAGCAAGAGGTCTAAATCCAACGATTTAAACCTAACTCTGTTATGGTACTGTCATTTGGGTCGCATAAACAAGAAGCGCCTATCAGCACTTCAGAAGTGCGGGCTTTCAGGTTCATTCGAATTCCATTCGATCGATAGGTGCAAGGTTTGTTTGATGGGAAAAATGACTAAAGTGCCCTTTATCGATCGCGATGAAAGGGCGGGTGAATTATCGGGGCTTATACACTCGAATGTGTTTAGACCAATAAGTTCACTTGCCAGGAGGGGTTTTAGCTACTTTATCACATTTACTGATGATTACAGTAAATATGGTTATGTCTATTCGGTGAGACATAAGTCTGAAGCTTTTGATAAATTCAAAGAGTTTAAGACTATAGTAGATAACCAGCTCGACAAAGGTATTAAGGCACTTCGATTGGATCGAGGTGGAAAATACTTGACCACAGAGTTATTAGATCATCTAAAAGAGAATGGGATCCTTTTGGAATGGACTCCTCCTAGGTCACTGTAGTTGAAAGGTGTAGCCAAACGGAGAAATCAGACATTGTTAGACAATGGTCTGTTCCATGATTAGTTGGACTGATCTCCCAATCTCTTTTAGGGGTTTTGCTCTAGAGACGACCGCATTCATAGTGAATCGGGCTTCGACGAATGGTGTGGAAGGGACACCATTTTAAAAATGGTACGGGATGATGCCCGCTTTGTCCTTCCTAAAGATTTGTGGTTGCGAGGCTTATGTGAAACATTTGGTTTCGACTAAGCTCGAACCAAGATCTGAGATATGCACCTTCGTGTGGTATCCCAAAGCAACAAGGGGATACTATTTCTACAATCCCAGTGAGAACATGGTGTTCGTCGCTTGGGGTGGGGTCTTTATGGAAAAGAAGTTTTGTTTTCAAAGACGTCATTGGGAGGACTGTGCATCTCGAAGAAATTCAGGATGGTACAGATCTGTCTAAACCAATTGGCAACCCAGTAGAAAGGAGCCAGAGATTGTCGTAGAGTAAGAACCAATTCCTGTTACAATTCCGGAAGGTCCAAGGCGATTTGAAAGGATCAATCTTCCACCTCCAAGATATGGTATCCGGAGGTGACAATGAAGTCATGGTGGATCACGATGATCCAGCCACCTTTCAGGAAGTCGTGGATGGGCCCAACTCCGAGTTATGGCTGGGAGCCATGAGGGAGGAAATGCAATACATGTCGGACAACCGAGTCTGGGAACCGGTTGATCCCATCAATGGTGTGAGGACCATAGGATGCAAATGGATCTTCAAGGTGAAGATGGACATGGACGGCAACCTTCTGATCTACAAAGCTCAACTGGTGGCGAAAGGTTATAGGCAGATCCAATGGATTGACTATGAGGAAACCTTCTCCTTAGTGGCTATGGTCAAAATCGATCCAAATTCTTCTTGACATAACTGCGTATCATAATTACGAGATATGGCAAGTGGATGTCAAAACCGCTTTCCTAAATGGAAATTTGACTGAGTACGTTTGTATGTCTCGGCCCAAAGGTTTTGACGATCCGAAGAATAAAGGAAAGATTTATAAGTTGTTGAAATCCATTTATGGATTGAAACGAACTTCTCGGAGTTGGATCCTTCGTTTTGATGAAGCTGTAATTGGATTTGGCTTAATCAAGAACGAGGATGAATCTTGCGTTTATAAGAAGGCTAGTGGGAGCAATATTACCTTTCTGGTTCTCATTGAAAACGACATCCCAACCTTGCACGAGACTAAAGCTTGGTTGAGGAAGTGTTTTTCAATAAAGGACTTAGGCGATGCTTCTCATATCTTAAGGATTAAGATATGTAGAGATCGCACCAAGAGGGTCTTGGATTTAAGTCAGGGAACCTATGTGAACAAGGCATTGAGTAGGTTCTTAATGCTCGATTCAAAGAAAGGACTCTTACCCACTAGTCATGGCATTCATCTCAGCAAGACTCAGTGTCCTAAGACACCTGATGAGCTGAAAAGGATGATGAGAATCCTATGCGCCTGGGGGCAGGATCGATCATATATGCCATGACATGTATGAGACCAGACGTCTCGTAAGCCTTATGTTGTACCAGTAGACATCATTCTAACCCGGGGGAAAGATGATGCTGAACTAGTCGTCGAAGGATGAGTAGACGCTAGTTTTCCAAGACAAATCCAGATGACTTTAGAAGTCAATCAGGATATGTGTTTACGCTGAATGGAAGAGCTTTAGCTGGGAAAGCGTAAAGCAAGATACCATTGCCGAATCTACGACAGAGGCCAAGTACATGGATGCTGCAGAGGCAGCTAAGGAGGTTATGTGGATTTGGAAATTCATGGCAGGACTGGGTGTAATTAAAAACCCATCCAGTCCGGTGAATCCATTTTGCGACAACACAAGGGCCATTGCGCAAGCTAAAAGCCTAGATCGCATAACAAATCCAAACATGTACTGCGGCGTATCCACCTCATCAGATAAATACTGAACTGAGGTGAAGTGAAGATAACCGATATTGCAACAGATGATAACATAGCCAACCCTTTGACTAAGGCAGTGTCACTGCCTGAACATGTTAGACATGTAAAGTCGATGGGGACATATTGGAGTTTAGATTGGAACTAGGGCAAGTGGGAGATTGTTAGTCTTAGTGCCCGTAGTTCAATCCTAAATGTCCAAATGTATATATCATCGTTAGCAATAAAATTAAAGCGGCTTTATATTACTTATGTGTTGGAGTAATATATCGATGTGTGCTCTGATCTATGCCCACCATGCGAATAGAACCATAGATCGAGATAGATCACACTCGATGGGTCCCTAGTCAACAAAGCTTCACTAGAAGCGACTAGTATGAAAGATGGCTCTTTATGGCTTACGTTCTGTTAGTCATTGGAATGAGATTCCGGAGTCTGATCATAGATATCATGTGGGACATGATATTGGACGACCCGCCCTGAATATGTGCCATAGATTAAGTCATGAACATATTCAGTGTTGTAGCTTGTCATGTATCCTTAGACCAAGGAGTCTTTGTGATCGCTATGTAGTCAACAACCTTGTTTGACCTGAGCCTAACGTTGTCCGTAACAGGGCTTCCATAACGGCCAGGATTGGCTTGGGGACGGGCTACATGAGTGACACGAAAGACGGCTAAGGGATTTATCCCTCATACTAAGGTATGGGAAAGATATCGGTTCTCGGCCGCTTGATCGAGAGTGATTGGAAGAATAGCATGGCCATGCACATGATACTGGGTATCATATCTTCAGTCATCTCACATATCAAGGAACGGTGATTGAGAATAATAAGGATGACGGCTCTATGCCTTATCTCAATCAGGATATCGGAGATAAAAGGATAATGACAGGGACGACGGAAAGGTTAGAATCGACAGGGTCGATTCGTTATGTAGTGTCAGGCAATACTAAAGTCTCGTTAGTTGCCACTTAAATAGGATCAAGTAAAATGGGATTTTACGTTGATCTATTGACATGCATAAACCTAAGGGTCACACCGGAGGATGAAACTCATTGACACATTTATGGAGAATGGCCAAAAGGGAGCTGTCTCGGGACATGACCAAAACTGGGTTTTGGGTCATGTGCCCGTAAGTGAATAGGACTTTACGGATCGAGACAAGGCTTGGAGTCTTGGGATTGATCGCGTCGGATAATGTTGGACATTTCCGGTATGGAAGGCATGGAGGCGATGAGCGAATCACGGGACCTCGTTGGAAATGGTCACGGGCCATGTTCCAAGAGGCCCATGAAAGGCCCATGCAACCAAGGCCCATGGAACTAATTAATCAAGTCTTGATTAATTAGTACTAAGTAAGCAAGACAAGGATTAAGGTGTTGGTGATTCACCACCTAACCCAATCTTGTCTTGCCATACTTTGTCCTATTTACACCTTACTTGACACCATACTTGTCCCATGCCTTTAGTTGGACAAGTATGGGTTTTGTTATGTTTAAGTCATCTTTTTTCAACATAACAAACACAAGACAAGAATAGGAAACACATTTTCTCTCCCTCTTCCATGGCCATTTCGGGTTTGGCTAGTTTCCTCCTCCATTTTTGTGTTCTTGAGTCCTCAAAGAGAAGAACTACGTGGCTTTGATTCCCATGTGGATACGTAGGCGTCTTGGAGACTCAAGCCAATCATTCGTTAACCGGTGTTCTTGTTTTGGTAAGAACTAGTGCTGAATTTTTCTCTTGTGAATCCATTCTTTGTTAGTTGTTTCATGGTTTTAATCGTCTCTTGGTTTTCATTGATTTTCCGCTGCGAGTTGGTTCATCTCCAACCCTACCTCGAGACCCAACAGAGCGGTGGTCAATCGAGCCTTCAGCTCGGTAAAGGAGTGTTCACACTCATCAGTCCAAAGAAATTCTGCTCCCTTGCGAATCAGCGCTGTCATGGGCGCGGCCAGGCGTGAGAAGTCCTGAACGAACCGTCGATAATACCCTGCCAATCCCAGGAAGCTACGGATCTCAAATACACTCTTGGGCCATGCCCACTTCGAAACTGCATCGACCTTCGTCGGGTCGACTAGGATGCCCTCTCGGGACACAACATGCCCGAGGAACTTCACATCTGCGAGCCAGAACTCGCACTTCTCCAGGTTGCCATACAACTGGTGAGTGCGTAACAACGTCAAGACTGTCCTCAGGTGCTCCTCATGTGCCTCCTCACTAGGCGAGTAAATCAGAATGTCGTCAACAAACACCACGACGAACTGGTCCAAGTACGGTATGAAAATATCGTTCATCAAGTCCATGAAAGCTGTTGGTGCATTCGTCAATCCGAACGGCATCACTAGAAACTCGAAGTGCCCGTACCGAGTCCGGAATGCGGTCTTCGCCACATCCTCCTCCCGAACTCTCAACTGGTAATAGCCTGATCGAAGATCAATCTTCGAGAAGTACTTCGCTCCTCTCAGCTGATCGAGCATGTCATCGATCCTCGGTATCGGATAGCGGTTCTTCACTGTAACCCCGCTCAACTTCCGGTAATCGATGCACATCCTCAAGGCTCCACCCTTCTTCTTCACAAAGAGGGCGGGTGCTCCCCACGGAGAAACGCTCGGGCGGATGAATCCCTTCTCTTGCAGCTCCTCGAGTTGTCGCTTCAGCTCGACTAACTCGGCTGGTGCAAACCGATACGGGGAGATAGAGATCGGCGCCGTACCCGGGATCAAGTCGATCATAAACTCTACCTCGCGCGTTGGCGGCAAACCTGACAGCTCCTCCGAAAAGACCTCCAGGAACTCACATACCACTCTGGGTATCTCTCTGCTACTCTGCACGACCTCCGTCTCATCTCCCGTAGTCAAGGCGGACAGAAGGACTCCGCTCCTGCTACCCAAAACACAATTAATAACTCGGTCGCCCGACCTCACCGTCACCTGACTTCGATAGCAATCGATCGATTCCCAATACCTCGCGAGTCAGTCCATCCCCAAGATCACGTCGAAAGCAGTCATATCCAAAACAAGTAAGTCACCAACAAAGGGGAAGTCAGCCACTCGGATCTCACAATCCCGACATACGGTACTCAAAACTACCTCTCCCGTAACAAGGGTATCAAGACATAACGGTCTACTCAAACAATCCACCCTCAACCCCAACATACGAGCAAAAGAAGAAGAGATGAACGAATGAGATGCTCCAGTATCAAACAAAAAAGATGCCCATGAATTATAAAGCAAACACGTACCTTGTATAGCTTCATGGCCGGCGTACTGTCTCTCAGATCTGGCGTCGATGACTACATAGACTCGACCCTGCTGTGCCGGGGGCCCTCCTCTCGGTGGTGGTGGAAGTGCCACCTGGTATAAAGGCCTAGGCTGGTGCTCCCGCCGCCTGACGCAGAGCTCTCAAAGGCTGTGCCTGCCGTGGTCGGCCAGGAGGTGCCTGGTGAGGCTGCGCCTGTTGAGGTCTCGGCGCGGTCGCTCCCCCAACTTGATCAGGGCATGCAAAGGAAAGGTGCCCATGTCGGCCGCACTGATAGCACGCCCTCTCATCAACCCGTTGTCTCTCCTCGAACCTCAGTGGAGGATCGATTTGACGGTCTGCAGGTCCGCTGCTCCTCGGACAGTCTCGGGCTAGGTGGCCCCGCTGTCTGCACAATGGGCACAACTGCACTAACGAACTAGGTCCAACTGACACTACTTCTCCCACCCGGCGCACGCCACCAGACTGGAACTGTGGCTGAAAAGATCCAGAGACCCTCTGTCTCCTCGGATCGTGACCCTCGGACGACCTCAGGAAGCCACTCGGCATCAGCCTGATGTCCCGCACCATGGAGGTCTCCCGAAAATGCCTCTCTACAGTTAGTTCCCTATCCACCAGTATAGAGTACTCCTCGGTCCTGAAGGCACTAACTCGATCCGCGATCGACGGGATGAGTCCTCTCTCAAATCGCCTGCAACGACTCTCCTCAGTCTACACCATCTCTAGTGTGAAGCGAGACAAGGACGTGAACCTCGCCTCATAATCAGAGACGGTCATCCCTCTCTGCCGCAGCTCTAGGAACTGCTGGTGCCTATCATCTCGAACAGATCGGTGGAAGTACTGCTCCAGGAACAGTCTGCTGAAAAGTTGAAAATCATCTCCTACCCTGGTCTGCACATGCTGCCACCAGTGGTACGTCTCTCCCTCCAGCTGAAATGTAGCGAAAGACACCCCTAGACGACTATCGGATACCCCAGACGTATCCAGATTGCGGGTAATCCGCTCCAACCATCCTGCAGGTGCCTCGGGGTCTGAACCCCCGGAATAGACTGGTGTGCCCAGCCTACGGAAATCCCTGAGAGCCTGGGCCGTGTAGCTATCAAACTGGCATGTCCTCTCGACAGTGGTTGCGGCAGTAGTAGGCACAGGCTCTGGTGACGGTGTTGCAGTCCCCTGCTGAGCGCTGATCGCTGCAAGAACTGCGCGAACCACCTCCTTTAGAGGGGTCGCCTGAGTCGGCTCTGCAACTAGAGAAACCCTGGGCGGTAACCTTGATGGTCCACCCTCAAAACTCTGGTGATCTGCAGAAGCAGCACCCTGGGTACTCGCTGCCCCTGCCTGCTCAATAGCAGGTGCTTGCCTCTGACCCCCAGCTGGGTGGCTCCTGGTGCCTCTCGGAACTTAGACGCGAGACATGTCGTATACCCGCTGCACGGATAACGCGCATGTTCAGTTTCTCAGTTTAGAACAAAGCGGTTCAATTAAAACAGTACTTAGTCTTAGTATAGTCATATATAGTACTTTATATAGGCAGAGAAGTCTGCACACTTGTGCGTCTCACAACAGCAATCAAGCAATTCAACCAACTCCCACAGGAGGCACAGTTTCAAACAAATCACACAAGCAACATACCAAACCGGCATACATCTCGGTCGGTCATCTTCCCATCGCATGGGGTTCAAAATCATAACACAACCAATTCCACAAATTTTAGCAATAATTCCATTCCATAAGTTCTGAACACTTTATCTTTCCATCATAACATTCATGTCGATCTCGCGTCGTTACAACCCGATTCAGGCGTCTCCGAATCTCGTTGTAACCACTTGAAATCCCCCTATCACGTTCGACTACAGTGGCGCCCCTGAGTCAACCCGTGATAGTGCAAACACTTCAGTTCTACAGAAATTTTGGCATGACCTGTTCGTATATTCCACTAACCATCCGTTTAAGCGGAACATTTAATAAACAACGCACATGGCATCCAACACATTAGGCACACCACAACCAGCAAAAGTACACATCACTGTAAAGTATCGCAAGTACCGCTTGGTTTTCTGGAATTACACGATTAACACTCAATCAGGTCAACATTCAAATTTACCATTTTAATAACGGCCAATCAAGTCGGCAACCCACTTAACAAACGATTTACCAACGCAACCAATTTGTAACAGCTCGATCATTGCTTGTTAAACCAACCCCGATCTCAACCGGTCGGCATCACAGATCAACTGAGGCATACAGCAAATAGAGCAAAAGATACAAGTCAAGCAACACAGACAACATAGCATAGAGAAGTCAAAACTTAAACAAACCACTCCCACAAACGAGACTTTTGTCGTTTCGCCTCTACGCATAGGATATTTCCAACTTACGTCACCGAGTACTACGACTTAGACCACCTAACTCTACCCACCTAATTGACGTACGGTCCGAGGTTTTGAAAACAATTTCAAAATGAAACCAGGCTCTGATACCAAATTGTCACGCCCCAAATCCGGTTTTGACCGGACTCGAGACGTGAATTAAACTAGCAATTAAATAATAAGATAAAAGTAAACTTAAACAATTTTAAATCTCCAATTTTAGTTCCGATCAAATAACTTTGATAAAATAAGTTCCAAACCGATGTTACGAGTCAAAGCTCAGAATATAAAAAAATAAACATAAGGTCCAATACAACGACAAAAAATACGTCTCTAACATCACTCCACCCGGACTCTCCCAGAAGCTCCCGAGCCTCGAGCCCAACTCTAGTAACTACTCACCAAGTAAGCCTATACAAACAGTAAATAAAACAAACAGGGGTGAGCTTACGCTCAGTAGGGAAAATAATAAATAAAAGCAACCTCCACTTTGGTAATAAAACTGAATTAACACAATTAGTCATAATTCATAATTAACACGATTAACCAACAAGATGCTATGATAAAGAGAACGATAAGAATATTCAACGCTTAAGGAAAAACAGTAATTCAAGAAGAATAAGGAAAGGCGATGTAATCTTTGATAAAACGACTAAAGAGAGAGCATTTAAATGTCACGTCGATGACTTAAACCACAATGCTCCGATCCACAATTAGTCCTTGTGTCATGTCGGAGACAATACTCCGATCCACAATAGTCTTTGTGTCATGTCGGATTTCCCCTCGGTGCAGAGGAGACACATACGTCGGGGCTACCGGAAACATCCCTGAAGGAACACATATCGTCGGGATTCTCGGAAATGTCCCCAAAGGACCATAGATCATCGGGGTGAAACAGAATAACCTTCTAGAAATGCTCCCACATGACGCAAACTCTCGGGTGAAGCAACGAGTAACCATCCCCACAGGGTAAACAATCTCGCGTCGTATCGGAATTCCCTTCGGTCTAGACGCATTCCCGGGATTCACATCGGGATGAACACAATCCCTCGGCTATGGTACTACCACACACCGGTGTACGTCCTCGGTGTAGGTACCATACCGGATCACAAGTCATCGGCCTAGGTACTACCCCACACCTGCTTACCCCCTCGGTGTAGGTACCATACCGGAACAACTCCTCTTAACTCACACACAAGAGAGCAACATACCAACAATCATACTACAACCAAAGCTTAGTAACTCACAATCTTACCACAACACGCCACAGAGAACTCATATTAACAATCACACTTACCAGCATACTTACCAACCACGTCCCATCGGTCTATCACTTACCCGATCATACCATTTGGCACAATCAAATTACATTCAACCATTCATTCAATCAATCATTCAAGTATTCATTCAATCAATAATTGAAACATTCATTCAATCAATCATTCAAACATTCATAATCCAATCATCGCAATTTATCTAGTTTAGTTTGACTCTTATCTTAACCTAAAGACTAAGCAAGCACGGCATGTGAGGCAATCACAAAAAATCCTAAGGTTCGTCATGGCCATTCTACCAGCACAGCAATTTCCCAAGTATTGAAAGCGATTAAACTAGTGAATCACATCCTACATGCATACTAGACTCGTTCGGTTATTATTGTAATTGAAAAACGATTATTCTAGTGAATCACATCCTATATGCAAACTAGGACCTTTCCAGTTATTATTAACCTATAGGCATACTAAAGCGTTAAATTAAAAGAGGAGTTTAGTATTTTCCCTACCTCGAAGTCTTCCACGAACAATACTCCTAGCTGCTGACGTCCGGGCTACCTTCCTCTCCGTCTTCTCACGGGTCCCAAGGTCTTCTCCTTTCCTCGAGCTCGGGTCCAAGGTCTTGGATCACAATTAAACCTCTAATTAAAGACTGACCAAGATACAAGAATCTAAGTTCAAAAGAGCCCCAACCGTTTGTTTCAAAAACACCTTTCGAAGTAAACGAAAAACAACCAAAAAAGATTCAAAAGGACCAAAACTGATCTGCCACGGATCGAGTCACGGAGCCGTGATGCCACCCATTACGGATGACGTCACGGAACCGTGACGCGTGTCGTCACGGCCTCCATCATGGAGCCGTGACGTCTCCCTTCACGGTATCCGTCTCGGATCTGTGGCGGATCTGGGCAGGCTCGTCCTTCTTCAACCTCCAGCTCCTATTTCCCGAACATTACAGCAAAACCTCCATTTTTTCACTTCTAAAAACTCCCAAAGCAGTCAAATAACTCCAATACTCCTTTACCCATGGTAGGAATCATCAAACCAACAAGTACCCAAAGGAATTCCAAATCAAAATCAAACAAACTCAAGGATTTTAACCCAAATTAATCAACTACTTCACACAAGCATCATCTAATAACAAACCACCATAAGGAACAACAAACCTATCTAGTTTTAGGCAAAACCCAAAGGAACCCAAAGCTTGAATTGAATGGAAATGAGATTTGGATAGTGTTCTTACCTTTAGAATGAAGATATGAAGAAGAAAACAATGTTTTTTGATGAAGGATGGATGAAGAATGGCCTTGGATGAGTGCTTCCTCTCTTGCTTTCTCTTCAAGCTTCAATGGAGGCATTCTTCGCTTCCTCTCTCTCTAATTTTCGGCTACAACAAAGGGAATGAGCTGAATTTGGTCTCCAATTGCCTTAAAAGACCTAATTTGAGAAAAGACCAAAAGCCCTTTGGATGAATATCCACTTAAGGACAAAAAGGGAGGGGTAAAAGGGTACTTTGAACCTCTTTTCTTCCCCTCCAAGCTAATAGGAACAAGTGTCCATGTAGGGACCACTTGTCCTTAGCTAAAATTCCAGCACCTCTAATTAATCCAATTTAGTCGATAAAAAGTTCGGGTTTAACCAAAATTTGACTTTTCCAATATTACAGTCAAACGAAAGGAAACGGCCCAACTAAGCTAACCGTGATGACGGCTAAGCTTTTTGGGCCCCGGAAAGGTACCGAATGACTCCCAGAGTCATCGGTTGACTTTTCCAGCCGAAAGTCAAACTTCGCCAAAGTTCACCAGTTCGACCAGGATCGACCGGGGGCGGTTCTTTGAAATCCTAATCCTTTTAGTCAAACAAATAGGAAAATGGTCTAACAATTGCCACCCTCAATCATAAGAACAAGAACAAAAGGCCCAAAAAAAACCATTACAACATCCATAAGCAGACCCGAAACAAGTTCTAACAATTAGATTTCCCATTCATGAAGTACAAAACTAACAAAAAAGGTCTATAACACAAAGATAACTACCATGAAGCACAAATCCAAAAGAAAATCGGCTAAATCACATAAAACAATTTCTGAAACCCAAGCTTTCCAACAATAAAGTTCAAAGAAAGAAAAAAACAATAACTAAACCCAACACCAAGCGTCGCCACTCTGAACAGCCTCCTGCAAAAACAAACAACGCCACCACGAAGTATCTACCCGATGACCTCACAACCGACTAAAGCTTCAAATAGAGCCAACAAAGGCAAACCACCACCACCTCAGCCAACCCCAACACAAAATCATGGGGACCTGACTATGCACCAAGGTCGAGAGGTAGGAAGAAAAGAAGGTCTGAAATCAACGGAAGAAATACTTGAAGAAACGAAGGGCGTCGTAAACCTGATTTGCCAAACATCTCCGGTAAGGAAAGGATGAGACTTCGTCGATGACCTGCACCAAGATCCAGCAGCCACGAAGGAGGGACGAAGAGCCAGTACGTTGACGTGGAAGATCTAAAGAGAACCACAAGGAGAAGACCCCTATAAGAAGTGACGAGAACTGAAGAACTGATGGTGACGCTAGATCTGGAAACAAGAAGTCCATATCTAACTCCACGGATGCTAGAAACGAAAACACGATTAGGCCGTACCCGGCGACCATCAAGAAGAAACGACAACGAATATGGATAAGGAGAAGAAAGAAGGTGAACGAGGAGAAAAAAAACCACCAGTAACCTCCATGGACAAGGGCCATAGAGGCCACCGGCATGGTCATTCAATATTCCTTTCTTTTTTACTAGTTTCTATTAAAATTGTAACAAAATACTTGGAATTTTAATGAGAACATATTTAAGAAACTCATGTCTATAATGAACTTAATAAACCTGTTATCAATGATCATTCTTAGCCTAGCGAACATGGTAATTACTAAGTAGCTAGTAGTGGATAATATAAAATCATTGATATTTGTGTCACACATTTCGGGTTTTGTCATTATATCTTGGCCTATCTTGAGCTTTCTACGGCTGCGGCTCCAACATTCTCTATCTGTCAGGTGATCTTTGAACAATCCCCCATTCACAAACAACTCAGCTGCAACACAAAACATGTTGTCATGGTCCTTCGGAATCAAGAATGGACTAGACATGAACAACAAAAGATGAATGTACACAATTCTCATATTGTTATATATTGTTCATCCAAACACTGATCTGTAGCTCCATCAAACCTAAAAGGCACAGAAAAGTGATAGTGATATTCAATGTGTGTTCATTGACATACAAAGCTAAACATTACCCGTGGGACTATTGAACTTTTCCAGGATGGACCTATGAAATACAGTCACTAAGCGCAAGATGCTTTCAATTAGTATTATGAAGAAACTCTATGGTCCAAAATACCAACAAACAAAGTCTGCATGGAGGAAGTCCAAGAGTGATGGTGAACTTAAAACATTAAAGCTTGATAAAGATCAAATAAGGTGCTAAAACAAAATAGTAAAAAGATGCATTACTAGCTGGTTATTTACGGTTATGGAATTTATGAAGTTATCAAATGTCACGCACCGAATTCAATAAAACCGAACCCGAAACGCGAACAGTGAAACAATAAAAATGATTTTCAAACCTTTTAAATAAACCACTTAAAAACACCATTTAGTTAATCAAAATAATATTTTACAACTTAAAAGCACGTCCAAAACAAGCGGACAAAAGACAAGGCGTACGTCGCTAAACTCAAAAGGAAACCCGGACTCCCACTCCCAGCTCTTCAAGCTTCGAGAGCTCCCCTAGTCTGTCTCGCGATCAGTACATGTAGGAAAAGCAGCTAGGGGTGAGCGTTCGCTCACCACCACGGATACCAGACTGACTACGGCATACTAGCAGAAAATGCCGGAAACACCAACAACAACCCAAACACCGGGGACTACTATCCCCAACTCAAGTAACCCAACTGACACACGACCTGTTACTTTCCCCAACCAACTCAACACTCGGACACGTAATGTAATCCCGACACCACGGTTATGACCTCCACCAAAGACACAAAAGATAACCACGCAACACCCAAGACCACAAAGGATCGAACACCAAACAAGATCACAAAGGATCGCACTCCAGCTGCTCAGTGTCGGTTGCTAACCGGCTGGGCTTGAGCCTGCCGCACGCAACTTCCCCCGATCTCTGTCGGGCCAGGCGGTCGACCTGTTAGCGATATATACAACACTACTTTTCTGATAGCTAGTTGGAAGGGGAGCCGCCCTTCATCGCCAAAGAATGCTCAACCTTACCGATCCATGTCGGAAGGCTAGCCAAAGAATGCTCAACCTTAATGATCTCTGACGGAAGGCTAGCCAACCCCCACGCAACTTCCCCCGATCTCTGTCGGGCCCCCAACCTCAGGCAACCACAATCACAACCAAAGTTCAACAAACAGTAACAACACAAGTTTAACACCCCACAGGCACTCATGGCCACCCAAGACACCAACAGTAAAACACGGGTTCAACAACCCACGGTGTCACGCCCCAAATTCAATAGAACCGAACCCGGAACGCGAACGTTTAAGACAGTAAAACATTTTCAAACCTTTTAAATAAATCAGTTTAAAACCATCATTTAGTTAATCAAAATAATAATTTACAACTCAAAAGTACGTCCCAACAAGCGGACAAAATACAAGGCGTACATCGCTAGACTCAAAAAGGAAACCCGGACTCCCGCTCCTAGCTCTTCAAGCTTCGAGAGCTCACCTAGTCCGTCCCGCGACCAGTACCTATAGGAAAAGCAGCTAGGGGTGAGCGTTCGCTCACCACCACGGATAACAGACTGACTACGGCATACTTAGCAGACAATGCCGGTAACACCAACAACAACCCAACACCGGGGACTACTATCCCCAACTCAAGTAACACGACTGACACACAACCTGTTACTTTCCTCAACCGACTCAACACTCGGACACGTAATGTAGACCTGACACAACGGTTACGACCTCAACCCAAAGACTCAAAAGATAACCACACAACACCCAATATCACAAAGGATCGCACACCAACCAAGATCACAAAGGATCGCACTCCAGCTGCTCAGTACCGGTTACTAACCGGCTGGGCTTGAGCCTGCCCCACGCAACTTCCCTCGGTCTCTGTCGGGCCAGGCGGTCGACCTGTTAGCGATATATACCGAGCTACTTTTCCGATAGCTAGTCGGAAGGGGAGCAACCCTCCATCGCCGATGAATGCACCCCTTTTCCGGTGGTTAACCCGGAAGGCGGGCCAAGCCCCACGACACGTGGCCCCAGGACCCCTTTCTTGTCAGGTGGGCCCCCAACCTCGTCTGAACAATGCACACGCGCGCGAACCACGGGACCCCTTTCTTGTCAGGCGGGCCCCCAACCTCGGGCAGAGACTGTCCACAACCAAAGTTCAACAAACAGCAACAACCCAGGTTCAACAACCCCACGGGCACTCATAGCCACCCAAGACACCAACAGTAAAACACGGGCTCAACAACCCCACGGGCACTCATGGCCACCCAAGACACGCCAATAGTAAAGACACAGGCTCAACAACCCCACGGGCACTTATGGCCACCCAAGACACACCAATAGTAAAGATACGGGCTTAACAACCCCACGGGCACTCATGGCCACCCAAGACACACCAATAGTAAAGACACGGGCTCAACAACCCCACGGGCACTCATGGCCACCCAAGACACCAACAGTAAGGTACGGGCTCTCATGGCCACCCAAGACACACCAACAGTAACGTACGGGCTCTCATGGCCACCCAAGAAACAAACTAAACAATCAACCTCCGGGCATAAACAGATGCCTCCAGTAATTCTAATATCGATAAGTTCACTGCTCCTACGACACTAATAAGTGTCACATGCATTTCTATTGTTCGATATGTTCCCGTATCATACGACACCACCCGGTGTCGCCTACCTTTCTAATATTCGATAAACGTACTTAACCCACGACACCCAAGTGTCACATGCATTTCTATTTTTCGATACGTTTCTGTATCATACGACACCACCCGGTGTCACCTGCCTTTCTATTGTTCGATAAACTTACTTAACCCACGACACCCAAGTGTCACATGCATTTCTACTGTTAACTTTCCCTAGTCAGGGCCGAGATCCGGCTACTTTTCCCTACCTCGTATGCTTTCTCCAAATGCTCACAAACAAGCTCCGGCGTGATCTCGATCACTCGCCTAGCTTTCCTTTTCCTCTGTCGGTGGCACGATCTAATAAGAACACAATTTTAAACACTTTTAAGCTTGCAGGCATAAACTGAATGTTAATAAACTTGACGCCCAAAAGTAACCCCGACAATGTCGATCACTCCCAAACTTCCCAATTACTCGACATTGTCGATAATGGACCCGGAAAGGCCCGTTTCGCCCGACCCGGCGAATCTGCCCGGGATTGGAAAACGTCCTTCCGGGGCTCCGAAAATTCCCGTTTTCGTTTCTACGGTCTTAGAATAATTCAAGGGTTCCTATGCACTCGACGGATTCAAATTCCGACTTCCGAGTAATTTAATTAGCGTTTAAAGTTTCTAAACCCATCAATTACAACTTTCACAATTTAATTCCAAAATTCGTTCTGGGTGTGGATTAACTACTTGGGGAACGTCCTAAACCACCCGCACACGAAAACCCGATACCCGAGCATGTGAGCCCCACCTGGACAACCTTGGTCGTGGGTGGCTAGGGCCATTTTGGGCCGGCCCACCATGGTGGTGGCTGGTCCTAGCTCCGGCCAGCCACCCTACACGGTGGCCGGAGCTCCCCCGAGCCTCCGGTCACTGGAAAACGTTCCAACTTCGCTCCAAAATGTCTCCAACGAACCCCACACCTCAACACAACCAAAAAATAATAGTTTTACCCCAAACCCCAACTTTCAAACTTAACAAAACAAAGATCGGTTAGATGCTCACCGTAGAGAACGTCGATGTGAGCTCGATTCTTCTATCTTTGAGACGATCCAACGGTTTGATGATCGGGAATAGTGTTAAAACCCCAACGCCCCCTTCTCTTTTCTCTCTTATTCTCCTTCTCCTTATCTCTCTAAAACTCTCTTCTTTTCTATTTTTTTTTCTCTTTTTCCCATGTATGACCGACCACCCCCTTTAGGCATAGTCTTCTTGTTTTGTCCAATAAACCTAACACCACCCCATTTGTGACATGTGGCAAGTGGGTCCCACACCTTTTTGGAAAATATCTCATAGATATTTTCCAATCAGATTCGCGAAATTCGGACGCCTCGGGCCCCGAACGGGCACTTTTTCCAAGAAATTACGAAACTTCACGGGCTACAAGGAAACGGCTCAACTAAGACAGTTGTGACGACGGCTAAGCTTTTTGGATCCAAAACGGGCCTCGAACAGACCAAAACGTCGCTCGGTTGACTTTTCCAACGAAAAGTCAACATTTCCCAAATTGTTCAGAAAGTTGCCCTGAGTCCCCCGGAACTCACCTTGGTCGATATCGGGGTCAACCTAAGTCCGGTATGACCCTCGGGGTCAAATTTAGGTTCATTTAGGTGTCTGTCCTAGAATTTTAAATTTTCCTGTTTTTCGCATATTTGACTAGCGTTGACCGGGAGTGGTTCTTACACACGGGCACTCATGGCCACCCAAGACATCAACAGTAACTCACGGGCTCAACAACCCCACGGGCACTCATGGCCACCCAAGACACACCAACAGTAAAATACGGGTTCAACAACCCCACAGGCACCCATGGTCACCCAAGACACCAACAATAAAATACGGGTTCAACACCCCACGGGCACTCATGGCCACCCAATATACCAACAATAAAATACGGGTTCAACACCCCACGGGCACTCATGGCCACCCACAAACAATACAATCAACCTCCGTGCTTAACTAAATGCCTCCAGTATTTCTAATATCAATACGCTCACTGCTCCTACGACACTACTAAGTGTCACATGCATTTCTATTGTTCGATACGTTCCCATATCATACGACACCACTCGGTGTCGCCTGCCTTTCTATTGTTCGATAAACTTACTTAGCCCACGACACCCAAGTGTCACATGCATTTCTACTGTTAACTTTCCCTAATCAGGGCCGAGATCCGGCTACTTTTCCCTACCTCGTACGCTTTCCCAAAAGCTCACAACCAAGATCCGGCGTGCTCACGATCACTCGCCTAGCTTTCCTTTTCCTCGGTCGGTGGCACGATCTAATAAGAACACAATTTAAAACACTTCTTAAGTTCGCAGGCATAAACTGAATTTTAATACACTTGACGCCCAAATGCAACCCCGACAATGTCGATCACTCCCAAACTTCCCAATTGCTCGACATTGTCAACAACGGGCCCGGAAAGGCCCGATTCGCCCGACCCGATGAATCTGCCCGGGATTGGAAAACACCCTTCCGGGGCTCCGAAAATTCCTGTTTTCGTTTCTACGATCTTAGAATAATTCAAGGGTTCCAACGCAATCGACTGAATCAATTTCCGACTTCCGAGCAATTTAATTTGCGTTTAAATTTTCTAAACCCGTCATTTACAACTTTTACAATTTAATTCCAAAATTCGTTCCGGGTGTGGATTAACGACTTGGGGATGGTCCTGAACCACCCGAACATGAAAACCCGAGACCCAAGCATGTGGGCCCCACCCGGCCCTTAAGACCCGAGGGTGGCTGGGCCGGTTCACCACCATGGTGGCTGGTCCTAGCTCCGGCCAGCCACCACCCAGTCTGGCCAGCCACCACCCACGGTGGTCGGAGCTCCCCCGAGCCTCCGGTCACCGGAAAACGATTATTTTTAGCTCCAAAACGCCTCTAACGAACCCCACACCTCAACTCATCCATAGAATACTCGTTTCAACCCAAACCCTAACTTTTAAACATACCAAAACGAAAATCGAAACGGTATTCACCGTAGGGAATGACGATGGGAGCTCGATTCTTCGATCGTTGAGACGATCCACCGGTTGGATCGTCGAGAAATAGCAAAACCCTACACCCTTTCTTCTCTTTTTCTCCCTTTTCTCCTTCTCTTTCCTCTCTCCACTTTCTCTCACTAAAACTCCTTTTTTTTCTAAGTGTGGCCGAGACTACACCATGCCTCATCTTTTGTTTTGTTCAAAAACCAATCAACTATCCTTTAATTACAAAACTACCATTCAAGTCTCATCTTTTGTTTTTTTTCAAAAAAAACCTAACACCACCACATAATTGACATGTGGCAAGTGGGTCCCACACCTTTTGGAAAATATCTTCTAGATATTTTTCAGTCAGATTCGCGAAATTCGGCAGTCTCAGGCCCCGAACGGGCCCATTTTCCAAGAAATTACGAAACCTCACGGGCTACAAGGAAACGGCTCAACTAAGACCGTTGTAACGACGGCTAAGCTTTTTGGATCCAAAACGAGCCTCGAACGGACCAAAACGTCGCTCGGTTGACTTTTCCAGCAAAAAGTCAACCTTTCCCAAATTGGTCAGAAAGTTGCCCTGAGTCCCCCAGAACTCACTTTGGTCGATATCGGGTCAACTCAAGTCCGATATGACCCTCAGGGTCAAATTTAGGTTTATTTAGGTGTCTGTCCAAAAAATTTAAATTTTCCTGTTTTTCGCCAATTTGACTGGCGTTGACCGGGAGCGGTTCTTACAACAAATCCCTTAAATTTTAAATCATCACAACACAACTCAACTTAGATTTTGATGGTTTGTGTGAAACACTACATAGTCAGGGTTAGGATGTGTAACAAAGGTCGAGGGAAAATGGTCATATTTAAATTTGAAACAGTACATGTGACATGCATGTGTTCTTTTGTCTAACATATTCGTTATCTTAGACGGATTTTGATAGTTTTTGTAAATTGTGTGAGCTTTTTGGTTAGGACTTGGCACAAAAGGTAGAGGTAGGTTAGGACATGCAAATGACCTTTTCAACTGAGTTAGAAATCGATGTTATCCTTTTATATAAATGTATCATGATAGTGTGTAACGACGGAGGGAATAACATCTCCAACTTACTGAGAATCAATACAATATCATTCTGCATCGCATGCAGGTTCTTCTTTGAAATCTCTCTTGCACAGACAGATTGAAAGAAATTTGCAAGCTCACATATCACGGTGGCCACGTGAGGTGCCACATAAGGGTGTATAATGATAGGAAGTACACATTGCAACAACACATGATTTTCGTTAGTTTTTAGCCCGAAAAACTTCTTATCCTTCAAGCTGATCTTGTTTTTCAAGCTCCCTGCATAGCTTAACGGATACCGTATATTTGTAACCTTCTCAAGCACCTAGACACGCTTCTCAGGCTTGATCGTGTAGTTGGTAAAAGGTATGAAAGTCTTCTTTCCGCTTGTTTTGGCCCATAAATCCTTATGCACACCCATTTTCTCCCATATTTTTCTGGCTTTGAAATCATTTTTTGTTTTTTCAAGAAAGTTGAAAAGCGTTCCAACAAGATTGACGCAAACATTTTTCTCAATGTGCATCACGTCTAATGCGGGCCTTGTCCTCAATGATGTCCAATATGGGTTCCTAGAATATTGACTCACGTGTCCAATACAACCTATTTTGGCCAGTTATGTTCTTCTGAGCAAACTTCGGATGAATGTCAGTATGGGAAACTGAATCTTCAATATTGCTTCATATATTTCATATACACTCTTTTCATGACAAGATTTTTTCATTTCATGTTTCCCGTTGATTTTAATTTTTGCATAATGAATGATTATCTGGCACGTCCTTCATTGCTCTTACGTAGTACGTCCTATTGTGACTGTGATGCCCACCAAGGTAATCCACACAGATTGTACATGCCTTGAACACTTTGTCGGAATGCCTCCCAACATTCATAAAACGGGAAAGTCACTAATAGTCTATAATATCGCATCTCGCATCTTGAATGTTTGGGTCTGCAATGCATCAAAGGTCACAATTCCTTACGCCCATAACCTTTTCATATCGTCCATCAATGATCTTATTAACTCGAGAAAAATCGAGACATGTTAGACATTTTTGTTGAGGTGTATTCTCGTTCTTAGTTGTTGAACAACAAGTGCCCACTTCTTAGGATTCAACCACTTCAAACTAGCACAACATATGAATTTGGACGTGTATTTTTCCGTCCCTAATTTTATAAAGAATATGACTACATAAGAAAGTAAAAAAAAACTCTACAAAGATTTTCCTAATTTTCAAAACTCCAAAAATATATCCGGAATTCAAATAAAAAAAATGAAAATACAAGTATAAAAATCAAGAGATTCAATTAAAAGATTAAAAGTTTGTAACAAAAATTCATCATACTATAAATATATATTCATAAAAGCAGATTATTAAGAAAAAGAACAAGTCGCACGTAGGTGCTAAACCCTAGAGAAAGCTTTAACCCCTTCTACATTCATGTCACCTTCGTCCTCGTCTATTGTGTCCTCCTCGTCTACCGCACCGCCGCTACCTGTTATTGATGTTATTGAGATGTCCCTCTCCTCTGGTGGTTCTCCTACCCTTCCACTACTCCTTATGCCTCCAAAACCCATACAAGGTTTTGCCAAACCGATGAAAGGAAGAAGAAAGAAACGATCATCGTCCCCTCTTGCGGAAGCTCCTCTCTCAGTGATGCTACCGTTCCCCTCCTCGGCCTTCCTGTAACCTCCAACATCTCGGAGTTCTCATATGGTGGTCTTCTCGCCAGGGGAGATCACACTAGTGGTTCCACCGGTCAAGCCTAAGAGGGGATGGTCGATCAAGGTGATGGATACACCACCCTAGCCCCCTTACCTTCATCGGTGATTCTTGTCCCGACGATGGACACGCATCCCCCTCCTAGTGTTGCGGCCTCCCAACCGATGATACCATCGGTGATCTCTCAGCTTAGGGTTCCGACTCCTCCTACTTCACAGTCACCTTTGGTAGACTTTCAAGCCAACTTCTTGGCATGCTACCTCACCGAGGAAGAGGCGATGGAGGGCATGGTGTCCTATACCCCGTCGGACCCCAAAATTCTGGCATGTCTTCGATTCGGTATGGTGGGCCGATTGGCCTCTCCCAATCCTCCCCAAAAGGATATGTTGTTTTCCATCATCACTCGAGCATGGGGGCGAGCCCGATTCGGGGTGGTGGTCAAGGACCTCGAACTAGGTACTTTTTCCTTCTATTTCGTATCCCTAGAGGCCTGGGTTTGGGTACGCCAGAATGAACCGTGGTGCTTCCATGGCCACCCTCTCCTACTCGGGGAGATAGAGGATCCAATGTCCCGGGACCTGCCTCGCCTTGATCGCATACAACTATGGGTGTATGCTAGGGGGTTACCGCCCCTCGTCCGAACAAGGGCTAACAGGGAGATCATAGGGGCAACATTGGGAGAGCATGTGGAGACCCCGTGTAATCAATGGGGCCTGTGTTGGGGTGGTACGGTCAAGGTCTATTTTTGGATGGACGTTCATCGACTTCTCCGACGAAGCATGATCATGCAGTTCTGAGAGTATCAAGACCTGGTCCAGGTTACATTAACGTATGCTAAACTTCCTGCCTTCTATTTCAACTGTGGCAGGATTGACCATATGGTCCAGGATTGCGAATGAGAGGTGCCGCGTGGGCCTCGTTTTGATAAATCGATTATGGAGTTCAAGTCGGTAAAAGAAGACCGGTCATACGCTACATATTGGTGATAAGAACCACTTCCCACACCACCGGGGTTCGCACCATTGACCTCGGGCTTGGTACCTAAGGTTGGGTCGTCTAAGGGGAAGAATCCCATCATGACTCCAAACTTGGTACCTAACCCGAGTTTGGGGTCTCAGGTTCGCCTAGGGATGACACCTTACCCTAGGGGTACCGTTCAGTCTACTTTAGGCCTTCTTGGGTGTTTACAAATAAGCCTCCCTAGTTCAGGAGTTTAAAAGAGGAATACAATGGGAGAGCCGCGAGAGGATCAGGCGAGGGTTGGGAAACAGCCCCGCTAGGAAGAATGATTTGCATCCATGGCTCCAATGACCTACCGCGGGAGGAGTCATTGATACGAGCCATTCCTCTCAGTCATTTCACCATATTCATGTTCGGTGGCTTCATTACAACGAGTCCTTACAAAGCAGGGACCAAACAGCGTTTAGGTCTCACCTTGAGCTGTTCCTAACGAATGACATCTTTTGGTTTTACAATCTGCTTTAGTTTATTTTTCTGTATTAGTTCTGAGTGCTATAATCGAGTTCTGTTGAAACAGTTTGTTTCTGAGTGTTATCGGATCGCTATCTTTTTAAGGGGTATTGACCGCTGTAATGATTTTCTCCTATAATTAATAAAAACTATTTTTATTCTAAAAAATCAAACAATTCCATCTAAAATGGTTAAATCATATTATTCTATCGATTATTGGCTTTGGAAGGAAAAAAAGAGTCGTGTTCCTACTCCTCGCTTCTGTCGAGACCCCTTCCTCGCGTCTGTCGAGTCAAACCCTAGCTATGCCTACCTCTGCGCATACCGTCTACAACTTGTTGGCACTGTTTGGTTCCGTCCCATTCGTCCCTATAGCCTTGCATGCCCCCTCGATGACCGAGCTAGAGCCGTGACTTTTTAAGCGTCACACATGCATGGCACCCTCTGATTTCTTGTCGTCCATGAAGCATAACAGCGGCGGCGTACTGGAAAAGGTCTACCGGCGGGGACATCAGGGCTCTCCTCACCCGCGCCGGGGTTTTGCGAGGGAACGTCCCTGGGCCTCCTCGTGGGGCCGGGGAGTCATCCCCAGGTTCTTACAGCCGCGCCTGGTGGCTACCTCGTTGACCCACGACCTTGCTCTGGGTCCGGTGCAGTGTGGAGAGTGAGGCGTCAGGGTCGGACTCAGGCTTTGTTCTTCTCATCCTCTCGATTTCCACGGGCGCGGTATCGGGAGGAGTGATTGACCCATAACCTTGCTCTGGGTCCAGTGGGAAGGGGAGGGCGCGGGCGCCAGTTAGGGCTTCCTCCGGCGAAATCCCCACCTTGGATGGTTCCTCGGGAAACGGGGCTAGGCCAACCTAGGGTTCTGGTTTGGCGACCTCATGCACCGGGACGGACGGTGGGCTGGCTCCCTTCGCTTTGTAGAGTATCGGCGCATTAGGGCTTGGCCTGCTGCATACACGGTAGGCCTGCCGTCCCAAGATCGTTCCCCATACGAGGACCGTCCGTTGGTCCGTAGAGGTTTGCTAGGGAGGTCTGCGGTAACGGGGCCTAGGCCGTGGCTTGGGGGAGTATGGTACCTAAGGTGGTCACGGGTGGCCGTTGTGCATGGTCGGGACCTTTTGTCCTTGGATTCATTACCTAATCCAGGAGGGTATCGGGGCTGGGGGAGCAGCGTATCCCTGGACCCATTACCTAACTCGGGCCCTGACCTTGGATGAGGAGTAAGTCCTCGGGGGAGGTTCTCTGCTGGTTAGATTGCTGTGTGCCAAATGAACGATCCGGGAGGGCTTGGTGGAAGAGGTCGGGGTTTCCTCAGCTCTCGGCCTATTGGAATGCCATCGTCCTCTACAGGGGGAGGAGGGTGGGCTGGAGCTCTAGTGCCGGTGACAGCACTAGAGGAGAAGAGTGGCCATCAAGTCATAGTCCGGGCGAGGGCTGGGTTTCAGCCCGCCGGGCCACATGAGTACGCTGGCAGGGCTCAGGGACAAGAAGGAGTCCTTGAGGATACCTTGACCGCCCTTCCCGGCTGATGGACACAAGTTCGGTTTTATAGCATAAGAAGAGCGTCGTCCTCGGATGGCCAGCGACAGTTAGGCCCTACCTTGAGCAATGTTTCGTCAATCGGTTTTAGTTTTAGTTCTGTTTTTAGGAGGGGGCTGTTAGGTAACTCCTGTCTTAGTTTGGTTAATCTTGGTTATTTTATTGTTGTCCTAGGTCAGTTAATTTGGGTATCAATTTCAGGTCGCTTTCATGACATTTCATCAAAATGTCTTAAGCGTTTTTCAGTAGATAAGATTGCTGTGTTTGTCCGGTTAGAACTGTCATACATGTATCAACGCTTTTAAAGGAATATACTGTCCGTCTACTCAAAAAAATTAGCTTTGGTAGGATCTTCCCACCTGATTTGACAGGGTTCTTTTTAGCTACTTTCTTCTATTTCAATCATTAGCGAGTCCACTTTCCAAGTGATTGAGCTGGCCTCAGTAAATCTTTTAACAAATATGCTTCACCCTCCTCGTAAATTCATTGCATCCCAGTCTCCACAAAAGTTAGTAATTGCTTTTTCAAGGCCTTTGGAGATGTAGGGTCCACACGCTAATGATGGCGGTGGTGATAATTTCGGACTAACAAATTCGGTCCTACCCACAAAACCAACACTCAAAACGGGCTTGAATGTAGGCCCAACTTAGGTCCATGAAGCCCAATAATCATAGAGCACCACCGGTCTGTAACTCCGTCAACTGTCTTCAACAGCCACACGCGCGTACTCACATTTACAGGAACCAACAATGGCTGCTACAGCATTGACTCCTCCCATTCACAAGTTTCCATCTTCTTCACTCTTACCAGCCAAATTTCCAAAACCCAGGACGAGAGCGAGAACTTCTTCCATCCCACTCGCCTCTTTCTCGGACCCATTTGTCCTCCAGCTAGCCGAAGCCCTTGAAGATTCGCTCCCGTCTTCTTCGTCCTCGTCCTCGTCCTCGTCCACAGCCTCGCTTCTCCAGAAGCTCAGAGACGCCTCCTCGGAAACCCTGCTTTCGACACCGTGGCCCTCTCGCAAAGACGAGCCCTTTCGATTCACGGACACTTCTCTGATAAAAAAACTCCCAGATTCTACCGATTCCGAACCCCTAAGGACTCTTCGGTTCTGGAGGGGATTTCTGAAGATACCCAGTAACCGAATTTGGTGTTTATCGATGGGCACGTTGTGGAGTCGTCGAATTTGTCAGAATTGCCTGATGGGGTTTATGTGGGTAGCTTGCTGAATGTATCTTCAGAGAATATCCTGAAAAAGGTGTCGGAGATCGTGTCTGGTTTTAGTTCAGGTGATTTGTTCTGGTCGATTAACGGATTGGGAGCGCCGGATTTGACGGTGGTGTATGTTCCGGCAGGATGTCGGGTGGAGGATCCGATTCATTTTCGGTATATCTCGGCGGAGGGAAGTGATGTGGGTTCAGCTGTGTTGCCGGTCTCGAATCCGAGGGTGGTGGTGTTGGTGGAGGAAGGAGGGGAAATTGGTGTGACTGAGGAGTATATAGGAACAAATGGGAACAAGTGTTATTGGGCTAATTCGGTCATGGAGGTGGTGATCGGAAAATCTGGCAAGGTTAAGAGCACCTCCAACGGGTCGTGTCTACCCGTCGTGTCTGGCGTAGGCACGGCCCAGACACGACGTGTAGACACGACTTGTCGTGCCTAGACGTCGTCCCTGCACGGTCGTGTCTGGTTGTCGTTGCTGAATCTGGCAACGACGCCAAGTCGTGTCTACTGCCCATTTTGTTCCAAAAATGCTTCCAACCATGGCTTTAGACACTGCACCATTGGAGGAGTAGTGTCTGTAAGCAGTGTCTGGAAGCCAAAAACAATGGTTAGACACTGTGCAGTGTCTAACCATTGGAGATGCTCTAAGCACTCCTATATCCAGAATCAGTCTATTACGGCTGCACATATGAAATGGACTTCAATTCACCAGGTTAATTTCTTTGCTCTCTTTTTCATTGCTGTTAATTATACATTATACAAGTGAATTTGTAAGTAAGAGATATATGCTGTCTATGTCGACTTCCAACTGAAAAGATCCAACCAAAGACGTCAAAATGCAGGAGGAAGGGAAAAAGTGTTTGTTTCAGGGATATTTAAACTAAATTTTAAAACTTGCCTATAATTTAGCAAATCAAGCTGGGATCATCTGTGGAGGATCCATGTTGATTAGGTAGCCATGTAGAACTAGAGATGATATTGTCAACAGGGAAGAAGTGGAGATTGGGGTGGTGGTGGTGGTAAGCAAAATATGGCATGTCTATTATCTTAGGTTTCCTCCTGAAGATTATCAATGCAAAGGCTTGTGGAGTTTGGTTTTGACAGGACATAACTATACAGAGGAGTATGGGAGTTATGACAAATTTAAAGATATCGTACTGATTAAGTAATCTATATTAAATACGGGGAAGCTGCTTTCTTTTGTTGAGCAAACAGTTTTAGGTGAATTTGTTAGTCTATCACTTCTAGTTCCTCGTGGTTGAACCTAAAAGAGAGAGCCTGAATTGGAATGTTAAGAAATTGTTAGTCTATCACTTCTAGTTACTCATGGTTGAACCTAGAAGACAAATTACATTATTTAAAATTAAACGCTCTCCACTCAACCTCACTGAGGTTACCTTAGGCCCTATTCGTGTCGCCGTCGTAGCCGCCCTTGTTCAGTCCGCTCCGATCACCGGCCTCCAGTCCCGTCATCGTTCACTCGCTCTACCCGAGGTTCACCGCCCCCTGGTTTCAGAACCCTATCCCAATCTCTATCTCTAGGTCCGGAATCGATCCCACCGGTCTCTGAATCGATTTGGCCGCCCCAGTCGCCAGCGTCCTCCGGGTCCTCTCTGGATCCCGACGGCTCGTCGTGCCAGTCGTCAGCATCCTCCGGACCTTCTTTGGATCCCGACGGCTCATCGTGATACCTGCTCGACCACTGCTGGTCAACCGAGGAAGAATTGGCGGACACAACAGGCCGGATCTCATCTTCCACCGTCAGGGTGCCGACAGGTATTATTACCGTTTCTAGGGTTTCTGATTTTGTTATTATGCCTACTCTGCTGGCCTGGAATTGTAGAGGTCTAGGTACGGACCATAACCGGCGCCAATTGAAAGATTTGGTGACCCGGTACAAACCCGACATTTTATTCCTGACGGAGACCCGTCATGTGGAATCTCGGAATTCGAGCTCGCGTCTCGCTATTCTGCGCAGAACGCTAGGTTTCCATGGAGGTACGGGCATTCCGGGATTTATATCACAGGCCATACCGGGATCCGGTTCCCTGACAAATAAAGGGGGTGTGATGATGTTGTGGACTGAACAATGCAAGGTTACGGTACTATCGATGCAACAATCACATATCGATACGACCGTACAGTTAGGTCAGGAAGCACCTTTCCGTTTCACAGGTATCTATGGGGAACCGATATGGGAGCGTCGGCATTTGACATAGGAAAATCTGAGACATCTGGCCACAACGGTGGCACCGGCTGATTGGATCCTAATGGGGGATTTTAACGGAATCTTACGCCCGTCAGAAAAATGGGGTGGGGGGTATACCCATTACCCCTTATGCAAGGCTTCCAGCAGACCTTATCGGATATTGGAGTGGAAGAGGTGTCACTGCAAGGGTACCAGTTCACGCGGGCACGGGGTCAGAATGCTAAGTCACTAGTGGAAAGCCAGCTGGACAGAGCCTTCATCTCCCCGCAGGCTCGAGACCGTTTCAGGGATGTGGAGCTACAGAATCTGGGCATATCGACTTCGGACCACAAACCCATCCTTCTCCAAATCCAGAAGGAGCCAGTGGAACGACGGCCCCGCCAGTTTCGTTTTGAGAATATGTGGATTGATCACCCGGAGTGTGGTCCATTGATTCAGACAGAATGGGGTCAGCCGGGAAATCGTCACATCAAGCATCACATTAAGGGCATCGGGGTCTACCTGGATGATTGGGGCCAGACGATTTTTTGGGACAACATTAACCAGATTCGAAGGCTACAGCGGGCGCTTGCTGAGTTGAATGGCCGTACAGACAGACAGGGCATCAGGAAGAGACTGGCAATTCAAAAACAGTATAACAGGGCACTGGCTACACAGGAACAGTTCTGGCGACAGAGAGCGAAACAACACTGGCTTGGGGAAAGGGATCGTAATACAGGTTTCTTTCAGAGATCGTCCACCAAGCGCCAGGTGAAAAACAAGCTCAAGTCTTTGATAAATGATGAGGGGGTAGAAGTGCAATGGAATATAGGAATGAGTGACCTGCTCCACTCATATTTTGCTAATATCTTCACAGTGGGCGACATCGAAGACTATGACCTCCCCATGTCCCGAGTATGATCACCTCGGCACAGAACTTACAACTCACGCAAAGGGTAACGGATCAGAAGGTACGCCACGCAGTGTTCCAAATGGGCCCGTCGAAATCACCAGGACCAGACGGACTCAATCCAAAGTTTTTCCAACATTATTGGGATACTTTGGCTCTGGAGGTCATTGACTTTGTCCGCACTGTAGTCCTGACATGCACTATTGATCATGATATCAACAAAACCACCTTGATTATGATTCCGAATGTTCCAGGGGCGAAGAAGATTGCGGAACTAAGGCCAATTGCTTTATGCAATGTGATCTTTAGAATCCTTTCTAAGGTCCTAGCCAATCGGATCAAACTCTACTAGACCCGATAATCTCAACAAACCAGGGGGCGTTTGTCCCGGGAAGACATATCCAGGACGACATCATCATCTCCTATGAGATTATTCACACCCTCAGGCGTAAAACACAGGGACAACGTGGTTTTATGGCCTTGAAATTAGATATGAGTAAGGCCTACGACAGAGTGGAGTGGTCTTTCTTGCTATCTATGATGGGAGCGTTTGGCTTTGATATGGGTTGGCGGGCGATGGTGCTCGCGTGTATGAGATCAATCGAGTATACGGTCAGCTCGGACGGGAAGCATACGACCCTGTTCACAGCAGGACGGGGTATCAGACAAGGTGACCCCCTATCGCCGTACCTGTTTCTCTTCTGTATGGAGGGTCTATCTAGGATGCTCAGTCAAGCAGAAAGGGCTGGACACATCCATGGGGTATCAGTAGCTCGAGGGGCTCCGCTGGTCTCTCATATATTTTTTGGGGACGACTGTTACATATTCTGCAGGGCGGATCAAGAAGAGGCAACCCATCTGAGTAATATCCTTCAAACCTTTGGCCGCCTTTCGGTTCAAGTTATAAATAAAGGTAAATCGTCAATATTCTTCAGTACTAATACAACTCCGGCCAACAGAGGAACATGCTGTAACATACTGGGCATTCAGGAAATCTCGGGGCCGACTAAGTATTTGGGAGTCCCCAATATGCTGGGCCGGAAAAAAGGCCAGAGCCTCCAGATCTTATGTGACCGGATAGTGGCCAAAATTGGGACATGGGATGGTCAGATGTTGTCGGCAGGAGGGAAGGAGGTGATGATCAAATCAGTCCTCCAGGCCATGCCAATCTACGCGATGAGCGTGTTCATGTTCCCAAGGGAATCAATCAATAAAATCCATGTTGCACTAGCTCGGTACTGGTGGACGGGAACACCGAGGGGAACAAGACCGATTATTTGGCAGGACTGGGCGAAATTGTGTAGGCCAAAGGCGGATGGAGGGATGGGTTTCAAAGACATGAGAGATATGAATATTGCAATGCTGGCAAAAATGGGGTGGAAATTGGTTACTCAACCCGACTGTCTGGTGGCTCGCATTCTTAAGGCACGGTACTACCCACAAGGTGACTTCCTGACGGCGGGAGGGGGGAATGGACCCAGTCAAATCTGGTCGGGCCTTCGTGGCACTCAGGGCCTGCTCCGAGGGGGCTGATTCGTACTATCGGTGACGGTCGAACTACTATGGTTGAGGGACCCCCATGGCTTTTGGGGGATAACCCGGTTATTCCCATGCATACGTGTATCACACCGGCCCTTATGGTGTCGGACCTAACCACCGTCGATCATGAATGGGATGTGCAGAAGATGCAGTCGATTCTCCCTCCGACTATTGTTAAGGATGTCCTTCAGGTGCCCCCGCCTCTTCCCCGGCATAAAGATAAATGGTCCTGGAAGTACAACATCAGAGGTGAGTATTCAGTCAAAGAGGGTTATAGGGCCCTGTCCAGAGAGAACGGTCGATGGCACGTCTCTACAGGGACAACGGTATGGACGAGTATCTGGGATCAGGATATTCAACCACGGATCAAGGTTTTTATATGGCGGGCTATCTCAGGTACACTGCAGGTCGCCATGAACCTCCGAACCAAGTTCGTCCCAATTCCGGCCACCTGTCCGATGTGTCAATCAGACTCGGAAACTACGGACCATCTTCTGCTGTCCTTCCCGTTTGCGAAGTCGGTCTGGGATAAAGCGGGTTTACCTGTTCCTGATCCTTCCTCGTCTTCTTTAACTGATTGGCTCTCGGCCCTCTTCTTGATACCGGAGGTTGTGACCCGGAGCAAAGCCTGCCTCGTGCTCTGGGAGATATGGAAAGCGAGAAACGCTATGGTCTGGGACCAGGTGACCTCCACCCCACAAGAATTGGTTGCCACAGTTCTTAGTAACCAGCATAGCTGGTCGGAAGCACAATCGGGCCTCCGGAAGCTCGTCGCTATCCCCCGACCCACGCAGACTAAATAGAAACCCCCTTCCCCTGGCTGGCTCTTGATCAATGTTGACGGGGCGATCTTTGCAGCCTCAGGACAATTTGGATGGGGTTGGATCTGCCGCACAGACATGGGAGGAGTCCGGGAAGCACGAAATGGATATGGGAGCGGTTCTCAACCCCGAATACTCGGAGGCAATGGCGATCTGGAAGGCCCTGGAATGGTTACACGCCTCGCATTCGTCCAGGGTCATCATACAGAGTGACGCTCAGTACCTGGTACATCTGATTCAAGGCACGCACCAGGTCTTCTCCCCACTGGGACAGTTGGCCGACGACTGCAGGTCCCTGCTCACTACTCTCGAGGATGTCAAACTCGAGTACATTTCTAGGTCAGCGAACGGTGCAGCCCACTGGCTAGCCCGCGAAGCCCGTTCTTTGCCTGTCCTCTCGTGGTCTGGATTTACTATTCCGGCCGCGTTTATGTCTATCTTACAAAAGTTCAATTAATAAAGTTCACACTTCGTTTCAAAAAAGAAATTGGGTGTAGCTAGCTAAGGACAATTTTCTATCCTTCTCGTGTAGATATTATCATAATTGAGACAATTTCTGTACTTTTCTAGTCTTCTTTCACGATGGAAGTCACAGAATGCATGGTTTTGTTGCAGGAAACGGAAAGTGCATATGAACTTGTTGAGGTCAGTAGTGGGGGAAAGCTGAGTAGGCATAATGTCCATGTTCAACAGCTGGGCTCAGACACATCAACAGAGTTATCAACATTTCACTTGTCTGTCACTGAGCAAACACAAGATCTTCACAGTAGTCTGGTCTTGGACCATCCACAGGCTATACCCAGCAGCTTCACAAGTGCATTGTGGCTCATTCACAGGGGCAGGCTGTCCTCGACGGGAATGTGCAGGTCAACAGGTAATCATGTTTATTATAACAGTTTCACAATCACCGGAATGTCACTGACCATCCTTGTTACAGAAATGCACAGCAGACTGATGCAGGACAGTTGACAAGGAGTCTCCTCCTTGTACCCCGAGCAACTGTGAATGTGAAGCCCAACCTCCAAATTATAGCTGATGATGTCAAGTGCTCCCATGGAGCTGCAATAAGCGACCTTGAAGAAAGCCAACTCTTCTACTTTCAGGCTCGCGGGATTGACTTGGAGACCGCTAGAAGGGCTCTAATCTTCTCCTTTGGAGCCCAAGTAATAGAAAGGATTCCTTATCCTTCAATCCGAGCAAAAGTAGAGAAGCATATCAAACAACTTTTGGACCCATCACTCAAAGGATCTTCATCCCAAACAGCGTAAATGGTAAAAGCTTTTGGTCCAACCCAACAGATTTTGTTGTATCAATAACATAATATCAGCATTTGTAAGGCTATGCTAAGACAAAATAGTCAATTCTTGATTCTATATTAGCTAAGATTCTCTAAGGGCTGCGCTGTTATGAGATTATTTTTGTAACAAGAAAGGATTGGATATATATGCATTATGCAACTCGTCATCTTCAAAAATTACAGATGCTCAAAGGTCTGTCTGTACCCCCGCTCCAATTACAAATATTTCTTTTTTCCTATTTTTATACCGATTGACCAGCTATACCAAATCTCCTACAAGACAAATCAAAAAGAGTTGTAACAAAACCGAAGGAAAATGAGCACCGGGCTATTCTTTCTACTTTTCCACCTAAAGGCTAAAAGAGCATTTCCTGCCAACTCCACCTGCAGATTTTCCCTATATCCAGAAAACAAAATTTGTATCTACTCCACCCCACCCTTGATGACTCACTACCTGACATTAGTCTTTTCTCCTGTTCCCATCCCTAGTCAACAGTATGATCGCTCGTGGTGCAAGACCCAAAAAGTTTATGCAGAAGACCCAACTCCATGAGCGCCTATATTATTGAGAAGATGTGCTTGTTTCAGAAAGACCCAAACCGTGGTCCTGCCCGGTTTCAGAAGTATTTTCCAGATGATTTCCAGATTCTTCCTTCCAATGAGATAACCATCACAGTAACATCATCATGGTACTTTCTGCGGTCTCCTTGTGGAATGTCCAGTAATTCATGGAAATCCATTCCTGTACAAAGACATTTCAGAAGGAAAACAAAAATCAGTATAACCTTTATAATCTACAAAATGTATGTGGAGTCCAATCTTGTGACACTATAATCCATCAACTAATTTAATAAACATTACCTGTACACTGGATTCTACAGCAAGAACAAGAATGGGTGCTTTAGAAACACCATTTTGAAGTGTCAAAATCAATTAAAAATGCAAACATCAATGTGTAGGTAAGTCAGAAAGACATCTTTTGGTACATTATCATCCAACCTTCCCTTGACAAATTCTTTTCATATTTAAAAACAAAGATTATTTACCAACTAGTGATACAAATATCGATTGCATTATATTATTTACTAAAACGTAACTAAGAACTTTCAGTCTGCAACATGCAATAGTAATTGTCAACAGGCCAGACACTAAATAGTATAAGCTTAGAAAAACCCTGCAACCCATGGGAACCGATCACTGACACAATGCACAATGTCGCTACTACCACACCTTGACTCTAATGCAAAACTACCGATCACTTATCAGTTAGTAACTAATTTAAACTTGTGAATGCAACCAACAAATTACCATCTTCATCGAAGTTTCACACAAAGATAATTAATGAGAAAGAGAAAATTCAATCATAAAGTGATTGATGAGTATAAATAAATAGATATCAGAAGAAAGAATTACCAGCTTTCTTAGCTGCCCGAAAAAGAAGCTCCTGAATCAAGTGTTGGGCCGGATCTCCATCTGGAAACGTCCCCATAAAATTCTCAACGAAAGAAACCACTTCCTGATTGGTCAGATATTGATAGAGACCATCAGATGAGAGGATTAGGAATTGATCTGATTGGCAGAGCCTATGATGCCGAAGAGAAGGGGTGCATGTGATGTATGGCACCGTGCCAATGTACTCATTCCGAAACATTCCCAATAATGCATCATTGAATTTGGGCTACAAGAACATGCATACAGATAGTATTATTATATGTACAGTACGACACATGATATGTAGAAATGACATACAGGAAGAACCTATAGAAACATCTCTCCGAGTAACCACACATGAATTATGACCATACAACCCTGAATAAGTATTAGCATCGAGAATAAATACACACATAATAATGGAAAAATTAATACAGTCAACAATAGAAATTAGTTAATCCTACCACTTGATCCCAATACACAAGAAGATAGCTTAGACTCTGAACTGCGTAAAGTAACTAGAGCTTTGGAAATTTATTTGTAAGTAATTGATCATTTAATTGGTAAACAGCATTTTGAAAGCTGGATTACTACATCATTGATTATATTTTTCAGACCCCCAACATTCAAGTGGAAGAGGACCACATAGAAGATGTTTAGAAGACCGTGATGGTACATGCATCTTTTAGTTTTAGGTATTAACTAACCCAGTCCAAATCCTCACCAAGACAATAAATGAATAACTGCATATGTGAAGTCGACAATTTTCCAATCTACAATATTTGGGGAAAAAGATAAACTTGCAACTTATAATTAGTACTTGCTTTCTATGTATGTAATGCACTAATGCGTCAAAGGTTCTCTAACTGTCAGAAAATACTTCCGTCCACTGCATCTTTTGCAATCTGATATTTAATAGCACATCATAAAGAAAATGCAAAATTACTGGGTCATATCTTGATTGACGGATGCCAGATGCATCCATGCTACCTTAGTTTGAAGGACTTATGCAATTCGCTAAACACCAGAGACAGTAACAAACAGGAATTTGATATTGCATGAGCAAACACCACAGTTGTGGTAGCATTAGTTTCTGAAGATTGATATTCACAAGATACAATTAACCTTACCCGTTTCAAAAATCCTGCCCCAAATGCTCTGGTAACCTTAAGTCGTCCTTTCACTCTACCATTGACAATACAACGGCTGTCATCTGGGTGTTCATTCTTTATCCTAATGATTTCCTGCAAAAGTTACATAAACAATGTAATTTCCAGCCAAATCTAAGCTAATGTTAGTAACACAACAATACTATTCAAGGTACATAACCAAAGTGATTTTCATACATCCAAAAAGCATGAAGTTAAAGAGAAATTAATGAGCCATAAAATCATATTGCAAGTAAAAATAATCTCAAACATAAAACACTCATCTGCTGGAGTGTGGAAGTAAATTTAATCATCAATAAAACACAAATTGATGCATTCAAGTTAATGGTTGTTCTGAATTTGACTGAAAGGTTGGTAGGAGGACTGTCATGTTAATCATATTTACACGATGGCTAATGAAAAGGATAAAAAAATATGTAGAGTTGCGGATGCATCAGTTTAAAAAATAGATTCTGCTGATGCAATTGAATATTAACACTGAAAGAATATTAGATAGAAGGAATGAGCAATCTCCCTCACCCCAAAAGATCAGTTCAAATATATGTAGTAAAAACTACTCAAAGTAAAACTTAAATCTATGTTGGTCTTCAACTATTGAGTATTTAAGTATAGTGAAAGGACATCGCGCCAAACTTGCATATTTAATACGCAAGTAGCATTAACACAAAGCCTGCTGCTGATGGTGCAACATCACTGAGGAGTGCTGTCCTTAGGTGCAGAATGGGGACGAATGTGACAGACTGGCACTATTTCAAGCTTCATGCCATAAACTAAGGACAAACTCCAGATTTGTTTACACTCATCATCAAGTTCAGCCCCTAACGTAATCATAATACATTTTTCATTGATGAAACTCCTATCCTATTAAAAAATTAAACAATACTGTTTGATTCACAACTAAGAAAGACGGCAATGTAATCATGTAAGAAAATAAGTAAAAAAATTCAACCATCTGGGATGGATCTCTAGAGCAAAATCTTGAATCTTGGTCACTTTATCTATACTTATCTAATAGGTAAGATCACCATCATGTTTCCTGATGGAGGGGAAAATATGTCAAACACAGTCTATAAATTTTTACACAAACTGGGTTCTTATAGTCAGAATCTAGGTGGATTTGGGAATGATTACATTATTAAACTATCAGTGTGTATAAAAGACATCTTTATTCTTCGCTTGGGTGTATATACACATGCAGGGTACGCTGATCATACATGAGAACAAAAGCAACTCTCTTATTATCAATACCTCTTAGGTTTTCAAATATAATATGTAAAAAAATGGCAGGACAGCTTGATTTTTTTCCAAGATCAAAATAAATATGAAAACAAAAGGCAGCATATTCAAAATTCACCATAAGTAAGAACTTACTTCTTGAATGCTTGTGCTGTGATCAGTTGACAACTGCAGAGCAGTTAATCTCATTTCTTGAGCAGATGCATTGTTTACAACCTCACTCCCCCTTTCTCTTGGAGCTGATGACTCCTCAAATATACCCTCCGCGCTGGATTTGTTCTCTCCTAGCATTTCTACACTGGTCTGTAATCCCTTTGATTCGTACTGTGCAACAATAGCTCGACTATCACCTACATTCATCACATATACATCTTCATCCCTCATTAACGCAACCAACAAACATGAACCCATCAATGCAAGCTCTGGATTTGTATCCAGAAACTTATCTGTCATATCCAAATACCCAAGCTCAGTCACTTCCAGGGCACGAGACAATGCCCTTAAAACCAATTCATGATCCACAGGACCTACCTTCCTCTTCCCACCAATCTGGCTGGCCCTCTCCTCCTTATTCTCAATCTCAACCTTCTCATTCTCCTCCAAATCAAACTTCCAAGGGAATAACTTCTTTCCATGACCCTCCTTGTGCTTTGACAACCCATGCTTCAATTTTGACAGCAAGAGCCAACCTCTACTCACGGCTGAGCCCGCTTCCACATTCCTCACTCTAACTGCATCGTCCACAGAAAATGCAAACCGACCGGACCCTGAAAGATCTAGCCCGTCCTCGGCGTCGGCCTCCTGAAGATATTCCCAAAGCTGCCTCCGCCTAATTTCTGTTCCCTCGGCCTGAAATGTCACCCTCTTGGCCGATCCACGATCAAGAGGTGTCGGGTTTGAATCAATTTCATTTTCCACAACTCCGCCAAATGTTTCGCCCAATTGAAGATTCGCTTCCTCCGGAGCAGCAGAGGCTGCTGCATTTGGCGGATTAGCTTCTTCAACCCCCTCGGCATCCCAGAACAAGCCCCGAAGCTCACTGTACAAGGCCCTGTAAAGATTGCCCATCAAGAATTCGGGCGCATCTGGGCCATTAAACCCATCATAAATCCCAACAAACAACCACCCATGCTCCTCCGATACAACCACATGTACACGATCCTCCCCGGCCTTCCCAAGCGCCCATTGTACATTGCACTCGCTCTTCGTCTCCAAATCTTCTCCCCCGACCGCCGCAACCTCTTTCCGGCCGACGAAGTTCAGCACCGGCACAACCCACGGCCGCTTCTTCTCCGACACGTTCCGGTAAAATGCCTTGCGAATCCCTGGCAAGGACTTCTTGCGCTTCTTCTTCCCGTAGGGGCCGCCAAGCGGCGCCGAGAAAGGAACCTGGCCACAATCAGGCCCAGAAATCGCGTCAAGAGGGCCCGAGAGGGCGCCTCTCTCGATCGGGCCGGACAAGAAGAAGCCGCCGCGCTCCATCGGGCCCGACGTCTCGCCGCCCCTCGGAACCGGCTGGAGCGGAAGCGCGCAAAACGAAGAGGTGCTCTCGAACCCATTCACGATGCTTCCCTTCCCACACCGACCCACGCCAACTCCACCACCACCATCAGTGACATCATCGTAAACATTGTCAAGCTGGAGAACCGTTCGGGGAGTGGAAGTATTAGCACTGACAGAAGCTCCAGAAATAGCCTTGAAGCCCCCGGTTTCAGCTCCGGGCCGGGACTTGGAACCCGGCTCATCGAATCGCAGCGAGTGAGACGGGGAGAGGAACCGATCGGAGTTTGTTGGGGAAAGGAAGCGGTTCGAGGATCGGACGTAGCAGAAGGAATGGCCTAGGGTTTCATCCAACGGCGCAAAAACAAGGTCTTGTTGCAGCTGGTCCGGCTCCCGGTGGCTTCCCGTCCGGCGAGGCGGCCTCAAACAGGGAAGGAGGCTTGATAATCCACTTCCCATCACATTTGTTTTGCTCCCTGTTTGGTTACCTAGAAAATCCGAAATCAATTTTCCGGCTGAGTTGAAAAAAGAAAAGAAAAAAGAAACTGAAGAGAAAAAAAAAGGTGAGAGAAATCAGAGACGAGAGGGAGACTGTCAGTCAGTATTTTTTATATTTTCACTGTGAAGAGTGAAGACTTTTTTTTTCCTGCTTAAAATAACAAAATATAAAGGAGGGAACCTATATCTTTCTGTTGGAGTATTTTGTATTTTTATCCCTTTTTTCGTATTTTCTTTTCCGGGTCCTCTCTACATCACTCATTTACCGAATCGATTTCTCCCACGTTTGCAAAAATAAAATCAACGGCCTGCCGTGATCTCCGTTGCGACCGTTGATTGCGTGTTTCAATCTCATCCGTTAATCTGAGTAACTGTCCCGTCCCACACCTTACCTGCACTGTAGAGAAGCCGAGCCCCGGCCCTCGTGTTTCTGTTGTGTGAAGTTGTTGGCTTCCGGGTTGACGGTTACACCTAGCGTTTTGCAACTGCTGGAATTTGTTTTACTTTTTTTGTTTGTTATTATAAGAAGTCCACGTCGGATGCAAGGTGGATTTCGTCTGCTTTGACATTTTTGGTCATGTTTGTTTAAATAAATGACGTGCCAGTCAGGGGTCTATGTTTGAAAACCGGAGGCATTGTCTCGTAATCGTAGGGGTGCTTTTGTCATTTTAATCCTTATGGTGCGTTGCACTTTTGCTGCAATGTCAAATCTCGCAGGCCCAATCCGATACGAAGGCCTCGTTTTCTATTACTTTATAGTTTATAGCCACTGGCCCACTGCCCCTTGACATATATACCCTTTGTTTTATTTTCCTAATTGCTGTAAGAGCTTCGTTAATATGTCAGTTCTATTTAATAACAGTTGAGCTTATTAAACGGCTGTATCATGTTTCAAACTATATATACTTTAATTAAACATTAAAGTTGTTTAAATTCTTTTTTTAAACGAAGTTGTTTGAATTCTTAATGATAGATCAAATTTAATAAGTTGGACAAAAAGACAATTTGAATTCAATACAAACATACGAACTGTCATAATTATTGACTTTGTAAGTTGAAATCTTTTGTCGTTTTAATTTGATGGTTAATGATTGTAGGGGTATATGTGTCAACACGCTAAATGGGCCAAGAATGGGAGGAAAAGATGGGTTTGACCTTAGATAGGCCCAAACCCCAAAAGCAATCATACATCCCAATCACTACCTCACTGGTATGATCTCGGTCGGGTGCCCTTTTGTGGTTCTGCCATGTCACCCACACAAAACGAATCTACCTAAAATAGACGGCCAGGATCAGGGAAGTGATATTTGCTTAGTCAATTGGCGCGAATACCTTTTCAACCTTCGTTTGTCGTAACTCGTTACCAAATAATATATTTGTGTACAGAAATAATTTCTAATAATAGTCTCCTCGTAATTAAATATTTATCGAGAGGAGAGTGAAATATTTCTTAATTATTTATGGGAAGTCGTTACGGGAGGTTTTTCCGAGTTAGTCAACAGAACGCACTTAAATTATTAGAATGAATAAAAACAGGAATACAGAATTAATTTGTTTTACCGAAAATAAATATATAAGAAAAAGAGAATTTTGCATGTGAAGGCGGGAAGTCCTCTGCAAGTCAAAGAGTTTGTTGGTAATTGAAAGAAAAGACAAAACGGCATGTATTTGTCACGCAATGCGCGTGAGTATGAACGTGAATGTTACATTCTTTGGTCAGCTTCCGAACTTCAAATACTTGCCTCTCTTGCCACACCACCATCACCTATTTTGGAGGCAACTAGTTGCAATTTTTTTCTATTATAGAAAGATTGGTCGATTTCATTTCCATATGATTTTTACAAACGTCTTGTTGGATGTAATAGTTACATATTTTTTATATTTTTGTAAAGTTGTATTTTTTTCATCGAAAGTTGTAGAATTTATTAATAAAATAAAGAATAGTTATTACAACGAACAGGGCCTCAAAAAATCCTAGTTCAAATAACTCTGAGACATATTGATCGTAGCTATCGACGGTTTTGAAGAAACATGATAGTGTAGTAAAATTAAAACTAACAAATTGAAGAGAACCGCTAAAAGTGGTGCCTAAATGCTGCTTGATCCCTGCTTTCCAAGGATTTTTTTCGTCGTCAGGTGGGCGACCGAACTTGAACTCGACAATTTGGGCAGGAGGAGAGGTATGATTCAGGGATCCCTCCCGGTAAAAATCTTTGAATCCATGTCACTCATGGGGCTTGGTGAGGCTGCATAGTAGTCCTTTCTTGATTCGTCTGGTTTTTCCCGACTATGGCGCCGACCATGTCCCCGCTTGAGACATGGGAGGCTAACATGGAGAATGCGAGCATCACCGCAACAGGGAGTCACAGATCGTCGCCTATGCACCATTCTTCTGATATAGCAACGTTGGATTGTGGAAGTGCAGAGGAGAACACCACCGCAGTAAGGAGTCGCGGTCCGTCGTCGATACGTCATACCTCCAGTACAGAACCGCTGGATTGTGGAAGTGCAGAGGAAAACACCACCGCAGTAAGGAGTCGCGGTCCGTCATCGATACGCCATACCTCCAGTACAGAACCGCTGGATTGTGGATGCATGGAGAAGAACGCTACTAGGAGTACAGAGAAGAAGAGACACATGATCGATCTCTTGGTGGTCGAAGGCGTGAACTGTGGTGGTTTCATGGCAGCTGGTAGAGCGGCTAGGGCTGAGAGCTCTCAACCCTAGTAGATCTTAACTGATATTGTATTAGTACACCAAAAATTGTAAAGTATTATATTAGTTATATATTAATGAAAACGATATTATGTTATAAAATGTAGTAAAACACATTTGTAGTATAAAAGCGGGCCCGGTTCGTCCACTTAGCAAACTAGATAAAGACCTAAGACCTCCAATAAAACGGGCCTATCTTAAAGCAAAAAAAAAATAGAGATTTTGTCTCTGAATAACGCTCCTTCTTCCCAAACACAATGCTCTCTCTTGACATTTGACAATGTTTGGTTTTCCAATAACAAGTTTTCTTCTTCTTATCTCTTATTTCAATTCTCAGGTCGTTATGGTGCCTCTGTTTTATTGTTAATCCTATAAATATAGGTCTAATTCTAGGGTTCTATTCAACAACGTTTGTCACGCCTCAAATCCGATTTTGACCGGACTCGAGACGTGAACCAGAAATTTAAAAGGAAACCGTTTCACAAGCCGAAAAATATTAACGGAAAAGCATTTTGAAATCTAAATTTCATAAAATAATCCAGAACCGATAAATAACAACAAATGAGTCCAAAGCTCGAGTTCCAAAATCAACATGTTCAAGACAAAAGGAGTACGTCTCTACTAGGTAAATGACACCCGGACTCTCGCTAAGCTCCCAAGCTCCGAGACGTCCTCTAAACCAAATCACGATCAAAACCTGTAGGAACAGTAGTGAAGGGGATGAGCGTTTCGCTCAGTAGGTAAAAGTAGTAAAGGGGATGAGCATTTCGCTCACTACCACGGATACCCGTCCAAATATGGCATACTAGTAAAGCAATAACAACTAACGAAATCAAACAGGAAAACACAAATATCGACACTTGATCCAAGTCAAAGAAACACACATACAGCGGAAATATCTACAGCGACACCAGTTGCAAACACAACAGTTGAAAAAGGAGGAACCAGTCACACCTCATACCTGACACCAAACCGTCACGAGGACGGTTCTCAACAACCAAACCTACACCACCTATTTCACACAGGAACTCATCAAACACAACTCATACCCGATGTCATACAGTCATGCGGTCCATTACCAAACACCCATAACGTTATCACCCAAGTCACACAAGAATCACATAACAGGCATAAATAACCACAGCGAACCAAAGCTAGTCAACACACACAGTAACAACCGAACAATACATAAGGCATCCAAACACAAACATTAAATCACCTCCTGCTCGGTTTCCTGTAACAACCCGGTCGGGCCTGGCGATAACCCACGCACTTACCACGACACACAGTCTGGACAGGCGGTCAACCTCCTCGCCGGACCCATCGCACATTTTCCCGATTGCTAGTCGGAGGCTGGCAACCACTTCATCGCGGAACGATTGCGACACTTTACCGACCCGTGGTCGGAAGGTGGGCCTACCTCATCATGGACGATCAGTCACAAGCACAACCACGTATCACCGTATCAATCACACACGACCAAACAAATCATACGTTACTCAATGCCCACACGATCTCAACATCTCCAGCGTACAACCAGTCAATCATTCTCAGAAAAACACACAATCACAATCACAATCATAACCAACCTCACATAACCACAACATCGCTTTATCACAATACTTACTCAATAACCACACTTAACGTGTGAAATCAACCCTACTCAACAATCATCGATTACTCAATATTCACACTCAAACCATATCTCAAATGAATCACCGAGTAAATACACACAGTAAAACAATGGCAACACACACGGTAAATCATTAGCAAACACACACACAGTAAGTATCCAATAATACGTCGGATCACACAACACGGCTTAAACATATCATACCGGAACACATATCATCAGCCTAGATATCATCCTGGAACACACAACATCGGGGTACAAATTATATCGGAACACACATCATCGGTTTATAAATCATCCCAACCAACCATAAAACCACCAATAATACTGCACTTATTACCACTACTTACTCATAACACGATTCACATAGCAAGTCATCTTAATCATCAATTCACATAACGCACGAAGCTCACCCACATACAGTGCCTCAAACATGTCACAAGGCAATAGTTCAACAATAACATTCACACAGGTAAAGCACAACCATCACACAATCCTACGGGCACGACATGGCCCACATGCAATTCTACAGCACGGCAAGTCCCAAACCTACGGGCACGACATGACCCGCAAGTGATTCCACATTTTAAACGACTACACTAGTTATTCACATCCTACATGTGATTCTACAATTATTCCGGTTACTCATATCCTATATGCAATTCTAGTAACTTTCCTTAATTGAACAAGTAACCGCTACTTTTCCCTACCTCAAAAGCAATCCAATCCAACAGTGACGACTTGGCTAGCTTCCTCCTTCTCCACGAACAAGCCGGACTCTAAGTTAACAACGTAACACACAAAAAAACTCAATACTAGTCCAAAGTCGATCAAAGCGGAAGGATACCCAACCGGGCACCACACACAACGAAACCCGGGGCTCGGGACCCAAGGCACGGCTCAAATCCTAAGGCATGGTTCGAAACCCGATGCGCGGTCCGAATCCCGAGGCAAGGCTCGGATCTCTATGTCCCCGCCACCGACCCACCGTGGCCGAACCTTCGGTGACCGACCGGAGTTCCGGCGAGCCTTCGATCACCGGAAAACTTCACCTTTTCTCCCAAAAACGTCCCAAACGAGCTCTAGGTCCTTAATCCATCATGTTTCAACTAAAAACATTCAAGATTAGCTCTAATTTCACATTACCCCTAATTCCAAAATTAGGGTTTTATCCAATTTTTCTAATTTCACCCATTTTTTTCTATTACTACTCAATTCCACCAATGATTTCTCATTTCCAACAAGACCCAATCCAATTTCATCTAAATCCTACAAGACTCATAAACTAAAGTTCATCAAAATGGAAAAAGGTTGGGTTCTTACCTTTGGGAATGAGAAGAGGATGAAGAATACGAAGAAATTGGAAGGTTTTAGTGGTAGAATCCATGGAAGATGACCCTTGATCCTCTTCTTCTTCTTCTTCTTAAAAAATGGAGACTCTCCTTCTCTCTCTAACCTCAAATTTTCGTCCATCAATGAAAAGTGCTGAAATTTGGGTTCAAAAAGTAGGTTGAAAGGCTCATTTTTCCATATTTCGTCTTCTAGTGATAAAGTAAGGTCAAAAGTGTCATTTTTTACACCATTTTCTCTCTTCCAAGGAGTTAGGGACAAGTGTCCAAGTGGGGTCCACCTCCACTCATAAATATCTCACTCAATAATTTAAAATCCGATAAACTCCAATTTTGAACCCGTTCGACCCGAAATTGACTTTTTCACGAAAACCCTTATTTGCAAGGAAATGACCCAATTAAGCTAGCCGTAACGACGACTAAGATTTTTGGGTCCCGAATAAGTCTCGGGCGACCCAAATGCCACCAGTTGACTTTTTCGGCGAAAAGTCAAACTTTCCCAGATTCGTCCCAAAGTTGCCCTAAGCTTTCCCGAACCTAATTTGATCGCTTTAGAGTTCTCTTAAGGTCCGAAATGACCCTCGGGGTCAAGCCTGTGCTTATTTGAATAAATAACAGAATTTGACTTTAATTCCGTTTCCTGCCGGTTTGACTAACGTTGACCGGACGTGGTTGTTACAACGTTCTCTTTCTTAACTCTTTCTTCTTAGATATTTCTAGGCTCAGATTTTTCTGATATCATTTCATGATCCCAGTTCTTTGAGGTCTTGTTCATGTAGATCCTTAAAAACTTTGACTAGAGGAATTGAACTTGTTTTCTTAATTTTCCAGACCTCTTTAACTGAACGCTTCTTCTTACTCTTCACTCCAGACCAATCCAATGTCATGAAAAATATGTAACCCTTCACCTTAACGCCATTCTGACTGGCAATTAATTTTCCAGCTTCATCCCGAGTTGCAACATAGAGAAAACCAAAACTTTCCCACCCTTTTGGCCTTTGCAAAACCTTGAATTGCTGGATAGGAACTACACTTCCAAAATATGATTTCATCCAAGCTTATGTCGTATCAAAAGGCAAATTGCATACAAAAACTATTATCAGAGGATGAGCATTCACCTGGTCTTCAACATTACTGGTTTCTCTGACCTCCATTATGCACGGAACAGAGTTGAATTTTTCAGCAACCACCGGGGCATCAACAACTTTCTTTCCTTTTCCCCCATTCTCGGGGGAGTAAAAACAACAACTTTTGGTACCGTACTTCCGACGAGAGACATATTTCCGACGACCCTTGTGGAGAGCACTTTCTCCTTTCTTTTTTTCGGCGAGTTTTCTTTATATGATATGATTGATAGTGTTTGATTATCTCTGGTTCATCTTCATATATGGGATAAAGTCAAGAGACATGGAATATTATTAATGTTTTTGAATCTAGTGTTAACAACGGGATGACTCTCTTTCTCTCAGGGATTTCGACGACTCGTCGGCTCAGACCACCATCACCGGCCGTTCACTTTCTACACCATCGCATGGTAATTCCCCTTCTGGTCATCCAAGGGTTTCTTCTTTGATTCACCGTTTTGAATCAGGCAATCATCCTTGCTCTGTCATCGTTTCTCCTGACAAAACCGGTGGTTGTGGCTGTTTCGAGTCCTCTTCTCCGGCATCTTCGTGCGTTCGACGGGAGGATCCGTGTAAAATATTTGTCACGAATCTTCCTCCGGCAGCCAAGGAGCCTTGGATTCATCGAGTGTTCTCCGCCCATGGAAGCGTTTCAGATATATTTCTCAGCCGCCGTTCAGTAGCTTCCGGCCGTCCTTTCTACTTCATTCATGGTGCTTCCGCTCGTGATTGTCAGTCTATGGCTTCAGCACTAAATGGAAAGCGCTTTGCAGGAAGGAGGCTTTTGGTTGTTCCTTCTTGGCTTGATCCATCTCGCAAATCTCGCTCGACTTGGCGACCTTCTGTTCCCGTTCAATTGGATGCTCCGGTTGCCTCCCCTATCTCTACTGGTATTGTGGTGAATGAGTTGCTGTCTACAGCTACCTCTAGTGCAGTAGGCATTGCCCACACCAATCTATCCTCCTCCCAGTTGTTAGAAGCTCTGAATTCTTCAGGCTTGTCGCATTTTCAAATCAAGAGCTTTGGTAAGAGGATATTCCTGATTTCCTCATCTGTTTCAGAGAATGATTGGTCTGTTCTCTGTCCTTGGTTCGACATTGTGCGTACCACTGGAGAAATCCTCACCCACACTGGGTTTTTCCAATGGGTATCGGTTTCTGGTCTCCCAATTCAAGGCTGGAGCTTCGACAATTTCATGAAGATTGGTTCTGGTTTGGGAGAAGTATTGCAGGTAGTACGTTTCGAGTTTGAGGGTTTATTTATCTTGATTCATCGCAAGGATCGCCTATCCTCGATGGATTATTCGTTCCAGCTTGGGGAAGCAAGTTTAAATCTGTGGGTCGAACCTGTCCCAGCCAGTTTTGTTCCTCTTCCGGTGGTTCGGCCGGCGGCAACCTCGATGGCTTCTTCCTCGGAAGAGTCTGACTCGGACACGCCTGTTACTCCGATCTTTTCTCCCAGTCGCGATACTCAATCCACGCGCGCAGAGGACGTGCAAAACTCGAAACAATCGGATGAGGATCGAATTCAAAATTCGAAACAAGTATCGGATGAGGATCGATCTCCTATTTCCAATCAAGGGTTTAACGACTATGAGGATTCTTTCCTTGGGTTGGGCTCTCCTGAGATTGTTCCTGACTTTGTTGGGCTTTCAGTCGTTCCAATTGCATCTCACACTCCTTTGGGCGTGGACGCCACTCGGTTGCGTGCATCGCAAGTTTCCTCGCGAGTCTCCTCTGTTTTGGGTAACGGAAAGGGTAAGCTCGACTCGCGAAACCCTTTCGCGTTACCGGCCCTTCCAAGCGCCCATCTCCAATTCCGACCACCTGGAACCATGTCAAGCGTATCGGTTATAGGGCCTTAGCTTCTAGTGGTGATGTCAGGGATCAATTTGAGAATATAGAAGCTGATCTTTCTGATCTTTTGTTGCTAGAGGTTGCTCCTGACCCCGTTCATGGAGGTGTCTTTGTCTCCTCTTCCCATTGAGGCATGAGGCTCCTCTCATGGAACGTGAGAGGAGCAAACTCTCCTCATAAGAGGAGAGGAATTCGACGGGTCATCGCAGGGCTTCGACCGAACTTTATTCTGCTTCAGGAAACGAAAGTTATCGACATTGATGCTAGCTTCCTCAGAGACTGTGGGTTGTTTCATGGCTGGGATTATGTATTCACGCCTTCTGCAGGAGCATCAGGAGGCTTGTTTTCAGCTTGGAGAGTTTCGGTTTTTAATCATGCCTCTTCTCGTCCTCTTGCATCAGCTTTGTGTTGGACAGGTTCTGTTTCTCCTATTGGTTTAGCTATTTCGATTCTAAATGTGTATGGCCCTTCTTCTATATCTGCACGCAGCTCGGCTTGGGAAGCTCTATTACTTGAAAGGCCTATTATGGGTGATAACCTCATCATGGGAGGGGACTTTAACTCAGTTTTATTCTCGATTGAGAGGCGAAACACCATCACGTCTGCTGCAGATTGTGCTATTTTCTCTGATTTCTTACATGGCATGGAATTGATCGACTTGAATCTTTTAGGGGCTGCATTCACTTGGTATGATGGAGGTTCTAAAGCGTCTGTGATTGATCGCTTTCTTGTGTCCCCTTCGGTTTTGGAATGCTTTGGTGATTTGGTGCAGCAAAGCCATCCTCGTTCTCTCTCCGATCATCGGCCGTTGACTCTTACTTCCTCCTTGGTGAATTGGGGACCGAAGCCTTTGCGCTTCCTTAATGCTTGGATGGAACACCGGTTGTTCAGGACGGACGTTGCTTTGTTTTGGGCGTCTTACTCTTGTCAAGGCTCGGTTGGGTATTGCCTTTGGTTTAAGCTGCGATGTCTGCGTTCGGATCTGAATCGTTAGAACAGGGAGGTGTTTGGTCGGGCAGACCGCGAGGTTGAAGTCTTGGAGGCCGAGATTAATGACTTCGATTCTGCTTTGGACGCTCGTAATTTATCAAGACCCGAATGTGTTTCCCGGCCACTACTTCGTGTGCGTCTTATTCGTAAGGAAAAAGTTTTGGCTCGTATTTGGAGCCAGAAGGCCCGTATGAAGTGGCATAAACACTGAGATGTCTGCTCAAGGTTTTATCACAGAATAGCCAATGTTCGAGCTTCGAGAAATAAGATTTCTCAAATCATAGTTTACTCAGTTTCCTATTCTGATCCTGAGGATATTAAGAGGCTTGTTGCAGCCTATTTCAGCTCGAGGTTCAGTAGACCGTCATCTCGGGTTCCCCTCCCTTTGCTCTCTTTCACCCGTTCGACTGCTCATCAAGCTTCTTTTCTCGAGGAACCGTTCACTTCTGAGGAGATTTTTGCTGCTATTTCTGCTTGTGGTCCTGATAAGGCTCCAGGCCCGGATGGCTTCTCTTTGTTGTTCTACAAGGTCTGCTAGGACACGATCAAGGATGATCTTGTGAGGTTTTTCTCGGAGTTCCATGCTTTTGGGAATCTTGGTAAGGGACTCAATTCTACATTCCTTACCTTGATCCCCAAGCATCGGAACGCCACTGGCTTTCAGGATTACAAACCCATTAGTCTTGTCTCAAGACCTTATAAAATCCTGGCCAAGGTTTTATCTATTCGTCTCCGTCAGGTCTTGGATGATATCATTAGCGATGCTCAGTCTGGTTTCATTGCAGGCAGGCAGCTAGTGGATGGTGTTCTGATTGCCTCTTAGGTCATTGATATGGTTCGTACGTCTAATGAGGAGGTTGTGGTTCTCAAGCTGGATTTTGAGAAAGCCTTTGATAAGGTGCACTGGGACTATGTGGATGAGGTTATGACTGCTATGGACTTTGGTCCCAAGTGGCGTTCTTGGATGGCTTCATGCTTCAAAGCTTTTGTTGCTGTCCTTGTAAATGGCTCTCCTAGCCATGATTTCCCGGTTCTGAATGGGATTCGCCAGGGTTGTCCTCTTTCTCCCTTCATTTTCTTGATAGTAGTTGAAGGTCTCCATCAGGTTTTGGAGCAGGGCATTCGTTTGGGGGACTTTGCTGGTGTTCAGATAGGCCCCTCTGGACCTGTTATCTCCCATTTACAGTTTGCAAATGATACCCTGTTGTTTGTGAAAGGGTCACCTGATGCTCTTTTGAGGCTCAAAAGCACACTCCTTACCTTTGAGCGGAGTTCGGGCCTCAAGATTAACTTTGATAAGTCCACTGCCATTCTCCTGAATGCCCGATCCTGTACCCCGGATTTAGTTGCCTCTTCTTTGGGATGCTTGGTAGGTACTCTACCTATCAAGTATATTGGCTTCAGCTTGAGAGCGAACCCGAGACGTCTCTCCTTCTGGGCTCCCATTATTCAGAGATTCAAAGCCTCCTTAGCCTTGTGGAAGACCAAGGATCTCTCTATGCCAGGTAGATTGGTTTTGATCAAATCTACTTTGTCTGCTCTGCCTGTTTTCTTTATGTCTCTATTCAGGGCACCTAGGGGTGTTATTAGAGAATTGGAAGCGTGGAGGCGTCGGTTTCTTTGGCATAACAGGGCTCATACTCGGGTCTTTTGCAAAGTCCGTTGGTCCTCTATCTGTCGACCCAAATCTGAGGGGGGATTGGTCATCCGAGGGCTCGAGAAGGTGAATCAGAGCTTGTTGGCGAAATGGTTATGGCGTTTTGCCTCGGAGAAGGACTCCCTTTGGAAGCGTGTTCTGTGTGCTAAGTTTGGATGGTCTTCCTCGGATTGGGATTTGACTGCTCTTGATAAGCCGGGATCTTCTTTCTTTTTTGGTCATATCATGAGTTTGTCTGGTTCCCCGACTTTCAGAGGCATGTTCAGTAGACAGAGCCTTCATTGGAGAGTAGGAGGAGGGGACATGATCCGTTTTTGGCAGGATGTTTGGATTGGACCTACTGCCCTTCGTTTTCGTTTCCCTAGGCTTTACAACATTTGTGTTGGGAAATGGACTCGTGTTGGGGAGGTTTGGCGAGATGGCTCTTGGACCCTTGACTATCGTCGCTCTTTTGTGTTCTCCTATGAGTGGGAGGAATCTTCTATGCTCATGGATCTTCTGTCCACGGCTTGTATTAGGCCCAACTTGCCGGACTCAGTTTCTTGGTCGCAGTGTGACCATGGCTTCTCCACGGCTGCTGCCTATCTTTTTCTTGATGATACGGTTCCTCCTCATGTACCTTGGGCAGGTTTTCTGTGGGTCAAGAATCTCCCTCCCAAGTATAGCTCCTTGGTTTGGTTGATAGCTCATGATGCAGTACCGACCAAGACGTTCTTGGAAGAGAGATGTATGCGCATCTCCCTCAACGATATGTTCTGCTGTCTTTGTGGTGATGTCTTTGAGGATACCTCGCACCTTTTTTTGCATTGCTCATATGCTTGGTCGTTGTGGTCGAAACTCTATTCTTGGTGGTCAATCTTTTGGGTCTATCCTGGAGATTATGTCACCTTGATCTCAGCTTGGAGAGGGATAAGAAGGAGGGGTTGGTGAAGGTTCTGGGTTAAGGTTGGCTACTTGTGTTTGTGGCATATTTGGTTACAGAGGAACTCCGGTGTCTATAGGCAGTAGTTTGAGCCTGTAGTTGACGTTTTCAGCAAAGTGTAGCTCCACAGTTTCAGTATTTGCAGGTTGGCTGGTGATCTTACGGGTGATGCAACCCTTCCTCTTTGGTTGACAACCCCTGCCTCGTGTTATATTGGTTTCATTTAGGAGTTTTTTGAGCTCCTTTTCTGTTTCTTTTGAAGGTTATTTTGGGGTTTATACCTCGTGCTTTGTAATATGTTATTTCAAAGCCATCAATAAAATCATCATTTATCAAAAAACAAGTCAAGAGACATGTTTGAGAATTTAATGGTGTGGAGTGGTATTTGGTTGTACTCCATACACTCTAGGGATGTGTAGCATGACCTTAGAATGGACGGGTTGAGCAAGTCTTGATGGTTGGAGTTACTCTATCTTAGATTAGGTGAGCTATGTGATATCATATTGTTCGATATTGGGTTGTCTCATACATGGACCTGAGTGCGTTTTTTGTTCGATAGGATTGATCCTTTAGGTCATAGAATTTCATCGTGTTTTTTTTCCCGATGATTGGTGGAATTCATTGAGGTCCGGTCATGGTATTGCACCATGTCCCTAAGGTTTGGTTGATTTTCTAAGGCCTTGTATATCGGAACCTTGTGTTTAAAAACCATAAGAAAAGAGTTGTTTGACCTTACACATCATTTAGCTATTATTTGCATTGATTGGAGTTCATGTTTACTTGTATCATTAACCAGATTCTTGCATGATTCATGTATCCTTGTATTTTAAATGGTAGCGTGTGGGCATATTCTCTTAATTTAGCATCCTCTCCCTATTTATACTAGGTATTTGGCACCGCGCAATGCGCGGTGCAAGGCGTGAGCAAAAACTTGTGATATTTGTGTAGTAGAGATGCAGTATGTTTGTTGTTGTACATGGAATTGCAGCCGGTGATTAAGAGGGTGCATGAATGGTGTGAGAGAGGGCGTGTGATATGGGCATGTCGTGAGAAATCTCATGTGATACTTGATTGGTAGAGACAAACATTTTTTTTTGTTCTTGGAGTTGGAAATGGTGATCATGTCAACTGGTATAAATAAGCGAGTTACTGAAAAGGAACGGTGATGAGAATAGTTACGTGGCTGAGAGATGTAAATGCATAAATTTGATATACATTATAGTAATAGTTTGATGTAATCATTTTTCAAGGTTGAATAAATAACTACTGATTATTTAAAATTGTTCTATAAATAAGATTATGTGAAAAACTTATTTTATGACAAACATTGAAAATACATACATATCATGCCCAGAAGGTAATGGACCATAAACAACATTGATACAATGGGTATCCTTTTAATGAGTAAGGGAGAAGGCCGAAGCCCATGAGAGGAAGTTGAGGCCCAGAACCCATCTCTGTTGAAAACTGCGAGTGCATAACAATAAACATCACTTCCCTCTTCCAACATCTCACTCACCAGAGTACCAACACGGGTGCTAATCAACGTCATACCAATGAAGTGAACTATTAAATGTTTGGATAAACATGATAATGAAAATGGATCCGGTTGAGAGTAGGAAAGAAACATAGATCTGATCGAAGCCAGGAAGAGAACCCAAGAAAGAGGACGAAGCTGCCATTTCAACCAGATCCTACATGAAGCAATCAAACAACCCGGAGTTTATGAAAAGGAAAAAAACAAATAATACTGGAAATTGAGTACAAAAATGTCACTGAAAATGAAATAAACTCGTTTACTACATTAACCATGTAGATAAACTACATTTTTTTTATAGTTCTCCCATTTTAGTTAACTATGAAATAACAATTATCATGAGGCGTTAACTCAATCAAACTATAGCATATGAATGAATAGAAAGAACACTCAAGTGAGCAATTTTGCCAATTTACTAACCTTTTCACTTGAGCCAGAAAGTGGGCTTGTCTCAGTTGCTGCATTTTTTCAGATTCCTGGTGTCCCAAAACTTTACAGTACTATAACATGCATATGAACAAAAAATGTGGGACCATGTCATATATAAACTTAAAATATTAATACAATTTGGGTACAGAGCTATTAGCTTCAAAGCACAAATGTATTTGAGGTACATGTCTACTACTCCGACAGTAGCAATGGAGACCTCATCTTTGAGATAGAGAACTGATGTGATACTTACTGAAGCAGCCTGAGTGACCTCAGATGTTAGTAAACGTTATAACTGGATATATATATATATATATATATATATATATATAAATCTAAGTGTTGCATAACAAACCTAGCCACGCCTAACACACTTAGATTGGGCAGAAGGATGGGCACCCTTGACCGTAGTAGCAGGGCTGAGTTAAATTGAGGATATGATCGTTATTTTATAAAGAAACCAAGCATCAAATATATTTGAGTGGGTATCGATATGCTATTTTGGTGATGGAAACATCAAACATGAATTACTAATAAGAGCAAATAAACTATTGTTGTGCATATTTATTACTCACCATATACTGTGATCCAAACGCCTACTTTTGGAAGCTGACTTGCATTTCAAGTCCCAAATAACAAAAGATCCATCTCTAGATACTGATACCACAAGATCTGAAAACATTTGTAGCATAATGAACTAATAAGCTTCCTTTACTATAGTAATGACATATCAGAGAATGTGACATAAGAACTATAATAAATAAAAACAACCTACCAACATTAGTTGGATGTGTGCATTGGTTCTTGCTGTTGCTGTTGGAAGCCGACGCCACCTCATCCTCTGAAGGTTCCGACATCTCCAGCATCGGTGTTCTCCTGTGCCTTCGGAGTTCTTCACAAGCTCGGTTGAAAAACCGGGTCCTCCTCATTCTCGTATCTCGGTGTTTGCTGGATTCGTGGGGAGGGCCGGCTGTGATTCTCTTAGGGTTGCAGGTTGGATTGCTCCCGCGTCTTTGACCCGACAGTTTGTTACACTGTCGTTCTTTGCACCCTTAACTTGTTCTCTTGTTTTTTCTTGCTTGGTTCTTTGGTTTGGTGCAATCTGTAGTGAGATTGCCTTCTTTTGTAATCCTTTCTACCTCAGAAGAGGATTTTTAAATATGCATTCGCCGATCAAAAAAAAAAATCTTTCACACTCCTTGTGTGCCCACTGCCCAGTCAAAGCTACAGTACAATTATGTTCCTTAACATTCCATAACTTAATCTATTATGTAAAATAAACACGATTCAGGAGAATTTTCAATAGGCCAGCACAACTCCGAGAAGTTCTAGAGTTTTTTTCAAGTACGGTAGCTAGATAAAAAAAAACCAACTTACAGTTTGGTAGCTCTAAGTGTGTATAGGATACACGTTGACGTACTCATAGTTGCTCCTAACTACAACTCAGTACAGGGGAATGAAATTTATTACCACAATACTAATTGTTACTTTAGTTTGGTGAGGATAAGCGTCGTTCATGGTAAGGACCTAGACGAATTCTCATGTTTTAATTCCACCAACAACTAAATTAGGACAAAAAAGTAACATGTAACCTTGTGGCATTGGGTCATGTTGGCTTCGCAACTGATTACATAAAATTTTAATTTCATAGACTAATTCTTAAAATTAGGGTGTATCAATAGGTGCCGCTATGAAGTATAAAGAACATAAACATTTCAGTTACGTTCTCAAACTTGGTTTAGAAGAGCTCATTAGGCTCTAAGAGCCACGTGCAAAAAGGAAAGAAACATGTCCACAAGAAATGATCTTTAACATGTTTTTGGATGCAGAATGACCTCAAGACCACAAAATAAATAGAACAATGAGATTACCTGAGTCAAAAAAAGATGAAACAAAATGGTCATTTGACCCTGCATTTCTAGTGCCACTTCCATTACTTGTTCTCAATCATTATGGTGCCAACTCAAATTTATTTCTTTCCATGGTTGTAACCAACTATGGTTATGTGAAGAAAAAGCTAATAACAATTCATGTTAATCATTTCAAAAAAAATCATGTTAATTTGATCCCAAAAGAAATTATGGGTAACTACATAATTGGGTTGATGCACATAACAATGCCAACCAAGTCACTCTTGGATTCACCTTCTTTAGGGAACAACAATAATAGATAATTTTGAAGCTTTGAGACTATAAAAAAAAAGATTTCAGATATAACCTGATTAATAATGGCAATGGGAAAAAATAAATCAGGAGATGTAATCCTCCTCATAGTTGAAAAAGATAGAGAAATATCATTTTTGCACCATAGGTAAAATCTTTAAAATAGAACACACACTAATAACAGCTTTTAGTTTATATAAGATACATAAGTTAATCAGGGCTTATATTCAGCATACCTTTTGTAAAGAGGCTAATAAAGGCGCTGGTACTTGGCTTCCAAATCCACTTTTTCCTCAAAAAAACTTGGCCTCTAGTTCATCATGCTGGCCCTCCGGTTCCAAGAAAAAATAGCCAAGAAATCAAAATCATCAGTGCAATAATGCAACAGCAACAAAAAACAATCTAACAGCAAACTAACCATAAAATTGGAACCAAAACGGTCATATAAATATAATAACATAACAACTTTTGGACCACAGGTAAAGTGTTTGAAACAAAACACACGTTAATAACAACTTTTGGATCACTTAAGATACACAAGTTAGTCAGGGCCAATATTCAACAAACCTTTGTCGGTTCTTCTCCCTTCAAACTCACAGCAAAATAACCATAAAATTGGAACCAAAACGACCATATAAACAGGCCAGAGATAGATTCGGGAACCACCAAATCCACAACAATACTAATTGGAAATAACAAAAAAGAAACACAAATCGAAAATAACACAAAAAGACAAACACAAATCGAAAACAACAAAAAACGCAAAACTAACATGGAATCCAACCGAACCCCCAACTCCGATTGACCCCATCAAGCTCCTCACCTTTGTCATCTAAACATGCAACCAAAGAACTTCTCGTTACTATTTTCACAACAAAGTATGTCTTTAAGATACAACAACGTGTTTCAATCCGTCAAATCTATTCACATAAATCGTTAATTAGCACTTCACATACAATAAAGAATAGAGAATCCAATACTACCATATGAAAAGCAGCGGGCGAAGGCTTCTAGTTCCGAAGAACGTCCATAAACACATCCCATTCTTCGGGAGCCACAATTCCTTGCTCCTACCATCAGAGTAACCAAAAACACAACTATAAAACCAAATTTGAACTAAAAAACACCTCTGGGCCTAACCAAGCGTAGATCCAAACATTTTAGCCCCTTAGTATTATAATCAGGCAATTAAGTAAAGTCAAACCTCAATAGACATAATAATGCTAGCTGTGAAAATTCAAAATCATCAGCCTTATTCATCATAATATTTCATTCAATCAATATATCTTTTCTAAAGCAAATCAATTCATGGGTTCCGTACTAATTCCAGGTACACTATAATAAAGAAACCTCTTCTAATATGGAAATGGCAATTGTCAGCGGTGATGATTTTTCCTTGCGGGCAACTTGCCAATTCCTCTTCCTTTTTTTTTCAAATGACTAACAACTCTGTAGAATGAAATCTTCATTAAATTATATTGGACTCTATCTCAGCTACTAAAAGTGGGATAAGATAGTAGAAATACCTATTTTCTTCCAACTCTTTGTTTTACAGCATTTCTCATTGAGTCGTCCTATAGTAGATCAAAGGGTATATACGTAAGAAATAGATGAAAGGAGTTCATAGAGGATTCTTAGCAACGAAACCGTGCTAAAAGAAAACTAAAACTCACAAGTAAAATCAAACCAATGACTTTCCTTTCCCGTCGCAGAAAGCCACGACACGTAAACTGTCAAACACATTTCTCCTGAAAATCAGAAACAGATTAATCATGTCATGGAAGTGAGAGTCTAACTTCACTAATACAAAGCTTGATCCTCCCTAACTTCGATTCTCCAAATATCATATGAACCACAACGAAATATTAAAAAAAAACATGTAAAGAGCATATGTAAACCAAGTCCCCCTAAAAATCCTATGCATCAGTTTTTGTGTCGTAAGTACTAAAACTAACCGAGTCCAGAACACTAATTGTTTTTTCATTGGAGATTCACTAATTTTTGCATAAACCAAACAATCAAGTCCATAACACATGCAAGAGAAACCACAAAACTGTACACATAATGTAAGAACGAAAACACAAAATAAACAACATCATCAAGGAAACCCCTGTGAGTAATCCGATCTAGAAAATAACACATTAGTTTGTAACAGATTATATACGCAAAATGAAACTACAATATAATCAAAACAAACACCAAGAAAAGTGCAGATAAACCAACAATTACAATTTGCTATGCACAATGAACATAAATTTTACTTCAAAAGAAAGCTAAATTTAGAAAATGTAAGATCAACTAATTCGCTTGTAATATAATATCAATCTGATAATATACATTTTTAATCGCTAATCCAATCCCCATCACAACCATCTCGTCATTGTAAATCTAATCAAAACAAACACTGTGGGCACCTGATGCGGCCATTGACATTGCAAGCATAGCAGCTCCTAAACCCACCCCTCTTCTCCAGGTACACCTTATGGCTCCCACTGCACTCCTCGCACAACACGAATCTGTAGCCCCCACACGCCTCGCAACACATTTTTTTAATGGATGTTACGGCATGCATGATTGAGCTCACACACAATGTCTATGTGTGGTTCTGGCTTAAGGACTTATCATACTCAAAACTACGATTGCCAATCTAGTATATGAATATAAAAAGTTATTTTTATATACTATTGCAAAATCTGTGACAAACCTGACATCGAATTTGGTTATGTAGTCAGTAAAGCCTGGAGAGGGACTCGGAAGGATCGGAGGATAGATCTGACGGCGCGGCAGTCCTCGTAGGTGCGACGGACCACGCGGAGGCTGGTGAAGTAGAGGACCACGCGCTGGTCGGCGGCTGCATCGGGGGAACGGTGGTGGGACCAGTGGCGGAGGACGGAGGTGGAGATCCGGACGTGGTGGAAGACGGAGGGTTTCTTACGGTTGTGGTGGCGGAGGACGGAGGTGGGCTCGGAGTCTTCTCGGAAGAGGGCGTCGACGTCTTTGAAGGAGGAGTAGTGGAAATCGAACGGCGACGATTTAGATTTGGGGTCGGACCTCCTCAGCACTTTAAGGCCGACCATCATCAAGCACTATGGGAATGGGAAGAGTAACGGATCGCTTCCTTCAATGCACAGCAAAACGGCAGGAGCCCGTGTAAATGCAGAGAAGGTGAAGAGAGTGAGTGGAGAGAATGGGCGTAGAAGCGCTGTGGAGAAATAGTGAGATTAGAACTGTGCCACGCTGGCATGAAGCCTGGCATTAGTGTCTTAAGGATTTGTCAGCCTTTTTCTTTGCTTTTGTTTTCTTCATTTGGGTGACGTGGTAGTGACAACCAGTGGCGGACATAAATGGGCTCCGGGAGGAGCACATGCCCCATAATTTTTTAAATTTCATTTTGTTACTTGTATTTCTTAGTTTTTTTATTATTACCTTTCAATTTCTTGTAATTCTTCAATTGTTCCCCTCCTTAAATTGTTAAATTTTCTTTTCTTACCTATTTCTTTTAATTTCCTCAATTATGTCACTCTCAAAATTTTAATTTCCTAATTATTTTATTTTTCTTATAACTTTAATTATCTAATCTAGTTATTTTACATACTCTTTTTTATTTCAATCATTTTTTATAGTTTAAAATTATAAATTTTAATTTCCTAATTATTTTATGGAAGCTCACATCATATCTTACAATAATTAAGTACTTATTCTTTTATGTGATGTTTATATTTTTAAGGAAAAATTTCACTTTAACACCCTACCAAACATTTAATTTCATTTTAATACCCTGACATACATTTTTAACACTTTCATACCCTAACCAAACTTTTAATTTCACTTTCATACCCAGCCGTCAGATTTTGTTAACTTTCCATCCAAAATAGGTAAAATGTCTAAAATACCCCTAACTATTACTCAAATTTTCAAACTCATGCACTTGAAGTCAGAACTTGAAAATAAGTGAAATGACAATAATACCCTTCATTGTTAGGGTGTTAAAATGAAAAAATCCTTCAAATTTTATAAAATCATTTTTTTATTAATTCAGTTTTTATTCATGAAAAATATTTTGTTATTTTTAAAAATTCAGTTTTTATTTAAAAATTAATATAAAAAATCACTTTTTTTTAAATACTTATAAGAAACAATTTTTAAAAAACAGTTTTTTTTTTAAATTTGAATTATATTTATAATTTTAAAATCTATTTTTAAAATCAAATTGGTTTTTTATTTTTCTTTTTATTTATTTATTTTAAATTAAAAAATCAAATATGAAGTACAATGTCTTTAACCTTATCTCAGTTCATCTATTTACATGCCTCATCTCAGTTCATCTACTATGTCAAATTTTCAAAATCATTTTATTTCAGAAACAAAAAATCGTGAGACCTCATCTCAGTTCATCTATTGCCGGCTAGACCTTCGTCTTCTCTGGCGTTGGTGAGACCTCGCAGGCATGGAGTGAAGCTCGCCGTAGATCCACCCTCACCTTCGATTTCCACCTCCTAGTTCTGAAACTCAACCCCAATCATCGCCTTGGAGTTGCTATCAAACTCGTTTCTTACCCATTACCATTTCTCATATTCCTCGACTCAGATGCTGAAATGGGTCTGAACTCAAGCTGCGTGAATGGCGGGGATGTGAGAAGATGAACCAGTGAAGAACGGACGAAGAGTCCAAGGTTCCGCCGCCCCCGCCGCCGGTCCCGAACTCGCGCCGTGGTCTTCTCGACGCCTGGTCTCCAGAATGTAGATGAACAAGAGATGAAATTTCTATAGATTTGTAGATTAGATTGGGAATATAAAATTAATTGTTTAATTTAATATCTGAATGTAGAGAAAAAATCAAATAGAAACCACTCCTTAACGTAAAAATTGTGTGAACCAATCCAAGCCATTCATTTTAAGAATGGATGGATGAGATACAATTGATTTGTTGACCGCAAAAAAACAACACTTTTTAGTAAGGGGTAAGGGCTTTTTAGTAAAACCATCATTTTTTTTACCAACTCACTAATTTAATTTTTCCCGCTTCGTTTGAACTCCGATTGGCTTCAAACTTGCGCCATTAGTTTTGTTTTTTCAAGGGCTTTCTATCAAGATCAGTCATGAATATATTTTGAAGCATGAAAAAAAAATATTATTTTCGGGGTTGATTTTTTAAAAAAAAGTTAAGTCTGGGTAATTTTTATTAACACTATACACTGGGTTTATCAACACTATACACTGGATTTATCAACACTATACATTGGATTTATCACCTCATTTTCCAAAATCGAACATGATTTTATCACATCATCACATGTTTTTTTATGAACACTAAGCACTAGTTTTATCAACACTAAACACTATGTTTATCATTAAATTACATGTGTTTTTATCATCCCATCACATGTTTTTTTTATCAACACTAAACTCTAGGTTATCACCCTTATTTCGGGGCTGATTTTTAAAAAAAGTTAAGTCTGGGTAATTTTTATCAACAATATACACTGGGTTTATCAACACTATACACTTAGTTTATCAACACTGAACACTAGTTTTATCACCTCATTTTCCAAAATCGAACATGATTTTTATCACATCATCACATGTTTTTTATGAACACTAAGCACTAGCTTTATCAACACTAAACACTATTTAGCACTAGTTTGATACCCCGATATAAAAAATTTATTAGTGAAGATTTATCAACACTAAACATTGCTTTTATCACCCCAATATAAATTTTTATTTTCGTGCTTCAAAATATATTCATGACTGATCTTGATTTAAAGCCCTTGGAAAAAGAAAAATATTGGCGCAAGTTTGAAGCTAATCAGAGTTGAAACGAAGCGGGAATGATAAAATTAATGAATTGTTGAACAAAAAAATGGACACTTGTCCACATGGCACCATGCTATTACAATTATGCCCTTGCTTGTGTGAGAAAGTAAGAAAGTGGCGTGAGTTTTGGTTGAATTGGGGTGATGATGTGGCATTATGGTGAATATTGGATCTAAAAGGTGTGTGGCTAGGAGTGGTTCACACAGTTTTTAGGATAAGAGAGGTCTCTATTAGATTTCTTTATAAAAATAAGGGAAAATTTCATTTTACCACCCTGTCAAACATTTAACTTCATTTTGATACCCTGACATAAATTTTTATCAATTTCATACCCTAACCAAACTTTTAATTTCACTTTCATACCCAGCCGGGTAAAATGTCCAAAATACCCCTAACTATTACTCAAATTTTCATCTCATGCCATTGCCTCAGTATTTGAAAAGAAGTGAAATGACAATAATACCCTTCATTATTTAGGGTGTTAAACTGAAAATTTCAATAATTTTAAAACAAAATCAGTTTTTTTTATATAAATTCAATTTTTAATTTCAAAAAATCAGATTTTAATTTTAAAAATACATTAAAAAAAGTTTTTTTATATAAAAATATTTTTTTTATTAAAAACAGTTTTTTATATAAAAAAATCATTTTAATTTTTTAAAAAAATTAATTTTACTAAAAAAACAGAGGTTCGCGACTGCGTCTTCTCCGGTGTGGTCTCCGGCCACCCCTCCTCCGCCGGCGTCGTCCCTGGCCACCCCCACTTCACCGGCCTCTTCCCTCCTCCCTCAAGTCCACCGCATCATCAATGCCATATCTTCAACACACACAGACCAGAACTAAACAAAATCAGGTCAAAATGAAATACCCAAATGAGCAAATCAACCCAGGAATCAATACCCACAAGTTCTACAAATTGCTCACCATGCTCATGCATATTACATCGAATACGAATCACCCACATAAACATCATTGAATACAAACCATAAACAACGAAACGAAGAAAACAAGACCGAAATCGACCTTGATGGTTCGGGGTTGTTCAGATGCAATATAGTTTCTTCATCACCAAATACTGCCTTCCTGAAGAAAACCCAGATCCGAGTTCATCTCTGTCAGATTAGCTATGCTTCCCGTCCATCTCTCGGCTCTTCTCCTCCATCGTCGTCCACACTCACTCACGCCTCTGCGATTCTACTAGCTTCACTGTAACAATTTTCTATTTGCAGCATTGAATTTACCAAAATCAGATCTGAACCAAATCACCGATTTGGTCGACGCCGGCGTTGCTTGAGGGAGGAGGGAAGAGGCCGGGGACGACGCCGGCGAAGTGGGGGTGGCCGAGGACGACGCCGGCGGAGGAGGGGTGGCCGGAGACCACGCCGGAGAAGATAGTCGCGAGCCTCTGATTTTTTTTTTTGATAAAAATGATTTTTTTATATAAAAAACTGTTTTTAATAAAAATATATTTTTATATAATTTTTTTTATGTATTTTTAAATTAAAATCTGATTTTTTGAAATTAAAAATTGAATTTATAAAAAAACTGATTTTGTTTTAAAATTATTGAAATTTTCAGTATAACACCCTAAACAATGAAGGGTATTATTGTCATTTCACTTCTTTTCAAATTCTGAGGCAATGGCATGAGATGAAAATTTGAGTAATAGTTAGGGGTATTTTGGACATTTTACCCGGCTGGGTATGAAAGTGAAATTAAAAGTTTGGTTAGGGTATGAAACTGATAAAAATTTATGCCAGGGTATCAAACTGAAGTTAAATGTTTGACAGGGTGGTAAAATGAAATTTTCCCTAAAAATAATAAATTAGTTCATAATTTTAATTTTTCTATTTATAAAAACTAAGGATTGTAAATTACCAAAATAATGAAAAAAATGACTTATAAGTATATTTAAAAAAATGATTTTTTATATTAATTTTTAAATAAAAATGAATTTTTTTAAAAAAAATTGGATTTTTAAAAATAAAAAATATTTTTCATAAATAAAAACTGAATTAATAAAAATAAAAAGTAATTTTGTAAAATTTGAAAATTTTAAAGGATATTTTTCATGTCAACACCCTAACAATGGAGGGTATTATTGTCATTTCAGTTATTTTCAAGTTCTGACTTCAATGGCACGAGTTTGAAAATTTGAGTAATAGTTAGGGGTATTTTGGACATTTTACCTATTTTGGATGGAAAGTTAACAGAATCTGACGGTTGGGTATGAAAGTGAAATTAAATGTTTGGTTAGGGTATGAAAGTGTTAAAAATTTATGTCTGGGTATCAAAATGAAAATAAATGTTTGGCAGGGTGTTAAAATTAATTTTTTTCTATTTTTAATGTTATTTTATAGGGTTAATTACCAAAAACTACATTATATATTATCAACGCTTTTAAACTACATTATATTTTGAGCACGTTCGTTTACTTAAAAATTTAAAATATACCGTTAAAACTTTGGATAGAACGATACATAAGGATAGTTTTTTTGCATGTGAAAAATACATAATGCATTTTTCAACAACTAATCATTTTTTTTATATTATCTTAACATTATGCATTAGCGTAAAAAAAATTAGTGCCCCTCACTGAAATAGCTGGCTCGCCACTGGTGACAACCCACGTCCGTAGGTTTTAGCAACCAATACTCCAACACCCAGTAAGATCAGCCGGTACGTTAGAGATGAATCTATATTGCTTGAACGACCGTGTCATGGCACAGATTAGAGAAGGATTAGCATTTGGCATATTTTATAGTTATTTCTTGCATGTTTGTACAAACTTAAAGCTAACCCGAATGTGTGAATCCCCAATCGCCAGTACAGACTCGCATGCGTCGACTCAACAATCAACCAACATAGCCTTGTCAATGATCAAGAACAAGAATAATACTTTGATTTTTTGTTCAGATTTTGTTCTATTAAACTTTCTTAAAATATTTTTAACGAGATGACTTGAAGCACGTTCAGCTCACACAAACGTCCAAGAGAATAGTTATAAAGGATCCCACCATTAATAAAGACAGTACTTGAGAGAAGTTGTGGTGGAAATTAAATTAACTTTTGGTTAAACCTATATCAATGTTAGATCAGAATTATAATGAGTCTAAGAGACTGAATCTGTTTTTCTCTCTCTCCCTCCCAAAACCTACTTTCCCCATCTTCTTCTCTCCTCGATTGCACCCGTCGCAGTCGACCATGGGCAAGCCCCCTGCCCCCCCTCCTCTCCTTCCTCTCCATCCGCGCACAATTCCTTGGAGGCTCTCTACAAATCCTTGGAACCTTCTGCACCCCCATGGCTTAAACTACAACTCCCCCTTGGACCCAACTGCCTCGGGCGTTCCGCCTCCATTTCCACCATCGGACGGTGTCCCCACGCCGATTCGACCCTAGAACCTGTTGGAGCCCTTGACTCTGGCTTGGCCGACCCTCCACCTCCCACATGTAGAGGTAATGACTTCTCTGTCGAGGCTGACCGACCCCAAATTGGCTCTACCTCGGCCGGAGGCGTCGATTCTGTGGGCCCCTCTACCGCTGATGGCCCGATCTGGAGTCATGGCTCCGAGAACTCCTCGCCTGCCTATCCTCGATTGGGAAGACAAGGAAGAATCGCTAGACGTCCCTGTTGAGGCTGTACCGATAATAGTGGATGGCCGATACAGGTTCTCCCATTGTGGGTAGGGTTGCGGGTAACACAACCCATAACATCACTGCTATTTATGGGGTTATGATACAAAATTAGAAGGTCGATGGCCTAGCGGTGGAGTGACTCAACAAGGAGGTGGTGGCCTTCCATTTCCCCTCACTGGCAACAATGGACTCTGTCCGCCATCGGGGTCCGTGGAGATTTGGAGGGTATCCCCTCCTCATGGTACCTCTCCAGCCATGCATGCAACCGAATTCTATCCCGTTTACTTTGATGGAAGTAGGGGTGCGAGTCAAGAACATCCTAGGTGACGCCCAAAATGCAACTATCCGGGCTCTTCTAGAAACGAAACTAGGTACGGAGGTAACTTCTGCTCCTATCCCGACACTTCGTTTATTGAATGATTATCTGTGGCTGCGCGCCAGTATTGATGTGGATAGTCCTCTTCGACGACGGATCAAACTCCGATTCCCGGGACATTTACAGTCGTCCATGGTGGTGTGGGCGACTGAACCATAGGATTGACACATGCACGCCCGTTTTCCGGGGCTGGGTCGGAAGGAGGTCAGATATGATGATTCCATTCGGGCTCAGATGGGATTCAATGTGGCTCGGCTTCTTAAGACGGAATGGAAAGGTCCCCCTCCTCGCCAAGAGACCTCGGTGGACACTCTCTTTACTTCCCTTACCCTGGATCCTATCCGGGACTATATGGACGGAGGGAGCGAGGGATCACCTCGGGTCCCTTTGGTACCTTCCCCGGGATTCCCAGTTTTGGAGGTACAACATGAGGCTCGTTCGGAGCTCGGTGATTTGGCTAAGGATGCCCGTGATTGGGAAAATTTGGAGAAGCAAACAGGTCATTTGGTACCATTAACCGGGTCCCCGGGAATTACAAAGCCCGGTGATTTGGCTAACATACCAGAGGATGATTTTGTTTTGTCTGATTTCTCCGCAGGTGGGATGACTTCCACTAAGGGGAAGCGGAAGGACCCTCAGGCCCGAATAGGGGGAGTCGGCCCTATACAGGCAAAGACTTTGAAGCAGAAGGCCAAGGGGAAGTCGGGGCAAACTTACACCCGGAAAACAAAGATGAATATGGCTCCGGAGCTTTCAGGAGTACTCCCACAACCCCGACGATTGGTAGACTAGGAAGAGACCGAGGACAACAACGAAAAACATGCGACAACTCTTCAACAACCTTGCCAGGAGGAATGATAGGCTTTGTGCGCAGGGGGTCAGCCTGTAGGCCTACTCCAAAAGACCCGAGGCAGTCAGTGATGGGCAGCTTCAGGATTTTATGCAGGATAACACACTTTTTTCCTAGTAATTGTTGCCTTCTTTTGTTTCATTTTGGACTGAACTGCTTTGAATTTCTGTTTAGTTTGGGTTTATTTCTGTTCTTAGGATTTTTGAAATATCAGTAGGAGGATGTCCTTTGGTGTTGTCTACGATCAAAAGTAAACTAGTTATATGGGTCCAAGAAAACCGAGTCCGTTTAGATGCATCCGAACAATATTTTGGTGTCTGGGGCCTGTAGCCCCACTTTGTATTCTTTAATTGACAGTAACGCACTTCCTCAATTACTAGTTTCAAAAACAATGTTAGATCAGAACTTACCGTTTTATTGATCGATCGCATGAATAATTTATTTAATTTTGGAGAGCCACATGTCCACATAACAAGTCACCATCCAATCGTTACCCTAACAAGTAACAAACGAATCAAAACCAACTAAAATGAATGTTGAGATATCAAAATATTTTATTTGTATACGAGATCTGAAAGAAAATGCGCTTGAGACTATTATCACTCAATCATCAACAGCACTGAGGATTGAGCCTTAGAACACAGGTAGCAATTTTTTTTTCCGGAAGAAGTCATTGTACAAAAACATGAAGATGCAAACGCATCATCATCCAAACATGATATTAGGGTAGTGGATGATCACAATCTGTATGATATATACAAACTCAAAACTGACCAGCTCTGATGTCTCTATCTAGTCTATCTGCATTCAGTGTACCTGGAAGCTCTCTGAAATCTTCATTGAATATCGAGTATGCACTGCATGAATCCCACAACAATCAAAGATAAGATGTTTTGGAAGAATGGTGCAGGATAAACACGTTGTACATATTGAAAATTTAGAGACAATTGCAACACATACATATTTAACAAGTAAAATAATATCTTGTTAGACAGAACATTATGTCGTCTTAGCTGTTGGGTTGAAGCCATTTCTCTTACCTCACTTCACCAGGTCGTCGCTTCCCAAGGTTCAGCAGAATGAGAGAAAAGCCTGTAGCAAGTATCTGAAAACACGAGCACAATACATAGTACCATCATGATCCTTTTCCATACAAGAGTGATGTAAAAGCTGCTTGTTTTGTAATCTTTTCAAGGCAAATTTGATCTATACACAATGGTAAAAGCCCACTTCGGTGATATCCTTTAGCCCTACGCAGTATGTATTTAAGTAATGCACACAGATGTACACGAGATATGACCAGGATCTGAGTTACTTGGTCATGTTTCTAAAAAAATTACATAACCTCATGTTTTTAATAGGAGATTTTCCAAGCTAATATATCTTATAAGCAGAAGCTAAACAGTCCCAATTCATCATAGAACACCAACTTACTCCCCATGAAATTAATAACATGGTAGAAGTTTTGTACTAGGGTATAGGTTTCAGGTAATTTACACAAGGAATAAACAGAAGAAAGAAGTGAACTCACATATAAGGGTCCAAGATCCAATCTATAGGCAACAGGCGCCAAAATAAACCACAAGATGATAACAGCCCACATCTTCAAGCTGAGACAGAATATTCCCATCAAAATGATACCTATCCAAGAAACATATTATGTTAGCTTATCACCAAACTGTTATTCGAAATTGAAGTATGATGGAATGAGATGCACACCAGGAATTTTTAACTTATCATGTAAGAAAGAGTAAAGCTTCCTCTTCTCATGACTCGCTGAGCGTGGAAGTTCAAACTTCTGAAAAATCAAGAGTCGGAAAAAAATCAACTAAAAAAACCTTTTTGAATAATGAGGATTTGGATTCGGTCCCGGTACTAGCTTGAATATACCAGATCATCGTCATCGTCATCATCATCATCATCAGACCTATCCTGAAGGTTTGGTGGCTTTGGTTTTACAGCAACAATTAGATTATCTGTAAATAAAACATGAAACTACTGATACACTAAAACAAAGATGTAATGTTTTTTCACAACTACATTTCCATAGGACGGCCAAAATCATGGACATGAACATAATTAAATAGAATATGAGCAATATTATAAAATTATAATAAGTAAGAATTAATGGCTTAGCATGCAAAATACCATACTAAAAAAAATAAACTTTTACATTGATCATTTTAAAAAGTAGCTTTACACTGTTCCTTACAGATCTTTATCATGACTCACTCAAAGTCATCGTCAACAGTTCAAATAAGAATTTGAATATGGACATATACCGGCTGGATATGTGATAGCCAGCCTTAACAAAAAAGGATAACTTTGCACACGTTGTTGAGCTGAAAACCCCTTCTGAGGACTGGTTTGAGGTCGAATTTATCGTAGTTAATTCCATCCCACAATTCAACAAACTAATTCATGGCTTGATAGTTGATACATGAGAACTGACAGAGGTTTGATATTGGTGGAACATAGTTTGTTTTCTAATCCGTGTAGGTTTCATCCCTATATAAAGGGACCATCCATGTTAATTAATCATCAAGTTAATATTATTATTTTTCAGTTTAACAGATATGATAAGATATGTGCAAGCAGATTTCTAGGTAACCATGGAATAAATGTAGATTTGAGGGTCTACCATGGTAACTGGCAATAGTGATAAAGTAATTGTTCAAGCAATGATAAGTAAGGAACTATACCACCATCACTGAGCTGGATGTCCAAATCTTGTCCATTGCTGCTGTCGTGCAAAACATTGCCTCGAAGGACAAGGCTTAGATTCTCAACCGGAAAATGACCATTTGCAGCTACCAACTTCCTAAGATAATGTACCTAATTACAACTAAAAAGAATGAAGTAAAACCAAAGCACACCATAGGACGTGAAAACCTAAGCTCAAAATAACAACTTGATTATAACCCAACAAAACTAACTTCCTCAACAAAATGGAGGCCATATCTGGTGGCACTAGATAGAGGTGGACAATGTGACATCATTGTACCCAAACACCAAGAGTGTCAAATTTTTTTCAAATTCTTACTATTTCCTCAGTTCTTCAATTTCCCTCTAAATGCGCACAGAAATGTTGCTTGAACATAGGATTCTGAAGAAAATATTTAAAAATTGTTGACATGATTATATTGGTTTGGGACTTTCGCCAAGCAGAACATAAGGAAAGAGCTCCAGAAACCCAAAATCGAACATAAATACGGAGAGGGAGAGGGAGGGAAAGGAAGCGGAGACGTACTTTAATCGGAGAAGGAACTTGGATGCGGGAGGGACGGGTTGGGCCAATGGTTTTGACAACGATCTCTACCTGCTTCGAATCCCCACTTTCCATATTTACATCACTACGAATGGAATTGGAAATCAAACCCATTTCTTCATCAATTTCTCTCATTGCTCTCTCAATCAAGCAATGGTGATCACTGAAACGCCGATTCTGGCCTCCGTCATGCAAATCTTCTTCCCCCCCTTCAGCTTTGTGGTAGTCTTCGTCAATGGGGTTTGCAGCAAAGAAAATTATGGGATGGTCTAATCTAAATCAATTCGATTCATTTATTTACAACACACGGGCTGGGCCAATTATGTGAAGAAAAAAAATTTAAGCCCATCAGGCCCTGGTCCAATACTCCAAAAAATATATATTATATTTTTATATATAAAATTTGATTTTATGTATGAGGCTTTCATAGCCGGCCCGCCGGAAATATGACCTCGCTGAAGGATAAACCGGGCGGGGTGTCGACCGGGACCCTTGCCTTAATCGAGCTGCAGCCAGCGTCGCGTCCTAGACGGAGCCCGCCGGAGCCGATTACAACTCACAAGGATCCGCCACCCTTTTCTCGTCCACAATCGCCGGCGGCCAGGTCCAGGTACCGTCCCCCGGTAGGTCATGCAACAGGATCGACTAGTCGATCGGCAAGTGGAACCGGAACTCCTACGCGTCAGGGGGGGTGAGCTCGGTCCGTATTTCTCTGATCCCGGACTGGGAGGATGAAGACGATGAAGTGGTGGTCCCGGTGGAAGCGGTCCCGGTGATCAAAAAGGGGACTTACCAGTTCTCGCTGGCAGCCCGGGTTGCAGGAGATCGGACTCATAACCAGAATGCTGTCTGCGCAATAATGCTGCAGAAATGGAAAGTGGACGACATTCAGGTTGAGTACATGTCCCCGGAGGTTACGGGATATCATTTCCCGTCCGCTGCGGCGATGGAGAATATCCGTCATCGGGGGCCTTGGATTTTCAAAGGCTTCCCAGTGCTCCTAGAACCCCTCAGGCCGTATGTCTAGGCAAACGAGATTGAGTTCAATCACATTGAGCTTGGAGTCCGAGCAATGCACGTCCTGTCAGGGGCCAGGACCCCGGAGGTCCGAGGCCTTATTGCTGCCATCATTGGTACCCAGGTGGTGTCGGCTCCAATACCTTTTGTCCGGCGGGATGATATGTTTCTATGTATTCGGGTACGGATGGAGCTGAACCAGCCTCTTCGGAGACGACTCCGTCTTCGGTTCCCAGAAACCGTCACTTCCTCACTAATTGAGCTACAATATGAGAGGCTCACGGATCTTTGTCGCATGTGTGGGATGATGACACACCGGATTACGGGGTGTACGACTCACTTACCGAGAATAGGTCGGGAGGAGATCCGATATGACACAATGATTTGGGTACCAAGGCAGTTGGATGTGGATAGGCTGCTGAGGACGGTATGGCATACTCCCCCTTCCCTGGAACCGTCGGCTGTTGATGATCTCCTGAATGGGCTTTCCCTGAACCCTATGATCCGATCTAGAGAGGTCGTCATGAGGGATGTATTTTCTACTGCAGACGTTTCTTCGAAGTCTGACGATCTGGCTAGGACTACCTCAGAAGGGGTAGTCAATTTGTTGCGGATGGAGTGGGTCGGGCCTGTGGAGGGCCTCCGGGATTTACAAAGCCTGACAATCTGGCTAACATCCACCCTGCTGGAAACCCTCATGCCCCTGTCGAATCCGTAGACAAGTTAGGGATTCAGATAGGGAAGGGGAAAGACCCCAAGGAAGCTTTGGGGAAAGATGACCCTATTCGGGGGAAGGCCAAGAAATCATCCCTGTAGACAAGGAGCGGGTAATTGTATGCTCGACCGATGGGGTCTAAGAAATCGCTGGATCATCCGACCATCCCACCAGATTTCACCCAGCCGGACAACTCTGAAGGGGACCAGGAGAAGCAGGCGGAGGCAGGGCAGCCTCCAATGCAGGGGTGGGTGGAGCCGATGTCGGACTATACCTACAGACCCGGGACAACCAGTGGTGGGAGGTCTCGGGCAGCCTACACCAACATCTCATCTCGTTTATCTACTCTATGGTTATCTGCATTATTTCTGGAACAATTTATCGTTTGTGTTGATTAGATACTTTTATTTTATATCTCGCTGTTTTGAGACGCTGGTAAGGAGTTATCTTGAGTGTTTGCTTACGATTTCAAGTAGGCTATTATTATGGGTCCACGAGCGCTAGACCTGTTACGGTCGGTCCGAACACATATCTGGAACCCCGGGCGTTTACGCCCTTCCTTGTTTGATTACCTTTGGGTATTAATACTATTCTCCGGTTACCCGTTTCATAAAACAATGTATGAGGCTTTCATTGTGGACCAACCATCCCAGGATGATAAAATCCCCTTTGGTTTTGGTGGTAAAATAGCATATTGGTCTGAGAATGTGGGCTTGTTCTACATCTAATGCACTTGAGCTCTCCACTAGTAGTAGTACTGCCTCCAGATCTCTTTCTCTATCCAGATGTTTCTCTTCTGGTACTCTTCTCTTCATTCTTAGACAAATTAAAGGTTCTGTTTTTATTTAAAATAGAATGATGATCAATTTTGACAGTTTTGGATGGATTCAAGTATGCAACTTCACATAAATGGGTGAAGCATGAAGGGGGTGTTGCTACCATTGGCATCACTGACCATGCTCAGGTCATTCATTATTTATCTACTGTCAATGCCTCTTGCCATTTGATTTGTGTTCATGGGAACTAGTAATGTTTTATCAAGTTTTTTATATGCTTGCACAATCATCTTCTTTCTATGGGGTTAATTAATCCATTCATGTAACTGCTGGGACTGTTAGTGCTTGACTGACATATGTGTGTTGAAAATGATAGGATCATCTTGGAGAAGTTGTGTTCGTAGAGCTGCCGGAGCCCGGAGTTGCAGTGACAAACGGCAGCGGCTTTGGTGCTGTTGAGAGCGTGAACGTGTTGGTTTAATATATGTAAACTACAGTGAAGAATTTTAGAATAAAACAACAGCGAACAGAATAAGGCAAGCAATCGTAAAACAGAACGATCAATCGGTTAGACGTGCATAACGTAGTTGTGACGTGGCGTCAAAGTCCACTGACTTGAAAGCAATTAGTCCACGGTGGGTACTAAAATGGAATTAATGAAAGTTTAGGGTACTAAGGTGTCACAGAAAAAAAAATTAGGGTACTCTAAATGAATTAATAAAAGTTTAATGTACTAAAGTGACACAAAAAAGAATTAGGGTACTCTAAATGAATTAATGAAAGTTTAATGTACTAAGGTGACATAAAAAATATTTAGGGTACTCTAAATGAAATATGAAAGATTTAGGTACTAAGGTGGAATTATCTCTTTATTTTAAAATAACATAATGTGTGTGTTCATTGTTTATGCGATCAATGCTCAACCCAAAAGAATGTCATTGATTGGCCAAACATTGAATACACGTGTAGGAATGGTGTATGACAATTGTAAATTTTTCATGTGAACAACATACCGGCCCAAAGGAATGATGTTATTTAACCAAATTTATTGTCAGCCCTTGATTTATGCGTTGAGAGTACCACTTGAAAATTGATGTTTCTATCCAAATATTGAACATTAATGTTGCGCTAGGTATCTTGGTTGTATGACCCCATCACTTCAGTTGATTGAAAATTGTGTATCACATACGAATTGTTTACTTGTTCTGTGTGTGTTATAACATGATTTTCAATATATGAGCTTATGTATTTGATAGTTACGACATCTGTTGCTAATATTACTTCCAACATGAACTCAATTTTGTGTTTAACGACACAAAATTCTGGAAAGAGAACACTTTGTTAGTTTTCGGTTGCATGGATTTAGACTATGTGATAAGGTTTGAACAACCTGCTTCTCTTATAGAGGAAAGTTCCACTCAAGACAAAGGTAACTTTGAGAACTGGGAACGTTCTAATCGTATGAGTATGATGATGGTCCAACGCAATATTCCAGAAGCATTCAGAGGTGGTATGCTCAATGAGGTCTCTATAAGGGGTTTCCTTCAAGAAACTGAAAGTCGTTTTGCAAAGAACAGAAAGACAGAGACAAGCAAGCTTTTGGCTGACATTGTCCACAAGAGGTATAAAGGAAAAAAGAAATATAAGGGAGTACATTATGGTAATGTCTAACATAGCTTCAAAACTTAATGCGCTCAAGCTTGATCCGTCTGATGACTTGTTTGTGCATTTGGTACTCATATCACTTCATGCACAATATGACCAGTTTATAGTTAGCTATAATACTCAGAAGGACAAATGGACTCTTAATGAGCTCATTTCTCATTATGTGTAAGAGGAGGATAGAATGAAGCGTGAAAAGACTGAAAGTTCTCATGTTGCAATGACCTCAATGGGAAACAAACGGATTAAGGATAAGGAAACTGCAGTAGGAAGTTTACAATCCGAGAAACAAAAGAATCAGGGTGAAGGATTTACCTTTTACTTTTGTGATAAATGGGTATGTGAAAAAGCAATGTCCCAAATACGTAGCATGACGAATAAAGAAGGGTGGCTTTTTACTTTTGTCTGTTCTAAAGTTAATTTGACTTATGTACCTAGTAACACTTAGTGGGGGGATTCTAGTGCTACTACTCACACAAGTTTTTCTATGAAGGGTTGTATTTGGAGCCGATTGCCAAGTGATGATGAAAGATTCATCTATATGGGCGATGACAAAGCAGTTCCAGTTGAAGCTATATGTGCATTTATATTATCTTTTGACACTGGTCATTTTGTTGAATTAATAGAGACTTTTGTAGTTCCGTCATTTGGACATAATTTGGTTTCAGTTTTTGTTTTGGACAAATTGGATTATTTTTGTTCAATTGGAAACCATAAGTTTAGTCTCTTTCTAAATTCTACTTTGGTAGCAACTGGTTCTTTGGTTTCTAATCTTTATATGTTGAATATGACTGGTTCAACATTAAAACCTTGCAAATAACATCAAGAGGTACAAAGTGCAAATTGTTAAGTCTTGATTCCGCCACCTTATGGCACTAGCGCTTAAGACATATCTCAAAGGGGAGAATGGAAAGGCTTGAGTGAGATGGAATTCTTGAAACACTTGATTACATAGACCTTGGTGTATGAGTAGAGTGTATTAAAGGGAAATAGACAAACAAGAAGAAGTTAAGTGCTAAAGGGAGCTCTAATGTCTTACAATTGATACATATTGATATATGTGGTCCATTCCCTACAACCTCTTGGAATGGACAACGCTATTTTATTACATATATAGACGATTATTCTAGTTTTGGGTACTTATACTTGATACATGAAAAGTCACAGTCCTTGGACGTTTTAAGGTCTTCAAAGCTAATTGAGAATCAATTAAGGAAGAAGATTATGGATGTCAAATTTGATCATGGTGGTGAACACTATGGTCGGTATGACGCATCAAGTGAACAACGTCCAAGTCCTTTTTCCAAACTCTTAGAGGAGAGGGGAATCGTCCTGCAATACCCCATGCTAGGGAAACCTCACATGAATGGTGGTGTTGTAGAGAGGCGAAATAGAACACTTAAAAACATGGTAAGAAGTATGATTAGTCTTTCTTATTTACCAGAATCACTCTAAGGAGAGGCAATTAGGAATGCAACATACATACTGAACAAAGTACCTAGAATAGCGGTAGCTAAAACCCCTTATGAACTATGGACAAGAAAAAGACCTAGTATTATGTATGTACACATTTTGGGTTTTCCATCTAAGGCAAAACCTTATAGGCCACATGAGAATAAACTGGACCCCAGTTGCTACTTTGTTGGGTATCTTGAACGGTCGAGGGGTTTAGAGTTTTATGATCCCTCAACTAAGTCCTTTTTCGAAAAGGGAAATGCGATATTTTGTGAGGGTGTTGCTTTAAGGGGGAGAGTATTAGGAATGTTTTCTTTGAAGAGGAATTTGTTCCTTTTTTCCGGATGTTGCTATTGACAATGTTCAAGAAACAACAGGGGACAACAATGAGGATTCTTCTCTACCACTCCCTCCTCAAGTTCAAGAAGTTGTTCCAAGAGAGAAACCACAACAACCTCAAGAGAAATTTTCACTTAGGTGATCCACTAGAGACAGGAGGAGTACACTATCTAGTGGTTACATTGTATTCCTTCAGGAACATGAGTTTGACATAGGGACAATGGAAGATGATCCAATCAACTTCCAACAAGTCAAACAAAATGTTAAATGTCAAATGTGGATCAATGTCATGAATGATGAGATAAAATCTATGCATGACAATGGCGTTTGGAAACTCGCCAAATTGCCTGAAGATGTGATACCTATTGGTTGCAAATGGATATTTAAAACCAAGTGGGATTTAAAGGAAAACATTGAGAGGTATAAAGCGCGTCTAGGCTCTAAGGGTTTTACAAAAAAAGAAGGTATTGATTATAAAGAAACTTTCTCTCTGGTCTCATCGAAAAAATTTCTTAGAACAATAATAGCACTTGTAACTCATTTGGATTTGGAGCTACACCACATGGATGTTAAGACTTTTTTTTTCTTAACAGTGACATTGAGGAAACCATATATATGTCACAACCAGAAAACTTTGTATCAGGTGGCCCGAAGTCTATGGTTTGTGATCTCAAAAGGTCCATCTACAGTCTCAAGCAACTTGTCAATAATATCACAAGTTTCATACTAGCATTACCTTATATGGATTTAAGGTCAATGTAGTGGGTAATTGTGTATATCATAAGTTCAATGGGAGTAAATTCATCTTTCTAGTGATTTATGTCGATGACATTTTGTTAACAAGTAGCGATATAGGCTTGTTGCACGAAACCAAGAGATTTTTAACAAAATATTTTCAAATGAAATATCTTGGCGATGAAAATTTTGTGTTAGGAATCAAGATACACCAAAATCGACCCGTGGTATTCTTGTCTATCATAAAAGAACTATATCAAAAGAGTTCTTGCCAGATTTGGCATGAAAGATTATGCACTTAGTGATAATCTTGTTGTTAAAGGAGACAAGTTTAGTGTCAAACAGTACCTCAACAATGAATTAGAAAGAAAGAAGGTACTTAAAATTCCTTATGATTCGGCTGTTGGGAGTCTCATGTATGCTCAAGTATGTCCCTATCTAGATTTGGCGTACCTAGTAGGTGTGTTGGGAAGATACTTAAGTGACCTCGTTATGGATAATTGGAACGTCAAATGGGTCATGAGATACTTATAGAGAACAAATGAGTACTTGCTAACCTATCGAAAGTCTGAAAATTTGGAGATCATTGTGTATTCTGACTCCGATCTTGCGAGTTGATAAGATACTAAAAGATCCACTTCTGGTTATTTTTATCTGTTTTCTAGAGGAGCTATATCTTATAGAAGTGTTAAGAAGACTTTTATAGCTCCTTCCACCATGGTAGTAGAATTTATAGCTGCGAGTTTTGGATGGAATCGAAAGACCTCTAAAGGTCTATTGTGACAATCTTTCTACAATTATGTATTCTAATAACAATAGAAGCTCGTCAGAGTATAAACATATAGAAATTAAGTTTATGGTTGTTAGAGAAAGAGTTTAGAGCAAAATAGTGTCTATTGAGCACATAGGAACAAACTACATGCTAGCGGACTCACTAACTAAGAGCTTGACACCCAAAGTGTTTCATGAGCATACTGCTCATATGGGTATTGTCTTAATTAATGATATGTAGTTTTAGTAGGAGTTTGTTGCCTATGTTAGCAATTCGGATTGATACTATATATGTTAATATTCTGCAGAATAAAGTTGACGATGTTATTATCATTATTGTTCTGAATGATTTGTATTTCAATTGTTGTTTAACATAAAGGTTTGAAAGACTAAATATTAATCTTACTTAAGCATTAAACACCAATTGGAAATAGGCATGGACGAGATCACATTGCATGTAATTTCCAATCACACATCCATACTTGATCTATGTCATTGAATGTATTTGGCATGGTGATCATTGATGTGTCTAGTTATGATAAATGTAGCAAAGGCTTATTTGGTCTCATGTTGGTACAGGCGATAAACCAAATTGACTAAGGGAGATGTTTTAAGAATTATCGACCATTTTGTGCGCACATACAATTTTCAAATATAATTTTCATCTACAATCAATTTATAGCCCAAGTGGAAGATTGTTAGGTTATTTTATAATCCGATGTGTGGGCTTACAAATTGAGACAAATATATTTAGGATCAATGATTTATATTGGGATAAATAAGTGTTCTAGTTAAGAAGCCTAATTTAAATGAGATTTATAATGTGTAATTCCTAATATAAGTCTGGTTAGAGTAATGAGCTTTACTTACATCCTATATATAAAGGTCTACCAGGGTTTAGTCCCCAAGCTCAATCATCCATCTTTCTCTTCTCTTCCATCCTCATCTATTAAGTGAGAGCATATTGAGAGAGCATATGAGACTTATCTGTGGAAGGCCAAGCTAATCTCTCCTCGTTATCAACAATGGATTCAGGTACACACTATTGTTATTACATGTTTAAATCCCGATTATTTGACTAAGTTTTGTATCTTAAAGGTACTGAATTTTGGTTCTAACATGTTGCTCGTTTTCATGTTGCTTGTACTCAATTTTGGCTCACCATAGAGAATCTCATTAATATGCTATTTTACTCTGAAGTTTAGTCTCATTTTTTACAATGTCCGTGTATTCATGTTAGTTTATTGTTGAATCTCATGGGTTCTTCGAATCCTTTTGATTTGTGTGTTCTTCTTCCTCTAAAGTTTTTCTAGAGGTTCGAGTTCTCTGTTCTGGAGTCCGTAGATGTTGAGTACATTCGTCGGAGTGCTTGCTTGGGTCATAACTTAGAATCTGACTGTCCTCCTTCAATTTGCTCACCTAGATCTCAAAAATCAAAGCATTGGCACCTCAAGATTGTCCATATTCGACTTCGTCTTGAGATTTTGTTCATTTTTTACTTATTTATAAATGTATTGATTTGTATTTTATTTGTATATTGGTTTTGTTCTTAATGAGACTTTGATTTGTTCTTCCGTTCTTGAGATTCAGATTTTGATTTTAGGTGTTACTTTTGATTTTTAATTTTTTTCTTATGGAACTTAATAAATAATTTAGAAACTAATTTTGGGTTGATTTTTTTGATAAATATTACAATATATTTTATTTAAAAAGTATTAATATATTTATTTCATCTAAAGTTGCGTGGGCAATACTTTAGGGTGGTTTTTGACAATTAACAACCGACGTTTTTCTAACAGAAGTTGGTGGATAAAACTTTAGTGTAGCCTAAAACGTGAAAAAAACTTTAGGTAGTTTTTTGTTTGTGGACAACATTTTAAGATAGTTTTTGACAATTAACCCTAATATAGTTCATCATATCAAACCAAAACTGAGTCAAATTACACAACTGTAGGGATCCTATTTATGACACTAGGATCTTTAATATGAGCACAACTCTCTCTATTTTCCTCTGCTAGGGTTTAGGGCGAGTTTTGTGAACCTTTGTGTTTTCATGGTGTTTTCGAGCGAGATGGAGGACAGGGAGAAGGGCTGCGACGATGGGGTACACTGGGGGCCACGTCTGTCGGAGCAGGACGTACAGGACTCGGTTTATGGGTCAGGTTAGGAGGCGCCGGGGGAGGAGACGGCGGAGGAGGCGGTGGGAGAGGAGGACTCGATGCCGGAGGAGGAGACGGCGAGGGAGGAGGAACCGATGATCTCTGTGGGGGAGATGACGAAACGGGAAGAGGGGGAAACGATGCACTTCTCGGCCCGGTGTGGAGAGGAGGACGGCTGGGTTGCAGGTGGTCGGGTCCGGTCGGGACCGAGTTTCCTCCGCCGCACGCCGGCGAAAGGCCCTCGGCCGAGACGGTTGGGCAGTGGGGTAGGGCGGCGATCGCTGGAGGCGGGAGCAGACCGGGTCGACGGTGGTGGGGGATTTGATCCCTTAATGTCGGCGTCCATGAGGGAGGAAAAAACCCCAATCCCGGTCTCATCGGATTTGGAAATCACGCAGGAGGAGACGCCGGAGTCGATTGCTTGGCGAAGAAGGAAGGGGAAAGGCTTGACGGCGCCAGAAGCTGGTAGGGTTGCGCAGAGTCGGGCTGGAGAAGAAGTGGGCCTGGGCCGTGGCTTTATGGGTGATGCTCGTTGGGCTGCTGGTCTGGGTCAGAAATATGTTTGGGCCCAAGGTGGGGGAGGTGATGTAGTCCATTGGGCAGCGAGATTTGGAGCGGGCCAGGTCGATACTGATGGGCCGAGTGGGCAGAGGATAGGCCCGGGCGAGCGGGGCGGCACTAGACCCGGGTCGGGACAAGGTCGAGGGTTTGGCCCGAATCCTTGTGGGCGTCCGAACCAGGCGGGTCAGGGGAACCCGACGTCTAGGGTCAATCCGGTTGTCCCATATTACGGAAATGGGTGTCCCCTGGGGGATCAGGTCGGATTTTTGGATTCCCAGATGGGCGCTATGAGGATCAAGGAGGTAGTAGTGCCGGTCCAAGAGGTTACTGGACGAGGGAATTTGTATCAATTCGTGCTGGCAGCTAAGGTCCCGACCACCAGGAAAATTTCCTGGAAGTCAGTGGTGGCGCGAATGGAGGATGTATGGGGAATGAAGGTCGAGGCCAAACCTCTGGAGGGAGGCCTGGTCGCTTTCTTCTTCCGTTCAGATAAGGAGAGGGAAAGGGTTCTGTTGGGAGAAACATGGTCCTTTTGGGACTCCCTGGTCCTTTTTACGGACCTAAGGGCCCACATGCAGATCAAGGACCTGCAATTCCATCACTTCTCGGTCTGGGCGCGATTATCGAATTTGCCGGTGGGGGCTTGGACGAGAGATGTGGGATTCAGGGTAGGGAACACATTGGGAGTATGCCAAGGAGTGGATGTGGACAAGGGGGGTCTCTGCTTGGGGGACTTTATGAAGATCAAAATCAGGGGAGATATCCGAGAACCTTTGCAAAGTCAACTCTGGCTCCATCTATCCGTATCTCAGGTAAGAACTCGCCTGAGTATCTCGTATGAACATTTACCTGAGCATTGTTTTAGGTGTTGCTGTGCGGGTCACCTTTTTCTTGTCTGTCCGGTTATTTGGGAGAGTTAGAGGGTCCTCACTGAAGGCGCCAGGGGATCCAAGATCGGCGCTAGAGAAAGCGAAACATAGGAAGGCCATCCCATGGACGAACTGGACTTATATTGGTGGAACAGGAAAGGGAGGCCATAATAAGGGGGCACCAAGGACACCTCCAAGGCAGGAAGGAAAAAGGTGGTGGGGACATTAGAAAGTTGGGGATGAGGAGGTACCGGTAGGTTGGTTACCACGTGACCCGACGCCGTCACTGTCTGGAAATAAGAGGGTGGAGAGGGAGGAGGACCCTGCAGAGGAAGAAGAATCAGCGGCGTCGAATGGGGCGTCATCAGCAGCGGCGAGGGGCTTCAAGCACTCTCGCCTCCAGGAATGAGTACTGAGGGGGCCAGGGAGGGTTTGGTCGATTGTACCTTCTCCCTGGCGCATAGGTGACATTGGTACCACCAACAGTTGATGAGTTACTTCTCTACCACTTCGGAGTCAGCAATCCCGCGTTCAGGAACCCTACCATTATCAGTCAAGGGAGGACGACGCACGCTGACTTACCGGGGGAGTAATCGGTCCACCACTGCACGTTTATCATCTGATCTGCTCGATCAGTTTCTTATAATTGGAGCATACTGTATCGGTATCCCTAGATGCTACCGCAGTCCCACCCCTCCGACCGCCATTATGCCTAAGAGCAACATTTACTTTTCCGCATTTGTCTTTCAAGTTCTGTTAGTTTGGTTGTTATGTATGGTGACCCCTGCACTAGTAGGCACCGAAATGCTTTTATATTTATAATATCATCGTTCTACCTCAAAAAATAAATTACTAAATTAAGAATCCAAACCATTCTCACATCTTTAAAAGTCAAGACCAATAACATTTCATTTACCTACAAAACTTTACATCTTGATCACATCCGTTTCTGTAATTCGATGGTATTTGGTCACTTATATGTACATCAAAGAAAATGCACACAGTTCAATCCGATTTAAAGGACGATAAAACCATGCACGAATAAAAAAACAAAAATCATGATAACTTTTCTCACTGTCACGGTTTTCCATTAGGTATTGCATCTGGTTTTGGCACTGCAACTACATCATCAGGAGATTCTTCATAAGAAATTGATATCAGATTTGATCTAAGCTTGTGATCTGCATCCTCATTTTTCACTGTACCATTTGCACCTGCAGGAACTTCGGGAGCAGGAGTTGAATCCTAGGCAGGAACTTCTGGTAGGAACTCAGAGATTGCAATTAGCTTCTCGCGGAACTGCTCCTCTGAGTCCTCACTGCCGGGTGCTTCATTATCCATGAATGTCGACAATTTACCTACAATATAAATATAAATAAACTCAGAAACTATTCACATGATGAAGCGATTTTGGCCATATGCCATGAAAAATTAATAAATTTCCGTTCTATAGAGCTAAATAGCAATTACAAGGCTTTACTTTCAACAGTGAGTTGAAATTGAATTCACCCCTTAAAGCCAAAACTCAAGCAATCACAAACCAGAGTTATTGTTCACCAAGTAGTCATTCTATCTATCGATACAAAAACTTGATCAAGTTATTAGCAAGCATTCTAATAAGGGAGAATATCATCATGTACTTCAGACTACACCCTTAGTCATCTAAAAATCAAATTAGTAATAACCTTTCTGTAGAATTGTGGATTAACATTAGCAAGGGGCCAAAGATCCATCACGAACAACTAAAGAACTATGGCATTGCACCTATTGATACATGCTAACAATTCCTAGTAGAACTCTGCATTAATCTGAAGGGGTTCATACAAGAATACATCAGGACAAGTTTTTGTCCTAAAACTGAATTTGTGTGTCATAATCATTGGAGCACCTAAATTCAATACTCGGAAGTGGAACGTTTTTCAAGTTGCAAATTCAAACACTAGAGCATACTAAAACTAATAAATAAGACTTATCAGATTTTCCTTAAAAGGAACCACTGGATTTGTGATCACTAGAACACATTTAGAAACATACATGAAAATATGCATATTTGAAAATGGAAGAAAATATAATTCATGTCCCGACCTAAATCCTTTTCTTATCCATCTACGAAAAATCAAGAACAGACCTAAATTGACACTTCGTTGACTTCTTGTTTGGCTGCAGAGAAAGCGGAAGAAAACGTAAAAATCCAATTTCCTGTTTGGTTGCAGGGAAAATGGAGGAAAACACGAAAATCTAGACACCTTCGACTAATCGTAATACAAATCTCAGTTCAGAGCACAGATCGATTCGAAATCCGACAAAACGACATAATTTAAATTTCTCGTCGTTCGTTTCGGGTTTTCTCGGGAACTAAACAGAAAATTTTGAAAAAGAAAGAAATCAATTTGAAAGGGCATCGTCGTACCTAAGAAAAAGGAGCGGTAAGATGGACGCTCGCGCGATTGAATCTGCGGCTGTCTTTGCGTCGTGTAAAAATTGGCTCTAACAAGTAGGAATTATTGGAAAGGGCCTTATCACGCTAATATATTTGCGGGGTAGCCTCGGTAATTTGGCATTCGAAATAATTCGAATTTTTGTTTTTCTTTTAATTCAAAACATTATGAACTTCTGGTTATACCCTCGCACTTTCTTCTTCTTTGCCTCTTCGTCTTCGTCACTGAGTCAAAGTCAGAAAAACGATTGTCGACGACTTCATCGCTCCCGATCATCTCCGAGCAAGCAACGACGCCGGCGAGAGGAAATTCCACCCCAACAATGTCGAACCAGGTACATGCGATTTGAACTCCTCCATTTTGTGTTAGATTTAGTTCCCTTTTGCAAAACCTAGGGTTTAGTTATTGTAAATCGTCGGTGAGGCTACGTCGAATGGGGGAGGCGTAGAAGGGATTAGGGTCGTTGCCGGAGAAGGAATCAGTGTCGTCGCCAAACGGCGCTGATTGGGGCTAAAACGTTGGCGTTTTAGCCCACTGAGTCGCCGGAGTTCCAGACGGAGCAGGTCGGGGACACAACGACAACGTTTTATCCCCAATCCGCTCCGATTGATATGCCCAGTCGGAGCCGAATGAGAACCCATAACGACGTCGTTTTGGGACCGACCAGCTCCATGTTGTTGAACCAAACGGAGCAAGTTGGGCCAAATAAGCTCGGTGAGGCCCAATCCACGGCCCAATAAGCTCGGTGAGGCCCAGTCCACGGCCCAAACTGACACCCCTTCACCAATGACGACGTCGTTTTGGCCCCCATCATCTGCCTTCCAAAGGCTCCAGACGGTGCTTATTGGTAGTAAAACGCGGCGTTTTGATCTTGTGTAGCAAGGTCCAAACGGCGCCGACTGGTATCAGTATGAGCCGACTGGGAAAGTGCCCAAACTCTCTGTTGCCCGATCGGCCTTGGACAATTAGGTGAAAGGTCGTTCGGCTCATGACAGTTTGGATTACTGGTTAATGTTATGTTATAATCATAATATTACTACTACAATTTGGATTACTAGATAATGTTAGGATGCATCTTATAATCATAATACAGTCAATGGAAGAGCAAGTAGGTTCTGTTTCGATACCGAGTGCAACTCCGTCAGAAGCACCTCAACGGTTTCCAAGAATTGAAACGAGGCTGCAAGAGGGCGAGTACTTCAACTGTCGTGTGAAAGCCAGGTGTGGGTATAAGGTCTTGTATGAGAAGTATAATGAGCTGAAGGATGCAGACCCGCTAACAGTTGCAGCAATAAGAGCGGGTCCATTCGGGATGTTCACCAGGTTACCGGAGAAGTTTTAGCCCTCCAACAACCTGGCGTGGATGCTATTAGTCAGGAGTACCACGGTGAGAAGGGACTCCGAAATGTGGTTCGTGGTGAAAGGGAAACCGATCAGGTTGTCCCTGAAGGAATACGCATTGATGACGGGGTTGAATTGCTCAACACCGATCCGTGGAGATGAAAATTTTAAGAGACAATTGAGTTCCAAAGCATTCGAGAAAAGACATTTTGGATCCAACCTGTGTGGAGTGTCTCCACTAGACCTGACAAACAAGTTGACCGACCTTGTGACTACCGGTTGAAACCGAGGACCCGGAGGACCGAGCCAGATTATAATATTGTGAAGATGGCTCAGCTGCTGTTCGTCACTGATGCGTTGATACCTCACACAAAAGTGACGACACCCATTGAGCCAAAGTGGATGGGATTAGTAGAAGACCTGGACATGTTCAGCCGGTACCCGTGGGGGTATATCTCCTTCCGGCATCTGAGGGAGGATTGTATTTGAGAGTTGAGAGCAAAGTTCCAATCGCTCGTCCCTGGCAGACATGGGGCCACATACACCATATGCGGTATGCTCCCGATATTTACGGTACGTAAAACATTTAATAGAATTTGAATAAGAGCATTATTATCAATTGATTTACGTATTGGTTATTAATAATTTGATTTGTGTAACAGCCTTTTGTATTTGAGTCTATGGAAGCACTGGCAAGTAAGTGGGGGACGGTGGACCCACAGTACAGTGAGGACCTACTGAGGTTTTTAAAGTGGCGCACGAAATGGCCCAAGGCCCCGTCGCCGGATGAGGTGACAACCCAATATCAGAAAGACGAGGTAAAAAATATAAGTGTAGGCGTATAATTGTAGATGTAGGTTGGTTATATGCATTGAATTTAATGGTTATGTGTGTGCAGGTGCAGGTGACTCGGGGTGTCCTAATACCCACAGAAATAGAGAGGGCACTTCCGCATAATCAAAATGTGGGAGTCATACCCGACAGGGTAGCTGATAGGACGCGTGAGCGGATTGCAGAAATTTTGGAGGCTGGAGGGGAGATAGAACGGGATGATGAGGGTATGGAGCAAGCAGAGCCAGTTGAAAGGGAGCCAACACCTGATCGTCAGTCCGGGGATGAGGTGATGGGTACAGAGCAGACACCGCCGGATCCGGTTCGGGATGGAGCTGAGTGCTCTCGTCGCTGGGAAGAGGCCACCGGGGTAGGAGAGTTACCCCAGACCCCTCGTCGTCAGGGGGAACAGGCCGCAGCAGATGATCATCTCAGAGGTGTCCGCGTCGAGATAGGAGAGTTGCAGGGCAAGATCCAATCCGTTGCGGACTCTATTGGAGCGGTACAGACTGAGTTTGGCGACGCCATCGGAGCGTTGCGGAGAGAGTTTGGGGGCAAGCTAGATGAGATCCTTCATCTACTCCGGACCCAGGGCGCTGCCCATGACCCGCTGCTCGGGCCTGCCGACCGTGCATCTGGGGGCGACTCCCGAGGATCACATTGCCCGCCTCGGTCTCATCGGTCGCATGAAGTTGGATCTCAAAGGGATGATGAATCTCAGCCTTGTGGATCAGGTGACGCAGGAGGAAGACGGGAACAGGTTGGAGAGTCTAGCCATGGACCCCCGGATATGGATATGGTGCATGAGGTTGAGATGGGGGGTGAGGTTCAGATAGGGGGTGAGGTTGATGTTCAGGTGAGGGGGGAGGAGGGACAGTTGGGGGTTGAGGAGGGACAGGTTGCGGTTCAGCTGGGGGTTGAGGAGGGACAGGTTACGGTTCCTGCACCGATAGTGGTAGTTGATTCTCAGACACGTAGTGCGGGAGGAGGGGCAGAGGGGGGTAAGTCTGTGGAGGGGCCAATGTCGAGTTTTTGGGAAGGCCTGAAGGTCGAAGGGGAGGAGGTCAGTCAAACTCCTGCGCGGGAACTATCGTCTTGGGAGGAGCTACAGCCCGACGATGAAGGTGCCGGTGATGAGGCATAGTCTCAGGCTCCGGGGGCAGAGACTCAGGCTCCGGGGGAACCCTCGGAGCCTCGGGAGCCACCATCGATCGTGGTTACCCTTCCCCGTCAGCTATTTGAACCTGATCCGCCCAGTTCCAGAAAGAGGAAGAGGACCCAGTTGCTCGGTGTCCTTGATCAGAGGCTGATCCGCAGTTGGAACCCTGCAGCGAAGATTCCCCAATGGTTGAGGAATTACTCTGGTATCTTGCGTATCGGTTTGTAGGACGGAGTCATCTACAGAGGCCTACCCGCCTCATATTACCGGGCATTGGCAACGCCTGGCGAATGGGTCACACCGCAGGTTAGTATTTTATTTTAAGCAGCATATGAGTATATTTTTCCTGGCAATATATAATTTATATTGTTTTCAACTTTGTGCAGCATATGGACGATGCATTGTCAGGCATACGGTGCAGACAACGACATTTTCCGAATGTTTTCAGGCAGAGCCATGTAGTGCTGGATTGTGTGTTCCACAAGCTGTGCTGTGCAGAGTATGAGGCGAATATAGAACCGGACCTTGAGCTCATGAACTATGCTCGAGGGAAGAAGCCGGATGTCTATCCCTGCACTTGGATGTCTGCGCAGAAGATTTATTTTCCAGTGAACCACAAGAACAAGCACTGGATATTGTTGGTTGTGGACGTGCAAGCAAGAAAAATCCAAGTGTACGACAGCTACCGTCCCCAGATATCCGAGTTCGAGTTGAAGGTGTTTATGACCCTGTATGTGAACATGCTCCCTAAGATGCTCTTCCGGGTTTTACCCGGGACATCGGAGACATTATCCGCATACAACGCGGATTTTACCTTCGAGAGGGTGGAACCCATACCGCAAGCCGTGAAGTAAGTATCAGACTTATTAATTTTACCTTTGCAGTACAGTCCTGTATGTCATGCTTATTATATTGGTGTTTGCTTGTAGGATGGCCGATAGTGGGATCTACACCCTCAAGTTCATCGAGGTGGGGATGGCGGAACTGGAATTCAAAGACCACATCCGACATACACTTGTGCCGCAGTTTCGCATCAAATATTGTATTCATGTGATGACTGATGACGAATATCTTTTGTAGTATGTATATATGTTTGATGACTGATAAACTTTTGAATGACGAGTGACGAATATATTTTTGATGGTTTGACTCATATCTGATGTTTGTACGCATACCTGAATGTTTGCATTAAAAGAACTCCAATTAAATACACAACTGCTTCTCACCAACCTGCTGAATTCTCATTGATTGATCTTCACCCTTGTCACCACACCACACCACGCCTATAAATGGACCTCTTCACTTCCCATTTCACTCACTCCATCCATCCAATCCTCCAACATCACATAATCTTTGGCCATCAGGTATTGGTAACATTGTTCTTTCGTAAATATGTCTGTTATTTTCGAACTTTTAAACATGTGTATGTTTGTGTCAGGATGTAACCTGCACCTCAACCAGCGTGGTTGCAGCAATACTACCAAATCATGGAGCAACATCATCAACGCTTGGCCAACCTGGAGCGACGTGCGCGCGAGATAAATATAACGTTGATTCAACGCCAATTACTAGCGGAAGGAAAAAACCGGTTCGAACAAGGTCATCCTTGGGTAGACCAGTTTCAGGGTGACATTCAATCTGTTGAGGAGTCAGCGTGGTTCAAGAGTTTTGTAGAATGGATGGAAGGGAACAAAGCTGTTTGCGGGCGTATTATTAATGGTCTTTTAATTTGAGGTGTATTAGTTGAGTTCTTCAACCTTCAATGTTGTATTATTGCTCTTTAAGTTGAGTTCTTCACTGTAATGCTTTTGTTGTCCAACACAGTGATTTTTGTTGTTTACTTGAATTGCTCTGAATTGATTTTTATCATGGATACATATCTTGTACAAAATCTGCACGTCCCTATTCAATCACTACATCCAAGAAACGCAACATATTAATGTCTCTCATTAATATATCTCTCAACCCAAGACACATTTATGGGTACACACCCACTCATCCACCCACTCCAACCCTCTTCATTGTCACCAGCCTATAAATGGGGCTTAGCTACCCCATTATTTGTACTCCAACCCTCTTCACTCTCAGCTTTCAAGGAATAGGTATTCGAATAATGTTCTTGCATTATAATTTTTTAGATGTGTTTGTTGTTTTAGTAGTGTAACCACGTATATGTTTGTGACATAATGGATCCCGACCAAGCGAATCGTGCGGAGCGTGCGGAGCGTGCGTGGATAAGACGGGAGATAGCCGGAGAATACGTCACAATGTTGGCCGACGGCAGAATAGTCCGAATGCCCGAACGACTGTATCAAGCACCGGAACCAGCATGGTCGGTAGAGTACTACCGGTTACTTGAAGAAGGAAATCAGCGGTTGGACCAACTGGAGGCAGTCATGCGAGAGAAAAATTTACCGTGTCCTCCACTCCCTCCTGATGAAAACCTATTTATTCAACCGCCGATGAACGAGGATGACCTTCTTCATTCGTTCGAGGTGCCTGCTTGGTTCCAAGGTTACGTACAGTGGATGGGTCGAAACCAACAAATTGTTCACAGTCTCATTAACAGTCCGCTTGCTGCGTAGTGTTTGTTTTTATTTTTTGAATAATAATGTTGGTACTTGGATGAATGACGTTTATGTTTTGTAGAATTAATGCAATGAATGACAATGCTTTTATTTGATACATTTCCTATACAAAATCTGCACGTCCCAATGCATGCACTACAATCAACGCAGTCAACACATTAATGGGTACCATTAATATGCACATGGACTCAACATGCGCATATTGGGACTCAATCTGCGCAGATTGAGTCTCAATGCATGCATGCAGTACATTCAACACAGTCAACACATTAATGGGTCCATTAATGTGTACACACACCAACTCCAACCCTCTTCATTCCTTACACGCCTATAAAACTCACTCTTCACTTGAATAATTTTCACTCCAACCCTCTTCACTTGAATAATTGTGTTGGTATACTTTTTGTGACAGGATGGAACCCAACCACGATCCTCGTCTTGAGCGTAGGTGGAGGCGACGGGAGAAAGCCGGAACAGTCGTATTTGTGGCGACACCACCATGGGCCGTTCAATACGACCGCATACTCGATGACTCAATTCAGTGGTTGGACCGAATAGAGGAACTCGTCCAACAGAAGAATGTAGAATGTCCTCCACCTCTAGATGGTGAACACCCATTTGAATTCCCTCCTTTTGTTAACGATCGTGACATTCTGAGGCTTCCTTACGAGGAGCCTCCATGGTTTCAACGTTTCGTAGAGTGGATGGACAGATCTAGAGAAGCTGAGGAGAGGCTCCTTAACTTTATGCTAGATGCGTAATATAGTAATGAGCCTGTATGATTATGCTATTTGGATGAAATAAAATAAGTTTATGTGTTTTACATTGCTTGCTGTGGGCCGATCGGTCATCCCATGGACCCAATCTGCGCAGATTGGGTCTCAATATGCGCGGAATGAATCCCAATCCGCGCAATTTGGGGCTCAATATGCGCAGACTGGGTACCAAACTGCGCATATTGGGTCCCAATATGCGCAGTTTGGGATCCAATCTGCGCATATTGAGACTGAATATACTTTACGGAAGGAATATATTCCTTCCGACATCGATTAGATGGGACATACTTTACGGAAGGAATATATTCCTTCCGACGTCGATTAGATGGTACATACTTTACGGAAGGAATATATTCCTTCCATCGTCGATTAGATGGGACATACTTTACGGAAGGAATATATTCTTTAGTTACCCTTATAAACCCTAATATTCACTTGAATGAACCCATCAATACTCTTTACTCAGTTTATCAAAAATGTCTTCCCCTATTTCGGGCAGCAATACACCACGGCTTGCTGATGAAGAATGCATTGCGATATTGGACGATCTCCACCATATCAAGGTAAGTCTTCAGAGGGTGGAAGATAAGGCAGATCAACTAAAGCAGGAGTTGAAGGAGGCCATGGACCAGCTCGAAGGCCTATTTCGTTTCGTACGGTCCTTCACTTAAGAGATTCCACTTGCTAATGTGGGTTTGCTTGTATCGGATTACAAAGACCTCCATTTTCCAATGTCGTATGTGAGGCTTTGTGGTAATAATTAGGGTTGAATTGTACTCCTATTTTACGGAAGGAATATATTCTTCAGTGACCCTTATAAAACCCACTCTTTACTTCACTTCACTCATCACTACTCTTTACTCACTCTACACTCTATTCATCAACAATGTCTGCACTTCTTTGGGACATCACTCCACCATAGAGTGGTGAACTTGAATACACCGAGTTATTGGCCGAGCTCCAGCAGCTGAAGATAAGTCTTCAGAGGGTCGCAGAGAATACAATTCCAATTAACCAGGAGTTGAAGGAGTTTTTGGACCACCTCGAGGGCATTTTACAACTTGTACGGTCCTTAACTTAGGAGACCATTTCCATTTTCCAGATGTGAGGCTTTGTGGGATTCATTAGGGTTGTAATGTTGTCGTTGAATGTTAATTGAATGGGACCTTCCAACAAACAAACATAGGAATTGGTCCCCAAACGGCGCGGGATGGGACCATCCCTCTGTCCGATTGGCCCCATACGGCGCTGTTTGGGACCCCCCCTCTGTCTGATTGACACCATACGGCGCTGTTTGACGCCTCATCCGGCGTAGTCTAAGACCAACCCTACACCTAACCCTAATATTGACCTCATTCGGCGCCGTATGGGGCCATCCCTCCATCCGACTTCAACAAACCCTAATATTGACCTCATCCGGCGCAGTCTGAGATCAACCCTATACCTAACCCTAATACTGACCTCATCCGGCGCTGTATGGGGCCATCCCTCCATCCGACTTCAACAAACCCTAATATTGACCTCATCCGACGCAGTCTGAGACCAACCCTACACCTAACCCTAATACTGACCTCATCCGGCGCCGTATGGGGCCATCCTTATATCCGACTTCAACAAACCCTAATTTTTGCCCCATAAGGCGCCGTTTGGGGCCATTCCTCCATCAAATTAAGTCATCACAACCACAAATGAAGTTTTCCCAACAACCACCAACCCCATATTAATGGAACCCACCACCCAACTTACATTTATGGACCTCACCACGCCTATAAAACCCACTTCAACCCTCTTCACTCACTACTCACTCATTACTACTCTTCACTCACTTCATCCACAATGTCTGCACCTTTAAGAAACATCATTACAACACAGCATGTTGAACTTGAACACAAGGAGAGGCTGGATAAGCTCCAGAAGATTAGGATAAGTCTTCTTCGGTTTTCAGTGAAGGCTGATGCACTGATGGACGAGCTGAGACAAGCGAATAGAAGTGGATGGACAGATGCAGACGAGAATAATGTGTGTATCGTGTTGGAGCAGCTCGAAGGACTTCGACACTTCATCTTGTCCTTCACTCACCAAGACGAGCTAACTACCCATTGGTAATATGGGTTGGTTTGTATCGGACACAAAGACCTCAAATTTTCAACTCCATATGAGAGTCTTTGTGGTAATAAAGTAGGGTTGTAATGTGTTTACCGTTTCAGTTGAATCTACATGTGACTCGTGGTATTTGAACGATGTTTGGTTATATGAGTTGTTAACCCATTCGGCGCCGTCTAGGGCCACATCCTTGACTGATCGGGCAACAGAACAGATCTTATTTTTTCACAATTAAGCCGTTCGGCGACCCCCGTTTCCGATCGGCTTCATGCAAATACACCACTATCCTAGTTCATATCCCAAACATAAATGCATTCCTCACATGTAATGAAAATGGAAATGCATTCAACACATGCAATTCAAACAAAGTATACTCAGCAAATAGTACCATATTCAGGAATAAATAAATACACACAATCTATCATAAATGGAAACATACCTACCCTAAATATTAGATGCAGATCAAAGTGAAGGACATGTTCGTTTGTTGTGACCCACGGTAGCACAATGTCCACATTTCCTGGGACGCTTTGGAGCCGCTTGAGTCGCTCGTTGAACCTCACCTCCTGAAGGAATTCTTCTTTCCTGCAGTCTCCCACGTTTCGCTTCATAGTCTGGAGGAAGAACATCGATAAGAACTTCACGATCAAATTCATCAATATTCCACTCTTCTGCACGGGACACTGGGTACACAGTCACAGAATATGCTTCAGCCCATTTTTGTAGCGTGTAATAGTTCGAGCACAAGTCATACAGATCTATATTGGCATGCTCACAACACGCTAGGGCATTGGCACAAGGAATTCTGTATATGTCAAACTCCCGGCAACTGCATTGCCTCATCTCCAAATGAACCAATACGTCATTATGTTCAGCCCTCACCTGATACTCGCCGTGTGTGTTCAGTGGTGTTATCTGCATCTGCGAGACTAGCTTATTGCTTGCAGACATGATTTTCTCTACCTTTGGAGTTACAGTATGGGAGTTCGGTATCTTGTTCATCACATCCAGACGTTGAATGAAGCATTCGGTAACCTTTTCCTGCATCCTGTTCAACAACTTTATAACAGGCAGCTTTCTCGCTGCTTCTATTACATTGTTGATAGACTCAACCCCGTTCGTTGTCATTATATTGTACCACGACCCTACGAAGTGAGATCTCGCCCATAGACAACGTTGTATGGTTGTCTCCTCCAGATATTCCGCCGCCTTCGGGTACATTTCTTTCAGTTGCTCGTACTTGTCATGGAACCTCTCCATTGTGTACGCATCAGCAACTTCTTGAAACAACTTCGATAATCTGTTTTTTTCCTTAGCCCCTACCTTGTCTCTCACATTTTGGGTCAGATGCCACCTACAATGCCCATGTTGGGCTTCTGGGTAGACGATCGACACTGCATTGCTGATACTTACATGTCTATCCGAAAGGATAACCAAGTCGTCCCCATCCGGGATCTCCGACCTCAACTTTTGGAAGAACCATTTCCATGATTCGTTGTTCTCCGAGTCAACTACAGCCCAAGCCACAAGATATTGGTGACCATTACCATCTTTGCCGCTTGCAATTATCAGTACCCCTTTATACTTTGTCTTCAACCACGTACCATCTACTAAGATCACTTTTCTCAAGGCATAGTTAAAACTCTCAATGCATGGACGATATGCTACGAAAACATATTTAAATATACTCTCCGCATCCACCTCCAAATGAGTTACTACACCTGCATTCATCTTCCGAACCTGCTGCAAATAAACAGGGAGTAATCCATAGCTTGAAGTTGGGTCCCCTACAAGTTTAATCATTGTCAGTGTTCTTGCCCTCCAACATTGACAGTATTTATAAAAGCCCATCTGCTCCAACTCCAACGTGTTTTGAATGGCACGTGCTTTGGGAATATATTCTACTTCACTATTTTCTTTTACCAACCTACACGCAATCTCTTCCGTAGTCAATTTACCTTTTCGGGAGTTCCGTTCACTAACCAAACAAGTATGTAAAGACTCATACGTTCTAATGGAGAACGTTTCACGGGATCCGCGATCTTTTGCTGCACGCACTCTCCACCCACAAGTAGCACCAGCACATTTTGCAATGTATAAACTCTTTAAAGATCTATCACGTTTTATCCGAAAATCACCCTTAATTGAAATGTCTTTCAGATAACTCATCAGTGCTCTCTTGTTCGGAAACTCTTTACCAACTACTAAACTTGACCCATCCCTAAAACCGACAGTGCTTTGTTCTGCATCCACCGAATCCGCAGGAAACTCCTCATTTCTATGAACATACTCCACCATTTCACGGTTCTCCTCGATATTGTCCAAGCTTACCGATGGTGGCGTAGGATATGATGCTTGTGCTTCCGTATCACGTTCTCTCCGCCGAATAACTGGGTTATCTACATTATTTGGATTACCTGCAACACTACAAATACCAACTTCAAAATAAGCGTCATGCCCCCCATTGTCATGTTCATCATACTCATATGCAACAGCTTCCGGTACATTGTTGACCCCCTGTTCTACAGTATTATCTTCCCCACAAATTGTATCTTTCTTGCTCAGCTCTACACGCAACACGGTTCTGGTACCTATAATTATGTTCTCCAGTACAAAACCCCGAAGAGTGAAATCATCGTAGATTTTCTCTATTGGGATAACTCCTACAAAATTGGGCATAACAGCTACAAAACTAAGTTTCAGTTCTATCTCCCTTTCATTCACCCCGATTTCGGAATACAGGCGCTCCTTCACTTTCTTCAGCGTTGTATTATCGTCCACAATAAGGCTAACACAACCATTGTTTGTTGTTGATATCCAATCATACTTCCCATCCACTAGCTTATATTCCCCACCGTAAGTAGCACGGACTAAAATTTCACCCATTCCTGTAACAATTACAACCCCATAAGGACATATTGTACTAATCGAGTATGATTTAGTATATGCAATTAGCCGTCCCGCAAATAACCCATGCGATCGGTCACCCGATCGGTTGGCATATCAGCCGTCCGGCTCGTATATATTCACGTGCATACGAGACCGATCGGTCAGCTCGTCTTCCCCATCCGAGGTCGATCGGCCCTACTGGTTCACCATTTCAAAAACTTTACAAAACCTACGACATACTAATCTATTCCACCCAATTCTACCATTTGTTTATTTCATTACGTTTACACACACATTAAACCATAACTTATCGTTTTTCCACTCCTACATTCGAAGATCTACTCAAACCTAAAACTGAAATTCACTAGCTTCAAAGTTAGGATGAAATCAAGCTTACCTTATTTGGAGGATTGCTTAAATGGACTCAATGGGCTTTGGACGGTGGTGGACGGCGACGGGGAACGTGGTGGACGCGGGATTTTTTTTTTTGGATATGGAGGTCGTCGGCCGGCTGTTTTCTGGGTGCGAAAAGGGGGGCTGAGATTTAGGGTTTTTTCCAATATTACAAAAGGGTAATATTGGAAAACATAAAGTGGAGGTCTTTTTACAAAACATATAACATGTGAAGGTTTTTTTGCAATAAATTAGCCTCAGAAGGCCTTTTTAATAAATCGTCCCTCTAACAAGAAAGATAATAACGAAAATATGCCCGACGAACCAAACACTATTTATTTTACACTTGCTCACTAACAAGCCCCTATACTTTTCCAGAACTTCCCCTTTCCCCAATTTATCTTTTATTTATTTTTATTCCCAATATATGCCAAAAAAACGCCCCTTTAATTGTGTAACGAGAAGATTAATTTTAATGTTAAGACATGTGACTAAGTAAAATAAGAAATCATACTAAAACTGGAAATCTATAGTAGCAAGAGTGATCAAGGCCCGCTAATTTTAAGGGATCTTCCTTTTTAGAGGCTAACATTGTCACAAACCATAGTTATATTTGGTCAAACATATTAGTTGCAAAAAGGATAGTCGGGTTTTGCCTAAGAAAAAGAATTGGTTATGAAAGGGGAACTATTATTAGGGATCAACCTTTGCATCTGATAGAGTTATGGATGGTTTTTTTTACAAATAGGTGGAGAAATGTTTTGGTTAGTTTCATACCTGATGAACCAAAACCAGCATTTTTAAAACGAATCTATCATAAAGGCTAGTTTTTCCTTTAAATGAAAGCCAGGGAGATGACTTGTGGTACTGAAGGAATAGTAAAGATGGTTGTTTCCATGTTAAAGTGGTTTACAAGTCTATCCAACGCCAAACAAGTAGATGGTCAGAACAAGACATTGACTCTTTCTGGCAAAAACTATGGAAGTGCGAAGTTCCTCCAAAGGTGAAGAACTTGATCTGGCGTATGATGACTCATGCTTATAGTGGCTCCGTCTACATTGAAGTGGAGTTAGGGTGCGATGTGTGCGAATTAGAGGAATCAAAGGAACACGTTTTTATCAATTGTCAAAGTGCATGTTTCATTTGGTATTCTTTTTAAAATTTACCATTTTTTTAATAATGTCGTAACTAAATCTTGGCTTAAGCTTTGTTGGGAAGTGTTAGATGTACATGTATTGAAATTGATTCTAGTGCTTTGTTGGGAGATTTGGAAATCAAGAAACTTGAGAATCTGGGAAGGAAAGATCATAAATAATTCTTGTACTGTGGAAGTAGTGGAAACACTTTTGAGAGATTGGACACTATCTCAATAACATCTATAATAAAGGACATCAACTAATCGACAGGGAATTTTGCGTTGGACGAAACTAGGAAGATGTCTATTTAAATTCAATGTGGACGGAGCCACTATAAACAGAGAGTTAGGTGGTAAAGGGCTTATTTGCAGAAATGATGAAGGAGAGATAAAGGGTATAAAATTATTTTAAGGGGGTTGATTGTAAGAACAGCCCCCGGTCGAGCCGGAGGTTTTCGGCGAGAGTTGACTTTTTGTCGGAAAAGTCAACCGATGACTCCGGAAGTCATTCGGGACCTTTCCGGGGCCCAAAAAGCTTAGCCGTCATTACGGTTAGCTTATTTGGGCCGTTTCCTTTCCGTTGACTGTAATATTGGGTAAGGTCAACTCGGGGTCTTTTTCGGTCAACCGCAGTCCGATTAAGAAAAAATTCCGATAAATCCTTTGTGCTGGAATTATTTGAATTAGGAGTGGTCCCACTTGGACATGTGTCCATGCTTGCTTGGAAGGGAAGAATTGGTTGCTTTTGACCCATTTACCCCCTTGGTATGCCTTGAAGGGGTGAGAGCAAGGAGGGATAGTTTGGGAATTTCCACCCTAGGTTAAAGGCACAAATCCCTAGAGCATTTCAGCTCATTTGTGCATCTTTTTATATTTTCTAGAGAGAGAAGGAAGAGAAGAGTTCTAGAGACTTGAGGAGGAAGAAATGAGAGAAAGGGAAGATTTTGGAGCTTGATTCTACTCAAACCCCACAAAAATCATTGGATTCTTCTTCTACACTCCATTTCCAAGGTAAATCCATCTTCCTTTTTCGTTTTGAGTAGCTTTGGTCCATGGGTTTTGGAAGAGAATGAAGAACAATGGTTGGGAGTTGAAGCTTTAATGGTGGTTGATGTTTTTGGAGTGTAAAGGAGTTTAGATGTTAGTTTTGTTGTGGTTTTGAGTAGTTTTAATGAGACCCATTGAGGGTATTGAAGGATTGGAGGTTTGGGTTCTGTTTTGAAGCTTGAGGAGTTCATCAATGGAGGTTTTGAGAAGTTTTTCGCAGAAAACGAAGTTGGGGAAGAAGAAGGAGGGTCTGTTCTGGTCTGATACGGAACGAGGCATGGAGAGGGTCTCATTCCGGCCCTCCGAGTGGAACGGGACGGGCCACATTCCGGCCCTTTGAGTGGCACAGAACGGGTCACACTCCGGCCCTCTGAGTGGCACGGAACGGGCCACATTTCGGCCCTCTGAGTAGCACGGAACGGGCCACATTACGGCCCTCTGAGTTGCATGGAACGGGTCACATTCCGGCCCTCTGATTGACATGGAATGGGTCACATTCCGGGCGACTTCCCTTTTGGCCTATGTGTAGACCCTCGGGATTTTTGTTGGTGTTTTTCTCGTTAATGCAATTTGGAAGTTGTTTTAATTCGAGAATTGTTTTGGGACCCAAGGATTCGGACCGAGATCGACGGAGGAGGAAACACGAGGACATCGTGAAGTGGAGTAGGAAGCGAGCCAAGACGTCAGCAGCTAGGAGATGTAGCTATTGATTCTTCTTGAGGTAGGGAAATTAGTGAATATCCGTTTAATTATGAAAAGTTACTAGTATGCATGTTAGGTAATAATTAAATAATCGGGCGAGTCTTAGTAACATGCAGGATGTGATTCACTAGCTTAGCCGCTTTCAATACTTGGGAAATTGTCGTGCTTGTAGAATAGTCATGTCGAGCCTTAGGTTGTGTGCTGATTGAATTGCATGTTATTGATTGAGATGCACGTTGTGTGACCTAGTGTCGATAAGATTAAGAGTCAATAATTAGTCTATTCGGTGAACATGTTGTTGCTATGTGTGGGCAAGTGTGTCGTGACTGTTATGATGTGAATCTTTGGTTTGTGGTAAGGTCGGGTGAGTGATAGACCGACGTGTCGTGTAATTGTGGTAAGATGGTTGGGCTTGGTGAGCCGTGTTTGATTTGTGGCATTACGTTGTGTGATATTATCTTGATGTGTGTTCCAAGAGGAGTTGTATTCCGGTATGGTACCTACACCGAGGGGGTGTGCCGGTGGGGGTGGTACCTAGGCCGATGATGTGGTCCCACATATGCGCGGTCCCCCGGTGTGTTATTCTGGTACGATGCCTACATCGAGGGGGTATGCCGGTGTAGGACATTTAGGCCGACGGTTGTGCTTGGGCCTACGGGTCGTGTTGGGACTACGGGTTGTGTTGGGCATGCGGGTCGTATTGGGCCTACGGGTCGTGTTTGGCCTACGGGTCGTGATTGGCACTAGGTGTCGTGTTTCCACCTCGATGATCTACGGTCCTTTGAGGACGTTTTTGAGATCTCTGATGATATGTGTCCCCTTAGGGATGTTTTCCGGTAGCCTCGACGATATGTGTCTCCTCTGGACCGAGAGATAGTCCGATATGATACTTTGACTTTCTGGTTTTATGTGATGGAGTCGGTCTGTGTACAGCCGGCGGAGTTCGGGGACTGCGGTACGGGACGTGTGCTGGTTGCTTTTGTGTGTGATACGTTTGCTGCTTGGTTAATGTTTATTGTGTGAAAACGGTTGTTTGAGTGTGTTATGAGTTTTGCTATGAACCCCGTTTGGCAGTTAGTTGTGATGTTCTAGTATGCCCTAATTGGACGGTTACTCGTGGTGGCGAGCCGATGTTCATTACCTTAACTACTTTTTCTACTGGGCGAAAGTTCACCCCTTACCTTGTTGTGTTTCAGGTCTTGAGCAGGAGTTTTACTAGCGGGATGCTCGATGCTTGGGAGCTAGCGGGTGTCCTAGGCTAGTTGTCTAGAGACGTACTATCTTGACTTTTAATTCTTTTATTATTTCGTTTTATCGAGCTGTGACTCGCGCTGTTGTTCAAATGTTTAAAGCTGTTATTTCAAGACTTATTTCTTATAAATTGTCTTTATTTATTTATTTATTTATTTATTTATTTAAGTTCACGTCTCGAGTCCGGTCAAAACCAGATTTGAGGCGTGACAATTTGGTATCAGAGCCTGGTTTCATTTTGAAATTGTTTTCAAAACCTCGGACCGTACGTCAACTAGGTGGGTAGAATTAGGTGGCTAAGGTCGTAGTGCTCGGTGATGCAAGTCGGAATTATCCTATGCGTAGAGTCGAAACGATAAGAGCCTCGTTTGTTAAAGTGCGTTGTTTAAGTTTCACCTTACTTGATTGTACCGTATTTCTCTGGTTGTTATACACCTCAGTGGATCCATGATGCCATTCGGTTGAGATCGAGGTTGGTTAACGAGCGACGCTCGGGCTGGTTATGTCGTGTTGGTTGAGTATTTGCTAAGTGGGTTGTCGCCTTGGTCGGCCGTTACTTGATTGGTGAACTTAAAAGTTTGACTTGGTCGGTTGGTAATCGAGTAATTACAGAGAACCGAGTGGTGTACTTACGATGTTGTTGCGTGGTGTGTACTTATGGTGTTGTGGTCTGCTTTATGTGCTAACGTCGTGTGCAGGTTGTTTATTGAAAGTCCCGCTTAAGCGGATGGTTGATTTAATTTACTAACGGGTTATGCCCGATTTTCTACAGAAACTAAAGTGTATGTACCATCACGATTCGGCTATAAGGGCCACTGTAACCGGACGTGAATGGGGGGATGCCAAGTGGTTACAACGTAATTCGGGGACGCCTGAACCGGGTTGTAACGACGCGGTGTCAACATGAATGTTATGTTAGAAAGTGGACGTGCCAAGAATTGTAAACCTAAGTTGATGTTTGTCTCATGTGTGTTTGTGGTGCAATGATCGCATCGTGGAGTGGCTGATTGAGTGTAGTCTCGCTGTTTGAACTGTGTGATTTGTGCACTGTAGTGCGAAATTGTGTGTAACCACTGCTTGTATATAATCTGTGTGACGCACTAGTGTGCTGACTTCTCTGTTGTGTGCTATTGTGTGACTACTACTGAGTATACTACTATTACTAGTACTGTTGTTGAGGGTCGTGTGTGGCGCTAGTTGTTCTAGGCGCGTTGTTCTTTCCGAGTTACGAAACTGAACCTGTGCGTTATCCGTGCAGAGGATTTACGACATGGCCCGATGTTACGATCCGCGAGGTACCAAGAGACGGCCCGCTAGAGGCCGAGATCGATCATCGACCGTTGGGTCGGCAGGGGCGACTAGTGCCCAGGGTGCGACCGCTGAGGGGCACGAGAGGACTGAGACAGCCCATGCGGCGGCTTTGGAGGAGCTAACCCGCACTGTTCAGGATTTGGTGACAGCCCTTGCACAGAGAGAGGCTACAGCTCCGACACCGGAGGTTGTGCCTGCTGCCACTGCAGCCGCGACCTTAGGGCCTAGCCAGGTCGACAGTCACACCGCTCAGGCATTGCGAGACTTCTGCAAGCTGGGCACACCAGTGTTTTCTGGGGAGCCAGACCCCGAGGCAGACGAGAGATGGCTGGAGCGGGTGACCCGCAACTTGGACACTTCAGGAGTATTGGATGGCGACATGAGAGTGTCCTGTTAGTCTTAGTGCCCGTAGTTCAATCCTAAATGTCCAAATGTATATATCATCGTTAGCAATAAAATTAAAGCGGCTTTATATTACTTATGTGTTGGAGTAATATATCGATGTGTGCTCTGATCTATGCCCACCATGCGAATAGAACCATAGATCGAGATAGATCACACTCGATGGGTCCCTAGTCAACAAAGCTTCACTAAAAGCGACTAGTATGAAAGATGGCTCTTTATGGCTTACGTTCTGTTAGTCATTGGAATGGGATTCCGGAGTCTGATCATAGATATCATGTGGGACATGATATTGGACGACCCGCCCTGAATATGTGCCATAGATTAAGTCATGAACATATTCAGTGTTGTAGCTTGTCATGTATCCTTAGACCAAGGAGTCTTTGTGATCGCTATGTAGTCAACAACTGAGTTTGACCTGAGCCTAACGTTGTCCGTAACAGGGCTTCCATAACGGCCAGGATTGGCTTGGGGACGGGCTACATGAGTGACACGAAAGACGGCTAAGGGATTTATCCCTCATACTAAGGTATGGGAAAGATATCGGTTCTCGGCCACTTGATCGAGAGTGACTGGAAGAATAGCATGGCCATGCACATGATACTGGGTATCATATCTTCAGTCATCTCACATATCAAGGAACGGTGATTGAGAATAATAAGGATGACGGCTCTATGCCTTATCTCAATCAGGATATCGGAGATAAAAGGATAATGACAGGGACGACGGAAAGGTTAGAATCGACAGGGTCGATTCGTTATGTAATGTCGGGCAATACTAAAGTCTCGTTAGTTGCCACTTAAATAGGATCAAGTAAAATGGGATTTTATGTTGATCTATTGACATGCATAAACCTAAGGGTCACACCGGAGGATGAAACTCATTGACACATTTATGGAGAATGGCCAAAAGGGAGTTGTCTCGGGACATGACCAAAACTGGGTTTTGGGTCATGTGCCCGTAAGTGAATAGGACTTTACGGATCGAGACAAGGCTTGGAGTCTTGGGATTGATCGCGTCGGATAATGTTGGACATTTCCGGTATGGAAGGCTTGGAGGCGATGAGCGAATCACGGGACCTCGTTGGAAATGGCCACGGGCCATGTTCCAAGAGGCCCATGAAAGGCCCATGCAACCAAGGCCCATGGAACTAATTAATCAAGTCTTGATTAATTAGTACTAAGTAAGCAAGACAAGGATTAAGGTGTTGGTGATTCACCACCTAACCCAATCTTGTCTTGCCATACTTTGTCCTATTTACACCTTACTTGACACCATACTTGTCCCATGCCTTTAGTTGGACAAGTATGGGTTTTGTTATGTTTAAGTCATCCTTTTTCAACATAACAAACACAAGACAAGAATAGGAAACACATTTTCTCTCCCTCTTCCATGGCCATTTCGGGTTTGGCTAGTTTCCTCCTCCATTTTTGTGTTCTTGAGTCCTCAAAGAGAAGAACTACGTGGCTTTGATTCCCATGTGGATACGTAGGCGTCTTGGAGACTCAAGCCAATCATTCGTTAACCGGTGTTCTTGTTTTGGTAAGAACTAGTGCTGAATTTTTCTCTTGTTAATCCATTCTTTGTTAGTTGTTTCATGGTTCTAATTGTCTCTTGGTTTTCATTGATTTTCCGCTGCGAGTTGGTTCATCTCCAACCTTACCTCGAGACCCAACAGTGGTATCAGAGCCGTGCTACCTTCGGGATTCACAAGACGGTGTTCAAAGTTTCGGTTTTGCTTGCTAGTTTCGGTTTTGCATGTTAATTTGCTAAATTGTTTGATAACATGTTTTAAATTCTTGTTTATGGGTTTAATGCATGAAAAATGAATTTTTGAAAAGTTTATCAAATCTGGAATTTTTGAAAAAAATTTGATTTTTCGGGTCTCGGGAGCGGGACTCTCGGGGAGCCGAAACCGGGACCGAACGGGGCTCCGTTGGACGGAGCTAGGCCAAGCATGACCATTGGATGGTCAATATGCCAAGGCTAAACCGTTTTGTTAGTTATGACGAGTTTGGAACCGTCATGATGAACTCGAAGATCAAATGTTCAAAAGTTTCATTTTTGAACGGTTTCGATAAACCGAGCATCAAAAAATTTCGAAACTTGGCTATTAATTAAAACCGGAAAATCACATGATGTTTGATAACATGCTTGTTTGATAACACGATGTGTGATGTGATGTTGGCATGGTGTACATAATAGCCCCGAGCTCGATTTAATTATTTATCGCTTTTCACGGCCTGCGAGCCGTTAGAGTTAGCGTGTAATTATTCTTTCAAGGTGTGGTCGTCGAACCACTTGTTTGTAATATTTATTTATTCCCGACCTGCGAGTCGTGTATTAAATTGTAATATTTTACTCAAGACGAAGAAAGGGCGAAAAGGTCATTTGGTGGCTTTTCGGGTGTTGGCATCGGCTTGGAGTCGGTGGAGCTCAAGAAACTAGTGGGAGTTAGTTTAGGGGGCTATTATGTGCACATTTATCGCTTTATGCTTGGTTTAGTTTATGCATGATTAATTCTATGTGTTAAAGAATTGCATGCTTAACTTTATTTACCGAGCATATCACCTCACATGCAAAGATAAAATTGGAATTTTAATCCTTGTGTGTGAACCCTTAGAACCGTCATTGCATTGGATGTAGTTGACGGGTTCAAAGGAAGAATTACATTGGATGTAATTTGAGGCATCATTGCATTTGGAATGTAGTTGATGTGCTCATCGCATCTAGGATGTGCCAAAGTTTTGAACACAACTGGACAAGTAAAAGCGGGTCATGTCCGATACCTCCCAATCATCAACACCTTACTACCTCCCCGTCCTATGGGTGTCGTGCGCATTAGCGGAGCATCCATGGGAAAGCGGGGTAGTAGGTTTGGACGACATATGTGGGTGTCGTGCGCATTAGCGGAGCACCTACATAGTGACGAGCCATAGTTGAAAATTGGTGGACCCGACTACGATTCTCAGCCTGAGGTTGAGCTAGGGTAACAGATAGGGTAAGTCGTGTACATAAGTACATACCCTAGCCAGGAGTCACATTGGATGTGATTGGATGGAGTCCTACCTACATAGCTCGATTAAGTGGTGAGCATTAGTTCAGCTTAATCGAGTGAATCAAGGATCTTGGTTTCAGATTCTAAAGGTTTAGAATTGATTGTTGGTGTTTAAGCTTGATCTTCATAAAATTTATTCAGTTTACTGATTGAATTTTATCTGTTGTAGATCAAATGGCAAATTCAGCGAACATTAATAGTTTGTCATTAAAAACCATTCTTGACAGGGTCAAGCTAAATGGGACAAACTATTTGGACTGGTACATAATTTTGAGGATAGTCCTCAAGTCTGAACGCAAAGAATATGTCCTTGACAAGGCTGTCTCTAAGACCATATCAGAGTTACATGAAGTGTCATTAACTGCTGAGAAGAATATCTCAGGGATCTGGGATCCAAGGATATTCTGATGGTCAACAAGGGAATTGGAAGTGGCAAGGGCTGGGCCCATGCGCACTTGGCAGGAAAGATGAGACACCTGAGAATGTCTGCTTCTACTGCCAACAGCCTGGTCATTGGAACCGGGATTACAGAAAGTTCACGGCTAATCTGAAGAAGGGCAGTGGGACTGCGCCTTCATCAAATAGTCTGGATGATCTGAAGAAGGGCAGTAGGACTGCGCCTTCATCAGGAAACCTGGATGATCTAAGGAAGGGCGGTGGGATCGTGCCTTCATTCGGTATTAACTCTATAGAGCTACATCTCTCTACTTCCAAAGATTCATGGGTATTAGATACCATGACTGAATCTCACACATGTACTAATATATGGTGGCTGAAAGTAGGAGAGATTTGGAAAGCACGAAATGGACCTCAGAGTTGTGGCAACTGCTGTAGGATCCATGAGTCTTGCTTTGCCAAGAGGCCTTGTCTTAGTATTGTATAATGTATATTGCATACCTACTTTTAGTAGGAATATTATATCTGTATCCGTGTTTGACAAGGAAGGATATAATGTTAATATTGGAAATGGAGTTTTCAATGTTCTATGCAATGATATGTTTTATACCAGTACTGACATGGTTGGAGGATTGTACATATTAGATATGGGTAACAATGCCTCAAGTTCTATATATTCCGTTAATACCAAGAGGTCTAAATCCAACGATTTAAACCTAACTCTGTTATGGCACTGTCATTTAGGTCGCATAAACAAGAAGCACCTATCAGCACTTCAGAAGTGCGAACTTTCAGGTTCATTCGAGTTCCATTCGATCGATAGGTGCAAGGTTTGTTTGATGGGCAAAATGACTAAAATGCCCTTTATCGATCGCGATGAAAGGGCGGGTGAATTATTGGGGCTGATACACTCGAATGTGTGTAGACCAATAAGTTCACTTGCCAGGAGGGGTTTTAACTACTTTATCACATTTACTGATGATTACAGTAAATATGGTTATGTCTCTTCGGTGAGACATAAGTCTGAAGCTTTTGATAAATTCAAAGAGTTTAAGACTATAGTAGAAAACCAGCTCGACAAAGGTATTAAGGCACTTCGATTGGATCGAGGTGGAAAATACTTGACCACAGAGTTATTAGATCATCTAAAAGAGAATGGGATCCTTTTGGAATGGACTCCTCCTAGGTCACTGTAGTTGAAAGGTGTAGCCAAACGGAGAAATCGGACATTGTTAGACAATGGTCTGTTCCATGATTAGTTGGACTGATCTCCCAATCTCTTTTAGGGGTTTTGCTCTAGAGACGACCGCATTCATAGTGAATCGGGCTTCGACGAATGGTGTGGAAGGGACACCATTTTAAAAATGGTACGGGATGATGCCCGCTTTGTCCTTCCTAAAGATTTGTGGTTGCGAGGCTTATGTGAAACATTTGGTTTCGACTAAGCTCGAACCAAGATCTGAGATATGCACCTTCGTGTGGTATCCCAAAGCAACAAGGGGATACTATTTCTACAATCCCAGTGAGAACATGGTGTTCGTCGCTTGGGGCGGGGTCTTTATGGAAAAGAAGTTTTGTTTCCAAAGACGTCATTAGGAGGACTGTGCATCTCGAAGAAATTCAGGATGGTACAGATCTGTCTAAACCAATTGACAACCCAGTAGAAAGGAGCCAGAGATTGTCGTAGAGTGAGAACCAATTCCTGTTACAATTCCGGAAGGTCCAAGGCGATTTGAAAGGGTCAATCTTCCACCTCCAAGATATGGTATCCGGAGGTGACAATGAAGTCATGGTGGATCACGATGATCCAGCCACCTTTCAGGAAGTCGTGGATGGGCCCAACTCCGAGTTATGGCTGGGAGCCATGAGGGAGGAAATGCAATCCATGTCGGACAACCGAGTCTGGGAACCGGTTGATCCCATCAATGGTGTGAGGACCATAGGATGCAAATGGATCTTCAAGGTGAAGATGGACATGGACGGCAACCCTCTGACCTACAAAGCTCAACTGGTGGCGAAAGGTTATAGGCAGATCCAATGGATTGACTATGAGGAAACCTTCTCCTTAGTGGCTATGGTCAAAATCGATCCAAATTCTTCTTGACATAACTGCGTATCATAATTACGAGATATGGCAAGTGGATGTCAAAACCGCTTTCCTAAATGGAAATTTGACTGAGTACGTTTGTATGTCTCGGCCCAAAGGTTTTGACGATCCGAAGAATAAGGGAAAGATTTATAAGTTGTTGAAATCCATTTATGGATTGAAACGAACTTCTCGGAGTTGGATCCTTCGTTTTGATGAAGCTGTAATTGGATTTGGCTTAATCAAGAACGAGGATGAATCTTGCGTTTATAAGAAGGCTAGTGGGAGCAATATTACCTTTCTGGTTCTCATTGAAAACGACATCCCAACCTTGCACGAGACTAAAGCTTGGTTGAGGAAGTGTTTTTCAATAAAGGACTTAGGCGATGCTTCTCATATCTTAAGGATTAAGATATGTAGAGATCGCACCAAGAGGGTCTTGGATTTAAGTCAGGGAACCTATGTGAACAAGGCATTGAGTAGGTTCTTAATGCTCGATTCAAAGAAAGGACTCTTACCCACTAGTCATGGCATTCATCTCAGCAAGACTTAGTGTCCTAAGACACCTGATGAGCTGAAAAGGATGATGAGAATCCTATGCGCCTGGGGGCAGGATCGATCATATATGCCATGACATGTATGAGACCAGACGTCTCGTAAGCCTTATGTTGTACCAGTAGACATCATTCTAACCTGGGGGAAAGATGATGCTGAACTAGTCGTCGAAGGATGAGTAGACGCTAGTTTTCCAAGACAAATCCAGATGACTTTAGAAGTCAATCAGGATATGTGTTTACGCTGAATGGCAGAGCTTTAGCTGGGAAAGCGTAAAGCAAGATACCATTGCCGAATCTACGACAGAGGCCAAGTACATGGATGCTGCAGAGGCAGCTAAGGAGGCTATGTGGATTTGGAAATTCATGGCAGGGCTGGGTGTAATTAAAAACCCATCCAGTCCGGTGAATCCATTTTGCGACAACACAAGGGCCATTGCGCAAGCTAAAAGCCTAGATCGCATAACAAATCCAAACATGTACTGCGGCGTATCCACCTCATCAGATAAATACTGAACTGAGGTGAAGTGAAGATAACCGATATTGCAATAGATGATAACATAGCCAACCCTTTGACTAAGGCAGTGTCACTGCCTGAACATGTTAGACATGTAAAGTCGATGGGGACATATTGGAGTTTAGATTGGAACTAGGGCAAGTGGGAGATTGTTAGTCTTAGTGCCCGTAGTTCAATCCTAAATGTCCAAATGTATATATCATCGTTAGCAATAAAATTAAAGCGGCTTTATATTACTTATGTGTTGGAGTAATATATCGATGTGTGCTCTGATCTATGCCCACCATGCGAATAGAACCATAGATCGAGATAGATCACACTCGATGGGTCCCTAGTCAACAAAGCTTCACTAAAAGCGACTAGTATGAAAGATGGCTCTTTATGGCTTACGTTCTGTTAGTCATTGGAATGGGATTCCGGAGTCTGATCATAGATATCATGTGGGACATGATATTGGACGACCCGCCCTGAATATGTGCCATAGATTAAGTCATGAACATATTCAGTGTTGTAGCTTGTCATGTATCCTTAGACCAAGGAGTCTTTGTGATCGCTATGTAGTCAACAACTGAGTTTGACCTGAGCCTAACGTTGTCCGTAACAGGGCTTCCATAACGGCCAGGATTGGCTTGGGGACGGGCTACATGAGTGACACGAAAGACGGCTAAGGGATTTATCCCTCATACTAAGGTATGGGAAAGATATCGGTTCTCGGCCACTTGATCGAGAGTGACTGGAAGAATAGCATGGCCATGCACATGATACTGGGTATCATATCTTCAGTCATCTCACATATCAAGGAACGGTGATTGAGAATAATAAGGATGACGGCTCTATGCCTTATCTCAATCAGGATATCGGAGATAAAAGGATAATGACAGGGACGACGGAAAGGTTAGAATCGACAGGGTCGATTCGTTATGTAATGTCGGGCAATACTAAAGTCTCGTTAGTTGCCACTTAAATAGGATCAAGTAAAATGGGATTTTATGTTGATCTATTGACATGCATAAACCTAAGGGTCACACCGGAGGATGAAACTCATTGACACATTTATGGAGAATGGCCAAAAGGGAGTTGTCTCGGGACATGACCAAAACTGGGTTTTGGGTCATGTGCCCGTAAGTGAATAGGACTTTACGGATCGAGACAAGGCTTGGAGTCTTGGGATTGATCGCGTCGGATAATGTTGGACATTTCCGGTATGGAAGGCTTGGAGGCGATGAGCGAATCACGGGACCTCGTTGGAAATGGCCACGGGCCATGTTCCAAGAGGCCCATGAAAGGCCCATGCAACCAAGGCCCATGGAACTAATTAATCAAGTCTTGATTAATTAGTACTAAGTAAGCAAGACAAGGATTAAGGTGTTGGTGATTCACCACCTAACCCAATCTTGTCTTGCCATACTTTGTCCTATTTACACCTTACTTGACACCATACTTGTCCCATGCCTTTAGTTGGACAAGTATGGGTTTTGTTATGTTTAAGTCATCTTTTTTCAACATAACAAACACAAGACAAGAATAGGAAACACATTTTCTCTCCCTCTTCCATGGCCATTTCGGGTTTGGCTAGTTTCCTCCTCCATTTTTGTGTTCTTGAGTCCTCAAAGAGAAGAACTACGTGGCTTTGATTCCCATGTGGATACGTAGGCGTCTTGGAGACTCAAGCCAATCATTCGTTAACCGGTGTTCTTGTTTTGGTAAGAACTAGTGCTGAATTTTTCTCTTGTTAATCCATTCTTTGTTAGTTGTTTCATGGTTCTAATTGTCTCTTGGTTTTCATTGATTTTCCGCTGCGAGTTGGTTCATCTCCAACCTTACCTCGAGACCCAACATGTCCTTTGTAGCATTTCAGCTGGAGGGGGATGCTTATCATTGGTGGCAGTGTGAGCAGGCGCACGTGGGGGATGACTTCTCACTGTTTGGACAACGTTTCCTTGAGCAGTACTTCCCGCAGTCAGTAGCGGATGACAGGCACCAGCAGTTCCTAGAGCTGCGCCAGGAGAGTATGACGGTCTCCGAGTACGAGTCGAGATTCACCTCCTTATCTCGTTTTGCTTGAGAGATGGTGCAGACGGAGGTTCTTCGTTACCGAAGGTTTGAGGCAGGTCTCTGTCCCGCGATCGCGGATCGAGTCATTGTCATGAGGACTCAGGTGTATTCAGACATGGTGGACCAGGTACTAGCCGTGGAGCGACGCTTCCGCGAGACGGCTAGAGTTCGAGAGCTCAGGCAGAGGCCGAGCGACTTCCTTAGGCCATTTGAGGCCCGTGATCCAAGGAGGCAGAGAACCTCGGGATCATTCCAGTCCCAGACACAACTGAGAGGGACGCGACAGGCCGGATCAGTGGCTTCCGTCGCACTTGTTCCGACAGAACGGACATGTTTTCGATGTGGACAGCAGGGCCACACGATTCGAGATTGTCCGAGGGACAGACCTGAGGGGAGACAGAGTGCTGGGCCACTGCTATGCCACCAGTGCGGGCGGCCTGGACACTTCGCGACTAGATGTCCCGATCGAGTTGGAGAGATGTCGGCCCCGCGACCCCAGCAGTCGCAGACTGTGCAGTCACCTCAGTTCCAACAGCATCAGGCTCAGACGCAGAGAGCTCTGTGGCAGCTCTAGTCTCAATGTGTGAGTCTTTTCTCGTTTTTATTTGATATGGATTAGCCACGCCCAACGACAACGTTGATTGACGAGATTGAGTCTCATAAACATATTTCCTTTTATTTGAACCTATTTCGTCATTAGGAAGCGATTTTTAGCTTTGTTTAGTTCTTTTTTATCCTTCGTCTTTTTTTTATGTGTCTCTTAATAAACGTTGATGTTAAAGTTGAGCTAGATATGCAAGGATTGAGCACGGAGCATAATGGAGAAAGAGCTGGAGAGAGCTAGGATGGGAGCCAAGTTCAAGGGAAACATCTTTAATTTTTGGTTGAGAATTATTGCAAGCTCGACGAAGATCTCAATCCGGTTGAGTCACACTAGTATTTCCTCCAAGGTTAAATTTTTTGACCAAAGTATCTAAGTTGACTTGATTTTATCGACAAGATCTCGACACCATTGAGATAATTTTCGACCGACGATTTGATCCTGTTGAGGCCACTGTTGACGGTGAGCTCGATCTTGTTGAGGCCACCTTTGATAGTGGCCTCGATTTCATCAAGATGGTCTTTGCATTTATGAAGAATATGAAACTGGTGATCAAATGTAATTGTGTATTACTTGATGACAATATACATCCCTTTAGTACATATTTATACAATGAGAGTATGAATTATACAAGGAAACTAGTAATGTGATTGAGGTCAACAATATGTGTAAGGAAAGGTGGATATGATTGGGGAGCCTTGATTCAAGGAATGGAGGAAATCAAGTGATTATGTCAATACACCCCCTCAAGTTGGAGCATGGAGGTCGAGATTGCCCAACTTGCGAAGTAAGTCCTGAAAACGATCGTGGCCAAGAGCTTTGGTAAAGATATCCGCCAATTGGTGTCGACTCGCTATTGGACGAGGTGTAAGAATCTGAGCCTGTAGGAGTTGACGAACAAAGTGATAATCTATTTCAATGTGTTTGGCTCGTTCATGGAACACATGGTTGGAAGCAATGTGGATGGCTGCACGATTATCGCATAATAGAGGTATATCCATTGGCTGGGGACACATAAGTCATAGAGCATGTCTCGAAGCCAGACAATATCACGGCTGGTGGCTGCCATGACACGATATTCGGCCTCATCCAAAGAACAAGAGACATCATTTAGTTTCTTACAACGCCAAGAGATAGGAGAGAAGCCTAGGAAGATAATGAAACACGTGGTAGATCTTCTAGTGTCTGGGCATCCTGCCCAATCGGCATCACAACATGCTTGTAAAGATAAAGGAGTGTCGGATGGGAGAAATATACCATGTCCTGGACATCCTTTAAGATATCGAAGTACATGTAAGGTTCCATCGAGATGGGGTTGCCTTGGAGCGTGCATAAACTGGCTCAAAATGTGTACGGCATAGCTGATGTCTGGTCGGGTGATGGTGAGATATAGTAGGCGGTCGATGAGACGACGATACTGACTAATGTCCTGACAATCTGGTCCAGAGGTGGCAGAAAGACGGTGTTGTTGTGGCAAGGGAAATTTGGCAGGTTTGTAACCGGTGAGCCCACAATCTGACAAGATATCAAGGACATACTTGCATTGGGTGAGTACAATACCACTCGGCGAGCGAGAGACTTCGAGACCCAAGAAATACTTTAATGATCCCAAATCTTTGATACATAATTTCTGATCCAAGTATACTTTGAGATTCTGGATGTGCGCATCGTCAGTGCCTGTGATGATGATGTCATCGACATATATGGGGACAGCGACAAAAGATTCCTTTGTCGTGTATATGAACAAAGAGTGGTCTGTAGAGGAAGGTCGAAATCCAAGGGCAAGAATAAATTCAGTGAATTTGTGATACCAGTTCCGGGAAGCCTGACGGAGCCCGTATAAGGATTTATGGAGGCGACAAATGCGAGTATCTCCCTGTTTCAAAAATCCTCGAGGAACCTTCATGTATACTTCTTTCTTCAAATCCCCATGTAGAAAAGCATTATTGAGGTCCAGTTGGTGCAAAGGCCAATGTTTGGCAGCGGCGACAACAAGAAGGCAACGAACTGTGAACATTTTAGTTACAGGGGCATAAGTGTCTGTGTAGTCAACCCCTTCAACCTGTGTGTAACCTTTAGCAACTAGTCGGGCTTTGAAGAGTTCAATCGTACCATCAGGTTTATATTTGACCTTGTACACCCATTTTGAATCAACAACACGTTTTCCTGGGGGAAGAGTGGTCAAGCTCCAAATTTTATTGTCTTCAAGAGCAGTAATTTCCTACCTCATAGCATCTCTCCAATTTTGATGTTTGGAAGCCTGGTTAAATGTACGAGGCTCATCCGTAGAAGAGATGGCCGAAAGCAAGGCAACATGGTTGAGAGAAAATCTTTTATAACAAATTGATTGAGTAAGAGGATATACCGTTGAGAGTGCTGAAGGAGAGATAGGAGAGGAAGCAGACTCTGGTGGAGCGAGGGAAGGCGGGAGGGCATAACCATAACCATATAACCGAGAAGACATATGACATTGTCTCCTTGCACGGACAGGTTCTTGGTTTGATGCTTCATGAGGAATAGTATTCTGGACTGGCTCGCTTGTGGAGAGTACATCATCACCGGGAGGGGTCGAGTGTGCTGGAATGGAGGAATCAAGAGAAAGCTCGAGTGGGTCCAAGGTGTCAGGAAGTTGTGTAGTGGTGGTTGTATGTCCTGGTTCGGTGTCCATCTTGACGGGATATGTGGATGGAGAAAATGGAGGCGCAAGGTGATCATTTGTATCGAGGCACTGAACACCTGGAAAGATATTTTCCCAAAACCGAACATCGCGAGAGACATATATAGTTTGGATTTACAAGTCATAAACTCGATACCCTTTTTGTCCCTTTGGGTATCCCAAGAAAATTCCAGGTTTTGGCCGAGGGGAAAATTTGTCTTTCGTCTGCAAATGATCTTTACAAAGACAACCAAAGCTTTTCAAATGATCATAAGTAGGTATCTTGCCAAACAAGAGTTCATATGGTGTTTTATTCTGAATCATCATGAGTGGCGTCCTATTAATTAGGTAAGTGGCCGTGAGCACGCATTCTCCCCAAAACCGATAAGGTAGCCGAGCTTGTATGCGGAGTGCGCGAGCAACCTCAAGTAAGTGTCGATGTTTCCATTCAACCACTACATTTGTTGCGGGGTATCGGTACAACTAGTTTAAAACTCCACATCATTGGTGTCATAGTAAGTCAAGAGTTCATTGTGGCGGAATTCCAAACCTCCATTTGTACGTAGGGTCTTGATGGTTGTATGGAATTGGCCACTCACCCAATGGAAGAAGCGCAGTAGGTGTGTTTTTCTTTCGGATTTGTGCACCATTAAGAAAACCCTTGTTGCACGGCTGTAATCATCCATAATAGACAAAAAGAAATGACAACCAGAAAGTGATGGTGTATGATACGAACCCCAAATGTCACAATATTTTAAAGCAGAAGGTTGCAAGGATTTATTCGTTCGGGTTGGAAAAATAAGACGTGTTGATTTTTCCCTGCAACAAGCATCACAAAGTCCCAATCCGTGTTTATTTATATGTTGTTGGTAAGTTTGGAACCAAAGAGAGTCGGTTGGCTGGTATGTGACCCAAGCGTCAATGCCACAACTGTGTGTCATTATTCCCAGTAGCCATAAATGCCTTCCCCGCCTTCGTTGGCTCCAAATAGTAGAGTCTGCTCTTCATCCTACCCATTCCAATCAGCATCCTCGAGAGTAAGTCCTGAATTACACAACAATTTAAATAAAAAAATTAGAGCACAATTTATGTAAGAACCCCCCCGGTCGATCCCAGTCGAACCGGAGGTTTTCGGCGAAAGTTGACTTTTTGCCGGAAAAGTCAACCGATGACTCCGGGAGTCATTCGGGACCTTTCCGCGGCCCAAAAAGCTTATCCGTCGTTACGCTTAGCTTAGTTGGACCGTTTCCTTTCAAATGATTGTAATGTTGGGAAAAGTCAACCCGGGGCCTTTTATCGGTCAAACGAGGTCCGACTGGAAACTAAATCTATTTAATTAATTGTGCTGGAATTAATTGAGTAGTAGTGGTCCCCACATGGACATGTGTCCATGTTTTCTTGGAAGGGAAGAAATGAGTGCAATTTGACCCTTATACCCTTAATGGGTGAACTTGAGAAGAGATAAGGCAAAGGGCAATTTGGGACTTTCACAAATAGGTTAAAAGCACAACAAAGAGAACAATTTCAGTTCATTTTGAGCATTGTAGCCGAAATTAGAGAGAGAAAAGGGAGAGGAGAGAAGCTTGGAAGCTTGAGGAGGAAGAAAGGAGGAAAAGGCTTGATTTTTGGGATTGATTCTACTCAAAGTTCTCCACAAACACTTGATTCTTCATCTCCTTTCCATTTCCAAGGCAAGCATCTAATCCTTTTTCGTTTTTGATGTTTTTGGTTCATGGGTTTTGAGGAGAAATGATGAACAATGTTTGGGTTTTTGATTTGGGTGTTGGATGATGATTTTTGGAGAGAAAAAGGAGATTGGATGATGGATTTAATTGGGATTTGTGGAGTTTTGATGAAGACCCATGATGGGTTTTGAAGTAGAGACGTTTTAGGGACTGTTTTGGAGCTTGGAGAGGTCATCAATGGAGGTTTTTGGGTTATTTTCGTGAAAATCGCGGCTGGAGGAAGAAGAAGGCGGAACAGTGCCTGACCCGTCACGGATCCGTGACGGGCACCGTGACGAGAGACGTCACGGCTCCGTGAGGGAGACCGTGACGGGAGACGTCACGGCTCCGTGAGGGAGACCGTGACGGCGTCAGTCACGGCTCCGTGAGGGGAACCGTGACGGCCTGGACCACGGATCCATGACCAGACCCGTGGCGGAGCCCATCAAGGCTCCGTGACCCGAACCGTGACAGACCTGAGTTGGGCCTTTTGGGCCCTTTTGTTGATTTTCGAGTAATTAGGACGGTTATCTATAACCGAATCCTTTTGGGGTTAATTGGGAATGTTTTCCTCTTTGAACCTTTGTGAATTACTCTTGATTCGGGTATTGTTTTGTGATCCAAAACTTTGGACCCGAGCTCGAAGGAGGAGGAGACGTTTGGACCTCGGGACGAGACGGAGAGGAAGCTAGCCAGGTCGTCCGCAGCTAGGAGTGGAGTGCTTTTGAGGTAGGGAAAGTAGCGAATACCGGTTTAATTACGGAAAGTTACTAGTATGCATATAGGTTGCAGTTACCGTTTTATTGTTTAGAATTGCATGATTAGGATGTGAGGAACGAGTGGATTGAGGGATAGCTTACGTTCCATATCGAGCCGTAAGTTTGGGATTGTTGTGTTGTAGAAATGCATGCGGGCCACGTCGAGCCCTTGGGTTGCGTGTTGATTGAAATGCCATGATCTATGATTGAGATGCATGATGTGTGACTTAGTGTCATTAGATTGAGAAGCATGTTATGTTATACTCGGTGTAGCATGTTGTTACTATGTTTGGGCAAGTATGTCATGTGTGATGTGATGTGAACCATTGGTTGTGAAATGGTCGGTTGAGTGATAGACCGATATGTGTGTTATGGTGAGTTGGCTCGGTTGGTATACCGTTGTCGAACTATGGCATTGTGATGCGTGTTATTCTCTTGATGTGTGTTCCAAGAGGAGGTGGGTCCGGTATGATACCTACACTGAGAGAGTATGCTGATGTAGAGTATCGAGGACGAGGATGGTGTGATCATTACCCCGATGCTATGTGGTCCGGGAAGGTGTACGACTGAGGTATGTGCCGGTCCAGTATGCATGAGGCCCCGAGTCTACGTGACGGGAAGACATCCGACTAAATGTATTGCCAGTCAGGGATGTTACCCCGAGTCTACGTGACGGGAAGATGTCGGGACCGATACTCTGTGTTCCGGTATGATATAAGTGGGACGGGCTGTGATAGCCGGTGATGTTGGGGACTGTTGTACTAGTTATGTGTTGTTCTGCTATGTGTTATGTGCGTGCTGATTGGCTATGTGCATTTTTTTAAGTGTGATTATGGTCTTGTGAGAGTGATTAGTGATTGGTACTTTCCTCGTGGGCGTTGTTAATAATTATGTTTTGCTAGTATGCCCTAATTGGACGGTTACTCGTGGTGGTGAATGGATGTTCATAACCTTACCTACTTTTCCTACTGAGCGAAAGCTCACCCTTTTGACTTGTTGTTTTTCAGGTCTTGAGCGGGATTTGTGCTAGCTGGATGCTCGATGCTTGGGAGCTAGCGAGGGTCCTAGGCTAGCTTGTCTAGAGACGTACTGTTATTTTAAACTGAACCTTCATTTACTGTGTTTTATGAGTTGTTGACTCATTTTATCGAATTTATGGATTTCGGAGTATCATTTTAAAACTTATTTTCTTTGAATTGTTTTAATTATTTATTTCTTTAAGTTCACGTCTCGAGTCCGGTCAAAACCGGATTTAGGGCGTGACAATTTAGATCTCTCGTGATTCGACTCACAGAAAGTAAGTTGAAATAGAATTGTGGTATTGCAAGAACATGTTCAAATGTCAAATTCTCATCAATTTTGACATTCCCAACGGCCTTGATTGGAACGGTTTTACCATTCGGCATTTCAACAGATGAAAATTGATTGAAAGAAGAAATATCTTGTAATTGATGATGATCATAATTAATATGGTCCGTTGCACCGGTATCAACAACCCAAGACAGAGTATTATTACCAGAAAAATTCATGTTCGAAGAACCTGTGTTAATGGTAGACGAAACTCTTGCAAAAGGATTGCCTTTATTATTGCCTTTACTGTCTTTAGGCTCATTTAACATGCCCAACAGATGAGCCCGTTGGGCTTGAGTGAGCTGACCCGCCAAAGCTTCCATAACCGGGTCTGCTAGTGGGCCTTTTGGATCAGGGTTATTTGGAGCTTCTCTCACAACGCCCAGAAACGCAGCGCGACACTTCTAGCGTTCCCATCAGACACGGACGACCCTCTTCCGCGTCTGTCAGCGCCGGCGACTTCACGACTGGGCTTCGACCAGTGCTCCAGGTAGCCAATTAAGGCATGACAGGAATCGGTTGTGTGGCCGGTTTTACCATAGTGAGTGCAGCGACGCACGGTTCCGTGCCCTCCCGTCGTTCGTCGGCCATGGCCTGTGTTGCCATCAATTCGGTGCCGACTGCCTCTGTCATCGTGTCGGACTGCCACGGCTGCAGCTTCATATGCAGGGTGCCTTGATGCCATTATTGATCTTTGCGATTCCTCTTGAGCAGCAACTACATAGGCTCGTCCAAGTCCAGGTAAGGGCTCCAAACTCAGAGTTTGGGATTGAACAATAGTGTAATCCTCATCCAAGCCCATTAAGAAATCGCACACTTGCTCTTCCTCACGCATTGCCTATATTTTCTAAGTGATATTACAGGTACAAAGACCACAAGAACAAACAAGTATTGGGCGTAAACCCTGTAACTCATCCCAGGATGATTTCAGCTGACCATAGTAGAGAGAGACTGAGCGTCTCTCTATTTGTAACAAGGCAATGGCACGACGCATGGCATATACACGGGGTGATATCCCTTGAGTGAACCGTTGCTCAAGGTCCTCACAAATTTGCCTCGCTGTTTCAGCATGAATACAACCAATTTGTAACTCTTTGCTCAGAGAATTGAGCAACCAAGACTTCACCAATGCATTGCATTGAAGCCATAATTGGTAGTTCCTGGACTGGACATCGGGTTTGGGTATGGATCCGTCAATAAATCCAACCTTCTGTTTGTATTGAAGTGCATCTTGAAGATGACACGCCAGGCGAAATAGTTGTCGCCGGATGCATTGAGCGGCTGCGTGATAAACACCATTCCGGAATTATCGGATGGGTGTAGGTAGAATGGAGAACTATTGTTGATGGCTGCCCCTGTGCATGGTTGTAAAAGGCGGACTAGGCGCCCTAAACTAAACTAACGCCACAACTTAAGTAAGTCGGGCAGGATAACGCGTCAGCCCGATTCATGACCGACTTGGCGGGCCAGGCGCCGACTAGTCGGGCTGGGCGCTACTAATCGGGCTGGGAGAATTTTTTACCCCTCATCCAATTATATTGACTGCTGATGAGATAATGATTTCAAACGCTCTTCTTGTTTTCATTTTATAGCTAACCAAACATTGTATTTTTCACTTCCTTTCCGATGTGGGATAAGAAACCAATAGAATTATATTTTAACCAAATAGGCTTATATATATAACCGTCCAATAATAATACATATACAGTTAAAGTGGCTAATACATCACTGATTATATTCATCAAGCCATATATATACACATGTTGCCTCTTCCATGTACATGATACCTACCCTTTTTATTTTTATAAAATCAATATATGTATATATAAGTAATATAAAATACATATATTTATAGCATAAGAGCATATTATCAATTTATTATATAAAATTATATTATTTTTATCTAATATATATTTATTAATAATTATAAAAAAAAAAATTAAAATCCGTCTAGGCCCCGCCTAGTCCCCGACTAGTCCCCGCCTAACGCCTAGGGGTCTTCAACGCCCGACTAGCGCCTAACGCTTTTTACAACCTTGCCCCTGTGGTGTTGGTAGTCATCCCCAATCCTTCGTTGTTCTCACCTACTTCGTCTCCCATTTAAGAGCGGGTTTGCTATGATACCATAAAGAATATAAAACTGGTGATCAAAGGTAATTGTGTATTACTTGATGACAATATACTACATCCTTTTAGTATATATTTATACAAGGAAACTAAGGAAACTAGTGATCTGATTGAGATCAACAATATGTATAAGGAAAGGTAGATATGATTGGGGAGCCTTGATTTTTTTTTTTTTGAAAGGAAATGGCGATATTCATTAATATAAAGTAACTCGGGGACCCCACAATGGGAAGTCACCGTACATAAACCAAACTAGAATAATTGGAAAGACAAGTGCATAAAGAGTAAATGTGCTCTGTAGCATAATTGCGGTTGGGGATTTGGGACTGCAGTAGCATCCGGAGATACGATACAGTGTACTCCAACCAAAAGGAACTGATCGAGCAGACCAGAGGATAAGTAAACAACGGTGGACCAATTACTCCCCCGGTATGTCAGCGTGCGTTGTCCTCCCTTGCTTGATAGTGGTAGGGCTCCTGAACGCGGGAATGCTGACCCCGAAGTGGTAGGGTAGTAACATGTCAGCTGTTGGTGGTACCAATGCCACCTATACACCAGGGAGAAGGTACAACCGACCAACCCCTCCCTGGCCCCTGTCGGACTCATTCCTGGAGGCGAGGGTGCTTGGAGCCCCCCGCCGCTGTAGGTGAAACCTCATTGGACGCCGCCGAGTCCTCTTCCTCATCCGGCTCCTCCTCCCGCACTAGTCTCTTATTCCCTGATAGTGACGGTGCCACATCCCTTGCCATCCAGGCGGCCCGATCCTCCTCGACCCCTGCTTGACTGCGCCCCCACCACCCCGGCCCCTCCGTCCTCCCTGGTGTTCGTGGGGCCTCTTTAGCTCGGACACCTCTGTCCGACCCCCTACACCTCTGTCCGACCCACCTAAGTAGGTCTAGTTCGTTCCCGGGATGGCCTTCCCGTGCTTCGCCTTCTCCAAGGCCGACCACGGGTCCCTAGGTGCTCTCAGGGAAACACCCCTCGAGCTGCCCACAACCGGGCAGACCGGAAAGAGGTGACCCGCACAGCAGCAACCGAAGCAATGTTCAGGTAAAAACTCATAAGAAATGAGCAGACGTGTCCGTACCTGCGAGACAGAGAGGCGGAACCAAAGCTGACTCTGCAGAGGAATCCTGATATCAACCCTGATCCGAACCTTCATAAAGTCCCCCCAACAGAGCCTGTCCTTATCAACATCTACGCCTTGACAGACACCCAGTGCGTTGCCAACCCTAAAACCCACATCCCTCGTCCAGGCCCCAATTGGAAGATTGGACACCCGCGCCCAAACCGAGAAGTGGTGGAACTGCAGATCGCTAACCTGCATGTGCGCCCTCAAGTCGGTAAACAGGACCAAAGAGTCCCTGAACGACCAGGGTTCCCCCAGCAGAACCCTTTCCCTTTCCTTAGCCGTTCTGAAGAAAAAGGCCACTAGACCACCTTCCAATGGTTTCGCCTCCACCTTCATACCCCAGACGTCTTCCATGCGTGCCACCACTGACTTCCAGAAGACAGTCCTGGAGGTCAGGACCTTGGCTGCTAGCGCATACCTGTAGAGGCTCCCCCTGCCCGTGACCTCCTGAACTGGAACCACGACTTCCCTGATCCGCATAGCCCCTATCTGGCGGTCCAGCTCCACCTGTTCCCCCCTCCCAGCTCCAGTGCCCACTGATGGGTCACCCCTGAAAGCCGATTCAGGCACCCGACCCGCCCCAGGCCTCGGATCCGCCCCCTGACCACCATGTGTACCTCGACCCGCTCCATAACGGGCGGCCCAAGCCGCCACATCTCCCACGCCTCCCCGGGTCCAGCCCGGATGAGGGCCCAGCCCCGGCCTCGGATGACCAGCCCAGCGAGCATCGGGCATAAGTCCACGGCCCAAACCCGCCTCCTCCCTGGCCCGATGTGGCGAAACCCTAGCCGTCATAGGTTCCTTCCCCTGCCGTCGCCGCCAAGGCACCTCCTCCGGCCCCACCCTCTCCGCCAGCTCCGATGCCGAGTCCGGCGAACCCGTCCTCGCATCCATCCCGGACACAGAGTCCGATGAGACCACGACCGGATCGTCGCCCGTGCCATGCAACACCCCCTCCATGGCAGCAGCGCCGCCCTGCCCCACCCCGCTCCGACCCACACCACCGCCCAGCCGGCGCGGCCTGGGACCCCTCGCCACCGTACGACAGAAGGTGGGCGGTCCGGATCGAAGCCGACCCCCCACCACCCAGCCATCCTCCGCCACCGGTGCAGCCGAGAACTGCATCTCCGGTAGGCCCGACACCCTCCCCGACCAAGGCCCAGCCGATATCACCGGTGTGACCTCCTCCGCCGAAGGCTCAGAGCCCCGCTCCGAATCCTCCTCCGGCTCCACCCACCCGTGCCCAAGGACGTCCCCCACCATCGGAGAACCTCCCTGCTCACCGGATACCATCAGACGCGGACCCCAGTGGACGTCGTCTGCCACACCCCCCTCTCCACTCGTCACCGTCTTCGAAAACTCCATGGAAGGCGGCTGCTTCTCGCAAAACCTGCACCCTAGAAAACCCTAGCAGAGAACCAGAGAGCGGCTGCCTTGATTCAAGGAATGGAGGAAAGCAAGTGATTATTTCAATAATTTACATTTACAATTGTCTATAAATAGTAAAGTTGACCAAAAAAGAAGAAATCCAATTTCTACAATATCATGGAAAGGTTTGAATATAGAGAAAGATTATATATGGGTGGATGAACGGATGGGTCACTTTTGCGGATAGATTTGCACACCCCTAATCCTTAGTCCTTGAAGGAAAGAATATATCATTTAGATCAATAGTCCTCTCCCATTAACCATAGGATGGTCAGAATGATCGTTGGGGACCTCAGGTTGATCACTCGTCTTGTCCCACCTGGAGTGAGCTCTTGGATGGCGAGAAGGCTCCACAAAGTATAGTTAGGATTGATCCAATTGACGCATTTAGGAAAGAGAAGCTCGGGTAGTACCTGATTCGGAGTACTCAAACTATTATCAGATATCACTAACCTTCAATCCTGTTTATGTATCACTCACTCGCCATCGATGCATCCATCATAGAGCAGAAGCTACCATCTATATGACCATTGCAGGGACAAGCAACGTGATTTTGTAGAGGTTTGTTTACGTGCACGTTTCAATGGTCTTTTAGGTTTGTTTTAACAGATTTTAATAGACTGTATTATTAAAAATAACCATCTGTAAAGTAAAAAGAATGCGGTACTTTTTTACCATTATTTCTGTATTTATTTGATTTAGAGAAAGTGAGAGAGAGAGAGATAATTAAGGTGACTATTGAGATAGAATAATGAAATATTTTCCACTTGTTGTTGTTGATGGCGTGACCTAATAACTGGAAAGATATAGAGATTATGGGTGGCGGAATGGTTGTTAATGTCACGAGTGGCCAGAAAAGTCTCAGTCCACCAATATATCTCCCATCATAATCATATACCAAATTCCCTCACTCACATATGTATTCTTCATTAAACTAATCAAACAACCTCATTTTTGTGTCCTTTTGTTATATCCACACATTCTAGGTTACCAAATTATTCATACTAGTACTAGGCCGGCCTAGATTGAGTCAGTAAGTAAATGACAATTGTTCTTGATCTTGATGTTATATTTATCGTTTCATTTCGATATACCGAATTCTTTTTGTTTCTTGAAACTTGTACAGAAATATATATCCTAAAACTGCATCATCTATATTATGAACATGAAGACCCGTCGTGTGGAATCACTTTGTCATTCTTAGATGGGGTATGAAAACATTATCAAAACTCAAAATTTGGCGCAGTAATGGAACTGCACTTGGATCAGAATGCACAACTTGTGTCGAAAGATTAAGATGGAAACTTAATGCCCTACACTGCATGCAGTGACATATTTAAACAGTGCAACATTGACCCTGCTTCATCGTCGTGATAACAGAAGATGCATACACATGACCTTAGATAAGGACATTAAAAAAACCAAAAATAAAATCATAAATTTGGGAGAGCAGGATAAGGCAAAAGAGGTATACGAAGATGGATCTAAATAGGGTCATTGTCTGCCTGAAAGATTTGTAATGAGTAATTAATTGTGAATAAATTTGGTAACGAGAGAGACGGAGTGGGATCTGACAGAAGCAGCAATAGAGAGTAGAGAGAGAGAGATACTTGGCCTAAAATGATAAGCCATCTTTTGGATATAACAATTCACTCACCTTTTCATTATACCTAATATTTCTCCTCCTAAATCCTAACTAGTGGATGATTATTTGATTTGTTGTCTTCACAATCACGGATAAGCAACTCTATGGACCAAATAGGATCAATTGCATTTCACAGTCACACTTGTGCCACTGCTTGCTTCTGATTTACCAAAAAAATATAACTCATGACCTGCCCCGTGAATCGAGTCAACGGTCGTTTATACCATATATTGTGGATTAGGGATGGATTTAACGGACATAACCGTATTCACCTATTGCACCATCACAAACAAAACCGGATTATTATGTCTTAAGTTTTAAATCGATTTACATATCGAGAATTAACTTGACTATTATTAAATTGAGGGAATGTGTGAATTTTGAAAGTGTGTCGGTATCAAACTAATGAGAGGTAGCTCTGATAGGTTTTGAGTCTTTTGTGCCGTATGCACCACCATGGCTATGGCTATAGAAATTGTCATAGCCTATGCCATGGTTCTTCTTCTCTTCTCTATTCATTGTCTTCTCGGCACATCCCCTTTGAGTCATGCCCGAGTTTTCTCTATTAGAGTTCCTCTCGGGCCTGTGCGACTTTTCTCTGCTAGGGTTCCTCTCGGACCGCCACTAGCCACCACGTCGTGGCCTCTCCCCCACCACCACCGACGCGTACTGATCATGTTCGGTCTCCCCGATGCAATCCCGATGGGTGTCGTCTGGCTCACCTCGGCGTCAACCAACCTTCAAGTCGCATGACGCCGCTGGCGCCTCTGCAGTCGTTGTCGTCGCCCCTGACGCACGCCTGATTATGTTGCCATGAGGGTTTCCGTCTCTACAGTCGTCGTCCCTGATGCTGCCGCCGCCACCCTTGAAGTAGCTGTTGTCGTCGCCGCTTTTGATGCCGACTAGGGTTTCGAGGAAGGAAGGCGGGGAGGGAGTTACTTGGAGAAGAAGCAACCGAGGACGTCAACCAACCGTCAAGCCACCTGAAGCCGTCGACGTCATGCCTACTAAACAGGAAATCGAGAATTTCTCTAGGGAGTGGAACATAAGGCATGGACTTGGGAGGGGTCCCTATACGATGCGCTGCCTCCCCTCATCACTCTTACTGTTAAGGTCCATCGAGATCTCCGGTTTTCTAGTCTCCTCACTCGTCTTCTATCATTGCTCGTGAGGCATCAACACTTGCCCAAGGGGCACCAATTTAAAATCGTCGAGGACGGTTCTACTGTGAAAAGAATAGCGAACATTCTTAAATATTCTTGTCCTGTTCTTTGTCGTCAAAGAATCTCTAATACACTTTATTATAATTACACACTTTGATTAATGAAAATATGTAATTTTCGCTCTAACAAAAAAAAAACTAATGAGAGGCAAAAAGGGATATATTGATGTAAATATATACATAAGTGAAAGTGAAAAATGTTTGTATATTTGCACGCTAGCTGGAGAAATTATATAAGAAAAAAGGAGAAAGCAAAGGCTAGGGATATTATTTTCAAAAAGAAAAAGATAAATATGATGTAAATAATGCATGATTTATCCACGTGGATGATACAATCAGCAACATCTTAAATCCGCACCGTCCAAGCCCTCTATATATTCAGTACCTTGTCTTGCTTGCCAAAACAAATCCTCTCTCTTACCTCTCTACCTCTCTACCTAGTACAAGTACCACCTTGGTTGCTATTACTTCTTCCTCTTCATTGCAACCAAAGTTGAATATGGCTTGCCTCGAGATCTTTAAAGAGGTTTGTGATCCACCCAATTAGATTCTCTTGATAATCTGTAATTGGTGAAATGATTGATTGATTATTAACAATATATATATATGTGGTGTTGTTGTTTTTGGGGTGAGTTCAGAGCAAATGCAAAGTGGTTGAAGAAGATGAGTACACTCTGGACGGAAGCGTGGATCGCCACGGAAGTCCCGCAATCCGCGGGAAAACCGGACGGTGGTCTGCTGGCACCATCATCCTCTGTAAGTTTCAATGCATATCATGATTATACGGGCTTGTGCTTATCAGATAGTCTGGTTTCATTATTACATGGAAGAAAAAAACATCATGGATTAAACAAAAGGGACAAGATATTGAGAAAATTAAGGTTCAGCTGGCAAACACGGTAACGTGTAGAGTATGGGATGGAGCCGTAGCGTTGCATGCTAGCTGGTGCCAAAATAAGGATTATTTGTTTGTTTAGCTCTTGCTGGCTTTCACTCACCCCCAAACCCCTCGCGCTACGCGACACACCTTCTATGTAGAGGGTGACGTGTTCCTAATAGGTCAATCCTTATTTTTAGCTTTATTGTGCCACGTGTTCAAGACCCAATAAGGGGGTGACTTGGAAGTTAGGTATGACGCCAATAATCACTAGTTAAACATGTTTCTCATCAAAATGATATAGATGATCAATTGTGAAAAGGAGGAAATCAATTAATATGTGTTTGGATTGTGAAATGAACAGTGAATCAAGGTCTGGCAACTCTGGCCTTCTTCGGGGTTGGAGTGAACCTGGTGCTGTTCCTGACAAGGGTGTTGCAGCAGAACAATGCCGATGCTGCTAATAGTGTCAGCAAATGGACCGGCACTGTCTACATCTTCTCTCTCGTCGGTGCCTTCCTCAGTGACTCCTACTGGGGACGATACAAGACCTGTGCCATTTTTCAGGGCATCTTTGTCATCGTAAGTGCCATCATATATATATAAACTGCGTTCCAAAACCAGATTGATTCTAATATTGATATGACACAGGGCTTGGCATCACTGTCACTGACATCGTACCTATTCCTGATCAGACCCAAAGGGTGTGGAGACGAGGTCACTCCTTGTGGGACCCACTCCAGCCTCGAGATAGGGCTCTTCTACCTCTCCATCTATCTGGTCGCCCTCGGCAATGGAGGCTACCAACCCAACATTGCCACATTTGGGGCTGACCAGTTCGACGAGGAGGACTCTAGGGAAGGCCACTCCAAGGTTGCGTTTTTCAGCTACTTCTATCTGTTTCTCAACCTGGGTTCACTCTTCTCCAACACCATATTGAGCTACTTCGAAGATGAAGGCTTGTGGGCACTTGGCTTTTGGGTCTCCACCGGCTCCGCCCTTGCGGCTCTGCTCTTGTTCCTCGGCGGCACCCCGAGCTACAGGCACTTCAAGCCCACCGGCAACCCTCTTTCCAGGTTTTGCCAAGTCATAGTTGCGGCTATCAAGAAATGGCGGGCCCAGCTTCCTCACAAGGAAGAGGACCTCTTCATTGATAATGATGCAAAGAACAAAGGCAGGAGGATCCTCCACACAGATGAATTCAAGTAAGTGCATCATATACATTAATGGTCGATCATTAAACATATAAATAAGTATCTGGTCATGTCGTGTTAGAATATAGTTAGAGTCTTCAACTATCAGCTTGAACTTTTAGGTTCTTATGATTTAGTGCTTTCAGGTTCTTGGACAAGGCAGCATGCATCACATCTAAGGATTCGACTGAGGGAGCTCGCCATCCATGGCGTCTATGCTCAATCTCCCAAGTTGAAGAGGTGAAATGCATACTAAGACTACTCCCAATCTGGCTATGCACCATAATCTACTCGGTGGTCTTCACACAAATGGCCTCTCTTTTCGTGGAACAAGGAGCTGTCATGAGAACGGACATCGGCAACTTCCATATCCCAGCTTCCAGCATGTCAAGCGTTGACATTCTGAGCGTGGCAGCCTTCATCTTCCTCTACAGACGAGTGATCGACCCGACGGTGCGGAGCCTCAGAAAAGACGGGAAAGGATTGACCGAGCTTCAAAGAATGGGCATAGGCTTGGTCATCGCAATACTAGCAATGGTTTCAGCAGGGACTGTGGAGATCCACAGGCTCAAGCACGCCAAAAAAGACTGCACCGAGCACTGCGAGGCCTCCAGCTCATTGAGCATATTCTGGCAAGTTCCTCAGTACGCCTTCATAGGAGCTTCGGAGGTGTTCATGTATGTGGGCCAGCTCGAGTTCTTCAACGCACAAGCGCCCGACGGCCTCAAGAGCTTCGGCAGCGCTCTCTGCATGACGTCAATCTCCCTCGGGAACTACGTCAGCAGCTTGATCGTCTCCATCGTCATGAAGATCTCCACTGAGGATCACATGCCCGGGTGGATCCCCGGTAACCTCAACAAGGGTCACCTCGACAGGTTTTACTTCCTCTTGGCGTGCTTGACCACCGTTGACCTGCTCATCTACATAGCATGCGCCAGATGGTACAAGAGCATCAAATTTGAAGGCAGGTGCCAAGAGAATGGCTATGACTCGGATGACTATGATGTTTGATCATGGAATTCACAATCCAAGTATATACAAATAAGACAGAGATTTGAGGTTGAACCAAAATGAGTGGTGAGAAACTGAGCAAGCTCTTACTTGCACCCATTTTGATTGCATAACAATGTTAATGTGCAATACTTTTGTTCTCACAACGATTTTCTTTTATTGATCACATTAATCCAGTCAAATTCCAATCGTTCAATGATCAATACACTCAACCTTTCTCTAACATCGTTACATGATCAATACACTCAATCATTCTGATATGAAACTGGGAAAGAAGAAGAAAAAAAGCTTCCTTGGACATACAACAAAATTAGTTTTTGACCTTGCGGACTTGGATATGGTGGGAGGACTTTTCGCGCCAGATTGGTTGTGCTCCGCTTTGCACAAGAGTGACATGCTCTCCCTCTTTTATCAGATCCTTGTCCTGAGAAATGACCATTTATGAAATTAGATACATAAAGATAAGAAATAACCGTCTATATATATGGAAAGGGGAGGCCTAAAATTATTAAGAAATCACTAACCAGTAATAACTTGAGCGATCTAGAGAAGGTCTCCTCTGAATCATCTGAAAACGGCATATAGATGGGCACGACTCCTTGGTAGAGTGCCAACCTCTGCTTAATCCTCAATCTGCCCAGTTTTAAATTATGTCATATAACAGTCCACAACTATAGGATAATGATTGTTTTTAAGGATTCAATGATCATGGATCAACTTGTAAAGTCGAATAGATACAGGTATAGATAAAATGAAGTTGTCCTGACTCACTCATTTGTGAAGGCAAAGATTGTAGATGAAGGACGATAGTGGCTTAAAAGTACAGCCATGGATCCTGTTCTTGTGAAGACAATTATGGGAGTTTTGAGGGTGTTAGCCATAGTTGTGGCATGGTAAGCAAACATTGCTCCCAAATGGCTCTGTGAAAAACAAAATATATTGGATAAGATTTGAATAAAAAACACATATCATGTCTCATCTATTTCAAAAATAGGAAGGAACAGATCATGAAATATATACCTTATGGACTATAGATTCAATTGGAGGGGTAGTGCTGACCGGTAAACTTGATTCTATCCTTAGGGCCACAGCATGCATTACATTAACAGCTTTTATAGGATACCTAGTCAATGAAAACAATTTCAGGAATAGTGCAAAAAAAATAATCATCTGCAAGAGAATATATGTACATAATGTTGTTTCCAGATCATTCCACTCCAAGTTTTGTGTGGAGTGGGAATGAGTATTGAAGCCAACTTCCCATAGGAAGGATGTTGAGAACCAATTTAACTTACTTTCCATGTGCTGTTTCTCCAGAAAGCATAATGGCATCGGCACCTTCACGCACAGCAATGGCAATGTCAGAGACTTCAGCCCTTGTAGGTGTAGGGTGATCAATCATGCTTTCTAGCATGTTAGTTGCTACAATAACTGGTTTCTGCATACTTCGGCATCTTCGAATAATTTCCTCCTGTTTCAAAGTAACATGGCAATCAAATAAATAATCAAGTATAAAGGAAATCAATTCCAACCCAGTTACTCATGTTCACCAATAAAAATAAAAATAAAAATAACCATCAATTTGTTAAGTTGTGTGGAAGCTCATTGAGCCTCTAATTACCTGCAATAAAGGAACTTCCTCAATTGGAAGTTCAGCACCAAGGTCTCCCCGAGCAACCATAGCCTAATGTATATGAAAATGAAAACAAAAGATAGCAGGTTACATAAAGATAGAAGCATTACAAAGAGATTACAAATACAAAAAAAAAAGTATTAACCGCTTTCTAAGGATATGCAAAACTGAGTAACCTACCCCGTCAGATGCAGATATTATTGAGTGAAGATTTGGTATAGAATCTGCACTTTCAATTTTCACAGTCACATGAATATCTGAATTGCAACCTACAGAAGAGATTTACCGTAACCCAGTAAGTATATAGGGAAAAAAGAAGGTTAGGGCCTGGTACTATTATAACTTAGGACAATGGATTTATTAAGAAAGTACTTTTCAGATAATCTTTCAACTCATGGACCACTTTAGCATCCTTCACAAAAGATACAGCATAGAAATCCACTTGGTTGTCTACTCCAAACTTAATATCTTCCCAATCCTTATCTGTAGAAACAATTAATAAATGGCAGATGGTTATCATACACACGACATATTAAAATGGAGGAAATATGTAGCACAGTGGTATCCACTCCATGAATTTGAACCAGAAAGATACCTGTTATTGAAGGCAAAGTTGCACTTTTACCACGTACATTCAAATGTCGCCTTGATTTCAATTCTCCACCATCAACTACAACACACTTAACTGTATCCTTTGTCTTTGACTTCACTTCTAATGACATCATTCCACCTAGCATACAGACAAAATAGCCTTGGGTTTATGAACAGGGAAGCAATTGGAGACCTCTGTTGTAAGAGTTCACCTTCAATTGATTGGTTAAAAAATTGCTTATGAAGAGATTGATAAGGAGAATTTCAATGTTCCGGGTATAGAGATAACAGAAACAATGAATATTAGTAAACCTGCCGTAAGTTTCTAAATTTAGAACTCGTTAGCGGAAAATTAAAGTAAACCATTTACCAATGAAGCTAATAGGAAATATAGAATGCACTTGTACTAGAAGTAAAGTTCAGTTCGATGTGGGCATACAAATCTGAAGTAATAACACTTGATGTAATACGATGAGTTACAGTGCATACTATAAACCTAACAAAACTCAACCTCCTCCTAGAAACCTAAGGTCAGCTACACGTCACACGCAAATGCAAATATGATTCAACCTCTTTAACTTTGAAAGTTTTACATAATGTTGAAAAATAAACTATAATCATGGACAACAAGTTGCCTTGTCCCTCAACATTAGCTCTAAATTTCTATTTGCAACTAAATTCAGCATTTGCTGAACTATTGTTTTGCATCGGTATCCAAGAAGATTAAGAATAAACAAAAAAGTTATTTTATGAAATAGGGCACAGACAAGGGAGCACCAGAAAGACATCTATGCTTACCATCCACTAGTAGCATGTCTCCAGCCTCCACATCATTCACAAAGTCATCATAATTTACACTAACGGTATTTTCAGTACTGACTCCTCTTATAATGGTGAAATTGAACTCTTGTCCCTCGTTGAGCAATATTGGTTTTGGTACATCTCCACTTCTAACTTCAGGACCCTGCAGGAAAAGAAAAGCATACATATTTTTTTCATTATGGAAATAGGTAATATTGCAAATAAATTCCAGATAAGCATATCCAAAAAAAGAAAAACAGTAAATGTGATGGCATTGATATCAGTCACTAAATATCTTCCACTGCATTCTTCAATCAATAGAGTAAAACAGTAGTGACAAAACTACTTTACCAACGCCATCATTAACTAATGCTCAAAAATCCTAACATTATTGTCAATTCCCAACCAAATGTCATATTAGATAATTGAAATAAAATCCATAGTAAGAGCAACTCCATCCCACTCCAAATATACTAGCAATTTCAACTCCAACCCTCTCCATCTTCAAATTTGGTGTATTGCTACGATGCCCCTCCAAATTTGAAGGGCTACTATAGTACTTCCTCCAAATACACCAAATGATCATGATGACATTTTAGTGATGTAAGAGTCGTGATTGGATGAAACATTACTTTTAATTTCTTATTAAGGGTTAATTTTCAAAAGTTACCCTTATGTATTGGTCACGTCCAGAAAACTATCCTAAGTTATGGTAACTTACAGGACAAAATGTATGCCAAATTTTCGACACTTTTGCCTTATTGTTCAATTCTTAAAGCATTTAAATGATCTGTGACCAAAATATAGTGTATCTTATTGGTCAATTTTAATCTTAGAGTAGTTTTCCGCACGTGACCAATACATAAGAGTAACTTTTGAAAATTAACTCTTTTATTAATAATTTTACTATTAAAAAAATTGAAAATAAAGTTTTGGTGTAACATATGGTGTATGGGTTGAAATGCAACACCTTTTTGGTGTTGAATCTACACTATTTTGCTGTAAAATCTGCACACCAAAATGGTGCATTGGGTTGGAGATGCACTAAATAAATAACTAAAAACTGAGTGTGGAGCAAGCCATAAAATTTATTAGCAACCAGTCTACCTTGGTGTCCAGCATTATGGCTATAACCTTGTCTTCAAATTGAGCATTGTATTCTCTAACGAGATCTATGGTTTTCTTGTGTGACGCATGGTCCCCATGTGACATATTCAAACGTGCCACATTCATTCCAGCTTCTGCCAGTTTCCATATCATTTCACGTGAGCTTGTTGAGGGCCCAATTGTGCATACTATTTTTGTTTTTCTTTGAGTGTTTGAAGTGACCGTTGTATGCCCGATACTATTATCGGTGGACTGTAGCTCAAACTGAGAGTTCAGTGCAGCCTGCAAATAACGGAAAGTTAATTGTTAAAGTAAGATGTGAAATCGAGCAATTACACAATAGCTGGAATCACACTTATGGCCAATCTGAAAATTCCTTTGCTCATACAACTGGTACAAAGCTCATTGATGAGAACTGACCTTCCCTGTCTCAGATCCTAATATATAAAGCTTTTCCAACTCAAGGCCTTAACTATAGTCCTCTACATTTTCTCCCCAATCCAACAGTGCAAAATCACAACAAACCCCCAAATGACTTAAACAATAGATGGCACCTCTCACATCAACAATTTCAAATATACCATGAAGAAATCATGAAAACACAATATGGATGCTTTGCTTTCTTCAGCTCAGCCACTTCAAAAACAGTGAAATTTAGCATAATTGATCGAGTCCCATAGCTCAAATTCCCACTTTTCTACACCCATCACAATATGCTGCAGCTGAGCAACCAAACAAAGCACCGCCACTCTATCTCTATGGCAACACCAAACAAGAAGCAAAACCATAAATTGAACCTGAAACAAACTTACCCCGTTAGAAAGGCCATTCTGTGAGGCAAGATTGCTGCTCTGGCTCAGTTCCGAAACCTTCATCGACCTAACAGAAAACGAAACCCGTTTTCTCCTGGTTTTCGATTCGGAGAAGAGATCAGTGAAGCTCCTGCAAACGTCGGATTTGAGCACAGACATCCTTGTTGGAAGATTAATCGTCGCCATTGAGGGGAGCTTGAGAAAAATCAAGGACACAGAGACGGAAGAAAAAGGGGATCGGGGGCGGAGAAACAGAGGCGAAGAGAGAGAGAGAGAGGACTTGGTGGTTCGTATATGTATCAGTATGAGCTTGTGTGGAGGGGCTTTTATTTTACGGTCGTTTTTTCGAGAAACGAGAAGAAAGCAAGTCCACAGACAGTTGGCTTCTTCACCCCCCAGATATTTTAGCCTCACTCACTCGCACCTCTTGTGACTGTGACTCTGCATTCATGCAATTTCTAAAATGTATCAATTTTCTTAATCAAAATAGTTAAGATATGACTATGAGTACCAAAAATCAGTATGTTTGTAGATAGATAGAATCATAGAACATGTCTTTGATAAAAAAAAATACATATTTTACGTGTTTATTTATCTAAAATATCTTAGATTGATTAGTTAGGACATTATCACACTCAATGTATCAAAAGATACCTTAAAATGTCAAACACATGTCATATAATTAGTTTTAAAAAGGAGGAAATAAAAATGTGAATCGCGACCGTTTGTACAATATGTATAAGAGCGTGTAAATCAAAAGACTCGCATATAAAAGATCAGAATTCAGGATTCATATAATGATTCGGATAAATTCTAATGCGAACTCATGAAATTGAAAGACACCACATCAAAGTGTTCATATATGGGGATCATGGCTTGTAGAAGTGTTGAGTAGATGCTGACTGGATAATTAATTATTCTTTTACTAAATATATTACATTCATATTTAAAACAATAAATACTAAATACAAATTGGAAAAAAATTGATAAAATTATTTAATTAACTACAATGTAAAAATAATTAATAAATAAAATTAATTAATTAAAATGGATAATTAAACTTGAAATTTCATTACTTCCCGAATAGTACATCAAACTACAAATCCTTTTGATACATCAAAAATTTATTAACTCATCTCAATACTCGTCGTCGTCGTTTGAGCCATGGTAAGTCGCGTCAAACCGACCACATATGTGCTGAATAAGGTCGTGTTGGGGTTGCCGATGGGTCTCATCATTTGTGACAATAATTCGAGTACGCAACTGATCTCGGTAGGACAAGGGCCCTCCTTGATGCCATCGTTGAGGTGGTGTCCAACCTGGTATTTCCGGAGGGGGCTCGAAATACAATTCGCCATCCTCGGCTTCGTATCGTCCGCATTCATCCTCCACAATCATATTGTGTAGAATGATACAAGCATACATCAACTCAGCCAAAGTCGTCGGGTTCCAAATACGAGCAGGCCTTGAAATTATGTGCCACTGTGCTTGGAGGACTCCAAAAGCCCGTTCAATATCTTTCCGAGCATCTTCTTGGACTTTCGCAAACAATTTCTCTTTGTGAGTATAGGGATGGCGAATCGACTTCACGAACCGACTCCATGAGGGGTAAATACCGTCAACTAGATAATACGGGCAATCATACTGATGCCCATTGATCTCGTACTCTACGACAAGGTCACGGTCATGGAAAGCGTCGTCGAATAAGTGGTCGGCGTGTAGGACGTTGATGTCGTTGTTCGAGCCAGACATCCCGAAAAACGCATGCCAAATCCACAAATCACGGGATGCTACCGCTTCCAGCATAATGGTTGGATTCCCGTGGTGGTCTCCCCGAACGAAGGCTACTTGCATTGCGACTATCAATTCTTCAACTCCCAATGCATGCAGTCAATACTGTCAATCATACTGGGGAACCCTTGGTTGTACCCCGATTAGAGTAATCACTACATGTCCTCCGGAGTTGGCTTCCGCTCGTATTCCTCCATGAAAAACTCTATAACTGCCTTACAAAAACGTTTACACATTTAAGTATAGTACTGACCCCATACGTAGGGTTTCGTCCAATGAATCGCCGAGCACCCATACGCTAGCATTCGTATCGCGGTGGTGCATTTCTGGTGCGTCGATAACCCTAAGCGTCATGTACCGTCCAACTTCTGGACGAAGTAATCGTCATGCTCCATTACCGCATCCATAACTCGTTGAAAGAGTGGTTGGGACATACGAAAGTGATGCCTGAACATATCGGGCCCATTGGTTGGGTGCTCGACGAAATAATCCCGCATTCGTCGGTTATGGCCTTCGAGACGACCTCTGTGAATATCTAGCCGGGAAGATTCCCCACTTTCGATCCGTTGCCTCGATGTATTCATTTATGACATTGCTCTTTGTATCATTATGGCGGTCCTCCGCTGGAGTCGTTGCTCCCAAACACAAAGTTCTTGCCTCGTTTGAGCTTCGCCGTCGGACATTTTTGATCGATATAAATTGGAGAATTGGAGAGAAAAGAAGAGAGAATCTTGAGAGAAATATTGGTTGTTTGATCAATGGGGTGAGGGTTATTTATAGGTGGAGAAAAATGGTTTGTTTGTATTTAAAATTAATTATTTTCATTTAAAAAATGGTCGTTGGAATCGGACCGTTGGCCAACGATCATATTTTTTTCACTTCATGGGCCACATGGCAGCCCCTGATTGGGCGCCTTCAACTCGAAATTCGCGAAGCCGCGAACCATGTTCGCGGTTCGCGAATCATGCTTGCTACAACATGCGATTCGCGAATCGTTAACCGCAAAATCGCGAATCACGACTCTGGGTTCGGGATCCGGTGCACACGGTGTGCATGCTCTAATGTATCGTTGTTATAGTTTTGGTATAGTCATAACACTAAACATCAGTTTTAACTCCCAAGTACTTGTAAAAAGATATCTTCATAAAAATTTATGCGTTCTGCTGGGGTTTCAGAACCTCTAGCCCAAGCAGCGGTCTCTTCTCGGAGACGACCTCGCTCCTCCCGAAGTCATTCCGATAATCTGTCTATATGGTGTCCATAATCCTCCTCCCCTTATGGCAATCCATCGGCCGTAGGGGTTTCCGATCCTCAATCCCCAAATTCCCCCCCCCCCCTCAACCGCCCCAAATTTCACCCACAACCCTCACCCACACAACCACATTGTCGTCTACTATTGCACCTTCTCCGATTGATCTCCGAGGGATTCTCTCCCAAACGGTGGGTCTCTCCCAGTCGACAACCATGCCTCAATGTCAATGGCGAGGTGACCCGGGGTCTGGCCCGATCTCTAATGGTCCAGTTCCGAATCTCAATCTGTTCCCGAAGAGACCTTATTTCAGAGTGTTGGCTTGGAATTTCCAGGGGATGGGTTCTCGTATACACAAACAACACTTGCGCCACCTCCTCCTTGATCACCGACCACATGTCCTATTTCTTTTAGAAATGGGTTATTTACGATAAGTTACCCTAATGTTTCGTCCACGAACGATAAGGTACCCTTATGAATTTTTTGTCCGATAAGGTACCCTATTGATTCGTCCACGAACGATTTGGTTTAAAATTGGCATATTCGGTTAAAAACTAACGGAATATTCCTTTAAATTAGACATGTGCAGTTAAGTGGGGTGTGAAATGACGATTTTACCCTTTCTTATTTTAAGCTTATAAATTTGATAGACAAAATTACCATTATACCCTTAATTATATAATACAATAAAAATATAATAAATAAATAAATTTAAATTTTTTAAATTTTAAAAATTATTTTTAAAAAAAATAAAAAATAAAAACATTAAAAAAATATTTAAAAATATTTAAAAATACAAAAAATTAAAAAATCATTTTTATTTTTTTAAAAAAAATAATTTTATTAAAAAAAATCGCAGAGCTTCGTCCTCTCTGGCCACCCCACCAGCGTCGTCTCCGGCCACCCCACCTCCTCCATCGTCGTCGTCCCCGGCCACCCCACCTGCGCCGCCTCCTCCTCCCTCTTCCAACTCCCCCCCCTCACCAGGTCTGAATCGCAGAGCTGAAGCTCTGCGATTTGGTTCATATCTGGTTTTGGTCTGAACCAAATCGCAGAGCTGAAGCTCTGCGATTCAAATCTGGTGAGGGGGAGGAGGTGGAAGAGGGAGGAGGAGGCGGCGCAGGTGGGGTGGCCGGGGACGGCGACGGCGGAGGAGGTGGGGTGGCCGGGGACGCCGACGGCGGAGGAGGTGGGGTGGCCGGAGACGACGCCGGTGGGGTGGCCGGAGAGGACGAAGCTCTGCGATTTTTTTTTTGATAAATTATTTTTTAAAAAAAAATAAATATGATTTTTTTAATTTTTGCTATCTCGATCCCTAAGTTTTCAGGGGTATCTCTGTCAATTGAAATCAGATACAACACGGGGGTCTGGCTATGTTTTGAGTAGAGGGTGTTGACGTGAACCTCCGTGATCAAGATGACCATTACATTGATGTGGGGTTTCGGCACCAGGCTATGATGATATCAGGCTGACAGGTATGTATGGGGAGGCACGACGGGAACTCCGTAATCGGACCTGGGTCCTTCTGAGGCAGTTGCACAACCCCTCAAGACCCAATTGGATCATTGAGGACTTTAACAGTATCCTAAATCAAGAGGAAACCACGAGAGGTGGCACGTATCCGCTGAGTCTAGAAGATGACTTCGGATAGGTAATAGAGGAATTGGACCTCGTCGATTTCCCAATGACAGGCCACCAACTCACCTGGTTCATGGAGGGAATGCTTACCAGACGTATCCAATCACGGTTAAACAGAGCTTTTATCTCAGAATCGTTCTTCTCCTCCCTATCGTACCTCGACTTCTGTAACACAGAAACCACAACCTCGGATGACTTTCCTATTTTATTGTTCCTGTCTCGTAAGGTACAAGCTTGTGGCCGATCGAAAATTTGGTTCCAAACCCAGTGAAACCGGGACCTAGATTGTGGTGTTGCGATTAAGGGAAACTGGAATAAATCCCCATTCGTGCCGATCAAAAAGGTGATCCGGGATGTGGGTGTAACATTAGACACTAGGGACCACCATCATTTTAAGAAGAATTCTAACCACATAAAATGGTGTTAGAGGTGCATTGCACGAGTTATTTTTTACCGAAACAAAAACTAAACATAGATTTTGGGCAAGGATATCGTTGCTAAACAGGGAGGTTGTTTCAATACTAGAGCCATTTGGGATGATTTTTTACAAGGTTGCACCATTCAAACTTCTTAAATGGTTGACCCATACACTCCTTGTACGTCGTTACGAGCGTATTTCTGATTTGGGCATCGGATTGACTCAAATACTAAGCATGGAGGAGCGTTGCCAGAACCACGTACTCTGGAGCTTCACAAAAGGAATCAAATTTCATAACAAGCAAAAAATTTGTAAAAGAGTAATAGTAGAAGTGTTGTGAATTTGGAGAAGATGAGTGAGGCTTAAATAAGAAAAATATATGTATGGCTGAAGAATCTGTACTGCCACGTGTTGTCATCGCATGAAATCCAATGTTTGGTGCGACTTTCCACACGGTCAACGTTGGAATCTGTTGGCAACGTTCAAATCTGTCGGTTTTTTGACGCGATGGTAGTGATAACACCGCGTGAAAAACGCTGAGTGAATAATGTTATATACCTAGCGTTTTTATCGGCGCTTATAATACGTCGCTTTCTGCCACCTATTGGGTTTTGTCAGAAACAACTGCTTTCTGGAAGTAATATGAATGATGGTTTTTTTTAAACGGGTAACCGGGGAAGTGCTTTAATGCAAATAAAAAACCATATAGTGTAGAGCGTAACCGCTCTGGGTTCCAGATATGTGTGTCCAGGCCGACCGTAGTAAGCCCAGTGCTCATGGACCCGTAAAAATAGCCTACTTGTTATCGTAGACAACAACTCACGACATCCCCTTACCAACGTCTCAAAACAACGAGACATAATCAAACTTTTCCAACATAACACATAACACACAAAAAAACAGCAAATAAAGAAATAAATATAAAGCGGCCAAAAATAGAGAGTCGTGGCTGCGGTTTCCCCGAGACCTCCCAACACTGGTTGTCCCGGGTCTGTGGATATAGGCCAGCAGTGGCCAGAACCACCCCCGTTGGGTTCTCTCATTCCTGCATAGGAGGCTTCCCTGCCTCCGCTTGGATAATCTGCTCCTCCTCGGCCTTGCCCTGCTTGTGCTCTTTGGGGATGATGACAGACAGCTCCAAAGCGTTCTTTGTACTGGTAGCTCTGGCGTACAGTTGTCCACTCCTTGTCTTCATCGACTTGGATCATATGGGATCTGTACTTCCGGACAGAACCTGGGGATCTTTCTCCTTCCCAGCTAGTGGACTCATGGCACCTGCATATCTGTCCGGGCAAAGAGCACCCCCAGCATTGTGGATGTTAGTCATGTTGTCAGGCTTTGTGAAACCCGACGGCCCCCCAAATGCTCTCGGGGATCCTTCTTGCATTGTGGTGATTGCTCCTCCTAGAGCAATCTTAGCCATGTTGTCAGACTTCGGGTGATAATCCTCCCTTGTGGAGACCTCCTAGGGTCTCGTGACTGGTAAAGCTGAGAAGGAACCGCTTCCCCCTGGAGTTCCTCCCTGGATCTGCCAATCGGATTCAGAGAGAAGCCTGTCAGGAGATCATCTACTTCCGCCTCCTCGTAATGTCTCGGGGGCTGCCAGACCGTCTTTAGCAGGCGATTCACATTCATTTGTCTTGGCACCTGTATGGAATTATCATAACGGGCCTCATCCCGACCAATTCCTGGAAGGTGAGACGTACAGTCCGGCAGTCGATGTGTCAGCCTACCACATCTGTGACAGAACTCAGGCAACCTCTCATATTGTAGCTCAATCAACGAGGGTTGGATGTTACCAGGAAAACGAAGACGAATACGCCTTCGTAATGGTTGGTTCACATCCATCCTGACCCTCATCTAGAGGAAATGGTCCTCTCGTCTAACAAAAGGTATGGGGGCCAAGGTTACCTGGGTGCCCATTGAGGAAGCTATCAGATCGCGAACACTAGGGTTCATGACGTCTCCCAGGACGTTCATAGCCCGAAGACCAATCTCCATGTGGCTGAAGACGATGTCCTTGGGTTTCATGTAGGGTCAGAGTGGCGTTAGTAGCACCGGGTACCCTTTGAAACCCCACGGCCCACGATGGCGAATGTTCTCCAGCGTCGTCTGAGATGGGAAATGGAACCCGATAATATCCGACGATAGGTATTCGACCTGAAGGCCGTCCACCCTCCATTTCTGCAGCATCAAACTGTAAACAACATTCTGGTTATGGGTCCCCCCCCCCCCCGGCGACCCGACCTGCCAGCAAGAAAAGGTATTTGCCATTTTTGGCCGCCGGGACGGCCTCGATCGGTACAACCAGGACCTCGTCTTTGTCCTCCCAATCCTGCACCGGTGTGATGCGTTCCAGGTGAGACCTACTTTGTCGAGGAGCGGATCTGGGTTGAGGCGATGGCCGGCCCATCAGATCTGGTGCATGCACGCCCGGAGGACAATACCTCGGTTGGTATTCCAGCGGAGGAGTGTTGTGGTTCTATAGGGGCTCGCTTAGGGCGCGGCGGTGGGGAAGGTTGTTGCCAATCTCTACGTTTGGACAACGGGGGGCCGTCCACTCCGGAGTTGTTGCCTTCTCCGTGGGTCGGGCTCGTAGAGAACAACTGTGCCCGTGTTTGGTGAGAGCGGACTGTCCTCCGGCGGCGGGTGTGCGTTGCGGCCAGGTGTTGGTAGTCCGGGCGGCGGGGCGGCGGGCGGGACGTCTTCCGGTGACGAGAACGCGATGCCTTGAAGGAAACATGGAGGAGATGACGTCTCTTCAACGGGCTAGGCTGGGTGGACGGGGTCAGAAATCCATGGAAATGGCCATGAGACGTTGGGGACAACGATCAGGAATGATGATGAAGCAAAAATGGAGGTTGTGGCAGAGGTGGAGAGCTGAGGAGGAGGGCGGCGGAAACGGCTGAAAAGGTGACCCCTAACAGGGTTTTTGAGTTCAACCCTATTGGGTTTTCCGAGAGTAATTTTTTTATGAATGGTGGTTTAAGAAAACACGAATCAACAAAACAAAAGACTATTCTGATTTTAAACTATTAATAGATAATCGCCCTATTAACATTTGAACGTCCATGAACTACTTCACAAGGTCACCATCATGATATTCCAAATAAACCGGTTAATAACGTATGATTTATTGATTATAACATTTCAAAAGATACATATTACGATTTACCCATATATGAAAATCATTTAGAAAAGAGTAAGTTTCAAATAATCAAACTATGATCATATTTAAATTACATATAGATGAATTTTTATTTTTATTTTTCAATTATTTTGCTTAATTTTAGACTAGATATGAAGTGTGGAAATCGTTTCAACACTTTCCTATCATCTATTCTTACATTAAAAAATAGATTAGTGATGAATTCATTTTCATTTTCACCTATTTTTTTTATTAACTTTAATAGAGGCAAGGGGCATTTACAACATTACCCCCGCATATGTATCGTTACTATCGCTTTCATTGTTTGCTCCTCCCAAACATGCCCTTCCAGATCTGCTCCACGTGGCCACGTAAAGCATCAGACAGGTGAGACTGAGACACCGAGGCAAGTTCATTTATACACCATAAATCTTCCCAATTGTTTGGACCGCAAAGAACACGAGTCGTTCAACCGAAAATGGTTCCCATGTAAACAAAAAGAGCACGCAACATTCGTTTCCACTCTTAAATCGCGTGGTTCATTTACACACGTGATAATAAAACAAAACAGATCTTGTACCGTTGGTGCGGCGAGTACGAGGAGATAATATAGCATTTCCACATGATCCCGTGTTATTCGGGCGCGTATGTTCCACTTTTCATAGATGATGTCGGCAAAGACGAAGCACGTGACAAGTGACCGTGCCATGGACATAGATGTTCTCTCCTCCAAGTTTTTTTTACATGGGAAATGATATCATTATTAAAATTCAGAGTCCGAAAACCATTCGCAATTGTAGAGAACCTCTCCTAAGGTCATTAATGTGAGTTGTTTTTTTTTAGCAACACGAGGTAGTGTTATAAATTAAAAATATTTACAGACTGCAAACACTGAGACAATAAAATTGAAATTGATATAAGAACATAAAAGTAAAAGCGCTTTAAGGGATTAAGAAGTTGTCTGGTGGGGGTACTGTGGTAGCGTCATACGAACACCGATACAGCGACTCCAAACGTGGTTGCAAGGGCCGAGCAGACCCATTGTCGATATTTGTTGTGGTGGATTGGGTACTCCCCCAGGTTGCCAGCGTGCGTCGTCCTCCCTTGAATGACAGTGGTAGGACTCCAAAACGCGGGATTCCTGGTCTCCGAGATGGTAGAGAAGTACCTTGCCGGTTCTTGGTGGTACCGCTTCTACCTTACGTCCAGAGAGGCGGTGTGACTGACTGACCCCCCCTCTGAACCACTTCGGAATCATTCTGTGAGGCGAGGGTGCTTACTGCCCCCCGCCGCTGCATATACAATCAGGCCCCCAATTGGACCCGAGACCTTAGAAAAATCGGCCAGCCCTCCAGTTGGACCCAACCCGTCGGCCCGTGTTGTGATACCCGGCCCAAGCTCCTGACCCGGAGTAGGACCTGGCCCCATCTCCTAACTCGCCCAAGAACCCGGCACCCTCGATTGACCCGCCCATGGATGGATACCCGACTTCGGCCCCAGCCCAGGCCCAAGCCCGGGCCCGACCATCCTCGCCCCCTAGTCCAGGCCCGTTTCACATCTCCCATGAGGCCTGTTCTCCCATGGGTAGGCCTACTAGCGAGACCCCGGCCCAATATTCGGTCCTTTGAAACCTTCAGCGGTTTCTTCTCGGCCGCCGCTTCCACCTCCCTGGCTCGTCTCCGTCCGACCCTTCCTTCCCCATTACCGGCGACACCTGCCTCGGTCTGTGATGCATAATCGGGATCTCAGCTCCTCAATCATCGTCTTCCCCTATTGGAACAAAGGGGAAGACGAGCCCGATCTCAGACGAAGCTCCCGGTGAAACTCTTGAGCCGCTAAAGTGCTAAAGATCGATCAGACAGACGTTGTCATCTCTGTACCTCCGTAGCTCGCATGTTGATGATGATCGGTAGGGTTGGAAAAACCCATCGTCGTCGTCTCTGATTCGCAAAACCCTAGAGAGGGCTGCGCATAACTCATAAACAGAGCTGAATTGAGCAACTCCTCTCCTATGTTTGCTAATGTGAGCTATTATGATAATGACACTCAACGAGCTGTAAGAATGATTTATTGAAAAACAAATAACATAATTGCAATTAACTTTAAAACACTGATATTACGGCCAGTGGACCAATATTTTGGAGATCACCCCCTTGCGCTTTCTTGATCTCTAGAAGGCTTAGCTGGTCACTGCTTTTCGGATTTGAACCTTTCATTTTTTTATACGTCATGTCGGTACTAAAGGAATAGGATCCCATGAAGAGGCAAATGTTTCGGGAAATATTCAATTTTCATTGGTCGGAGATCAGTCATGAGTGGCGTTATGTACCCCTTTCTAATGTGGTAGATGCAGTTACATGCAAGCATGTATGGCGTTAGGTGTTCCTTTCTGATTTAGGGGGTGTGCTCGATGGTGGGGCTTCAGGGACACCTTTATCGCGGATGGGAGGCCCTCAACTTATATTGTTGTAGTGCAACCGGTATGTGGATCCGAGTCCCCTGGTCATACACTGCTTGCCATTGACGGTACCGAAGTGTTGGGTTTTAAGGTACAACCAAGCATTGGAAAACAAAAAATCAATATCAAAAAACCCGAAACCGAACTCTGTAATTTATATAATCGATTCAAATGTTAATATAAATAAGATTATCTCTTGTACTTTTTCGGCCTAGCTCGAGACAAGTACCTTAGAACTCGTACGCTTCCATTCATGTCGATGCGTCTCTATATGAATCTGAACTCTACTGATATACACAAGAATAAGCCTTATTTCAAATTTTCAAATGTATAAGATATTTTCATTCACATTTTTTCTTTATGTGTAGCTAGCTTTTATTTTTCTCTCATGAATTTCACATGATTTCAAAAATCGAGTATTACAATGAAATTCCAACAAAATAAAGTCATATCCAAAATGTATTAACTTCTCAAAAATAAATATCTATTTAATTTGAATAACCTACTAAAAATAGAAAAATAAATATAATGTATTACATCCGAATACGATTAAATATAATTATTTAATTGAACTTCTAAAGTCCGATTAGCTTTGGACTTGTTCTTGTGTGACCATGTTGGCTCATATGACATTGATAATGGGCTTAAAGATCTCGTTTCGTCCACATGTTATAATTGCTCTCTAGCAAGACATTATAACAACCTAATTCGTATGAAGATCAATAATATGTTACGATCTTTTACTGCTAATATTTTAATTCTTTTGTCTCTCATATCGCGATTGAATATAAGACATAGTACTACCATCCTTATTATATTCAATCATTAGTTAAGTAGTGCTTCTCACCCACAAAACCTAATGCACCCTTTTTTTGTAGCCGTCGGCGTTGCAACCACCGTGACTCTGGTCATGTTGGCTGTTGGTGGCTCCCCCTCCCCACCCCACTATGGTCTTCTCCCTCGTCCCTCTATTCATCGTCGTTCGTGACCGCCCTCCCACCTTGCCTCCGTCTTCCACCCTTACCCACTCACCTCCGCCCGTAAGCGGGCTCCTCCACCTTCACCCCTACCAGCCACGCCGATCACTTCCTCGTGCGACGTCGTCAGACTCCTCTTCCCCGCTCGCTCATCCTCGCGCAACCCCCCATTCCGGACAAGTCCGGCCCCTCCGGTATATCTTGGTCTCGCAGCTCCTTTCTCTGGCTAACTCCACCTCCTTACGCCTTGGTACGCCATCCTCCACCTCCCATGCCTGATCTACCTCCATCTGGCTAATTCTGCCGCCTTGACGGCCAGATCTGTCGGCCACAACCCGCCCCCTCTACTTCTTCCCCCGTCGATCAAACCGAGTCTAAGACACAATAGCGAACCGAGTCTAAGAGACTATAGAGAGCCTCAATTCCGAAATTGATATCCACAAGTTATGGCGTGGATTTATTGGGGTTTGGGTTTGGAAAATTTTTCTCAACCGAACACCCACACGAGTTACTTGTATAAGGTCTCAGAGCAATACACTCAGTGGGTTTGGGACCCGGGGGAGGGCCGGTAAGATAGTGTATTGTCCCACGATACTAAAGGCCGAGTTACCCTGGCATATCAAGACGAATCGATAGTACGAGGACGCCCCACTACGAAAGCTATGAGTTTCTGTTTTGTTTCGGTATTCAGTTGTATTGTCAGTTTCGTTATTTCATGTTTTTTTACTTCCCATGTTTCTGTTTTTAGGTTTTGGATTAGTTGTTTGTTTGATTTAATGGTAGGTTGGACTTTGTTAGTTGCTAGTTTTCTGTTGTTTTTTGGGATGGTAGGACATGGTCTCAATTTATTCTTGTCTAAGATGCAAATTAGACTCTTTCTACGGGCCCATGAGCGTTGGGTACCCTATGGGGGATCCGGACAATATTCTGGAGCCCAGGACCTTTGGTTCTTTTATAACCAAAGTTGGCAGTAATGCAATTTGACCCCGTTACCGTTACAAAAAAAAAAATATTCAATCGTTACTTTCTTGATTCCAAGTAGACTATGAGCATAACTTCTTATCTATTCTCGTGCCCATGCATTTCCACACTCTTACTCATCAAGGGGCTTGACAATATCTAACTCATGTTTACATGAATGACAAATTCTTTCTTAGTCATTCAATTCCTCACATAGATGATTATATGTAAGAACTACCTTTATTATTTTCCTGTTAAAGAAAATTTTAGATTGTGTCAAGATTTAAAATAATTATGTAGAAATGCATGACGACTATAAGGTCAAAAGATATAAGACATATTGCGACATTGAGAAATACTTATGACATCTCATATGTAGTATTATCACAATGGGTCATCTAATGTTATTTTATCAAATAACATTTATGATTTAACTTCATATCTCATATTCATGATTAGTAAAATATGATCATCAGTCAACATCATACCAGTATTAGTATATATTGTTAATATTGAGGTTACATGGATGTTATTCCTTGTATATAAGAGTCTTGTTATCAAGTCACGTACTTGATGATTTTAAACAAAACTATCCATACATAAATTATCACAACACAAAATGATAGTTAAGTTACAACCTTTTCTTAATAACAAAATGATAAAATCAACTTTTTGTAAAATTGACCTTGGCATGTCACTAGCAATCTCCTACTTGCACTAGACTCAATTTACATTACTAGCTAGTAATGCCCATAATCCATACGTGCCTTTCTTGCTTGGGCTCTGAAAAGCCTCAATTGGATGGTCAACCTCAGAATCATATGGAGGTCCTTTTCATATGTATCATCTTTCAATAATTTCTTAAACGGGATGATTCAGTCTGGGTATGCAAATGTGATATTGGCTTTATGTTTTTGTGCTAAAGCCCAACTACTATGACATTTGTTCACTGGGTTCGATATACAAGGAACAACGCCTAATCCAGTTATGAACTTCTTTATGTAAGATGGTTCCTTAATGCATACTAGGGGTAGGTTTGTGCCAATTTAAGGAACTTGTAATTTATGTGGGGTAGATGAATCAGAACATCACAACTCTTTGTGTGCCCAGAGGTGACATCAGTTTGGGACAAGGAGGAAGTCAAGTACTCTGCAAATCAAATGGAGATAAAAGATTGGCTTATGAGGTGTTGGGATGCAGGAAGGGAGGTTTGGCCAGAAAAATGGTGGTCTTATGGGGGGAGTTATGGCATTCTCGAAACCTAAGAGTTTGGCAGCAGAAGAGAAGATCGACTGAGGAGTGCTGAGATGCGGCTACCTAGTTGCTACATGATTGGGCGACAGTTCAAGGACCGAGCACAATGGTTTTGTAGAGGAGGAATGAGAGGGTTTAAGGGTGGACAAAGTCGAGTGATGGGGAAGTGAGCATAAATTTAGATGGCACGGTTTTGAGTCCATGACAAGGAGGAGGTGTAATATGCAGGGGTCACGATGGCATAGCCAAAACAACACGTGATGTCTTGTTTGATGATGTCATAGAGGCACATACCCATAATTTATTGAAGCACTGAACATCGATGTTGTTCTAGATTGGGTCAAGGAGAATGGTTGGAAACGAGTGATTGAGTCCGACTATCTCGGAATGATCCATACGATAAATAATATTAATCAAATGTTTTCTCCTTTAGGGGGGGTGCCCGTAGAAGAACGCTAACTTATACTGAAAAGTTTGAGGATATTTAGTCTAAAGTGTGTGCATAGAAAAGTCAATACAGTAGCTCGTATTGTAACAAGACATTTTTAACGTTTGGAACAGCGTAGACCGGTGTTGTACATCTATTCCTATTATTTTGTTGAATGCTTTGAACAACGATTTAATGAGTAATACAACTCATTTTACTCAAAAATAAATAAGTAAAGAAGTCCATTTTGTGTTAAAAATATATGGGAAAATGACACATAATCACCGCTAATTATCACGTTTTTTCGCATCACTCCCTCTAACTATTTTTTGTGACATTTAAACCCTTTAACTTCATTTTGTTTTCACTTTAGTCTAACGTCGTTAACTTTTCATCCAATTAATATCAAAAGTCGAAAATACCCTCCACTTATTATCAAATTTTTAAATTGATACCATTGATTTAGCAAGACTTAAAAACTCTGCAATATCTATATTAACCCTCATAAACCTTCAAGTTTTCAAAATATACCAATAAGTTATTTTCTTTATTAATATATTTTATTTTATTTTGTTAATATATATATTTTTAAAATATTTATTCATTTGATTTTTTAATCTCTCTTCTTTTGTTAAATTTTCAAATGAATTATCTTTATTTCTTTTCATTGATTATTTTTCTTTATTTTTTTAATTCTGTTTTTATTTTTTAATCTTTTTATTTTTAAAAATCTTCTTATTTCCAAATTAATTATTTTTATTTATTTTATGCATTATTTTTTTAAATTCTATTTTTATTTTTTAATCTATTTTTTAAAAAATCCTCTTTTTCTCTACCTTTTTCGGTAGTTTTTTTTTAATTTTCAGTAACTCTTTCCAAACATGGGTCATCATCAAGCAATTCTTTTACAAGTCAACTTTTGAAACAAATCTAACAAAACCAAGTCAATGCATCATCGTCAAGAAATTCTTGCAGAAGAACATCGAAATTGCAAGGTCAATGAACAACACCAAAGTTGACTATTTCACTTTGCTTTTTATTGAAAATCAACATCTTTATTCGGAATATATGAAATTTAAAAAGAATAAAAATCTCTTTGTTCCATAATTAATAAAACCTAGAAATAAAGCAACTTATAAGAAGAAAAATGAAACCCATAAATTTCTAGAAAGTTGTCCTTGCTAGCAAAGAGAAAAAGAAAGTGATGAGGAGTGGGCGGCGTGGGGTTGAAATGAAATGGGAAGAGGTTAGAGTTAGATTAAGTTAGATATAAGTATAATGGGTAGTTTAGACATTTTAGGAAAATATAACATATGCAAAACACATGATAGTTTCCATCTAATTTTGGATGAAAAATGAGTAAAGTGAAAAAAAAATAAAGTTAGAGGATTTCAATGTCATAAAAAATAGTTAGGGGGTGATGCAAAAACACGTGATAGTTAATGGTGGTATGTGTCATTTTCCCAAAATATATCAATTCAGATACTTACTGAGATCTGTGGGCCGAACAATTCTATTGGGCTGATATAATCGGGGTTCGATCTCCATGATTACTAATATCTGGTTAATCATTTTATGGGCTTGAAAAGCCCAGGTAACAACCGAAACATCCCAAAACACCAATAGGCAATAGCATCTGATCTGGCATCTTGGCTGCGTCTGCAGAGAGCTCCGTGAATGAGCAATGGCGAGCTCAACAACAGGCGGAAGTGGAAGAGAAGACACGCCCAAGGAAATTGTAGCTGATCAGATCTCTCAGGCCGTCCAGTCGACCTCCAATCTCCTGCACCTAATGCACCACTCCTCTTTTTCCCAGGCACCTCCTTTTCCTCTTCACGTCTTATTACCGATTCTTAGATTATTGTGCTTTTTTCGTCGAATTTTGACTGATAACAACATTTTTCGGTTCTAAACTGCACAATGCATAACTTCTTTTCCAAATTCTGGGTAATCATTTGACTGTTGTTTGCAGAATTTCTGTTTCTTATGGTTTTCGTTTGATGCCTTAATCCGGTCGAAAGAAAAAAAACACACTATGATTAACTTATGGAGATATCATTGAGGTTCTAATCATGCAAATATGTAATGGGTTTGTTTATTTTTAGATAAATTCAAGGAAAACAGTAAGTTCAGGTTATCTACCACATTTGTTTGCTTCCCTCTTCAGTAATCCTTATTTAGGGATATTGAAGTTTATGTTTTTAAAAGGGTTATTGCTCTTGAAATCTCCTAAATTTATTTATTTATTTATTTTTTTGCATTTGTTCATATGGGACTAAAACACCAAATGGATTTTCAATCCTGTTATTTAGCAGAAACCCTAATCACTATCCTGTTCTGCACTCTTGTGTACATGTTGTATTATTACCTCTTAAACACGTCTGTTCTCCCTCAGACCATGTTCAGTAGATGATTCCTTTTAAAAGATGTTAAAGTTATTGACTCATAATCTGGTCTGTGATTATGTAACTTGACTTCTTGCCTATTTGCTGGTCACATATCCAGGCTCGACTCCTGAAGCTCCCTAAGAACCTTTTGGCAAAGACTTCCACGATCAAGAACACTGGGCATGTATGTGCACCTTTAGTATAAATTAAACTCAAGTATGTGGTTTTCTACCTGGACATCCATCTCTTACCCATCTGTATTATTCCTGTAGGTCTTAGAGCAGATGCCTCGCGTTATTTCAACCCTCGATGCACATATGGAAGATGGTTTGCAAAGGTTATATTCATATTGCTTTTCGTAGTAGTGTGTTGGGATAATCTCACAAAAGTACACTAACCTTGGCACCTTTCTCACTTAACTACATTGACTTTTACGTTTTCTCACCTAAGTAGGCCGAAATTTCAAAATTTCTCAATTTACTCTATTTTGATAGTAAATGACAAAAATACTCGTCATTAACTCTAATTTAATAATGAATATTAAAGATTAGTTGTATCAAATTTGCTTATTTATAATCATAAGATGATTTCATACCTCTAATGCTTATTTTTTTGTTCTATTTTTATAGAAGTACAATGATTTTAGAAATGTAATTCTCGTTTTATTTCATTCTTATGTTTGATAGAACAGGAATAAAAAATTATTTTGCTCGAATTTAATCTTGTTACACTTATTTCCAATTTAGAGAACTTGGGGGTAAACTTAATTTTAGCATTGACATATTCTTGAAATTTTTATAAATTAGTTTTTTTTTGTCACTTATTATCAAAATAGAGTAAAGTGAGAAAATTTGAAAGTTCACTATAGTTAGGCGAGAAAATTTGAAGGTTTGTATAGCCAAGTGAGAATGATGACAAGGTTAGTGTTCTCTTGTGATATTATCTCTAGTGTTTTTTTATTATTGTTTTTAATGCATGACTGACCCATTGAAAGTTACTATTGTTTTAGGTGTGTATCTGTAGGGGTGTGTGTGAACTAAGTACTGAGTAGTTATGTTAAAGTTTGGTTTATTTCCCGTTACTAGTATTTCCCATTCCTAGTTAAGTTAGGTTTCGTATATTGTTTAGTATAGTATTTCCCATTCCTAGTTAAGTTAGGTTTCTTATATTGTTTAGTATAGTATTTCCCATTCCTAGTTAAGTTAATCCCTATATAAAGGGATGCTCTCAATGTATTGAGAACCAAGAATATCAACAATCATCAATAATATTTCAGAATTTTACAAGTTAGATATTCGAAAGTCATGCATATTAATTTTAAACCTCGTGATTGTTATCATTTTGGAGGAGTTAGTGAGAGAAGTATGTGAACATCGAAACAAGCATGGTGATGTGTTGATCTTTCTGAATGGTAGAATGCTTAACAAGGTCCAGGCTCACCAAGTTTTAGGTATACTAGTACATATCATATCATATCATATTTTGTCGTTTGATGTAGTGCCCCAGTATTATAACCTTTTTCCTCTAGAAACAGAAAGACCAGTCATGTCTTTGTTTGCGCACTTCTAATTCCATGTCTATCGGCTTACTTGATAACCAACTTATGCAGTGTTCAAAACTTTCATTCAATTACTTACAAACATGGAAAGCAACCAGCTTAGTTCTCTCACTCAAAAGGTACAAGATCTCTAATCTCTCTTTTTTCAGGCATGTGTATGAATGGCCTTGGTTATTCAATTATTCGTCTAATCGTTTCAAAGGCTTAACCCGTGCACATAATTTAACTGTGTTTCTTGTATCAATTCCTCTCCAGGAACCACCAGAGGCAAATTAATTGGGTCAACTCTGTAGCTGCTTAGCTGAAGGGCGTAAGCCTATAACCTCTGTTGCAAGTTGAAACAACCATATCCAATCATAACTAGAGTTAAGCATGTTATTAGATTTGGGCCATATGCTGCATGTTATTAGATGTGACAACCTTGTTTTTTTTTTCCTGTAGGCGTGGATAAGGCGAAAAATCAGAAGATTTAATCTATTCTTTTGTAAGTGGTTTCTTATTTTTCATGATATATGTACCAAGCATGTTGGATATCAATGTCAGAATCATATATGTACTGTACTGGTTTTGCAGCATTCACCAATTTTGCATTCTAAATGCTTGGAACCATCTTTGTCTGGAATTGGGCCCACATTTGACTCCCAACTCTTCTTCCATTTCCTGTACTCATTAAACTTCAATAAATGAATGTAGTTTTCATGCACTGTGTACTAGAATTAGCTCATTAGAACATATGTTAATCAACTGTTCCTTTTCCATGTACATATTGGACTTATCTAACTCTTTCTTGTCTTCACATGTAACATGTGTGAGAGATCAAAGTCTCTAATATTTTTAATTTGGCAAAATGATCGAATTCGATGAGGATACAACATTCCTCATCTCATCGAGATATGGTTGAACATTGTTTAGAATCCAGATGGGTCGTGGACAGTCTGAATGCTCAAGATGGAGACAATTTATAACATATGTTATGATTATGATTATGATTATGATCATGTCAAACATGAACCATTAAACTTTTTATCGTATTGTTTTTCATACTCAAGGATAGATTCGTAAAAAAGATTTCTCATATTCAATCTAAACAGGAAACAATATGTTTTTCACTGTATTTGAATCCAAAAATGATGTTATATAAGAGGAAAATATTTTTACAAACAAGTAAAATCATATACATGGAATCAACTATCAAGTACTGTGTTTCAAAATTATACGCTGCTTCAGACCAAAATAGTCTTCAAGAGGAAGAAAACCCCAACCAATATTCGCTTCCAGTTCCACGTGGCGCTTATATACTCAAAAAGTACTAGAAAGGAACATTACACGTCACCGTTTCATTCACCAGAGTCTCTCAGCACCAAACACCTTGCCAGGATCTTTGACCCACCCGTCCGTTTTGGGAAAGGTCGAAAAGCACACGACACGACGTCGTACGAGCAGAACCATTCGATAAATGGTACCTTTAAAACGTCCACGAAATCAAACCCGTGCGGCGTCGAGAATCAGAGTACCGCCATAGATAGAACGCCTCTCGACACCACCACAACGACAGCCCAGTGCCGTCGCGAAACCCTAACCCTATTCGTCGACAATGGCTTCGTCGTCTTCATTGCTCTCGGCTTCATCGTCCTCTGCCTACTCTCGCTTCCATCTCGGTGGGAGCGGTTTTGTCGCCAGCCACCTTCGCTACCGTATCTGCGCTTCCACCAGCACAGTAACCCTCTCTCTTTTACCTTAACGTGTTTGGGTGCGAATCTGAATTTTTTTCCTTCTCAATTTGGTTTTCAGATTAATTTTTAGACATTTTTTACAACTTGAGTTAAGCTCCAATTTGTTGGCAAGTGTCTGAGCAATGAACAATTTTGTGGAAAATGATTGGCTTATAAAGGACTATTGAACACACTAAGCTTGTAGTAATTATAATTTTAGGAGTTTGTTTAAGTTTCTTAGGAGGGTTGATTAGTTTAAGGGAACGAAATGTCGTTGAAGCCTTACCTTGGATACACATGCTAATGATTTGTTTTTGTTGGTTTGGGTTTAGAAATGTGACATGCCTGGACCATTGAGTTCTGAGAATGTGGAGCCTGTCGTTCCAATACTTACTCCTCCCAGCAAATTCCTGGATTCCCCATATACTGGGGAAATGGTGGATAGGAGTAATACCAGGCTGAAGTTGTTTTCTGGTACAGCAAATCCTGCACTTTCCGAGGTAATTGTTATTTATTTCGTGTTATGTTCCACTCTAACAAAGTATGATTTTTAAGGTGTTGGTTCTTAATAAAATGGATTTCACTTCAATTTTAGACTGAATGACTCCCGTTACCGATTGTCGATCACTAAGCCTATCCTTGCCACGTTTTTGTTTAATTTCCTGCTATCGTGTCGTCATTTCAACTTCACATTTTTGTTCATCGTGGAACAGGAATTGAATAGTCTTTATCTTTTTCCTTCATTTGTACTGTATTTACATTTGAGGTAATATTGCTGCCTCGTGAGTAGCGGGTAGCATGTTTGAGTATGGGATAGCTCTGCAAAAGCAGGGCTAAGGTTATGTATAAAAGACGGTGCCCTTATGCCAGTTTGTTGGATCTTTAACAGAATCAACTTCTATGGTGCAATTATTTTCCGAACCTTCAATTTGCTCACTTGATATTATATATCATAGGAAATTGCATGGTACATGGGCTTGAATCTGGGGAAAGTTAACATAAAGCGATTTGCTGATGGAGAAGTATATGTTCAGTTGCAAGAGAGTGTTAGGGGTTGTGATGTTTTCATCGTGCAGCCCACATGCCCCCCAGCAAATGAGAACCTCATGGAGCTTCTGGTAATGATAGATGCTTGTCGTCGTGCCTCAGCCAAGAATATTACAGCTGTGATTCCTTATTTTGGATATGCCAGAGCCGATAGAAAGGTGAGTTTTATCTGCAGTTTCTCCTGTGTTCAAAACTTTCTGTAGAGATAATCATCATCACCATGTAACAATTGTTAAATGAGTCTTTATACAAAAGGAGAGATGAAAGTGGAAAGCATGGAAGAATTTGAGACGGCTATTTCTTCTAGTTTTTTCTGTTACTTCTGAGGTGGAGCAATATTCGTCCTCAAGCTTCTTAAACTACATTGTTCCATTAATTGGCTGCAAGAGTTGCTTACTCTATTTGTTTTCCTTTTGTTGGCAGACTCAAAGTCGTGAATCCATTGCAGCCAAACTTGTTGCAAACCTTCTGACAGAATCAGGGGCGAACCGTGTTCTTGCCTGTGATCTTCATTCAGGACAGTCCATGGGTTACTTTGACATTCCTGTTGACCATGTGTACTGCCAGGTAACTAATCATTCTGTTGATTTACTGACTAAGCTTAAGTCCACAACATTAGTTTATCTGTACTAATGATACTTCCACGCTTGATTGTGTTCACAAGCCTGTGATTCTTGATTACCTTGCCAGCAAGAGGATTCCTAGTAGTGATTTGGTAGTAGTTTCACCTGATGTTGGGGGAGTTGCTAGAGCGCGTGCTTTTGCGAAAAAGTTATCTGATGCACCTTTGGCTATTGTAGATAAAAGACGCCAAGGGCACAACATTGCCGAGGTAGTTGTTTTTTCTAACAGCAAACCACTTCTGATCTGATCTTTACATTTGTACTAACCATCCCTGAAGTTGTCTTATTTGTACTTCAAAGGTGATGAATCTAATTGGCGATGTGAAAGGGAAAGTGGCAGTCATGGTTGATGACATGATCGACACTGCTGGTGAGTGTAGCCATGTTAATATCAAATCATCAAAATAGACTAGAAACCTTACTAATGTATATTGGAGACATTGAAAATATATCTTACTCTTTTTTGTAGCTAATGTTCACATACCGATGTAGTTGGGGTTTATTTTTGCTAGGATAACTTATTAATAGGCTAGAGAAAATTTTATCGTTAGTCTGCAAGCATTGGTTATGTTTTCTCCTCGATGCTTAACAGATATTTACGGGGATACTCGATTTCTAGTTCATGTGGTGATGTTTTTAGTTCTGATTTTCATCTGTTTTTATGTATAATCATAGGGACTATATCAAAAGGTGCAGCTCTCTTACATAAAGAAGGGGCCAGGGAAGTGTACGCATGCTGCACTCATGCTGTTTTCAGGTATAAGCCTTTATTCTCTTTGAACGATAACAATACATCCGTAGTTACTATTTTCTATCCTCAATTGGTGGCAGTTTGGTTTCTTCTGAGTTAGACGATGAAAGAAAATGATTTTCATGAACTTGTTTGTGCATTGTGATACAGTAGGACTTTTCCTTGATGAATCTTTTGAACATGAACTCTCATGTTGTGTATTTAATATTTTTGTTTGCCGAACAGCCCTCCCGCGATTGAGAGGCTGTCGAGTGGGCTGTTTCAGGAAGTGATAGTGACGGACACAATACCAGTGGCAAAGCAGAACTATTTTCCCCAGTTGACGATTCTTTCGACAGCGAACCTGATGGGCGAAACTATTTGGCGTGTCCATGATGATTGCTCTCTCAGTAGTATTTTCCAGTAAAAGGTTCTTGATAGTGATGATAATATATCATACAGATAATGATGATGATGATGACGACAGGATAGAAGATCGTGTCGATTTGGATAGAAATGGATTTGATTGAATTATGTAGTTGCTGGGGCATTCCATTTGTTAGTTCCCCTTCCATTTCTTACTGATCAAATGGATCATAGCTAATATAATTTATACAAGGTTTTATGGTTGTACTCTGCACCTTCCTTCTCTCATTTTATTCCTATATGAATCTCATCTCAACTTCAGGTGTATGGACTAAGTATAAATTGAACTAGATATTTTAGGACACGTCATTTGTAAAGTGATCTTTGGATGTCAATTGAAAGGAGAGGTAAAATCTATTGCGAATCTCTCTTATCTAAAATACTTCGAAAAACATACACACTTAGAGCAGTTCCAACGTGTCGTGGCAGGCGCTGACACGACTCGCAAACACGGCTCGTCGTGTCACGCGGTCGTGTCAGGGGGGCGTGGCAGCTGGTCGTGGCTGGTTCCAGCAACGACGCGTCGTGTCTTGCCAGGCGCCAACGGCTAGTCGGTTGGCCACTCACGACCCGCCACGTGTCCGCAACGACTTCCAAAGGCCCATCAATTTTCTATAAATTCAGATCAACCCCAAGGGAAATTTCACTCCTCCTCACTTGTTTCAAGCTTCTTTTTCCTCTATTCCTTTCCAAATCCTCTAGTTTTTTTTCCTACTTCTATTTTTTTTATGACGAATGATGAGGACATCGAAGCTATCACCAACATTCTTATTATACGACCAACATCGGACGTCGAAGCTATCGGTACTTTATCCGAGCCCTAAGAAGAAGCTATCAGCAACATTTCTATTATGTGATCAGTGCCAAGGACAGGATCAGAAACTAAAGCATTACATGAAGAATTCAACAAGAAAGTGGAGAGTTTAATTATAGAGCATGGGGAACTCCAAGAAGATGTGATCACCAAGGCAAATCAAGAAGGCATTTAAGAACAATTCAAGACTTCAACAAATATGTTTTTGCCTCTTCTTCAAGGAATTAATGAAGCCAACTTATTCATCATTTTCAAAGGAGATTCAGTCCCTTAAACCACTCAAGAACATTAAATAGCCAAGGTATGCATTTAAATTCAGATTAGGGAAAATTACCATTCCCAACTTCGAACTTTAAGTTAAAATCAAATCCTAACCTCTTATCACCTTTCGTTTCAGATCCTATCCCTAACTTTTGTTTTTTTTTTAAAAAAACTATCAAATACCGTTCAATCTAACAGAACTGTTACAAAGGTTTATGAAAAGTCTATTTTACCCTGAAGTCAAACATTAGAAGTTGAATTGTTTATTTGACTTTTTGCTTTACCGATTGTGGACTCTACGACTTGTAGTAGGAACGAACGTGGAGAGAATCGGCGGCGAGTGGAGAGAACCGGCGGCGACTTGTAGTAGGAACGAACGTGGAGAGAACCGGCGGCGACTTGTAGTAGGAACGAACGTGGCCGGAAAAGGTATGTATTTCAGTGAGTAATTTAGGGTTTGGATGATGAACTTTGGGTTTTGATGATTCCGTAAAAGTTAGGGTTCAGTCAATAATGTGGGTGTTGACGATTCCCTTAAAACCAATTCGAAATTTGATTTTGTTTTTCGGAGAAGGTTATATTGTTAGGGTTCAGTCAGTAATTTGTTCTTCGAAATTTGATTTTGGAACGGTGATCAGCTCCTTGTGGTGATCAGCTCCGAAACTAGCCAACAAAGGGTTGGACTGAGTTTTGAGTTTGTAATTTCCTATGTTTGGTGTCTTCCATCCTTATAATTACTTGTATATATCGTTTAAACAATCTAGCTAGAAATGGTATCCATGAAGTTTATTGTAATTATATGATGAATAAATCAACTATATGTTGTCGGCTTTGAGTAGTTTTGCAGTGTATATATTGTAACTCTCATGTACCTTCAGCTTTGGTTCGGCTTCAGTTTAGAAGCTAAGAGATTTAAAAGAAACCCAGACCTTTGTTAACGCCACAAATTATACAATACATCATCCTTTGCCAAGGATAAAAACATGCCACCATTCCTAATATGCTTGCTGATTTAGTATCCAATTCTCTTTAAATATTTAATTTTAGCAAGTAATTATAGTATTATATATGGTTTGGAGAAAACCATGTGCAGAGGTTATTTGAGTATGCTAATTTTAATGTGATGTGAAATGTAGATGGTTGGGGGGAAGAAAACAGCAAAAAGATTTGTGGATGAAGCCTCTGACGATGAGAATATGGAAGAAGCAGAGATGTTTGGAGAAGAATTGACCGATAAAGCTTTGATTGAAGATCATGAAAATATTTCAGACACTGATGATAATTTGAGTGGAGTAGCGGATGACAAAGAAGAGGAAGGTGGTGAGGATGAAGACTCAATTGATGACGATGAAGCGTATAATGAGGATGAAGCGGAACCGAGTTCAGAAGCTAGTTCATGTGATGAGGAGTTGGTTGAGGATTTCGAATGTGAGAAAGAAATTGTCGAGGAATGGAGGGCTGGTTTTGCATCAAGGTTAGAGAGGGAGCCTCGCATGTGGGATACAAAATCTGAGCTGAAACAGATTGAATTGGCAGTAGGAGACACGTTTGAGGATGCTGTTTGGTTTCGTATAGTACTACAAAACTATGCTGCAGATAAAGGTTTCATTTATCGGTACACACGGAATCAGAAAAACCAAGGAATAGGTGCTATATGCAAGGCCTCGAAGTGTCCCTTTTACATTTGGTGTGGAATGAATAAAGCCCATGGAAGCTTACAAATTAAAAATCTCCGAGCCAAGCATTCTTGTAAATCGAAGAAAATTGGACTCAAAATAACTGACACCGCATTAGCACACAGGTAAGTATTGAGTCATAATTTCAAATTTTGTATCGTAAACTTAAGGGAATTGTTGTGACTTAAGTTTTGTGAATGATTGCAGGTACCATTCCCATATACAGAAGCATAAGGACATCAATGTAACTACCTTACATGGTGATATACAAGAGGATTTGAAGATTAATTTCACTATTCAAAACGTTAGACGTGTATTGAAAAAGGCTACACGATTTGAGTTTCAAGAGGACGGACTACAATATGGGATGCTGAAGAAATACGGTGAATTGGTAATGAAGAGTAATCCAGACTCAAGATTCACCTTAGTGGTCAACGATGAACAACCTCCTCGGTTTGAGCGAGTATATGTTAGGTATGGTGCACAGAAAGCAGGATTTTTGAAAGGGTGTCGTCCATTTATAGGTCTAGATGGTTGCCACCTCAAATCACATTATGGTGGCATCGTTCTAGCAGCCGTTGGTAGGGATGCGAATGACGGAATGTTCCCCCTTGCACTGGCAGTAGTGGAGCAGGAGACCAAAGAGTCGTGGAGGTGGTTTGTAGAAGAACTTATTGTAGACATTGGAGGTGTCGGTGAGAAGGTTTTCGTTTTTATGTCTGACAAGCAAAAGGTTAGAATCTTATGTTTTCGATAATTTAAAATTTATATATTTAGTCTAAGAATTAATTGTTACTAAGTATTATTAGTAATTTGTTGTTTCTTAATTTCAGGGTCTAATTGAAGTGCTCAATGACCATTCAGAAGTTGAACATCGCCATTGCATGCGCCATTTATATGAGAATTGGTACAAACAGTTCAAATCGCTTGAATTGAAGAAGTTGTTATGGAGATGTTCACGTGCAACTACCGTAGAAATATTCGAGGAGGTAATGGAGGAAGTGAAGGTGGTTAATGAAAAGGCATACTTGTGGTTGCGAGAGAGGCCTCCACAGAATTGGTGCAAGGCATACTTCAAGTATGATGCTAAATGTGCAGCTCAGACAAACAATATATGTGAGTCCTTCAATGCCTGGATTAAAAAGGGTCGAGATAAGCCCATATTAAGTTTCTTGGAATTTTACCGAATTTTTTTGATGAGATGGTTCTACCTAAAAGGCAACATGGTACATGAAGTAGAGAGTTATATCTATCCCAGAATACTCGATAGATTTGAGGCCATCTTGACAGAAGGGGCAAAATGTCCAGTTCAGCGCAGTGCCATAGAGTTGTTCGAGGTCACAGAGAAGGTCAATACATATGTTATGAACCTTCATGCTCAGACTTGTTCCTGTCTGGAATGGCAGCTTAGTGGAATCCCTTGTAAGCATGTAGTAGCTGCAAGTATCTTGGTTAGAGGTGATCCAACAGAGTTGATACATGAGTACTATAGCATTGAGACTTTTAAAAAGATATATGAGGGGAAAATACATCCAATTGAAGGATTGAACAAATGCTTAAAAGGCACGACTGGGGAAGAGTTAGTACTACCTCCTATTGTCCGAAAGCAACCTGGAAGACCAAGGACGAGGAGATTTAAGGGTGTCATGGAGAGAAAAGGACGAATGCAGAAGAATGTCAAGACGACTCTGTCAAGAAAGGGTATTGTCATCACATGTAGCAAGTGTGGGAATAGTGGACACAACAGGAGAAGCTGCACGACAAAAGATTATGGGGTTACCATGAAACCAAAACCAAAGAGGAAAGCTTCATCATGCACTGAAAATTTGCAACCAACTTTCAATGTTCGAGGGGATGACGACTCACTTGCACCTATACTGGACAAAAAAAGAGCAGTCAGTGAAGCAAGACAAGAAAAGGATAGGAAGCGAAAACAGTTGAAAAAATTACAACAACAAGGTTAGAGTCCTAACTATATCTCTTGGAAAATGTTTACTGTTTTATGAACATATAATATCATTTTGACATGTGTTGCATGTTCCTGTACAAGAAGATGCTCCTAACATGACTGCTGAAGCACCACTTTCCCCGGAAACTGTCCCAGTAAGCTCTGCCCAAATAACAAAACTCAAAATCATACCTGTTGTGTTTGGTATTGTCAATGTTAGTTGATGAAAAATTGATGTGTCTGCAGGTTGCAACACAACTCACAGAGTGGTTGAATACCACAGGGTTATATAGCCAGCCAAGAGGAGGTATTGCAAAAAGAGGAGGCCAAACAAAAAGAGGAGGCATTGCAACAAGAGGAGGCACCACCAGTTTTGTCACTTCTTAATAAAAACATATATAGTTCAATTGCCACTTCTTATTTTTATACTTTTGTAATAAAAACATAGAATATTATTTTAATCATTCAGAAGTAAAATATATTTCATCCTACTTTTATACTCATTACAAATCAAGAAATCATGTTTAAAATAAATGAAGAACTTGATTGTTGATAATATCAGCTGACAAAGAAAAAAGTGATCAGAGATGTAATTTTCTTTTTTATTACAAAAAAAATAAAATAAAAATAAAAATTGCGTTTGCCGAGAGTCGAACCCTGGTCAATTGCTTGGAAGGCAATTATCCTGACCATTGGACTACAATCGCAGATGCTCTATCCTTTCTCATTTATTTTATAATCTCAGTTGAAACATAACAAAAAGAGTAGAAAATTGGTGTCGTAAATTGATTCTCTCTCCCATTTGCTGAGACACTATTCTGGTATATACCATATACCAAAAGACGCTCGATAGAAGAACAACATCTGAAATCCTATTAATGGCAGCTCCTCCAACTTTCCTCAATTTCTCCAAGCGACCCCTTCTCCTACCTTGCTTTTTTGCAACGCCAACTCTGTATCTCAAAAAAGGGGTAAACGTTTGACACGAAATAGGTTAGAGATTGAACAGGGGTATGACTGGTATTAATTTCGAAATCTCATGGCACATGTTCGGCACATGGAGGGTTTTGTAACAATTCCGTTAGATTTGACGGTATTTGATAGTTTTTAAAAAAAAAACAAAAGTTAGGGATAAGATCTAAAACGAAAGGTGATAAGAGGTTAGGATTTGATTTTAACTTAAAGTTCGAGGTTGGGAATGGTAATTTTCCCTTCAGATTATTAATGAGTTACTTTTGCTGTTTTGCATATTCCAAGCATTTAGTTTATCAATAGTCATTTAGCATTAATTAGAGTTAAATGTAATCAATTTTCGATCCTTGAAGGTCACTTGTTGCTGGACTATTTAATAAAGTCCCTTCTCTGCATGTATTATGCAAGTTTTATGAAATAAAAATTCGAGTTTTTCTTCTCAGAAGAATCTATCACATTCAACTTTCTTGTGTGCGAAGCCTTGAAGTTGTTTGTTCGACTTATCACAGACTTTCCATAATCCGTGTGGCGTCATTCAATCCACCATCTACCCTCCTAGTTACTTCGATTCTTCAAAAAGTGTTGTACGACCAGTTGAAGCAATCTCCATCATCGACTCCATCTTTGTAAAGACCAGGAAAATTAATAATTGTATTATTAAATGTTAACGGCGAAGTGAGGGAGCGAACAATTTTGTGGTTCAATTTCAAAAAAAAAAGCTCAATTGGTGATAGCATCACTCAAGGAAATGCTATAAAGGGTGAGGTCTTGGGTTCAAGTCTCACCAACAACCTAGGTTGGTATTTGTCTGTGGACAATACACCAGAGGGGTTGGGGTGTATTGGGCTGCAGACCTAACATCGCCGCGCGTGGGGCTCTGTGTGAGGCAGGACGGGATGTTATAATCTTCATCCATTGGAACCTTAGAAAGTGTTGTACGACCAGCTAAGGTTCTCCATCCTACCACCACGTTCCTGTATCAGCGAATTTTCCAACGCTAGAGGAAATGAAGCAAATGACAGAAGAAGAAATAGACGCCGTGATGGATAGGCTTGTGGAGGCAACGGAAAAAGAAATATAGGATCAAGTGATGTCATCGATACAACCAAGGGGTCGGGATAATGATGAGGTCGAGGGCTCAGGGTCGGCGTCGCGACCAAAGTAGAGAGTGATTGAGCGCAATCGAGAAGATGCACACGAAGGGTTGATCCGTGACTACTTCGCGCCTACACCGGTGTACAACGACCAACAGTTTCGGCGACGGTTCCAGATGTCGAGGGACATGTTCATACGGATCATGGATGGTTTGAGTGGCCAGTACGCCTACTTCCGTAACGGAAAGGATGCTACGGGTAAGGCCTCTTTCACTCCACACCAGAAGTGCACGGTAGCACTTCGTCAGCTCTGTTATGGAGGTCCTACCGATGCCTGGGACGAGTATTTGCGAATGGAGAAGAACACTGCGTTGGACTGACTGAAGAAGTTTTGCATTGGCGTCATCAAGGTTTACGGGCGGACCTATCTACGACGCCCGACTGTGGAAGATACAAGACGTTTGTTGCGAATCAACGAAGAGCGCCGCTTTCCGGGATGATAGGGAGTCTTGACTGCATGCACTGGGATTGGAAGAACTGTCCTGTGGCATGGTCTGCACAGTTCACAAGTAGGGACCACGGGAACGTCCTCACGGTCATGCTAGAAGTCGTTGCATCCCAAGACCTTTGGATTTGGCACTCTTTCTTCGGGACACCGGGCTCCAACAACGACATCAACATGCTCAATGGGTCTACCTTGTTCTCCCAGGCAGTAAAAGACTTCGCTCCAGATGTGAAGTTCAAGATCAACGGTAGAGAATACGAAACCCCGTATTACTTGACAGATGGAATTTATCCTGCTTGGGTAGCATTTGTGAAATCAATACCTTCTCCACAAATGCCGAAGCAACGATGCTTTGCTAGATACAAAGAGGCGTGTAGGAAGGACATCGAACGACCGTTTGGAGTTCTATAGGCCCGGTTTCACATCGTTACTCGCCCGGGCCGAATGTGGGATATGGGCTCACTCTCAGTGATCATGACTGCTTGTGTTACCCTACACAACATGATCGTTGAGGATGAGCGGAGGCCGTGACCCACTGATCCGTTTGCAGATATTGGTGTCCCAGACCCAACCGTTCGTAAAAGACCACCACCAGCGGTGACCAGGGAAAGTATCATGGGCCATAGAACAAAGATTCGGGATCGGAATGTTCATCACCAACTCCACGATGATCTCATCGAACACATTTGGGCAAAATATGGAGATGGTGGCCGCAATTAAATATTAATTATCAATGTTAATGTATTTTATATTTTGTTTTAAATAAAAATAGAAGTTATGCAATTCATATTTGGTTTCAAATAAAAGTATTACAAATATTTGGGGTGCTTAGTTAATTAGTGAAACTGTATTGACATGGCTCCTAACACTAGTAGTGTCAAACCATTGGAGGAGCAGTGTCAGGAAGCCATAAAGCACTTCCTGACACTACTCCTTGACACTACCTAGTGTCTAACCATTGGAGATGCTCTTAATTTCAACATAAATAGGGTAATTCCGGGTAATTCCTTAGTACCCTAAAACTTTCAGATTTTGCTTTTAGTATGTTAAATGTTTTTTTGTGCCACCTGAGTACCGTAAATATTTGGTAATTCCACTTTAGTACCCAAACTGAGATGCCGTTATATTTGCCCTGTTAAGTTGTGGCATGTGCCACACACGTGCACAGAACTTGAGGCAAAATGACACATATGCCCTCGGGCCTTTTTTACTCCTTAGCTTCAGACGAGACTCTTCAGCTCACCACTCACACTCACACACTCCAACTCCACTTCATTTATGAGCTTGCTGAGAGAGAGAGAGAACGAAGACGAAGAGGAAAAGAGGAACGGAGGAGAACACGAAGACGAAACTGAAGTTGAAGGTCAATGGCTCGAGTAAGTTCCATTCCTTGTATATTCTCTGTTCAAAATTGTTAGGTTTTAGTTAGAGTTCAATTTTCGAGTTATGCTTTTAGGGATTGGTAGTAAATCATATATATATTTTTTGATTTTATGCAAAATCGAAGTGGTGGACAAGTACCACCAAAGCTGGGGTATGTGTACCAGTGCACGGTTGAAAGGGATGTGTGCATTCAAATTTTCTAGGGGGGGGGGGGGGAATGTGAAGGTCCTAATAATGAGTATGAAGGGGGTAATGTGAAACCCTTTGTAGTCAGTGAAGACCAATACAACTACTTCAAGTTGATTGGCTTCGTGCATGATTTATGATGTGAGCCCATAAGTTCCATGTACTATAAGCAGAAGAAAATGTTCTTCGATGATGATGAGGATGTGGGTAGGTGGTTGATGCAGCATAAATGTAAGAATTCAGCTTTGAATCTGTACATAATAGATGGAGAGGCACCACTACATATATTGTCTCCAGGTGGGAAGATTTTGGGAGGCAATGAGGCAGAAAATGAGAACAATTGGTGTCCAAATACTAAGGAGGGAGAGAAAGAAATTATGGAAAGATGAGAATGAGTACTTCTCATTAAAAGAGGTTAAGCGTCTGTTGAAAGATTACAAGCTTGATAAATTTGGGTTGTTGAATGGGAAAAGGATAATTCAAGAACTCTCAAGTGATAGTGAGGGGGAAATGGACTCAGGTGTTGGTGGAGGAAGAAATGGAAGTGCATTTCATGATGGAGAGGATATGACACTGCAAAACTTTTTAAAATTGTTGGCACTTTCAATTTTGTAAATGAATTATAATTTCTTCATACTCATTTATAGGAGCTGAAACAGATGCAAAGGACAATGTACCAGCAAATGTAAATGCAGGTCATGCTAGAAAAGGTATGGAACTAATAGAAATCATTATTTTTTGGCCTTCTTTTTTTTGTTGTAAATGAATTACTTTTTTTCCATACTGACTTGTAGAAGCTGAAACTAATGTTGAGGATGAAGGACCAGCAAAATCGAGTGATTGTCATGATGGAATGAGAATGTAGCTGAAAAAGTTTGTTATTTTTTGGCCCTTATTTCGTAAATGAATTACAATTTTTTTCAAAATGACTTGTAGGTGCAAAAAATGATATTGAGGATGAAGGACCAGTAAAATCAAGAGGTTGTCATGATGGAATGGGTATGCATTTGAAAAAGTTTGTTATTTTTTTTGCCATTTTTTTTTGTAAATGAATTACAATTTTTTCAAAATGACTTATTGGTGCAGAAACTGATGTTGAGGATGAAGGACCAGTAAAATCAAGAGGTTGTCATGATAGAATGGGTATGTATATGAAAAAGTTTATTTTAAAAATGAATTACAATTTTTTCAAAATGTAGAGGACGATGGACTAGCTAAATCAAGTGAATTCCATGATGCAATGGGTATGTATGAAAAATTATGTTAAATTTAGGACTGTTTTTATGTAAATGAATTACAATTTTTTCAAAATAACTTGTAGGTGCAGAAACTGATGTTGAGGATGAAGAACCAGTAAAATCACGAGGAACTGATGATGAATGAGTATGTATCTGAAAGAGTTCATTATTTTTTTGACCCTTTTTTGGTAAATGAATTACAATTTTTGGCATACTGACTTGCAGGAGATGATGAATCTGAAGAGGAACATTTGAGGAAAGAACAGATAAGGAAGGGAAATGCCCATATGACTGATGAAGAACCTGCGAGGAAGGCCCCAATAACCAATGATGGTACCGAATAGCCACCTATATTGGAGGAATTAGATTTCCCATAATGGTTGAGGGGGTATCAATTTGACACTGATGGTGAAAGGCTTCCTAGAATAGATGGATGGGAAAACATGTATGATGGTGGAGCAAGGGTGACCTTAGATGATGAAGATTCCTCATATGAGGCTGGTAATATGGGACCTCCTGATGTGGATGATGAAGATCCTGAAGCAGATGTTTTGGAGAGCGAGTGGGTAGATGGGAGGAAAAGTTGGGACATGGCTGATTTGAGGACTAAAATCAAGATGGGGAAAAGCCAGTTGTTCAGGAATGTGAATGTCTTTAGGAGGCTGATGACTGCCTACTTAGCAAAAATTGGGCATTTGTTCCGCTTCAAAAGAAATGAGAAGAGGAATATTGCACTTCAGTGCGGGAAAAAAGGCAAATGCCAGTTTTGTTGTTGGGCATGTTCTTATAAAAGCACTGATATACTGGAGATACGGAAGTGGACACCACATGATCTGTGGTGCTCAACATGTCCGATGACTCACAGTGTCACACTGACTTATATAGCTGAGAGGCTTGCTATGGAAATGGGAGAGAAGGAAAATATGACCCTAAAAGATTTATGTAAATTAATGAAGCGTAAACTTTGAATCTAATGCGGGAGGACTATGTGTGTACCATGCTTTAAGTAGAGCGAGGGAAAATGAAGATGGGGATTTGGTAGAACATTATGAACAACTTTATACTTACTGTTAAATGATTCGTAGAACCAACCTTGGCCGCAATGCCAAATTGATGGTGGAGCATGAAGTTTACCAACCAGACCCTTCAATGAAGCCTCGGTTTTTTAGGATGTACATTCTTTACAAGGCTCAAAAGGATGGCTTCTTAGCTGGATGCAGGCCATTTTTTGGTGTTGATGGGTGCCATTTGAAGGGGAAGTATGGTGGCCAACTCTTTGCAGCTGTGGGCTGTGACTCCAATACATGGATGTTCCCATTGGTGTTCGCTATTGTAGAGCAAGAAAATAAGAGCTCGTGGAGGTGGTTCTTGGGAGAATTCTTTGAAGATTGTGACGTTGATACATTGCGACACTAGGTGTTCATGACAGACAGACAAAAGGTAATCAAATATTTGTTAAATTTCATTGTAGTTAATGTTTTTTCAGATTAGTAACTAATAACAGTTTGTGTGTTATTGTAGGGTCTGGTTGCACTTTTCAAGGAGTGGTTGCCCCAGACAGAACAACGCTTCCGTCTAGGATCTTATACGAGAATTGGTACCCCAAATTCAAGTCACAGGAGCTGACTGACTTGCTATATGCATGTGCAAGGGCTTCATCTGTTGCAATGTTCAAATAAAGAATGGAAGAGCTGAAGAAGCTAAATATTGATGCGTACAAATATCTACGGGAATTTGACCCATCAGGTTGCTCAAAGGCTTTCTATTAGTGTAGGGCAGGTATTGATATTCAAGTTAATAGTATGAGTGAGTCGTTCAACAGATGGATTTTAAAGGGAAGGGGTAAAGGGATCTATGATCTTCGTGAGTATATTAGGGAGAAGTTGATGAGGATTTTGTTCAAAAGATCTCACAAATTTGATGATTTTGGTGGTACATCTGTCCAAGAGCAGTCAAGGTTTTAGAGGGGAACAAACTTAGAAGTAAGGATTGCGAAGCAATGCATAGTTAGGACTTCGCGTTTGAGGTTAAGGAGAAAACAAGAACCTATGTAGTGGATGTCAATGAATATATATGTTCATGTAGGGGTTGGTAGTTAAATGGGATACCATGTAGGCATGTCGTAGTTGTATTTGTAGTTATTAGGACACCACCAGAAGACCATGTTAGTCAGTACTACCATGTCAAGACCTACACAACTATATGCTCTCACTTTGTCAATCCCATCCCTAGCAACAGTGAATGACCTACAATCGCACACTACCCCAAGGTTGCACCCCAAATGTGCACATATCATCTGGTAGACCAAAGACTAGAAGGGAGCCTTCAAAAGCAGAGGAACTCATTAAGAAGGATAAAAAGAGAAGAAGGCATTTATGTTCTCTCTATGGTAAACCTGGGCACAATTCCAGAAGTTGTACTGCCAAAGACCATGGCGAGAATACTGCTTAGAGGGAAAAAAGAAAGGGAAACAAATTTGGGTATACTAAAACCCATGAGGAGCTCGCAGAACTGATGATGCATGGAAAGAAGAAGTTTGAGGAGAACTTATAGAAGAAGAGGAAAACTCAATGCATAAAGGATGAGTTCGAAGTTAAGCGACATGCAACAATTCAAAATTTGATTAAGAAAAGGAAAATTAACCAATATGGCTCACCTTCTACCTTGGGTAGTCAAACTGTCGGTCCTGCAACACCACAAGGAGTTCCAACTTATAAGGTTAGCTCAAGCAGAGCTAAACATGACAAGAAGCACCACTTAGGTATCAAACAGAAACATGAATTATACTGTCAATTTCATTTTATTACCTGCAAAACTGACTTATTTCCATGTGCATGAGCCTTTTGTGTCTCTTCAACCTCAAGGATTTAGGTCAAGAATCACAAAGGATGATCAGTTTGTCATTCGACCCACCACATGAAAAAGAGGGAGAGGAAGAGTAGGTAGAGTATGAGGAAAAGGAAGGGGCGGAGCCAAGAACCAAGGAACTTCACGCTTGGGCAGCTCAAGTCAAGCTTCTGCAGCATCACAACCACTATGGAAACCTTAGGGTTTCTTTAGGTTCTTTTGGGGTAGATGTAGGAAATGATGACTTTTGTTTGACCTTCTGTGGTGGTTAGTGGTGTAATTAATGTGAAAATTAAAGTTTTGCACATGCATGATGGAGACATGAAATCTTTTTGTAAAACTTTAACAGTACACTCATCTTTATTATCTCACTTTTGTATAACTATAGGTAGATGGGTGAGAACTAGTTGGTACATGGATTACAATATGTGGACTTGGAATTTTTTGATTATGATTGTGAAGTGAAGTTCATGTTTTGTGAAGTTTTGTGTGGTTGTTAGAATCTGATACAGGTTTGAACAATTAAATCAAATAGGTCATGCCAAGATTTAAGTAAAATTTTCTCAGTTTGTTACCCAATTCCATTTTCATTCCCTTTTCAGTTTAGTAACAATAGCCTTTTCATGGATCATACACATGAACAATGGCAAAACATCAAACCTGGTACTCAGTTTGGTACCCAAAAATTATTTCTCAGTTTGGTACTCAGTTTCATTTTCATTCCCTTTTTGGTTTGGTAATAGTGGCATTTTCATGGATCATACACATGAACAATGCCAAAACATCAAACCTGGTACCCAATTTTATATCTAGTAATTTTTTCTCAGTTTGGTACCCAATTCCATTCTCACTCCATTTTTAGGTTATAACCAACATCAAACCTGGAAAAAATGGTCATCCATGAACAAATTTCAACATTGCTCAAAATTCAAAACATAACATTATCATTTTCATTAATGAATGAAAATTGTTCATAACAAAACCTAGAATTGAAGTACACAACAAGAACAAAACAATTTCAACATATAACTACTTCCTAAGATAATACATCATCAATCTTACTAAAATTAACAACGCTAAAATAATTTTTTTTTGTAAGTCTTTCTTCAAATCCAACTTCATCCTCAGCTTCAAGTTCATTTCCTCTTTTGCAGGTGAGATCCTTGGGCCAACTTCAATGGGGTATTCATCAATCCAACAAAAGAAATCACATGAGCTTCCACTCTAGCAAAACCATACAAGCTAGCTCTTACAAAATCCTAATTTTACAAGCTTGACAAAAATTGAAGCAACAAACAGATTCACATAAAAAAATCATTACCAAATCTTACATTGAAGTTACCACAACCTGCAAATCTTCTTCCAGGGTTCGCCTTAGTTCTCGATGTTCTTATGTCAGCTTCAACTTCACAGTGGCAATAAAGGACTCCGTCAATCCTCATGGTCTTCAACCCAGATCGTTGCGCCTTTGCTTTTTTCTCCATCCACCCTTCAAACCAAACCCCTCGGCTTCGGTTTTGCCTCAACTCGTCTGCTTCTTCTCTCTTTGCACCCTATTTCGTCTCCAACATCACATAACCAACAACCCAACTCGTGAATGGAGAAGAAGGAGCACTCATGTGAAGTTGAGGAGTCAAAAAGGCATGAGGGCATATGTGTCATTTCGCCTCAAGTTCTATGCACGTGTGTGGCACATGCCACAACTTAACAGGACAAATGTAATGACATCTCAGTTTGGGTACTAAAGTGGAATTATCAAATATTTAGGCTACTCAGGTGGCACAAAAAACATTTAGGGTATTAAAAACGAAATCCAAAAGTTTTAGGGTACTAATTAGGAATTACCCCAACATAAATAAAGCACAACTCTCAAAACATGATATTGGTGACGATTACCATATTTCTCTATTGAAATTAGCATTACCCCTTTATGCTTTGTTTTCAACCATGTACCATCTGTTACAATAACTTTTCTCAAGGCAAAGTTAAATCCATCAATGCATGACCGATATGCTTTGAAAACATATTTAAATCTACTCTTTACATCCACTTCCAAATGAGTTATTGCGCTTTCATTCATCTTCTGAACTTTTTTGCAAATAAACAGGGAGTAATCTATAATTTAATTTAGGATTCCATACATGTTTAATTTTTGTCGGTGATTTTTCCTTCCAACATTTCTAGTATTTTATGAAGTCATACTATCTAGTTTCCATTCTGCCTTGAATCTTCTTTGGAGTGGGCATCTTTTTTCTTCCACTAAATTCTACAGCCAACATACTAGCAATCGTTTCCGTAATAACTTGACCCTGTTGGGAGTTGCGCTCACTTACCAAACAAGTATGGAAAGACTCTTACCCTTCCTTACAATCTCTTTCAGATATTGAATCAGTGCTTTCTTGCATATAAACTCTTTACCAATTGCTATATCTAACTGATCTCTAAAACCGATCAAGGGTTGTTCTAGATCCATCGTATCTAACGAAAACTACTGGTTTCCAGAAACATACTCCACTATGATGCATGTGCTTCCGAATCACATGCTATACGTTCATGCCGGATAATTAGGTTTTCAACATTCTCTGCATGACTACAAATATCCACGCTAAAATAATTATCATTCCCAACATTGTCATATTCACTATACTCAACTACAACAGGTTCATCTACAACCGGTTCAGCTACCACCATATTATCATGGACCACTGTTCAACTTCCGCCGGTTCAGTTTCAGCACCACTTATATATTTGTTGATCAGCTTTACACATAACATGGTTCTAGAACCTAGGTTCCTATTTTCCAATACTAAAGGTCGAACATCCATATCATATACAATCTCATTTGTCGGGATAACTCCTCTAAAATTTGTCATATAAGATATGTAACTAAGTTTCAATTTAATATCATTTTCCTTCACCCCGATTCTAGAATACATGAGGTCCTTCAATATGTTCAATGTTGCATTAGCAATATCATCATCAACAAAACTAATACGTTTATTGTTTGTTGATATCCAATTATAATTCTAATCCTCTAGCTTATATTTTTCACCGTAAGTAGAAAAGAGTACAACTTCACTCATTCATGTAACAATTACAACCTCATAAACTTAACTAACTAACCACATAGACATATTACTAAACAAGCAAGTTCTTGTAAGAATATGCAAACCGTCGTTCTGGTTGCCCAAACCAGTCAAACAACAAATGACATATTTGTCCATGGTTCAAAAACCGTCGATCACCGGGTTTGTCCCGTCGATCGACGTTTTTGGAATCATGTACTAATATGTCATCCGTCGTTCAATGGGTTTGGCCAGCCGATCGGCTAGATGGGTATTAGGTCTTTACATGTCAACTATCGATCGTCGAGATTGACCTACTGATCGGCTACGACTACCTAAATGGTTAAAAATCTATATTTTTCCTGATCAACGACTTCCTCCCATTGATTGTCAATACTGGTTCGAGCAGTTCGAAAAGAAACCCACAACAACGAAAAAAACTCATCTAAGCTTCCATTAAACCACCTCATTCCAATCCTTTGTTCAATTCACTAAGAGCATCCACAACCGTGGGCGAGATGGCGCTGGCGAGGAGCAGGCGGGGAGTTCGCTGGCGAGGAAGGTAGCCGTTAAGCTCACCGCTGGCACTCCTCGCTGGCGAGGTTTTGACTGAGCCAGCATCGGTCGACGCGCCGGCCGTTGGCAATTCCCTCGCTGGCGACACGTGTCTGGTCGCTGGCACCAAAATTTATTTTTATTTTGTACTTCCCCCTATAAATAAGACCCTTTGTAATTCATTTTTCACCCACATCAATCATCTCTTCTCTCTTTTATCCCTCTTACTATCAAATTTCCATTACAATGTCGTTCGATCTCAACGAGTGGGGAAGGATTTATAGGTCGTTGACGAACGACGTGATGACCCAAGAGTTCTTTTCACCGAAGCTTTCCTCCAACCTGACAGTCAATTCCTCTCCAACTCTTACCGAGCCTGCTGACGTGACTCCACCAAAGGGCAAAGGGAAGCGATGCTTGTGGAGCAACGACGAGGACGAGCGGTTAGTTCGAGCTTGGATGCACCATTCATATGACTCAATTCACGGGAATCAGAAGCATAATCTGAAGTACTGGGCGGCTATCGCTGAAGAACTTGCTGGTACTCGTGGCCGGGATGATCCGTTGAGGACGGCTAAGCAGTGCAAAGACTACTGGGGTCAAGTTAATACCAAAGTGACGAGCTTCCAGGGGCTGTTTGTCAAGAACTGCAGGGACCACCGGAGCGGCCGTTCGGATGATGAAATCATGACTTTGACCGAGGAAAAATACGAACAAGTGAATGGACATCCATTTACATGGAAACATTGGTGGAAACTTGTGAAAGACCAAAGCAAGTGGAATTCATATTATTTTGCCGTGGAGGAGCCCGATGAAGGGACACCGCGTACTCAGTTCGATGTCAAGGAGTCTAGCGACTCGGGGAAGCGCACTCGTGAAGACACGACGTTTGAGGACAGTCAGCAGACGACGAGTGCTAATACGGAGTGCCAACCGCCGTACCAGAGGGCCTATGGGCCAGAAGGCTGCCAAGGCTGCGAGGCTCAAAGGTAAAAACTATGCACCCTCTAAGGTTGCGGTTGCCGAGCGCGTTCAGATGGCCCATTTAGCGGCCAAAGAAGCAAGCACCGCCATGACCATTGAGACCGCCGCGCAGCTGAAGCTCAAGGCATCCGATCAGTGGGTGCTCGCGGAAGCAAAGGACACTTGGGCCATGACTCCCCCCAGCTCGAGGCACACAATGCGCAACTTGCGATTTTACGCAATCTGATGAACCAGTGACGACAATCTTTATTTTACGTACTTGTGTTTTTGTTTAAGTTGTATTTCCTGTTTCGTTAATGAATTGTTGTTTTTAATTAATTTAAAACAATTTGTAGTTTTTTTTAACTTGTATTTTTTGTTTCAGTAATACATTGTTGTTTTTTAAATAATTTAAAACAATTAGTAGTTTTTTTATTTATTTTTACATTTAGTGCATTGTAGGTTTCTTGGGATGGGTGACATTATTGCCACCAACATGAAAATGACCAAAATGCCCCTAAAGTGGCCGGCGGCTTGGCTTATAAAATGCACCCCATCCTTCTATATATTTCACACCACTTCTCCCAAAAACCTCTCTTACTCCCAACCTTTGTTCGTTCTAATTTTCTCCTCTAGTTCGAAGATTCTATGGCCGGCGTAGCAGCACACCCATGGAGTCACGAGGAAGAGATGGTGTTGGTCATATGTTGGCTACTCGACGCCCAGCCGGGCCCAAATAATAGGTACTGACCGGTAGTGTTCGCCAATTTTGTCCACAGTGCTCCGGTCGGTGCCCCGTCGCGAACCCAAAAGCAGTGTAGAGACCACTGGCATCATCTAGCCCATAAAATCCACCGTTTTGAACTTTGCTACCGTTTAGCAGTTCAGACATCCCCGCCGGGAAATACCGAGAATTACCATCGCTCTGCAGCGGCGGACGAGTACTTCAGGCGCCATGACCAACAATTCACGAAGTGCTATCTTTGGGAGGTCGTTAGAGACCAACCCAAATTCCTCCAATACGTTCACGAGATGTAAATCGTGAACGTGTAATAAAATTATCTATCATTTATGTTTTATATATCGTGTGTGTGCTAATTATCCTAATTATAATAAAATTGTGGTGTTAATTTTATAATATTTTTTTGTTTTAAATATACTTTTTCCCATCTCGCCGGCGGCTCCCCGTCGGCAACGAAATCACCACTACAGAGCTTACTGGCGGTGAGCTGGCTGGGAGAGGAAAAAACATTTTTTTAATCCATCTCGCCAGCTGCTGACGAGATGGTTGTGGATGCTCTAAGTCTATACGTTTTAAACAACAATATATCGTTTTCCCCATCTACAATTCGAAAATCAACTCAAACCTAACACACACAATCACAAATATAGAGAGGTATTTCTCTAAAATAAAACATGGAATAAAATTCTTTTTAAAATTCACCCTATATTAACATCTATTTTGTATAATAAAAAATAACTTCCGTAAATCCAAATCGTCAAATCTGGCTCCAAAATGTTAGAGTATCTAACGGCGAAGGATGACTATACTAGGGTTCGGGCTCAAAGGCGAGATTAGGGTTTGGGGGTGAAAATCGGGTATATATAATGTCTCATCCCCAGCCTCAGTCTCCCAACAACATGCTTATTCCCAACTCTTTCCCCTTCCCTTCTCTATGTTCCTAATATTAGCTTCTTCTAGTTCATGTGTAATTGCTATGATGAAACAAACCTGTGTTCCAGAGATGGTCTTTTGGGTCCGTCGATGACGGCACAACCTCTAAGAAGTTCTGAGCTTATACACGATTTTGTGTTTATCTGTTTTCTGTTGTTTGTTGATTTGAAAGAGTTTGTCAAATTGCGAGGTGGCGATAGAATTTCAATGGTCTGTCAATCCACTGATTAAATGATGTTACATTGAATCTCTACATGTTCTGATCGCAATTCGCCCTCTTCTCTAATCATTTTGATTTTCTTTTTATAAAAGGGGTTCAATTAGGCAAATGATGAATCCCATCTTTTGTATGGGTATTTTGCGTCTGACTTTCTGTGATGCTTTTTCACCTTGGAGAACTGATGCCTGGTTTTTAACTATTTGTTGACTTGTTAGAGTTTCTGCCAATTTTGCTTCTTTGAATTGCTTTATGATTCACTTCCTTGTATGTATTGAGTTCGATTATGTAATAGTTGAAGTGCATGTGATGAATCTTCTAAGTCTAATGGGTAATTTGCGGCTGATTTCCATTGATGCCAAAGCTTGAAGAACTGATGCCTTTCCTATGTTTTCTAGTTTCTTTTTGTTTGCATTAATAAATTTATTTTGCAGGGATCTTTATATTTCCAACGCCAAGAAGATGTTCTAAAAATAGCTGTGGATTAATGCCGAGAAAATGGAGATTGGTTGATGAATACAAGACTAATTCTCAGTAAATAGTTTTATGTTTTTCTTAGTCTGTCTCTCTAGAATCCCATTGCTAATATACAGTATTGAACTATTGATTCCAATCAAAGTACGGCTAAATGAGTTTATCATATACGGATATACCCATCCTTAATAGTTCGGATACACTGAACTATGTAGCGGAAATTCAAGTTTATTATTTTTTTGTTCTGTTTCATTGTCTAGGAGCATTTCTAATAGTTTGAGATACTGGTTCGTTCTGTATAATTGTCTAAGAGCATCTCTAATAGTTTGAGATATTACTAGTGTCAAGGGGCTATGGTAAGGAGATTATTTTGGTTTCTTGGTATAGCTTCTCCAATGGTATCACATGATTGATATTGGGAGGCACATTAACACAATTTTATTAATTAAAAAAACATTACAAATATTTGTAATATTTTGATTTGAAGTCAAAATAAAATGCATAACTATTTTTTTAATTTAAAATATATTAAAATTGATAGTTAATATTTAATTACAATCGCCATCTCCATATCTAGTTCAAATGTGTTTGATGAGATCAGCGTCTAGTTGGTGAATAACATCCCGATCTCGAATTCTTGTTTTATGGCCCATGATATTGTCCCTGGTCATTGCTGGGTCTGGGACATTAATATATGCAAACGGATCGGTGGGGCACGACCTTCGTTCATCCTCAACGTTCATGTTGTGTAGGATAACACAAGCAATCATTATCACTGCGAGTGCGCTCTTATCTCACATTCGACTCGGCGAGTGACGATGTGAAGTTAGGCATGTAGAAATTAAACGCTCGTTCGATATCCTTCCTACACGCCTCCTCTTGGTATCTAACACAGTATCTTTGTTTCGGCGTTTGTAGAGCATGTACTGACTTTACAAATGTTGCCCAAACAGGATAAATTCCATCTGTGAAGTGATACGGGGTTTCAGATTCTCTACTGTTGACCTTGAACTTCACATCTGTAGCGAAGCCTCGAACTGTCTGGGAGAACAAGGTAGACCTATTGAGAATGTTGATGTCGTTGTTGGGGCCCGGTGTCCCGAAAAAAAGTGTTAAATCCAAGTGTCTTGAGATGCAACGACTTCTAGCATGATCGTGGGGACGTTCCCGTGGTCCCTACTTGCGAACTGTGCTGACCATGCCACAAGACAGTTCTTCCAATCCCATTGCATGCAGTCAAGACTCCCTATCATCCCCGGAAAGCCTCGCTCTTCGTTGATTCGCAACAAACGACTTGTATCTTCCACGGTCGGGCGTCGTATAAATGTTCGCCCGTAAACCTTGATGACGCCCAAGCAAAAATTCTTCAGGCAGTCCAACGAAGTGCTCTCCGCCATTCGCAAATACTCGTCGCAGGCATCGGCGGGACCTCCATAACAGAGCTGATGAGGTGCTGACGTGTACTTCTGGTGTGGAGTAAAAGAGGCCCTCCCCGTAGCATCCATTTGGTTACGGAAGTTGGTGTACCGGTCACTCAAACCATTCATGATCCGTATACACATGTCCCTCGACATCCGGAACCGTCGTTGAAACTGTTGGTTGCTATACACCGGTCTAGGCGCGAAGTAGTCATGGATCAACCCTTCGTGTGCATCTTCTCGATTGCGCTCAATCACTCTCCGCTTTGCTCGCGGCGCCGACCCTGAGCCCTCGACCTCATCATCATCCCGAGCCCTTGGCATTATAGCTGACATCACTTGATCGCGAATTGTTTTTACCGTTGTCGCAACAAGCCTACTCATCGCTTTGTCTATTTGTTTGGGAGTCATTTGCTTCATTTCCTCTAGAGTTGGAAAATTCGCCATCGGAAAAATACACAACTAGGAAAAAAAACGAGAGAATTTGGAGAGGAATAGAGGAAAGGGAACTTGAAACAAGTGAGGGAGTGAATTTTTGCTTGGGGTGAATATGAATTTATGGAAAAGTGCAGCTTTTTTTGAATCGGCGTCGACACGTGTCGCCTTCCCACTAGGTCGCCAACTAGCCGTTGAGGCTGAGACGACGCGACGCATCGTTGCAAGATTCTACAACGACCGGCTGACATGCCCCCTGACACGACTAGCCGTGCCAGACCCGCTGAACGTGCTCTAATACGATATTTCTCTTTGTGGAATGTTGAAAATTCAATTGACTGAAAAAATGATGAAATATTTGCTCTGGTTTGAGCTTACAGGAGAGAAAGCTATGGTCTTGTTTGTGGATGTAAAAGCTTATTATACCTATTGCCACGGTACAAAAAATTTCGGCCAGGCATGTAAAATAGAACACTCTAGGTTTCAAGATCACCGACAATAAGAGGTGCAAATTGAATGTTTTGATTACTGATGTGAATCAGTGATTCTAGTTTAATCATTATGGACCGTTTGTTGTTTTCTTTATTGGCTGGACTGTTGCTGATTGAATCCAGGGGTTGTGGGGAAATCTTGTTAACATATGGTTTAGGGCAGCGGCAGAATTAAGGTTGACAACCTCAGTCTGGCTATCTAGGATAAACGGAAGATAGGTTCCGCCGGATATATTAGAGGCGGAAAAACTAATAAAAACTTGTCACGAACCTAAGTAGCATAGTGACAAGGATGGGTCGCATGCTATCTATGTAATAATATCCTCTACGACATCTAATGGTGTGTGGAAGTGTGTATTAGTATGCAGATAGTGCCACTTATGACACAAGTGTAGTAAGACCATCGAGGTCTCACTAAGAGATATGATGGGATATTCATCGTGGTCTTATCTTATTAGGGCTATGAATAGCAAGACCATTATGTCATGTTTGTAATAGTAGAGGTCACTAGGTACGCGTCATTAATAGTAAGGGTCATCCGATGTTGTGAATAATAATTTTTTCATCAATGACATAAAATAAAAATCTCTCTCGTTCCAAAAAAACCCCCTAAACTTAAGCTTCTTCGCCGCCACCCTCTTTCTCCTCAACCGGCGATGGCCGACCACTCTGGCCACGGCTCTCGTCGTGGGAGTCCTTCATCTCCCTTTCCTGCTCCATCGTTTTGCTAAGCCTTCAGTTCTGAAGTCTCGGGACTTTAGTGGCCGGAGTTTCTTCCTCTATGGTTGGTGCCGGAGGTTGTTTTGGTTGTGCAGATCTACCCAGCCAAGATCGGTTGCAACTGGGGTTCCTCTGCTCCCATTTTTAGATCTGCTGCTCCGCCTCTCCGTCCGGCTTCCCTCGATCTCGTCGGAAGCTCGTGTGTGTGTGTGGGGGGGGGGGGGGTGGTGGTGGTCGTCTAGTCGCCAGTGGGTTGGACTCGGCATGTTCTGTTCTCCTCTCCCCTCCTTCCTTCCTACGACTTAGCTGCAGCTAATGCTCGGTTCTTCGTCTCCGGCGTTGAGTTTCAGGTCTGTTGGTGTGTTCTGCAGAAGATGTTGGAGGCAGCTGACTTCGCTTGTTGCGGTTCAGGTGCGGGTCGGGAGTCGGGCAGGGTTTGGTCTGGACCGGTCCGGGTCTGGTGTTGGGCCGGGTGCGGAGTAGGTTCGTGGGTTGTGACCTGGGCCGGGTCCTTGGGTGGGTTTGACCCGTTTGGGTCAGATCCGGGCCAGGCTGCACAACAGACCCACTTTCACTGGTTTTTGGCTTGGTTTGTGGGCTTGGCAGCGGGTCGCGATCGTGGTGTAGCTCTGGAAGTCAGTATCTTGGTGATGTGGTCATCATGGGCTTTCGACGGATATTGGGTCCTCACTGGTGTCAGACTTTGTTGATTCGATCAGGTTAGGCCTTTATGTGACGTTACGCTTCTCTGCTAGTTGTGGTGTCAGTTCTGTTCAGGTTTGGGTTGGCTCTTGCTCGGTATCATTACATGCCTTCCTCCTTGGGTTCTCGCTTGGTTTTACCCGGTGAGAAGTAACCGTTCTCGGTTTCGGAACGTTCAGCTCGAGGTCCAGCTTCGGATTTCCGGGAGTTTTGACGTGCTGCTGTTTGCTTAGAAGTCTGAGCTCGTACTCGGTAGAAATACCGGTCCTCCTCTTTGGCCCTTCATGGTGTTGTCTGATTTAGGTTTTGGAGGGCTGAGTACGAGCTCCAATGTCTGTTCCGTCCCTCACGGACTCGACGGTGGAGAGTCTTTCAGATCATTGAAGGTTTCTAGTTCCGACTATGGTCGTGGGACACGCTTCTTCATCCTTCCGGGTGGGATCGTTGCAGAGTTGTTCTTCCTAATTTGGTGGTTCGCCTACTTGCCTGATGTTTCGCTCCTAATCCGGTTGTGGGACGCGCTTCTTCATCCTCCCGAGTGATGATCGTCGTGGGTCTAGCGGTTCATCGTGGTACTTATACTAGTATATCCCACTCTGCAGCTTAAGTTTTGTGTCCCCGCATTGCCCCTTTATCGATTTCGGTTTGATATGCATCTGCTTCCTTCCACATGTGTGTTTAGGTCTCGTCGGTTTAAGGTTTTGTCCGCCGGTGAGGGTTTAGGCCTTAATGCCTTTTAGTTGTTTTCTCCCAGATTCGATTTAGGGGTTTATGTGTTCTGGTGGGTATTACTCATCGGAACTGTCTTTATTGCTTGCGACGTTGATCGTCAATGTGTTCGTACCCGTCTTCCAGTCTGTGTGACTGGTTGATGATACTAATGAGACATGGTGCTATACTTGTTTAGGCTGGTCGTTGGTTTTATATCGGTATAGCTTGTGGTTATTGGTTGAAAATCTAAGTTAAAGACCTTTTCCTTTTTTTAGCGCTTCATGGTTGTAAAATCTGGTGTTAGGCCCTTTCTTTTTGTGGTTGTTACCTTCCGGGTCCGCGTACCCCTTCATTGCTTCAGGGTATGCGTACACATTCTTAGCTTCAGGGTCTGCGTACCCATTTATAGCTTCAGGGTTTGCGTACCCTTTCTTTGTGGTTATTGGTCTTCCCCGGTGTGGGGCTTCAGGGTGTGCGTACTCATTCATAGCTTCTGGGTCTGCGTACCCATTCATTGCTTCAGGGTCTGATTACTCATTCATAGCTTTAGGGTCTTCTATCCATTCATTGCTTCAGGGTCTGCGTACCCATTCATAGATTCATGGTTTGCGTACCCATTCATAGCTTCAAGTGTTGTTATCTTTGTTGTGGACTGTTTTTGTTGGGGATTCTTTGTTGTGTACTCTTCTTCCTCCTTGAGAGAGGTTTAATTTAACTTTGCTTTGCCGATAAAAAAATAAAAAACAGTAAGGGTCATCCTTGAATAATAGCGGTCACGGATGAACAATAAGAATCATCCGTGAATAGTAGGGTTCACAAAAAAATAGTAAGGATCAAGTTATAATTGTAGAGGTTATTCGTGAATAGTAGAGGTCACAGATGAACTAGTAAGGATCATGGCTAGGCTGCCTAGGCATTTGTTATCCTCAAACCTTGTCTATCCTAGAGAGAAGCTAAGAGTTTCATAATGGTCCTCCTATAAATTATTCTATAATCAATAAAACTCTTGCTTGTATTTACATCTTAGTTTGGAAATATTGCTTTGTGTGTGCATAACCCTTTGATCCATATATAACATCCTGAGTGGTTACAATTAAGTTTTGATTCTTAACTTACCGGAGAGGCTTGGGATGATGAGTTATTTCCTGCCTTTAGACACAAAGGGTATGACTCATGCGGACGTGCCAACGCGCTGGGTTGTGAGGTATAGTGTACCCTATTTAGCCGTAGAGAGAGAATGTGTTCGAGAGCTTAAGGCCTCACAATTTCAGGTATGATATGGTTTATGTGTTAGGTAGACCCACGTAGTCTGAAGAGATAACTGATCGCTTCATTTCTTTAAGGGTTAGTTAAGAATTATAAGTTTACTGTCTTGGTTTCTGGTCTCCTTACAAGAACATAAATAGTACATCAACCGTCTCGCACTTTTTCGAGTCAAAACCATTCTTGACTAAGCGATCGTCTATGGATGATCTTGAAAATATCTTGCATGACACATAGTCTGTAAAAAGTTTTCATGACAATAAGTTTTATGTGATGCCTTTGTGGGTATCATGCATGACACATACTCAATCTCATTCCTCTTCGTTGGATAGGGAAGTGTGGTACAAGGTCATTATGTGTGACCTCGTACAGTGCAACGTCTTTTTCGGGCCAATCATCAGGTGGTTCGTGTTTGAACGTTTGTCATACCTTTTTGGTAAGAGATATTCTTCAAAGACTCTGCTTAGTAGGAAGGAAGAACATCTAAAAGGGCTAGAGTCTCCAAATATATCGAATGGTGGTAAGGTCATAGGCGAAAGTTGGAGGTGGGTTGCGGTGTCTGGGAATATGATTGCCGGAGGTGGTCGATCTTTTCCGTAATGGATTCGATCATTTGTGGGTTGTAGTAATTGAAGAACTCTGACTCGAAAAGGTGAGAGAAGGTTGGTGTACTATTCATGTTCTTGTAAAGAGACCAGAAACGAAGACAGTAAACTTATAATTCTTAACTAACCCTTAAAGGAATGAGACGATGAGTTATTTCTCTGGACTACTTGAGTCTTCCCAAGATAGAAACCATATCATACCTGAAATTGTGAGGCTTTAATATCTCGCACGTATTCTCTCTCTACGGTTAACTGAGACACATTATACCTCACAACCTAGCGTGTTGGCTCGTCCGTCAGGAGTCATACCCCTTGTGTCTACATGAAGAACATAGACCATCATCCCAAGCTTCTTCGGGAAGTTAAGAATCAAAGCTTAATTGTCCAGACTCTGATACCATGTTTATAGACACATAATAAATACAACCACTCAGGAGGTTATATCTGGATCAAAGGGTTATGTACACACAAAACAATATTTACAAACAGAGACGTAAACACAAACGAAAGCTTTATTGATTATAGAACAACTTATAGGAAGACTATCTTGATACTCTTAGTTTCTCTCTGAAGTAGACAAGGTTTGAGGATGGAAAATTCCTAGACCTGAATTCTAGTGTTCATTCGTAACCCCTACTATTTACGGATGACCCCTACTGTTACAACTTGAACCTTGTTGTTCATCCGTGACCCTTACTATTCACGGATGAACCTTGCTATTACTGACGTGACCCTAATGACCTCTACTATTACATACACGACATATTGGCCTTACTATTCTTGGTCTTACATGGAGAATCTTATCCTTGACTAGACAAAGTCAACATGACTATCCCATCATGTCTCTTAGTGGGATCTCGATGGTCTTATTACGCATGTGTTATAGGTGACACTACCTGCACACTACTAGATATCGTAGGAAACATCATCACATAGATAACACGTAGGTCATCCTAGCCACTAGGGCTGAGCAAAAATCCGACCATCACCGTAAACCGACCGTCCCCGTCACCGGAGAATCCGGAACCGGCCTAATCACGGGCGGACATGGGTTGGAAATCCCTGAACCGGCACAGTCAACGGGTTTGACTGGTTTTCATACCAGAAAACCGGTTATACCCGAACCGGCCGGCACTGTAGCTTGAATCTTATTTTTTTGTAATAGGTCGATTTCAGTTTAGTTAAAACTGATTGTTTTGTTCAACTTTTTGTGTTGTACGACAAAAATGGTTTCTTATACCATGTTGTGTAAGACGATGTTTTATATGATTATGAGGTATTAGTTGTAGGAATTGTTGTGTTTTGTTTGAATCTTTGAAGTCTCTAAACTGAAATCAGTTTTATAATAGGTAGGTTTATGGAATTAAGTTAAATTGTGTGAAATTAAGTTTGAATTATAGAAATTAAGTTGAATGTTTGTTTCAGTAGGCCCAATAAGAAGCCCATTGGGCCTGGGTTGGTTGGTTATAACCGTCCCCGTCCGGTAGTGAGGGCGGGCGGTTATCGGCCTTCCCTTTAGCGACCGGTGATGGGAATGGGTACGAGTTTTTTTGTAACCGGGAAAAACGATTTGGGTAATGGGTTTGGGATTTTGGGCGGGTACCGGCCGATGCTCACGCCTACTAGTCACCATTTTAGAAGGAGTTGGAAGGGGTTGTAGCAAGCCTGGCAAGATGCAAAGATCAGATTTGTATCTCTGAGAAATTTCGTAAGCCACCATAAAAACTTGAACGTCTTACAGAGTTTCTTCCAATAAAGATGAGCTTAAATTCTAGCGTATTTGGCGTGAATTCCCGAATGGCCTCCCATAACGGGCCCATAAAAATAAGAGAGAATCTCATTAAGCAGAGCTTTATTTTTTACCACAACCAATTTGGCCTCTCTAAATAGTTGGTTGTTGAATCAATAGTAATGGCCCTCACAGTGTGAGTATGATGCTTTTGGATCTTAAAAATAGGTGTGCGCAGCTGTGACCCTAATTCCATGACGAAGCAATTTGCTGAAGTAAATTAGAGAAGACCGTGGATATAGAAAAAGCAAAGCCAGTTACGGATTGTTGAGACAATGAGTCAACCACCACATTAGTAAGTCCTTTCCTGAAATGAACTTGAATAAAGTGCAGAAATTGGATAGTGAGCATTCCAACCAAGCGGATTTTATAGGTAGACAAAGTTATGTGAAAAACGCGTATATTAGATGTAGATAAGTGTAATTTCCCCTTAATTGTACGTATACGTAGACATTATCACCAAACATATCTGCATTGCACCCATTGATTCTGTACAAATGTGTAATACAATACTATCCTTATATCCTCCATAAGACATTTTAGATCTATACATTTATCTCATACCCGCCTAACTTTTTCATAATCCCAAAAAATGTGTTCCAATCTTGCACATCTATGATGCTGGAGGATTCTACTACTAGCAATCTTGAAACCACCCTGAGTTTGGATTCATTGACTTCACTCGACTTGACGTCAATGAATAAGAAACTCAAGTTTTTCTGTCCATCGGTGACCGCAGGAAGTTTCTGGATGAGCCGGCTCTCACTCACTGACTTCATCGAGGAAAATTTCAGGATGTACAGCTGCATGGGACACATTAAGAGCCTTCTTCAACTTGTTGTGGTTCAAGACTTCAATTTCCAGTGCAAAGATTGAACTAACTGGTCTATGATCTGAGAGCCTATATTGTGTACTCCCATAATGCAGCTGTTTTATACCTTTTCCCGACCATAGTATTCGATCACACCTGCATAACATGAATAGTAATTAGCACATGTTCAAAGCTTGGGATCAGTTCAAAAGTTGGCCAAAAGAGTTATGAAAACATGGAGCACATAATCTTATTAGGCTTGTCCGTAGCTAAAGAAACTATATGGCATAAATTTTCCAAATGTATGTGAAAATGATCATCTCCCAAGTTATGAATGAAGTTATATATTAAGTTAAAGAGAGTCTAGAGGCAATATACTAATCATTGAAGTTGGAAACATGAAGTCTGGAATTAGAGCCGAATTGTTGATTACTGAAATAGTACTAGAAAAACTAGCCTAACTATCATTATATGTTTTCGGTGAGATTGTACTTACCACGCTGGAGATCTCTTCTTCTCCCCTTCTTTGGGATTTTCACCAACAAATCTATCAGAGTTAAATTCATATTTGTAAGTAGGTGGGAAATCTATTAGCCCTTCCTGCCATCCATCAAATACACGCCCACTTCGCAGTTCTTTGCTCAGCTGCCACATTATACAATTCATTCCATTCAACATTATTTAAAAAAAATAAACAGAAAAGGAAAAGGAAGGCATTGTTCATAATTCATAACACATCTACCAATCACAGACAATACATGTTCAGAACACAGTTAATTCCAATTATTAGGCGTACTTTTTGTTTCTGGTTCTTAAATGTGACCTTCTCTATCAGCCATTTGTTTGTACAACTTATGTTGGTTTCTGTTATTGTATTCGAACCCCCATACCCATTAAAATTCCATACTGATGCAAAATTAGAGGTTTACTAGTTTTACCTGATCACTGTTGAGAAGTTCCTCCCACTTTTCCAGAGCAACCAGTTTCCTCACATCCTCGTCAACCATATTGATACGGTAATTTAAATCCCCAAACCAGAATATCTGACTGCTCACAAAATCAACAGGACACAAATTAAAAAAAAAACATAATTCAAATCTCAGGGAGCTAGAGATGTGAAAATGCTTACTCATGAGATGAAATTGTTTGTGGTTGATCCGAATCGAAGACAGAAGAGAAACGAGTACGTCTTACAATCTCTAATACATCAGAGTTACGCTTCTCTTCATCCTTCTGACCGGAGGCCAGATGAGAACAAACAAAGCACAGCCTTGATTGATAGAGGGACATGCTTACAGAAATTGATCCCTGCATCACAATAAACCGCGCTTCAGTTAACTATTAAGCTCAATGGTAATGCAATGCAACTCATTCATGAAAAGATAACACTACCTTGTTTCCCATGTAGCCCATAAGCCCAACCCCAACGGGAGAGACAGTCAAATTGTTTATGTGCCTTCTCAACCTCTTTCGCACCCAAACTGATACATATATCCCCACCATCTGTTTGCTCACAATTCTGACGTACTTATCACGTGACTTTGCACTATCTTCTGTACATTCATTTGGAATTTCAGACAAGAACTCATCTTCCTCTTCAGAGAACCTATCAGAGACATCAGAGAGACGGCTATGAACTTCTGGCTTCTCCGCTTGCTCCATCGACATCAACCCCAGGTCTTCAGAACTGCGGTGTGATCTTTTCAACCCACCACCCAGTGCAGAATCATGAAGACTGAACACTGTTGGTGTTGCAGTCCAATCAAAGCCAATTCTTGCGTTACTGCTCAACACTCTCCTCAATTTTGAGCTAGCAGAGAAAACTGGGGCTGCATCTAATGAATGCTCAGGCCAGTCTAATCTGCTGTCACAATCAATACCGTACATTCTCTTTAATCTCAAATTCTTCAACCCATCTTGCTCTAAACCATGACTGTCAGTGTTCCCGACATACTCATCCTTCATCACCTCTAACGGATGAAAACCAACCTCATCTGCCAAAACATCAACAGCTGAAGAAGTTCTTAGCACTGGTGAAGGTGGTGCACTAAAGCTTTTATGCTTAGTATCAGGAGCAAAAGATCCGTTCAGAGTTCTTCGAATTATTGATTCCCATTTTGGAATCGGCCTGTTATCCTCTGCGCCAAAAACATTCCCAGCATTCAAGGGGACTACCTCTTGGAATCTATAAACATAAGATATCATATCAATATCAGAGACATGATATTCATAATCACTTGGGATTCAATGAACTGAGAGTGTACACACCCAAGAATGTATATATCAGACGGCTCTTCTGTACAAAGCCAATCATCAATTTCAAGATCCTCACGTGGAACTCTTCCAGCAACATTCCAAGTGCCGATTGTTACCCTGCACCGTATAAGTTGCCAAATTTATTATGACATGAACCAAGTAAACAGAGCAAGAGAGCTATGCACCAATTAATCACTACTTGGCTGCACAAGTATACACAACATAGCCTTATAGTTTAAAGCCAAACCTCACGTCCTTTGTGTTTATGTATTGGGCACGCAATGTTTCGGATTTTCCTCGCCTGTGTCTTAATTGATAGCCCTTTGAAGGTGTATCTGCACCGTAAAACACCGCAGCCAAGCATGCATAACAATTAGAATTCAAATGTTCAATAAGGCTATCAAAGTAAGAAGAAACAACTGTCTTACTAGATAGGAAGAGGTATTAGAACATCATGAAGAAGATACCTCACAATTAGCAAACTGATAAACCCAAATTTAAATCTTATAAGAACCAATGTTACTTTCAATCAAAAACTCCTAAACTTCTTAGAAAACAAAAGAAAAGTAATATACCATGAATAGATTAGAAAAGCCATTTGTCAATTAGAAGGAACAAAATATAGACGAGACAGCCAAATTCAAAACCATTTACTAGGAAATGGTATTAGCAGAAATAAGTATTACCGAAAGTCTGATTTGGCCATATGGTTGGTTTCCTCCTCTGCGTCTTATGAGCATGATCTTCATCCTCTTCCATTCTCTCATCTTTGAGAGAGCAAGCTGGAAAAAATTGCAGAAAATCAATAAAATAAAAGCAGAAAAGTTATACGGATGTATTGTAAGCATTCAAGACTTGTGTTGTACCATCATCTTCACTCTCCGTTTCAGTGTCAACCTCATCTTCACTAAAATCACATGCCCTGGGTTTAATATTTAACCATTTCTTCATCACAATGGAAGGCCAAAAAGCCTGCAGTTATTGGGACGAATCATCATCATTTAGCATAGCTTCAAATTACAAAATCAGACTGAGCATCTATATCAAGAATCACTGAATCGTACCTCTGACCGCTTGCCTCTCCTGGTCTTCATTATGACAAAGTCAGCACTCTACGTTGGCAGCCCAGAAATCTTTATATAGTATACAGAAGCAGAGAAAGGCAATCTTGATTTGTCTCTGCAATGGGAGATTAATACTTAACTATAAGCTTTCTTATACTATTCGCAAACAAGGTTGACTACTGGATTGTATGATGCCTAACGCAAGGAAGTTTCATGCTAAGACCAAACAGAAAAGACAGAAAAGGTAAGGGTCATACTCTCATACTCAACAGACATCCACAACTTCAACTTGCAAAGTGAAGAATACACGTCGCAGTTTTCTAATACCGGAATGAAGGCCACATTAACAAAAATTCAACAAAAACCAAAACATGGTCCAAGAAAAAAATTGAAATGTCATTTTCAAGATAACAAAAACAAGGTTCTAAAATCAAATGATGGTACAGCCGTTGCATTCAGCAGCAGGTTGTGGGCAAGATAAGCCATTGATAGAACAGTTAAAGACAACAAAAACAAAACTCAAAAACCCATATAATAAATGTCATATCTAATACAAAACTACAATAATCACCAAAAATTCAACCGACCCAAGAGCTGATTGTGACTTAAGATATTAAAAAAATCAATTTGGTAGTTGGTTTTATATGATATATATATACATTGCAATCCAGCTATTGGCTCCTGTAGCTACGTATTCTCCATCACAATTCACAAATCTGAATCTAGAACAGTCCAGCTTGACAACAGTAAAGCATCAAATACATAACAAATTTGGGCGGAAAGTGAAAACTATAAATTATGAAGAGGCACCATTCCATTACCATCCAGATTTGCAGTGACCCACCAATCAAAATCGAAACTTAAATCGACCCAATTAAAAGAAGATGAAAAAAATTGAAGCTTTGGTCAAATGGGTAATGGGTAGTAACAAAATGTAAGGGAACGTACCTTTCAGAAACCAGTTGGGCCAATTGGGTGAAGGGGTTTTGCAGAGAAATGGGCGATCAAAATGGGACCACCGCGCACTATGTGTGAAGACGGTGAGCTCTGACTGAACATCTTTGTATACAAAATAAGAAACCGTGTGCTTGCTGAGCTTCTTACAAGAAAGATGGAAACTTTATATTTTATCGGTTTCGATAGCAGCCATGCAATAGGAATATCAAACATAAAGGTTTGGTGGGATTTTTTCTTTTTCTCCTTCCGATTTAAAAAAAACATAAATATTCCTGTGGCTAAAATAAAAAATCAAATTATTCTGGGTTTCTGGGAAAAAAGAAAGTTGCCTCCATGTGTTATGTGTACTGCAGCTGTACTGTGGTGGGAGGATCGGATCAGACCATGCTCTGCACTTGGACTGGAGTGACCTTTTTTCTGTAGATGGGTGTCTATGGTAGCAAGATGGTTAAATAAATAAATATAAGGATTTGTTTACCGTTTATATAAGTAGTAATATCTATGTATTGTAGACACATAATTTTCAACTACTGTGCTGGATATTTACTGACCTGTGGGGCTGAGAATTGAAAACTTTGCTCCTTCAGGGCATTCACATTTGGTCGCACTGACATGGTTAACCGCGTATTATTAGGATTATTTTGGACTATTATGTCCGTGAAAGATCATAGTACAACTTCTCCAAGTACAACTTTTTCTTGATGGGTTACTAAGAGCACCTACAATGAATCGGAGTCGCACGAGGCGCACACACGCGGTTCACAATTCATGCTTTAATGAATCGCAAAACGTGAGCCGCGACTCGCGGAATTGCGAACAACCAATGAACGTGTGCCACAAATACAATGTCTCCTTGATGTATTATTAAGAGCACCTACACGCGGTTCACAATTCATGCTTTAATGAATCGCAAAACGTGAGCCGCGACTCACGGAATTGCGAACAACCAATGAACGTGTGCCACAAATACAATGTCTCCTTGATGTATTATTAAGAGCACCTATAGTGTGCAGTTCACATATGCGGTTCACGGTTCACGCTTTAGTGAATCGGAATTGCACGAGTCGTACACATGCAGTTCGCGATTCACGTTTTAGTGAATCCTGAACCACAAGTCAAACCGAATCCATGAGTCGCGACTTGCGGAATCGCGATTGGCCAATGAACGTGGGCCAAGTGGCACTAGCGTGACAAGGGGACTGTTGCCAACGACTCTTTTTAAAAAAATTAAAAAGAATCTGAAATACATTATAAATTCAATTTTTTTCATCTATAAATATCCTTATCCACATTGATCAATCCACCAACAATTTTTTTCATCTCGAACACTTCTCTCTCAAATTCCATTTCCCACAAAATTCGAGTTATGGATGATTCAGAAACCTACGTTCGTGAAGTGGGAGAACGAATCCGGCGAAGGGCTAAGAGAACAATACAGAAAGTGCATCCATAATTTGACGCAATGAGGCAAAGAATCGAAAGCGGAAAACCTTCCCAATGGAAGATTAACAGAGGTCGTGTCGAAGGTCACGAACGACTAATGCATGATTATTTTGCACAGAACCCCACCTATGGAAAAAGTAGCAGAGCATGACAATTACTTCGTGCAAAAGGTAGATGTCAGGCCCCAAATCCGGCATTGACCGGGCCCTAGACGTGACTTGGGTCAAATTAAATAAAAGAAGTAAAAACAACTTAAATAGGTTAAAGGATCCAAGGTTGGTTCAACAACCACATAGTAAATAAGTCATCTGAATCAATATACATCTCAAACGTAACGTACGTCTCTAATGTGTAAAATAAAAGAACTCTACTCCCGGACCCTCGCTAGCCCCATGCTTCGCGAAGTCCTCTACTCCAAAGCATAGCTATCACCTGTACAAAACACAATAAAGGGGGGGGGGGGGGGGTGAGCTTGACGCTCAGTAGGGACAACCAAGAAAACCTCCTTATATCGGATTTACCACAACGTAGTTCCATAATTTAAAATATAATAAAGGTTGTAACACAAAACGACAATTAAGCCAAATTAAAGCCAAAACCTCTCTTTAAACTCGGATACTCAAGTCCAACAATACCAACATCAGCTCCACACTAACAACAACCTTGAGGTCACACTAAGGAACAACAAACACTCAATTTCCACAGTACAAAGTCAACGACACTCACCGGCACAATCACTAACAATCATAGCAAGGCATTACCAGCCACACATAACCCACACCAAGGAAAGACACCCATAGTCACAACACAACAATACTTAGTCAAACCCTCGCACGGTCTAGGGAGCAACCCTCTCGGCCCGGCGCAGCCGCACGCAACTTCCCCAACACAAAGTCGGGATAGGCGGTCGACCTCATTGCGGAACACAGCGTTTTACCGATCAACGGAAGGCAGGGAAATCGCCTCTTCGCGGCCTCATCTCTCGCGGTGCTCAACACAGCGTTTTACGGAGTGCTAGTCGGAAGGTAGGGAAACCACCTCTTTGCGGGACACAACGTTTTACCGACTCACAGTCGGAAGGTAGGGAAACCACCTTTCTCGTGTACCACAGTACGCCAAGCCTCACACTTTACCGATCACGCTCCAGAAGGTACGACTCACCTTACGGAAGTACGTCTCTCACACTTTACCGGCGGCACGACGGAAGGTACGACACACCTCTTGGGAACATCTCAATACAATTATCACAGAACAGTCACAATCATGTTCACAATCACAATCATGTTTCAACAACAACCACAGTCAACAGGCACATACCATCACTTACTGATACCACTCTCCACGTGGTTACCTCACCGGCTTAGCCGGTATCCCCCAACATCCCAATACAACATATCAGGTAAAACAGGGAATAACCACTCAAACCAATAATCAGGCGATTTCCAATCAATTCTACTCATTTTCATGCTCATTGTTTATAAACCGGTTCAGACACACAACACGAATCCAAACAATCAGCAATCAAACCTACGGGCACGACGTGGCCCGATTGTACCAGCACGACAATTTCCCAAGACATAATCGTAAAGGTTCACAGTTCAATCGTCTATGCTAGTTGATCTCGTCCTACATGCATACTAGTTATTTACCGGTTATTAGGTTTCCCTATATGCAATCTAGTACAAACGAATTAAAGTGGGTTCCGAGGTAATCCCTACCTCTAGAAGAACTAGCAGCTGCGTCTCCTAGATGCTGACGTCCTGGCCAACACCGGTCTTCTCCGTGCTCGGGGTAAAGGCCTGGTTTAACACAAACGGGACGGTATCAGTCTCGGTCCAACCCGTAAGGGTCCTCAAAATTTAGTAATTAAGTCCAGTAGTTTAGATTTGTCCAAAAGTCCTTTAGAAGTCTGATACGTTGTCCGAAAGTCCAGGTAATTAACTAATTTTAGGTCAAATTAATAATTAACTACTTAATTCACTGGCCTGACCCGAATCCGACCCGAGTCCGAGATCCGGACCCGGATCCGACCCGTCCGAGTCATCAGGTTCGGACCTGACCCGACCCCGACCCAGACCCGGATCCAACCCGAGTCCGGACCCGAACTCAGACCCGATCCGAGCCCGAAGCCCGAACCAGGCCCAGCCCGAGGCCCAGACCCGAGCTGGAACCCAGGTCCAGTCCAAGGCCCAAGTCTCGACTGAGCTAGGGTTTTGTCCAGTCTTCACTCCGGCGACGGCGACGGCGGTGGCAGGACTCGAGGGAGTGTTAAACGGCGGCGTGGAAGGCTTTAGGGAGCTCGAGAGGTTGTGGGGATGTCGTCAGGGCCGGAATCGAGTTCCTCCGACCGGATTTGTCGCCGTAGAAGTAGATCTGGAGCTCGGGCTCCAGCGAACACCTCCGTCCAAACTCGGGCTACCACGAGCTTTCTCTCGCTCGATTTCCAGAGAAGAAAGGATGGGGAAGAAGGATCGAGGCCGGGAGAGACTCACCGGCCACAAGATCTGGCTCGAAGAAGGCTCGGCGAGGTTCGGGAGTTGACGGTGGCACTGGGTTTCGCTGAATCGCAGAGTAAGAAGGTGAAGGAGAGGAGGAAAGGAGTTTCTGGTGGTGGTTTCTGTCGAGGGAAGTTTTCGGAGGAAGGGAGAAGGAGGAAGAAGCGAGGGAGAACGGAGAACGAACTCCGGCGAGCTTCGTGAAGCAGAGAGGATTCGAGAGAGAGACGGAGGTGAGGAAGACGAAGCCTCGAAGTTCGTGCGCGTCAAATGAAGGCGAAGCGGCGCTGAAGACGGGTTTTGATGCTAGGGTTGCTGAGTGGGCCTTGGGCCGGTTCGGGTGCACGCGCGTGTGCGATGGGCCTGGTCTGGCTCGGCCCAAAGTCGAGTCTGATCAGGCCCAAGCCTGATTTCTTTTTTTTTTCCTTCTCGTTTCGCTCCCGTTTAAATTTTTCGCTCCACTTTCCAACCCCGTCGTTTTAAAACCGTCAACTTAGACCATTAAATTAACTGGTCTTTATAGTAGACGCTATAGGACGCAAGGGGTTATGAACGCACCAAAAATGCACCGCCGCGATATTTATTTTAGCGTACGAGTGCTCGATGGATTCGTTGGACAAATCCCTACGACTTGGGGTAAGTACCATACTCGAATGTGTATGACAATTTTGTAAAGCCGTTATTGGGGGTTTTATGGAAGAGTATGAGCATAAAAAAAACTGTAGAGGACTCGACCTGATTACTGTAATTGGAATACAAGCGAGGGTTCCCCGACATGATTTGGAGTCTTGAATGGATGCATTGACGGTGGAAGAACTGTCTAATCGCGTTGCAAGGAGCCTTTGGCCCGGGAGATCACCACGATAGTCCAATCGTAATGCTAGAAGTTGTATCGTCCCGTGATTTGTAGATTTGGCATTCACTTTTCAAAATAGTTGGCTCGAACAATGACAACAACGTCCTAAACGCCAATCACTTAATCAAAGACGCTCATCGGGGCTGCGACTATGGTACAAGCATCGATACGACCGACCTTATTATTTGGTTGATAGCATTTATCTATCAGGGAGTTGGTTTATGAAGTCGATTTGCCATCCCACCGAATGCAAACACAAATAGTTTGCTGAAGTCTAAAAAGGTGCTCGAAAGATATCGAACGAGCTTTTGGAGTCCTCCAAGCACGGTGGCACATAATTTTCCAGCCCGCTCGTGTTTGGAACAAGAGGACGTTGGTTGATACCATGCATACTTGTATCATTCTACACAACATGATTGTAATAGATGAACGCGACCTATACGAACAAGGAGCTAAAGAATGGTATTACGATGCCCCTTCGGACATACTCGATTAGACACCTCCTGAATGATGGCACCAGGGAAGGCTCTTATCTTACCGACAATGCATGGTCGTTCGAGACGAGGTAAGAAATGATAACACTCACTGGAATTTCCAAATTGACCTTGTTGAGCACATATGGAATCGTTTTGGAGTGAATTATTAATCAGACGAGTGACGAAGCTCCACCCTCCATGCTTTCTCTCTCTAACAATTGTCTCGTAACATGATAATTAATGTAGCTAATTTATTTTATTACTAATTTATTTTGTTCGATTAATTTTAATTTTATTTATTATTTAGTGTATTAAATCAGTATTTAATAAATTCAGCAAAACATTATTAAATATACAGTCAGCATCTAGTTAGCACTATAAACCCCATACTATAGAAAATAAGTTCTACAATCGGAACCCCTTCATATAAACCCCTCCATTGTACATGCTCTAACAGGAGTGTAATTAGATCCAATTTATTGTCCAACAATCATTTAATTACCATGTCCAGATCATCCGAGTACAAAAAACTCATGTCCAGAACTTGTCTGGATCACCTATTCAATTTTAGTTTTGGGGCTTCTGGATACGGACCGATTATGGGTTTTACCTGAAATTTAATGAGCTCTCTGTTTTGAGCCCAAAATGTCTATTTCAACCCATTTTCTATATTAAAAATTAAATATAAGAAAAACACTAACAAATTCTTTTAACCATTATGTGAAAACCCATTAAGCAAGGACTATTGAGTCACCCCCTAAATCTATTTCATATAAATAATAATCAAACATATTTTACAACCGCCAAGAAATTTTTATAAAATTTACAATGATAAGAATATCTAAACTATAGTAAATTTGTAAATTAAATTAATCTTATAATCCAGGGTTCCGTCCGATTACGAACAAGGTTGTCTTATGGCTAGGGTTCTTCGGGGAAAGTATTTCCCTACAACTTCCCTCTGGGAAGCTCGATTTCGTCCGAGCCACTCTTCTGTGTGGAACGGGTTCTTATGGGCTCGATCTTTAGTTCAAAAGGGAGTCATCAACCGATTGGGAAATGGTCTTGATACTTTTCTCTTCTAGGATCTATAGATACCTTCTGATCAAGGGTTCCGTCCGATTATGATCCCGCTCGAGGCTCATAGGATTGCTCGGGTATCCGATCTGTTGGGAGCGGATAGTTCATGAGATCAGGCAAATATTGATTTTTTTTTCTTTTAGCCGGTATACCTTGAGCTATTCTTCATATTTTGAGCGGGAGATTTCATACAAATTCCATTTATGCTTGGAGATTAGAGCGGAAGGGGGTCTACATAGTGAAATGGCTAAAAGATGGGTCCTTGGGGCCAGGTGTGCGGAAGATGTGCCTGGAGGGATGATGCTATTGCTCATGTGTCCTTTGCGTGTAGGTCAAAAATCACAATGTGGAATGCTTCTTACTTGGTGTATGAGTTAACTCTATCATGTCTTTATCCAGTTATGATGCCTTATTATTTCTAGCAAAGAGATTATCAGATGAGGACCTTGCAGCCTTGGCTATGACCGCATATATGATTTGGAGCGAGAGGAATCAGGTTCTTCATGGGGAGCTTGAGAGGGACCCTAATCAACTGGCGACGACTTGCTAAGGCTGTATCAAGTGTTTCATTCGTCTACCCTCAAGGATAGGTGGGTTCATGATGTAGTCTAAATTGAAGACAGTAAAATGTATCGATGTCCGAATTTGACAAAGTCTTACTATTTTTCGAGTCGAAACAGACTCCCAAGAAAAACTCATGGCCTAGCCATAAGCCCCAATGGTTTTGGGTCATTCGAAGTCATCTGGAGGGTTAATTCATATTCTTAGGAGTATAGATATTTATTTCCTTTTTCCTTATTGTATTAGGACTTTGGCCTGGGATTTAGTTTTTCTATATAAGCACATGATGCTTTGATTATAACACAGATTTTGATTAATAAACACAAAACGATTTTCTACTCAACCTATTTCTTTCGGTATTCATCACGAATCAACGAATTTGATAACTATCCAATTCAGGTATTCTCTAAGAATCAACGAATTCGATAAAGAATTCCCCTTTCGCTACGCACTCTACATCAATTGGTATCAAAGCCTAACCGTTCCATGAAGATGTCTCCCCGCAGACGGAATTGCCAGGCCGCTCCCTACGATGGTTATGATAATGCTGAAGAGATCGCAATAGTTCGTCGTGAAAACGATGGTCTGAGGTGTCAGGTCGAGTTACTATCCTAACGAATGGATGATGCGCTTCGTCGCGATGACGTGACTGTCACGGACGTTGACTACCCCTTCGCCGCGAATATCAGCCTATTCATTAAGGTTGGTGATCCTGAGTCTTTCCTCCCAATTGACTTAGCTCCGGTTTATGATGACTATGGTGATGATTACGCGCTCTACATCAGTAGCAAAGTCTGCACCATATTCATCAATATAAATATAAAGTCTGCACCATTTTTAACAGGTACGGATGTTACAATTTCTGAAAGCGTCCTTGATGCCTTTTCCATTGGACCTATTTACCATGTCGTTGTTTATTGCGATATGGTGCCAATGGATGCTTATTACCTCCTACTTGATCCTCCTGTTGTTCATGGTTGGCGTGCTAACACTTATTCCTTCTCGTTCCGGGATACAAACATTGTCTTGCTACCACCCAAGCCCAAGGCTGGCGTGGGTTCGGATTCGAGGACGAATCTTTTCCACCACGGATGGAATGATACAATCCAAATTGAGGATAAAAAGGTATCAGTGTCCGAATTTGACAAATTCTTATCATTTTTCGAGTCAAAATGGGCTCCCAATGGTTTTTGGACATTCGAGGTCATCTGTAGGGTTGAATTCGTATTTTTAGGAGTCTAGATGTTTATTTCATTTTTGTTTTAGGGTTTGAGATTTCCTTTATTCGCATTGTACTTTGGGGTTTAGTTTCCTTATTGTATTAAGACTTTTGCCTGGAATTTTCTTATTTTGGGATATAGTTTTACTATATAAGCACATGATGCTTTGATTGGAAGACAAATTTTGATTAACAAACACAAAACGAGTTTCTACTCAACCTATCTCTTTCGGTATTCATCACGAATCAACGATTTTGATAACTATCCAATTCGGGTATTCTTTAAGAATCAACGAATTCTATAAAGAATTCCCTTTTCGCTACGCACTCTACATCATGTCTAGTCGGTAGCCAAGCCCGATGTCCGGCCTTGCGTTGGATTGCTCCTTCTTGTGGAACTTTGAAGCTAAATGTGGATGATGGGGTTGGCCACGAGGGATTGACTTGGGCATGGTGGTTAGGAATCACCTAGGAGAGGTCATTGGAGCGAGGACCTTATTTCAAGCGATAGTTTTCTCCCCTCATCTTGTTGAGTGCTTGGCTTTGAGAGAAGGCCTAGAGTGGGGTGTGGCGAAAGAATGACAAGTTTTGGAAGTATAATTAGATGCCTAGAGTGTTCATGATCAGTGGTTTGATGTCGTGCAAGGGTTTGTTGTTAAAGACATTTGATATTTTTTAAATGTCTTAGAAGATGTGGTGATTCGTTGCGTGTCTCGGTGTTGTAATGAGATTTCTTATAGCCTAACTTAATTTGTTTTTTATAAACCCATAGTTCAAGAGTGAGATTTTCTTATCCTCCCTCTATTGTTTGAAATGTAAGACGTCATCTTCTTCTTTACTGAAGTTCACTTTTCCTATAAAAAGGGTCATTTCATTATAACCCTGCAAGAAAAATCATTTCAGTATAACACATGTGATTCTCTGCTCTCATTTCAAATGGTGGGTACCAACATTTGAGAACTGAGAAGAGTGTGGAATTATTATGCTTAGTAAATAATGAAGGAGCCGACATGTTTACTGAATATCCGAAAAGACACAAGTCCTACACATATTTTTGGTTGACTTGGGAGCAATACTTGTTTTGTGGCTGCTGCTCCACATTGCTCTCCTCTGATTTTGAACCAGCATATCCCTAGTGGAACAAGTCGGCACTAGATCTTTTTCTATACACAAGATCAAAAGCAACAGGGAAAATTTTCCAATCAGAAGCAATTAATTAATGGTACCCACTTTTAGTCGATAAAGTGCTAATGGAAAAAAATGACGTGCAAGCGATTAAAAGCACATGTACCAAGTAACAAACAACCACACGACCATCTCAACAAAACACACCAATTTCATTTCTTGCTATTTAGATTTTCAAAGAAAGTTTATTGAGCTAGTTGTTTTGGAAAACGTAAAGGAATAGGAAACTAGGAAATGGTCGGAAGTGAGAGTGGACCAATCCGAACAGCTGGTTATCACTAGAGCCTAAGTGCGCTCTAGAGTTGATTTATTTGTTCTGTAGCTCCGCCGCCAAGTTGCCGGAGTCGCCATCAGCCACCACGTCGCAAGCTCAATTTGGCGGTGCAGTGGCCATACTAATTTTAATTATCTTCCCCTTCTATATTACCAAACGAACGACTGTCACCAGCCTTTCAATTGCATGCCACTCACTTATATTTTATGGCTATTCATGAGTTGACTTTTAACAGTGATGTTCATTGGTGACAACTTGAATCAACACCTGAATAGTTTTTATTATAAAGATTTAATTACGAGTATTAGCAGATTACACTATGTGATAATCACGTAATAGTGTTCTAATGACGTTGAAGTACAACTTACATCTGATAAGGATGTTAGCCATACTCAATTAACAGCAACTGACCTTTTAGGTTGTGGAACTTTACTTTAGAGCACCTCCAACGGTCGTGTCTGCGCGTCGTTGTTGGCGTAGACACGACTTGTCGTGTCTACGAGGCGTGTCTGCAGGGTCGTGGCTGTGCGTCGTTGCTGGTTCTAGCAACGACGCTACTGGTCGTGTCTGGCGCCAACGGCTAGTCGGCTAGCCAGTCACGACCCGCCGCGTGGCGACGCCGACCCCCAAATTCCTTTATAAATACAGATCCACCCCCAACTTGAATTTTACCTTCTCTTCACTTTTTTTAGCTTCCCTTCCTCTATCCTTCATCGAAATCTCTCCAAAAAAATTTCCTACACTCGTTATGGATCCGAATGAAGCCCTCCAATCCCTTGTCGACTCCTTGGATGATGAAGACGTGAGTTCTCACCACACCGAAGAGGACTACATGGGGCACTACTCCTCCTTTTCCCAACTCCTCCAATCGGGGCACTCAACGCCGCTTCCTCCATACACCCCTCCGACCCAATGGCCAGAGTCCCAAGTGCAACCTTCCCAATTCGTTTCGGCCACCCAACCTTGCCAGTCAGCTCCGACGCAAGCGAGGAGGAGGAATGGGAAGGCGGCGACATCTTCAGCGAGGCCGAGACCACTTCCGCGACCGAAGTGGACCCCCGAGGAGGAGACCAGATTGGCCCGAGCGTGGCTGAACAACTCGCTCGACCCCATCAACGGGAAGAACCAGAAGAACGACAAGTACTAGCAAAAGGTGCATGCCGAGTACGAGGCGGTTAGACCGGCAGCGGACCCACCTCGGGCGTGGATGGCGTGCAAGGACCATTGGCATAAGGTTAAAGGCTTCATCACCAAGTTCCAGGAGAAGTACACCAACTTTGAGAACACGCTGACAAGCGGGAGGAACGAGGTTGACGTCCTGGCAGGCGCTGAAAAGGCGTACCTCGAGGATGAAGGGCGTGTGTTCAAATTCAAGCATATGTGGCTCATCGTGAGGGGACAACCGAAGTTTTTCACAAAAAACGTTCCTGAATATGACATCCCCGACCTTGACCTCAACCTCGACGCCGACAGTGATGGAAGCAAGCGGACGAGGATGGACGAGTCTCGCACTTTTGGAGACGACTTCGACCACGAGTTGAACTCGTTTACCACCGAGGGTCGTCCGATCGGGCAGAAGAGAGCCAAGGCCAGGGCTCGAGGCAAAGCCCAAGCCTCCCAATCCTCCCAGTCGGCGGCGTCCGGGCTACCTCCCGAGCACATGCAGTTCCTCGACACTCTTTCCCAAAGGAAAGGGACACAGTTAGAGGGCAAATTTGCGATGCAGAATCAGGTCATGGAGACCCTGAACGCAGTTCTTCGCCAAGACACCTCCAAGATGGGCGCATATGAAATTAGGGCTCGTGCCTCGCTCATTCAAAGCCTCGGGAAGCGGTTGGAGAACTTGGATTAGCCAAGACTTCAATTTAAATTTAGTTTTAAACTTAGTTTTTAAATTAATGTACTCTTCGTTTTGTTAATAAAAGTTTCAGTCTAGTTGATTTGTGTGTTATTCAAAAAGAAAATCAATTTTTTATCGAATTATCGGAGCCTCGAGGAGCGTGCCAGGGTTACTATTTGAAATAGAAACCCTAGGTCGTGGCAGCCGCGCCGACCCCCCCCCCCCTCCTATAAATACCCTCACACCCCTTCTCATTTCTCACACCTCTCACATTCTCTCTCTCTCCAATTTCTCTCATTTTCTAGCATTTCCTCTTTTTTTTCTATCAAGTCGATATGTCTACGTGGGCAACCGGGCCTCTTTGGTCACTAGAGGAGGAAATTCATTTGGTGGTCAATTGGCTCACCCACTACAAGCCCGGGGGTCAGTATTGGCATGGTCTGTACGTTGCTTACGTACAAACCGGGAACGATGCTTGGCTGCCACGGACAGAGAAGCAAGTGAAGGACCACTTCCAGAAGATGAGCAAGAAGTGCAAGTGGTTTGATAAAGCCTACCGGAAGAAACTGGTCGACCCTAGGAGAGGGGCAACGGATGACGAAATATATGCCGCGTCCGTTTCTGATTATGAAGGGGAACACGGGCTGTGGAATAAACGTCATGTGTGGGAGATGCTCAAGGACGATGCGAGGTGGCGTTTACATATTAGTAGAAATAGGAATTAGTTTAATCGTATTTTAATAATTATGTTTTAAATTATCTACATATGTATTAGCGTTTAAATTATCTAGCGTTTTAAATATTATGTAATGTTTGTGTGGTATGAAATAAAATTAGTATTAAAAATGTGGGGTGCTTTTTTAATTAACTAAAACTGTTTAGACACTGCTCCAGACACTGCGTAGACACTACCATTGGAGGAGCAGTGTCTGGAAGCGGTGTCTGGAAGCCAAAAACAGTGGTTAGACACTACACATAGACACTGTACAGTGTCTAACCATTGAAGATGCTGTTAGACACATGACACTGTTTTAAACTTTTATAATAACTTGATTTGAATGTACAGTTGAATTTAATGTATCTCCATACATTTAATCCTACGCTTCTTGTTTGTTTTCTTTACCTTATAATCTTTCATTCAGTGTAAAATATATATTTTTATTAAGCTTAATGATCGTTTATATTTCTTTTGAAGCGATAACTGACGTTTAGTGTTATTGTATTTTGTAACGTTTAACAAATGTCCTTAATTAGGTTTTAGTACCCGTTGTTTTTAGGTAAATTTTAGAATATTCTTTCAAAACTGATGGAATGTTCTAAAATACTTTGTTATAATAAACGGAATTTAAAAAAAAATTATCTAAATGCGTACGACGGTGCGTTATCCTAGCCTTCTTCCTGGGTTGTCGCGTCCTCTACCGACTTCTTTCTCATGTTGCTCCGTTGGCATAGAGCAGGATCCATATCTTGGTCAGGGCGTTCCTTCTCCGGGCGCCGTCTGCATCTCCTAATTCTCCTCCTCCGCTTTTACCGTCGATCTCCTCTAATCGTCGGAGTTGTTGTTGAAGTATGAACCCACATCAGGAAAATATAAGGATAAAATGCTACTTATAAAGGCTACCATGTAAATTTGGGCCACTTATATCGGGTCGGGCTTCCACAACTAAAAGGCCAACCTTATTAGTTACATGGTATCAGATCTTGGTTTTGGCCCACGGCCCGTTTATCACCTCCACCCTGTGGTCTCCGATACATATGCAGATGTCCAGTCCTGCTATGACCCATGTGTAGATGTCAAGTCCTACACGTGAGGGCGAGTGTTGAAGTATGAACCCACATTGGAAAAATATAAGTATAATAAGCTACTTATAAAGGCTAGGGTCACCCCCAATTAATAAGGTTGACATTTTAGTTGTGGAAGCCCGACCCGATATAAGTGGCCCAAGTTTACAATTGTGACACGTGGTTTGGGCTTTCTCTTTGCATTTTGTTGTTGCCATCCTTTTTGTTCAGATTGTTTTACGGTTAAATGTTTGTCCTCTTTACATTTTTTTTTCATGGTTCGAAATGAAATGAAATTTGACGAGGCTTTAACAGTTAGTGAAATGAAATTTGTTGTTGTATATTTGCCAAAATTGTATTAAGATGAAATTTTGTTTTATATTTTAAAAAGTGTTGATTCAGGTTTTGGAAATTTATTATGATAAAATTTTGATTATAAATTTAATTTAATTTTGTTCTAATACTAAAATAGTTATTTGTTTGAATAGTGATGAATAAAACAATCATTTTTTCGAAAAACTAACCGACAACCGCTATCAAAACATAATGACACTTATTCAATGTTAAAAGCATTACTAATCTTCAATTAACAATTCAAAAAATATATAAAAGATTGTTAAGTCAATTTATTATAATCCACTTATAGTATCTATGCCAAACTATGGAGTTAGATTGAAAACTTTAGTTCATTATTTGGAAAGGGACTGAAGATAATGGAACACTTTTCAGTTATCCAGACGTGCTCTAATTGAGTTGCACTTTCCGTTTCTGAGGTCCACAAGTATTGGAGTTGGACTAGAATAAACAAACAACAAGTTTGCATTTTCTACTCACAATTTATTATAGACATTTTTAAAAAATAGTGCAATTTTCATCTCAATACTCTAACTATAGGGTTAGCGTCAATTCAGTACCCAAACTATTTTTAGTGGCACCTCAATACCCTAGAATGATATTTTCCGTCACTTTAGTACCCGCCGTCAACTTTCCATCCATTTTGGATGGAAAATGCTTGAAAAGTCCAAAATACCCCCACTAACAGTCAAATTTTCAAAATATGTCATTGGTTTCAAATTTTCTTTTTATTTATTTATTTATTTTATAAAAAAACATTTTTTATTTTATAAAAATTAGAATTTCTTTAAAAATATTAATTTTTTATTTAAAAAACATATTTTATTTCAAAGAATCATATATTATATAAAAAAATCATATTTTATTTTTAAAAATCATATTTTATTTTAAAAAATATGTTTTTATTTATAAAAATCAGTTTTTATTTTCAAAAATCAGTTTTTATTTTCAAAAAATCAGTTTTATTTTTTTTTAAATCTGTTTTTATTTATATAAAATCAGTTTTATTTATATAAATCTGTTTAAAAAACCTGGTTTTTTTATTTTTCAAAAAATCAGTTTTTTTTTTAATTTAACTAAAATTTCATTATATTTGTTTGTTTATTTCGGTCAACAACCCTAATTTTCCTGAATTTTTTTTGCTCCTTTCTCTCTCCCCCAATCTCTGTACCTTCAAGCTCCCCATCACCACCACCTCCAAGCTCCCCATCTTGTTTGGAGCTCGAAATTGCTTCTTCGCTGTTGGTTTATATATGTTACAGGTTCCAATTTTTTCATCACAGCTAAAGTGGGTCTGGAGGTTGAAGAAAGTAAGAGGGAATAAAGAAGGGAAACGAAGTTCTGAATCCTCCCATGTACTTGCTATTTGGTTTTCACGTCTGGATGGTGGAATGGGATCGGAGAGAATCGCTTGCTTCCAAGCCTGCAACGCGATGTAAGCGTTTCTCAGGCGAAGGTTCTCGAAGACCAGAGAAAGGTTGACGGTGACATTCTAGCCTCAGTCGCCGAACTCGTCGCGGTAGTAAAGCAGTTGCCGCTTCTGGATGTACAAGGCCTCGGCGTCGGTGAGGCCGCTGTGGCTGGTGACAGAGGAATCACCAGAGGAACAGACGTCGCCGATTGGGTCGGATCTGAGAGACGAAGGTGAGAGGAGAGAGAGATGAAGGTGAGGAGAGAGAGAGAGTAATTTTATGTAAAGAAATGAAAAAATAAAATTAAAAAAGAAATATAATAAAATTAAAAAAAACTGATTTTTTATTTATTTTTTAAAACAGATATAAAACTGATTTTATATAAATAAAAACTGATTTTATATAAATAAAAACAGATTTTTTAAAATAAAACAGATTTTTTAAAAATAAAACAGATTTTTTAAAAATAAAAACTGATTTTTGAAAATAAAATATGATTTTTATAAATAAAAACAGATTTTTTTAAAATAAAAAACAGATTTTTAAAATAAAATATGAGTTTTAAAAATAAAATATGATTTTTTTATATAATATATGATTTTTTGAAATAAAATATGTTTTTTGAAATAAAAATTTAATATTTTTAAAGAAATTCTAATTTTTATAAAATAAAAAATGTTTTTTTATAAAATAAATAAAAAGAAAATTTGAAACCAATGGCATATTTTGAAAATTTGACTGTTAGTGGGGGTATTTTGTACTTTTCAATCATTTTCCATCCAAAATGGATGGAAAGTTGACGGCGGGTACTAAAGTGACGGAAAATGTCATTCTAGGGCATTGAGGTGCCACTAAAAATAATTAGGATACTGAATTGACGCTAACCCTATAATTAGGATATTGAGATGAAAATTGTCCTAAAAAATATATTAGACCCTTTTACTGACACACCATTGGGTACGCCTTTGAATTTCCGATCCATTTGGTGAAAAAGATGTGAATTGTATGTGGGCCCTTCATGAGATCAACAGCCCCAATATATTGTCATACAAAAACTACAAGCAACCAGGGCCAACTTAGAATCCAACCAACCCCATTAATTTTGGTTCTGGATTTGATGATTTCACCCTTCGGAAAAATGAGCAACTTAGACCATGTATGATGTCTAGCGCGCGATCCGTAGGAGCGATCCACGAACCACGATTCACGCTTTAATGGGTCGAAACTGTGAGTCGCATATTATACAATATATCCAAACCACATTTTTTTTTCAGGAAAAAAATTGATGAGAGTGGTTTTTTTTTTAAAAACGGCAAAGTATTATTAGAGCACCCACAGTCGTGGGCGAGGAGCAGCTGGCGAGATGATCTCGCCGGCGAGGAGGAGGCAGGGAGCAGGCGAGGAGCGCGCTGGCGACTTGGATAGCCGTTAACGAACTCGCCAGCAGATCTCGCTGGCGAGGAGAACTTGTGGGTTTGTGTTGCAATTTTTTGTTTGTTTTATACTTGTTTTTTGCTCATTTCGTCGGCGCCTCCCCGCCAGCCCACTGCAGAACTCGCTGGCGGTGAGCCGGCGAGATGAATAAAAAACAATTCTTTAAATCATCTCGCTGGCGCCATCTCGCCGGCAGCCGACGAGATGACTGTGGATGCTCTTAGAGGCTCAAATCCTATGAGAAATAGGAAAGGGCAAGGATAAAGACAAGCCCTTAGAAACATAATAGAGCACCGACAACCAGACACGACCTCAGAACAAAGAGACCTCACAAGTCGAGGCTCTACAATATCAAACCCTTTTTAAGGGAATAAAAAGGATTGAACCCAGAAATACACACATAAAAAGCAATGAAGACCAACAAGGGTTACACCATAACAATACAATAAGGCACCAGAAGAGGAAGACAACACAATCTTGACCTCTAGAAACCAAAAAGTTAAACGACGGATCTGAAATCCAAATTTAACAAACATGAAGCGCGGAAAGAAAAACCACAGAAAGATAAAAACAATAAAAACCCAAGCTAGCAGAAGCCAAACACCACTCCACTCCCTAATCCCGCCCGATTACAAACACCGGATTCACACCAACCACCGACCCAATCTTCCGACCCCAATACCCAAAGGTATGACTCACTACCGAAGAAGAGCCGACAGTGGCCACAAAAGGGAGGGCTAGACATCTAGCCATCACCTAAATCAACCAGTTGAAAAACCCCCGAACCCCAGCCCCCAATTCTTCAACAAGTCGTTAGGCATAATCCCAACGATGGCCAACACCGACCGTTGGGCCCTTGCCATAAAATGAGGTCGAGGAGAGAAAGATTAAGGATAGAGATCAAGGATAAGGGAACCAGTTAAAAGAAGGAGAGAGACTAGAGGAAGACGCCATATCTTCCACTCTCATATCTCGGAAGACGAGATCTTGTCGGCGGTCAACGTCGGTCCGACAACCACAAGGGGAGAGTCCAAGTTCAAAAGATCAAGGTGGCTCATCTGACGAGGAGGGAGGTATGTGAAGAGAGTCTGAGAACAGAGGGTCGCTAAAATCTTACCGAGAACAAGGAACAGAGGCCAGAGAATGAAGAGCCACCTAAGGAGAGATCTCTAAGACCCAAACGACCAGATCTGAGCATGGCATCGGAACTAGAAACAGATCAAAGCAGCTAGAAGTCCATCCGAAGGAAAGCCGACTAGAACGAGCCCGTAAACAACGACACCCGTTGTCGACGGACCGCCAAGGGAGATACCAAATCTTCGAGGCTGGACACGACCAGACTGAAGGCAAGACATCGAAGTCGGTGGCGAGATCTAGTTCTGGAAATTCTAGATCTAGCGCCACAACAACAGGGCGACGAGATGAGGAACGGAAGGCAGAGCAAGGCCCGCTAACAAGGAGGAGGGAAAAAACACAGGTCGTCGACGTCTTCCGTAGCTGGGAGCTAGAGAAAAACGCCGACGACAAAGGGAAAAAAAGGTTAGAGTTCGGCCAAGGGTTAGAGAGAAGCGAGAGTTATCTGAGCATAGGTAGCATTTTTTTGTTGAGAGTATGGTTTGAACCCATATTTCCGAGGAATCAAGGCTCTGATATTATATTTGATGATCAACTCAACTGAATTCTCAATCTCATAATTGAAAGTCCAATTATTATAATCATATTTTAACACGTAACAACCCACTCTATACAATATATCAGAATATGACTTAATGATTGTTGTTGGGACTCGACTCGTATTAGAATTCATTGGAATGCATCAGAAATGATCAGACTCAATATACTTGACAAATTCATCTTATCCAATTTTTTCTCAACATAATCACTTTCACACGAATCGAAAACAACAGAATTTGATGATTACAGTTGCATATATGACCCTCGATAGATCTCTTGACTATGTTGTCCTTTTACATGAGAAACTTCAACATGTGTTTTGAGAACCATAGAACTTTCTCAATTCGCACTTGCAATTATTTATGATGTGTCACATAAAGAAGTAACATTCACAAACCAGACTACATGGTTAGAGCATGTACAACAGAAAGGTCCTGGGTGAGGCCCTGACCCTGAGGTTCTTGTGCTGACTGGACAAAAGTGAGGCCATGAGGCCTCAGAGTAGTGGGTGTTTTGCAATGGAGAAGCCCTGGTGAGGCCTTGGGGCTGAGGCCATGTGCTGACTGGATATTAAATAAATAATAAGTTTGCACTTACCAGAGCTCGAACCCGCTTGCGAGTATGGCGTGAAAGCGGAGTTGTCACGAGGGTCCGTTAGAATGTCTTGCAAATCTCGTGCCAGTTCGTCGGGGGTGAATCCGACTTCGTCACCAGCTGAATGTGCACGGGACTCTGCGTCGCCGTACATTTTTCACGAGAATCCTTAAGACACTAATGCCAGGCTTCATGCCAGCGTGACAACCTCTAATCTCGTTATTCCCCTACTGTGCTTCCACAGACTTCGTCTCCACTATCTCTCTTTCTCTTCTCTGCATTAACTAGGGCTCCGGCTGTTTCCATCTGCATTCAAGCCCAAGATCCGTTACTTCGGTTTAATGACGTCCGGCAATGAAGAGGCGCGGCGACTCAATATATGGATTCCCCTGTCCCTCGTCTTCTACCCTACTCCTTCGATCCATCCGTGCGAATAGAACGCTTTGTGCTCCGGTCAACTGGTGAGTTCCTTTCCTTACTGCCGTCGTTCGTATTTGTTTGATTTTGGGTTTCAGTTGTCAGATTAGAAACCACGGCTTGCCACGTCGATCGCATCAGAATCGTAATTTTGTTTCCATATCTTTTCGATTTCAATATGTAGCAGATGATTTTGGATTGGTGTTTCGCAAACCTAATTTGTGATTTGATGTACTGAATCTGTAGCTACTATTTCTCTAGATTGAGCTTTTCAATGGGTAGTGATTGTAATGATCATGGATACCCAATTTTGGATGTGTTATTTCAAAACCCTAAACTGGTAAGGATTTTGAATTTGTGAGTTTTTGTTGGGTTAGCTTATAAAGACATCATTGATTGTACACTGATTAATTGGGGATTTGAGTTATTTTCCAGAATTCATTGTATTAGTGCAATTTACATGGTGGTTTTATATGTGGCTTCTCAAATGATTAGGGGATTTGAGTTATTTTCCAGAATTCATTGTATTAGTGCAATTTACATGGTGGTTTTATATGTGGCTTCTCAAATGATTTGGGGATTTGAGTTATTTTCCAGAATTCATTGTATTAGTGCAATTTACATGGTGGTTTTATATGTGGCTTCTCAAATGATTTGAATTATTTGTATTTATTTGATATTACTGTGTAGTTAGGAATGAGAAATGATCTTCGCCAATTTTAAAGCATGTAAATTGCATGTTACAAACGGTGTTAGGTGAGTTGGTATATTTTGGTTACTGGAATGTTTGTGGGTATTTGACATGTTGATGATAAACATAAAACTGAAGTTATTTGGATTATGGGTTTAAACAACCTTGGTGGGGTTTTTTTTTTTTTGGATTAATCAGTTTGATGGACTTGGGTTGTGCTTTGATAGATTTTAAGGTTATTGAACATATGTTTAGCAGAGTTGAGGTTAAAGTGCATTTCTGTTGTGTTCACTATTAGTAATGATTGTCATAGTAGAATGTTGAGAACAAATAGAAATGGGACTGAGTTGAATGCATTAAATTTTTTTTGTGGAAAAATATACTTGACTGTATTATTGTTCCATTTGAAGGCCCTTATGTGATTCAAGTTTGGCTCTGAAGCTTTGATTGAATTCGGTTGAGCTATTCGCATCAAATGATTTGCCATTTGTTTGTTACACTAGGGAGCTGAATGTTTTTTGCATAGTTTTGTGATATTGCTTGATCTGAACACATAAGCCTTTGACATATTAGAGTGAGTCATAGAATCTGTTTTTTTTTGTGGCCATTTTTTTTCGGCGTGTTCCCTGTTTTTTGTTCCCGCTATCATAGATACCCCTAATTATGTTCTTTCTATATGTGATGTTGCAAATGGAGCCTGTGTCGAGACACATGCACCCCTTTTCAATCGTTACTCTTGCACGGTACATTAGGTTTTTTTCGCCCCTATGTTTTATTTTGGGGCATAACCATCTTCCTTATTCATTCTCTTAGTTGTGCTTCATTATTTTTGTCCTTTGACTGTTGAATTGTAGCAATTCCTATGCCTACACTGTCTATGATCAAGACTTTTGTGTGCTGCCTTTGGCATGTTTGACTGAATGTTTGTAGCTCTTTACCCATTGGAACATGATGGGTTGAATTTGACTTTTTCCCATTCGCTTTACCAGATCACCTTTCTGCAGCCATGGATTTCGTCCCTCTACAGTGCCTGACAAAGTCATCAGGGTCTGAACCCATAGAGGTGCGCGTTTGCCGCCTCTGGGAACCTGTCAATCCGAACAACGGCCAGTCCATCAGCCTTGATATGATCGTCGTTGATGCTGCGGTAATTACCTTTCCTGCTGTCCTCTTGTGACCCCTTTTTCCTTGGCTAACCACCGTTGTGCCTCTTCCTTTCTCTGTAGGGAACCTGTATGTGGGCGCAGGTTAGGAGGACTCTTGTGAAGCGCTTCCGGCACCTGCTGTCAACCGGGACCGTCTACACATTCATCAATTTCACTGTCTCACCTATCACTAGCCAATACAGGCCAGTCAATACGCCAATGAGGATTTTCTTTTCCCTGATAACAACGGTGAAGCGGGTTGCTGTTCCAAGCCCTGGCATTCCTCAGCACGTTTTCCACTTTGTGCCTCATGCAACTGTCGTGCAGCGGGTTGATGATCCTACCCACCTAACAGGTTTTTCCCACACCTTCGTTACCTCGTTTTATTTGCCCTACCCCATACCTTATACAGTGCTTCCCTGCTGCATATATTGTTGGCCTCTTGGTTTCTGTTGGAGAGGTTGAAGCTGTCTCGGGGGATAAACTCAAACGCGAGCTTGAGATCCTCTCTCCAACGTAATATTCTGCCTGATTTCTCTTACTCCCTTCCCTATTTTCCCATTTCCAGCCTGGTTCTTCCTTTTCCTATGTTTGATTATGTTGTTGTTTCCCATGTATTCAGCGAGGGCAGGCTCAGACTTACTCTATGGGACACCCAGGCTGAGGCATTTGTCGCAGCTCACAAGCTGGACGCTGCAACTGAACCTGTTGTGATTATTGCTACATCACTCAAGATCACACAATATGGTGGTGAGTTTAGCCCTTACCTTTTATTATTTCCCGCCTCAACTGGGTATATGTTGGCTGTTGTTGCATTTTTAGTATGCCTCATAATGGTGGTGAGTTTGGCCCTTACCTTTTTATTATTTAACATTAACATGCCTCAAAATGTATATAGGTGCATACAATTTCAATGCAACCAGTGCTACCCAGCTGTTTGCTGACCTGGAGTGTGCCGATGTAGCTCGGGTCCGGGCTGAGCTTGCTGCTGACGCAAAGCCTGTGGTTTTTCTTGGCCGAACTCCAGGGACAGCCAGTACCACTGCTGAGGCCATGTCTGAGAACCGGCTGACGATTTCTGAAATTCTTGAAGCTGGTTGGCGCTCTGAAAAATAGGTAATTTATCGCTAAGTCACTCCTACTTGCAGCTCATACAAATTTATTGTAAACTGGTTCTCCTTCTCCAGGGCTACAAGATGACATTTGTCGGTTGCATTACTGAGATACTCACCCATAGCGGTTGGTATTATCTTGGCTGTCCCGCCTGCAAGTCCAAAGCCCTTCCTGAGGACGACTATTACAAATGCACCACCTGTTTGGCAGCGACGGACTCCCCAATGGTTTTGTACGTCCTTTTCCATAACTACTTTTGTTGCTTTCTTCTATTGTATGGTCTGACCACGGGTGTTTGCCCTATGCTATAGCTACAAGATAAACTTCACCGTCGAAGATGGAACAGACACACTGATTTGCACGGCTCTGAACAAGGTTGCTGAGCGTGTGGTAGACTCCTCGGCGAAAAAACTCTTCAACCGTGTTGCCCCCGGGTGTGACGCCTTCCCAAAGCAGATTCTGGACTTGTGCGGTCAATAATTCATATTCAAGATTGCCCTCACAGAGTACAACCTGAAAAAAGGCCCCGACTCTTTCACGGTCGTTGATATGTTCACTACTGATCCAACGGTTTGATTCTTTTTCAAGCTGCCTAATAAGCAATTTTTCTTTTCCCAGTTATGATCCGCTGATTTTTTAATCTGCTGGCACTCGCAGGCTTGCAAGGGCGGGGCTTCGGCTGCTGTGCTTAAGACTATTCGAAAATCCCCTAGTGGTTCTGGGAAGGGGAAGGGAAGGGCAGCTGAATCTCAGACTGAAGTGAATGTGACGCCCCATAAGAGGAAGTTCCATGCTGCCGTGTCCTCCGAAGATGATGAAGAGTAGTTGTTCCTGGCTTAATTAGTACCGTTCTTTTATGCCCATTTAGTACTTTGATAGTTTGCTTATCGCTCGGTTATGCTCTCAGACAATGCCACGTTTATTTGCACTACATGTTTTTTTCCAAATAAATTGTTTTTTTTTTGTTGTTGTTGGTTCCCTTTATCCTGTGTGCCCTTGCTCTTTGGTGCTGCAAATGAACTTTCCTTTGAACCTATGGCTGCTTCAGACTATAATTGGTTTCTTTTCGCTTGCTACTGCACCATACCTCATAGGGTACAGGGTTTTGATCTTTTTTTACCTAACTGGTGTTTACTTTTTTTGAGTAGCAGTGCTGAATTTGTTCCCATAAATGTGCATTGTTACTCATTTGTTGGTATGTTTAAGAAAAAGTAACTGGATTATGTCGGCTTCAGATTTAATTTGATTGTTCAGGAATATGATGTTGAGGCTTATGTTCTGACCCTGCATCCGTCTTTGAATTACACTTTCCCTAAACTGGTTAGGAGTAAAGAATTTAGAGTTAAATGTACCTATGATATATTTAGTTTTCAATGTCTTGCCTCCAATTAGTTGGTAGAAAGCCTTGGTTCGATTGTCACAAGTATGTCAAGATGCTGCTCTCTCATACATTCTGTAACTTATTTTTGTACATTTGAATGTCCTTATCAACTACATGTTGCCATGCCAAACAAATGATGTTATAATAAGCAGGGTATCTATAAATGTGAATCAAGTTGTATTTTTCTGCCATTTATCGGTCTGTAACAGGGTGAGGGAGGAGGATTTTCTTGGTGCAAATATAATTAATTCACACATCATGACTATTGTAAATGTCAGTTGTTATTTTTTTCCATCTTTACCTAATACCATTATATTGTGTTACTTTGTTGCAGTACATGAACAACTTGCATTACCTACCAAATGAAGCTTTCTCCTCTATTTCACGTGAATTGGTTGCTGAATTCCAAAAGATGTTGGTGAGTTGATATTGTTGGCCTTGGTTTTGTTTTGAGAGCCACTTTGATGGAAAAAAACGATAGAAGATACTAAAATACTGGTCAAATTTTATTGGAGATAATAAGTAATGAATGTTATTAAGGGAGATGATTCTGGTTTTTACTTTTTAAAGATCATATAAGGAATTGGAAGAAAAAATTATGAGGCAACAACAACATATATGAATATTTTCATGAGAAAATGAGTTGCATGAGCATATTTTAATGTAGAGGGGTTTGTTGATTTACGGATCTGAGCTGATTTGTGTTGGAATCAGGACGCGGCGATGAAGAGGTTTCTGGTGAGGAACATGTGGAGCAAGCTGTTGGGAGGGATGTGCAGGAGGCTTGCGTTACGAACGTATTTATGAGCATGGAGAAAAGTCACCAAATGTGGTTTATAGAGGGAAGCTCGATAATCAGCATCGAATTGCAGTCGCATGGTTGAATGGATTGGCTTGGTCTGATCCTCAACAATTCCTGGTGTGTACCCGTAACTCTCTGTCGTTCTTGTATTCTATTTACTTGCAATGGTACTATGAAATGTCAATGATATAGTTCCATGTTTTTATATGGTTATTTGGGCTGCTACTCTTGATTTAATAGACACGTTTGGTTTTGTATTCCTATATATTCGCCATGTTCGATTCACATGGTTCTAGACTTCAAAAATTTGATTTATATGCTTTTCAAGAATATGAAGACACAAACGCCCCTATACAATTTAACAGATCATTGACTTTATTTCATTTGCTATTTTCTCTAAAAAAATTTAGTTATGAAATTTTTTGCTCTTCTTTCTCCGTTGGTTTATTCCGACAATTTTTGGCCTTACTTCGAAACTGAATCGTAAATCTGGTGTATAGCTCTTGGTTGGCCACAATAATCTGCACAAACCAGATTTAAAACCTGATGCAATGGAAAATCTAATAGCAAGTTCTTTAAAAACACTCTGTTCATTATTTAATGGGATGACCCACTCATATTTTTCAGCTTATGGCACTTAAATGTCTGTTAAAATCTATTCAGTTTATGTAACTGCCCATGCCTCTAGAAAACCTATCTGTTACAAATTGTGAACATTTTAAATTCACACTTATTGTTCTTCCACCTTTTCATTCCATTATCTACTCTTAGCATCTCCTCTCATTCTATGATCTTTTACCTTCTTCTTTCCTATTTATTTACCAAAGACTCACTCATTTGTCCTCACTTCCCCAACCATTGTCTGCAGGTACAGTGCTCTTCACTTCAGTAGTCAGTGTATGTTTTTATCAACAAAAAATGGCATTGATAGTTTGTTGTTTTTCACTCTTTTCTTTCTGGCAGGTCGTCCCATTTTACACCCACGGCACCATCTCCCATTGTTGTCCGCCAGGCAGGTTTGCTTCCCACTCTTCGTTGTTCCCTGTTGTTGCCTTTTTAATTTACCTATTTAGTACTTTTGTATTGCTGAAAATGCTTGTCCTGGACAGAAGTCGATAACTCCGTTTGATGAGTTATCTTCCTCAGTTGTTTATTAAACTCTGTTGTAGTACTTTTCTATACTCTGTTGTAGTACTTTTGTACTGCTGAACATGATTGTGCTATGTGTTTGAGCTTTTGCGTTGTTAGTTTTATCTTCCTCGATTGTTTACTATACTTTGTTGTCCTCCCTTAACACTTTGAACCTCATAACTTTAGTAAGAAAATTAGCACCTGGATGTGACCCAAAAAAACATACTCCTACCCAATACGTTGCAGGCATGCCGACTCCTTTCCCTAAAGATGTTCTTCCACTGATCTTCGACAAATGCCTCAAAGACGGTGATGCACAGTTCGCCACGCTTTCTGCCTGGTACATTTTTGGTAACGATTTGTTCAATCCTTTCCCCCACCAGTCTACCATTGTCGTTCTACCTATCAATTACTAATGTTTGTGTGTGCATTGCAATTTTCCAGCTGCAAGCAGTTTCACAGGATGTTGCATACGCCGGCTGTGATTAGAAGACTCCGGTTTGATTGCACCCCCGAGGCTGTTACTGCTGTTAATCCATCCAGCGTCAAGTTCCTTAGGAATGCAGCAGCCCTTGGGAATGATTTAGCTGGCTGCCTCCTTGGTGTGTACCTCCTATTCAATGGGGATAACCCACGTTTAGGGCTGGCATACTTGGAAGACTGTGACAAGCAGCCCATGTGGATGTCTCGCTACATCCGGGCAATTGGCATGCTCAAGGTTGGGCACACTGAACCGGCGGTCCATACTATGCAAGGTCTGTTGCAGGACATGGGGTTTGACCGGGTGGCCCTGCTGGATTGTCGGGTTCAGTTCCGCCAGATGCTGCTCCCGGGCAAACACCTCGAATTAGGCATCACTAGGCTATGCACTTTTGCTGGCCCAACCCACTGGCAATCCAAAACAGAAGCTGAGATCGAAGATGAAAACGAATTCAATGTGCAGTGCCCATTTTGCTTGATTGATGTTGAGACATTCAAGCTTAGGCACAACATGAATTAGGTTGCCTTTTAAAAAAAAAACTCCACTGCTTTCCCTCTTTAGATTGGTAAAACTATGACTTACACTTCCAATTTGTATGACTTGCACAACATTATGGTTTCGTTCATCTTTTGTGTTTGGGTTTGGTTGATTTAATAAAGTGTTTTTGTGCTTCTCTGTTTGCTCTTTTTACCTTTCCCTAATATTCCCCCCCCCCCCTGTTGTGGTGCATATCATGTCTCCTTAGAAAATTTCACATTTTTTTCACAACCCCTACTCTATGTATATGTTGTACAGGTGGCTGTATAATTGTTATGGACCCCGACAACAACCATGCTGACCTTCCCCGTTTGCTTTACACCATAGCACGCTGGAATCGCCGACGACTACTGCATTTTGCTCGCCGAAATACCAATCAGCATAACCCATTATCCCTTCCAAAATTACAATACGCCCGCACTGTTGCTGCGTCGTATGCCCGACTTCGTCGCCGACTTCATCTTCTCCAAGCTGGTTTGCCCTCTTCTTCGCATATAAATTACCATCAGAGGTTGGACAATGCCCAATGTTTCATCCGGAGATTTATCGAGCCGATTGCCATATTACCTGTTGCTGCTTCACCCCAAATCATCCACTTTGTTGGGCCCGTGCATCCCAACCTGCTCCCGACTTCTACACCTACAAATGGGGCCCACCATTTACAATCAGGTCCGCCGTCCATGGGTAGTCCTGCATACGGACACGAACATGATGTCGTAGCAATGCAGCCTCAGTCCGCCACACATGCGCGTCCGATCTTCCGTGGTGGTGGGTCAAGTGGACCCATGCATGACGAATATGGTCTTTTACCGCCTACCACTATAAATACCGAGACACCTTTGCGCACAGACACTATCCAAGGTACATGGCATTCCCAACCAACGTTCCTCCTGTCACTTACATTTGTGCACGTTTCCCTATTAACCTATGCTTCACAATACATAGACGATGCTTCACGCCGGACGCAGCAATTCAATCAACATCCTTTACAGCGTCCTGCTTCCCCTCGCCGTGCTCGCGCTCGCAGACAAGGTACACTATTTCTTCCTCACATTTTCCGCTCTGCAATTCATTCCCACTTATGCTTTACTATGTTTTTTCTTATACCCCTAGGCCCTAGGGTTGATACTGCATGGTCCTTTGGCGCTCCAACATGTGTATGTCCGGGATGTGATGCCATGATGTGGGCCGAAGAACGCACACGTAAACAAGGTTCTGATAGCGACCCAATATTCATGCTATGCTGTTCAGCCGGCCGTGTTAAGCTACCTTTGATCCCGGAACCTCCTGCTTTACTAAGATCCCTTTTGCAATCAGGTTCTGATCCACGCGGCCCAAACTTCCGCAATGAAATTCGTTCTATTAATGCAATGTTCGCAATGACTTCGTCCGGCGCACAAGTGGATAACTCCGTTAACAACGGGTCTGCCCCATTTGTGTACAGAGTTTGCGGTCAGAACTATCACAAACTTGGGTCCCTCATCCCGCCCGGTGATAATCCCCCCCGCTTCGCCCAGCTCTATATATACGACACACAACATGAAGTATCTAATCACCGATCTGCACTCGGCCGAGGGAGCGTTGGTAATGGAATTGATGATACACTAATTCGAGATATAGCATCCATGTTAGATACCCATAATGCCCTGGTTGCATCCTTCCGAACTGCGAGGGACCGATACGAAGAAAACCCTACTGAACCTTTTTCTCTATGCCTAATCAACACCCGACACAGAGATGGGTTACAGTATGACCATCCTTCACACAATGAGGTTGCTGGCCTCATTGTTGGTGACATCGACCATGGTTCCTTCGAGCGAGATATTGTCGTGCACCACAACTCGGCCGGGCTCCAACGTATTAACGACCTAGATCTCCATTTCATGGCTTTTTCATACCCCCTTATTCATCCATATGGGGAAGCCGGGTTTCACTACAATATTCCACTCCTGCTACCACCAAACAGTACAACTGCCCACAAAACTGTAACAATGAGGCAGTACTATGCTTATAGGTTCCAACAATGCGCTAAAGAGGGTCGAACGTTGATTAATGCTGGGCGTCTACTTCAACAATACATGGTCGATGCGTACATGGCACTTGAGGAAATACGATTCCGGTATTATAGGCTTAATCAAATCGACCTCCGAGCAGCTATGTATTATGGGTTGATGGATGCCTCGGGTCAGGGCGACACAGACACAACTCAATTGGGGAAAACTATTATCCTTCCATCGAGCCATACAGGCGGGCCGCGTTATCGAGTGGAAAACTACCAAGATGCCATGGCAATTTGTCGATGGGCTGGGTACCCAGACATTTTTATTACATTTACCTGTAATCCTAAATGGCCTGAAATCGATGCCATGCTTCATCTAATTGGTCAGGAAGGAGATACTAATCGACATGATATTACTGCCCGCGTATTTTCGATCAAGCTGAAGCAATTCATGAAAGACTTAAGGAAAAAAAAAACCTTTGGCCCTGTTCTTGCATGTAAGGTCCTCTCTCCTTTAAACACTTATTTCATATCCATGTCGTTAACTATAACTAATGGTGTCTACCAACTTTCAGGGCTTTACACAATTGAATTCCAAAAGAGAGGCCTCCCTCATGCTCATATTCTTCTCTTTCTTCAACCAGGATACAAGAACCCTTCTGGATCACAAATCGATAAATTTGTGAGCGCAGAACTTCCTGATCCAAATGTTGATTTACCTGGGTACAATATTGTTCGCGACACAATGTTACATGGCCCGTGCGGAGCTGCAAACCCCAAATCACCATGTATGGTGAACGGGCAATGTTCTAAACATTTCCCAAAGCAATGGAATCCGTCTACAACAACTGATAAAAATGGGTTTCCCATATACATGCGGCGAGATACATCTATTACAGCAACTAAAAAAGGGCACACCCTTGATAACAGGTTCACTTTCCATTCAACTGTACCTTTTTAAAATACAGTGGCGCGTGGCCCTATACCTAATCACATGTTTTCCCATTCAGGTTTGTTATCCCTTACAATCGAGACCTATCCGTCATATACAATGCCCATATCAACGTTGAGATTTGCAATCATTCGCGCGCAATCAAGTATTTGTTCAAGTACTTGCATAAGGGGTCTGATCGTGCCATTGCAACATTCGATCCAACTGACTCAACACGTTGTAGAGATGAGATCAAACTCTACCTAGATTGTCGTTACATATCAGCAGCTGAAGCGTGTTGGCACATTTTCAAGTTTGACATCCATCACAGATATCCTCCTGTAGAACGACTACAATGCCACCTACCAGGAGAACACACAGTTGTGTTTGCGCCAGATACATCTATTGAAGCACTGAAGAACCGGCCAGGTATCGAACGTACTAAATTGACAGAATGGATGGAAACCAACAAAACTACACCGGAGACAAGGCACTTGACATATGCAGCTTTTCCATCCCATTATAAGTGGGATTCTCAAAATAGAATATGGGTTCGTAGAAAGCAAGGTATTTCAGTTGGACGTATCTATTTTGCCCACCCTGCTTCAGGCGAGCGCTTTTATCTACGTATGCTCCTAAACCACGTCACGGGTTGCACGTCCTTTGAAGATATTCGAACAGTTAACGGGTTTGTTCATCCGACGTTCAAAGCCGTCTGCCTTGCTTCTGGGTTGTTAGGTGATGATAGTGAATGGATCCAATGCCTTGAAGAAGCTTCGAGATGGGCATCATGTTATGAACTTCGCCGCCTATTTGTGACATTACTTGTGCACTGCCATGTTATTGATGCTGGTAAGCTTTGGGATGCTCATTTTGAGAGTCTTTCAGAAGATATTGCATACACCCAAGAGAAGAAATATCGTTCGTCCAATATGAAAATCACCCGCGAGCAAGTGCAAAGTTTAGCCCTTTTCGAGGTTGAACAACACTTACGCAAACAAGGAAAGACATTACAAGATTTTTGTGGCATGCCGGTTCCAAATGCTGACGAGCTATGTGACTTGGGCAACCGGTTAATTATTGAGGAACTTGAGTACGACACAGGTGAACAACTTGCTCAACATATGCGCTCTTTGTCCGTGCTAAATTCCTGCCAATTGCGTGCTTATAAAGCCATTATGGATTCAGTTGAATGTGACAAAGGCGGGTTGTTTTTCATCCAAGGTCGGGGTGGTACAGGAAAGACCTTTTTATGGAACACGATAGTAACAAAGCTTCGGGCTGAGAAGAAGATAGTCCTACCTGTGGCAACAGCTGGCATTGCCGCACTCCTTTTGCCAAACGGACGCACAGCACATTCACGCTTCCGCATACCTCTTAATCCAACGGCTGAATCAACGTGTGATGTTAAGCAAGGAACAAATTTAGCTGCTCTTCTGCAAAAAACATCGTTGATTATATGGGATGAAGCGCCTATGGCTAACCGTTTGTGTTTTGAAGCCTTGGACATGACCTTGCGTGATATCTTGCGAAACCGATACGAGGATAGTTTGGAAAGGCCTTTTGGCGGGTTAACCGTTGTCTGCGGTGGTGATTTCCGGCAAATATTACCAGTCATTACAAAAGGGTCGCGAACCGATATTATCGATGCCGCGTTAAATTCTTCGTACCTATGGTCATCCTTCCAAGTATATGAACTAACTGAAAACATGCGTCTCCAACACCCAGGGCTCGATGCAGCTGGTGTGGCCGAAATAGCAGCATTTGATCGATGGATGTTAGAGATTGGAAACGGAACTAAATACGAATGTGCCAGGGATGAACTTATCCGTGTACCGCCAACGATGGTCCCGCCTACATCCCCAACCGAAGTAACTAGCCTTATCTCAGCGGTTTACCCCGATTTCGCGTCTCGCTACACTGATCATGCCTATCTCTCTGAAAGAGCAATTCTGACCCCCAAGAATGACATGGTCCAAGTTGTTAACGACATGATGCTCGACATGATACCCGGGGAAGGGAAATCATACTTTAGTTGCGACACTGTGTGCAAGGGGAGTCAGCGGGTTGAAGATGTTGATTCTCTATATCCTATTGAGTTTTTGAATAGTTTGACTTTTAATGGAGTCCCCTCACATCACATCCGTTTGAAGATAGGATGTCCGGTCATGTTGATGCGCAATTTGAATCAAACCGAAGGACTTTGCAATGGTACACGTCTGGTTGTTACAGAGCTTGGGGATTGGTCTATTCGAGGCACAATTCTATCTGGGAACCATAAGGGTAAGGTTGTCACCATCCCTCGAATCATTATGTGCCCAACTGATTCAAAATGGCCATTCGTATTAAATCGGAGACAGTTGCCAGTTGCCCCGTGTTTCGCAATGACAATCACTTAACAATGTTGGTATCTACTTGCCTCAGCAGGTTTGTTGTTCATTATCCTTCTACACTTACTTCCTATATCATCTTACCCAATTATGTGATCTAATGTTTTTCCCTTCCATACAAGGTCTTCGCCCATGGGCAATTATACGTTGCACTCTCTCGCGTTACATCCATCGATGGTTTGGTCATCGTGAATGCAGATCCTGACGCCGAAGACCCGTTGTTAATAAAAAAACGTTGTCTACCATGAAGCCTACCGTAACTTAGCTATACTTAACCACCCAGCTCCGTGATTATCAATCTTTATTTCACACTTATGGATTTAGTTTTGTATTGAATTATACGATACCGTTTCCATTCTTATTTACCACGCCTCACTTTCTCTATCATTCAAGTGTATATTAAGTGTCATTTACATCATTTTGGGGGTAAAGCGAATTACTGATTACAAATCCCTGTTTGAGCGGGATTGTTATTGATTCAACAACCAAACTTGCAACACAAACAACCATGAATACGTAGCTGTGACCATTGAAGCTGCTCTGAGTATCCAAACTTAATATGAACCTTGGAAATATGTCGTTTTACCTAAAAAGAGAAATTTTCTTATTGCATGAACATCACCACATGAACTAGGGATCGAGTACTGCTATCAAACTTTGATCCCACACCATTTCAGGTTCTATGTAATTACAGTCTGCCTTAGGCATTGGAACATCTATATTTCAACTTGATGATATCATTCATTCCCCTAACTTTGATCCCACACCATTTTCAGCATCAATATGGTTTCTAAACAACAGCCACACCAACAGTGATAAGCATGTCATCAACTAATAACTACATTCATCAGAAGAAAAATCCATATCTACCAACATAAGCGTTTAGATTTACCAAACCAGTAACCACTGACATACGTTAGATGTTCAGACAAAATACAAAATAAACTTTAAGAACCGGGAGCTACAAAAGGTTTCTATCCATCAACATCCCGTTCCCATAATTCAAAAGATAACTACAAAAATAAAGTTTATCGCCTTCCTAAACAGCGGGACCTTCGCCTCTAATGAAAGCCATAAATTTTTCATCCAGCCAAGGCCTAAATGCCCCTTCCCTGTACTGACACTGCAACATGCAAACAAAACCATACAATTATGTACCGAAAAAGGGAAACTGATATTTAAAAATACAAGCGCACATTCCCAACATTATTACGGATATATTGAAAATGCCACCAGATAAATTTGCCCACGTCCTACATGTTCAAATCATATTGAATTTGACATTTTAACCACAATTTTGGTATACTATTTTCTTGATTTTGATTTTTTAACCAAAATTTATTTCTTCTTGGAAGTGATATTTATTAATAATGCAACTACGCTTTCGAAACCTCAACAGTGGTAAAATTCATTTGCAGAACATAGATAGACAAATGAACTCTTTTGGGGGGTTCATAGAATGTTACTGATATAAACCACAACAAAATATTCGGAAAAACATGTCGATAGCATATGTAAACCAAAGCCCCCTAAACGTGTCCAGAACACTAATTGTATAATTTAAACACTATAAATTTAGGACAAGGTAAATGTTACTTACAATAAACCAGTATAGGTATCCTTTAAGAAGTTTGAAGGCTTTTTGTTTGTCGTCCAACACTGCATGCAGTTCAGCTACAAGCTCTGCACATTCAGAGCAAATATAAATGTCAACAGAACTACAAACATGTGACATAGTCATACAATCCCACCCCAAACCGATGATTAAACACAGTCATAAAAATACATGATCACCCATAAAACTCAATTGTTCACTTCACCTATACAAAAAACCTCAAACTTCAGTACCATTTTAAAATTATTTTGGTTTAAAATTATGTTTTAAATATCAAAATAAAACCATCAAGTTAATTAACATAATTTAAATACAAGATGAATCGATATCAGAACGTAAACCTTAATGAAAAATAGAGAGTGATTCATTAAATCCGCGCTTCCCAAAACAAAGAGTGGACGTCAAACCTCAAACTTCAGTACCATTTTTAAATTGTTTTGTTTAAAAATCATGTTTTAAATATCAAAATAAAACCATCAAGTTAATTACCATACTTTAAATACAAGATAAATCGATATCAGAACGTAAACCATAATTAAAAATAGAAAGTGATTCATTAAATCCGTGCTTCCCAAAACAAAGAGTGGACGTCGAACAAATGATCACTTAGGGGAATGAATGATATCGTCAAGTTGGGTCAGATATCTTTCTCTAAACTCAACTAAACAATTATGAAGCCTACTACAATATGAGAGATCCATTTATTTTAGAATAAATGAATTATACGATAAACATTCAAATTGAACTAACATATACTACGCTCCCCTAATTTTGTACCGTACCGTACTGTAGGAGCACAATCCACTAAGAACTATTACTTTAAGTCAAGAATTACACTATTTGCATGCAATATGGTTCATCACAATTGTACGACTATTCGTCTTTAAATCAGCTTGCATGCATGATAAACCCAATGACACATTATTCTCTATTCACATGCAATTGAGTACATCACAATTGTACGATTATAAAACCCTAATACAATCCAAACAAAAAAATATTTACCAGGGTGAGAATCCAGGCACGCCTTGATCCACAACTGTGGTCCCTCTGATACATGAGAATTCTTCAGCCGTTCGAATTCTTCTTTGATGAAAGGAGATCTATTAACGTGCCTCATCAGATCCCTCCTGAACTTGGCTTCGTGATCAACCTACACTCAACAATCAACAAGTCAGAATCGGTTGTCACAGTACTCAGTTAAAATAACAGTTCGGTCTTACCGGGAAATTTTGCCCGCCGCCAGAGTTGCATGTAGATGGAAAAGCCACGAAACACGGATTCTGCCCGACCATATAACCCTCAGTTGCATGGATCGCCTCGGATGCCTGATGTTGAAGAGGGTTCGGATTCTGATCGACCGGATTCGGCTCACTTGCATGGATCACCTCGGGTTCCTGCTGCTGAAGTGGGATTTGCTGAACCTGGTCGTTGACTTCGCGGCGAACTCTTCCAGTGCTGCTGTAGGAACACATCTCTGCCCTAGGGCAGAGATGGCACCGCCTAGGATGGCGGCGAGGGCCCGCCAATCTTGCAGACCTTCGTACAGTCATGGTTCCGGCCGCCCTACCCCCTCGATTCTTCATCTTCCCCTTTTCCTCTCAACCGATCTTCTCTCTGTACGGACAGTGACGCCTTTTGTCTCGGTTGATTGATTTTCTAAACCAAACGCCCGTTTATATTCCGAAACAACGGTTGAGTTTCCTCAAATTCAACCAGAAGTCACGCTTCTCATTTGGGCCGAGTCTGGCGCTTCTTCCATGGGCCTCCTCCTTCAACCCGACCCACCACACTTAAGGCCTCGCTTCCCCCTTCCATTGGACCTTTCAACATCAACAAATGGGCTACCACTGATTAATTTGTATGTTCTCTATACTAAACAAGTTTACACAAATGGTAGGAACATTATTAATACACCAAAAATCTAATTTAGACTTATAATAATTTGAATTATTAAAAAATTAACCAAGCGCCTGTTTATTAAAAATTAACCACGATGATGACAAACCCCCCGTCTTTTGACCAATGACGGGACCCTCCCCTATTTGAAGGCATCATTCCGTCCTCTCCGAAATAAACCGACCCGTTCTATCCACTGTCCTCACAACATGGACTCTCCACCTTTGGCCAAATTGACATACTCATTCCGACTGCACCCTACATTTATCTACTTTAATCTACTATTCCAATAATAATCTAATTTACACATCTGTCGTACCCACTACATCAACCCCAGCCACAAACAACAACTATAATATATGTTTACTACACAACTAAAACACAATATATTTCACGCCAAGCATCGCGCATCGCGCGGTGCAGCTACACTAGTATTTGTAATGAGAGAGGAGAATGTTGGAATGGGAGAGTGAAAGTGGATAATGGTGTGGAAAAAATGAGGTTGGGGTTGGGGTATTTATAGGGTTTTAATTTGTTGATTTTTAATTAAAAAAAATATAGTCGTTACCGACCGTTGTCAAACGGTCGACTGTGGGATGCCAGGTGTCGGCTCGGGAGAGGGCCAGCGCGAGCGAGGGGTGAGGGGAGCGAGGGGCGAGGGGAGCGAGCCCGACCCGCGATCGAGGAGCGAGGGTGATGTAGGCATAAAATGCATCGATTTTGGATGTTTTTAGCCCACATTATTGAGCTTTTTAGTCCCGGGGTTGTACAATTTGGTGCATTTTTCTCTCGTTACTCGTACTTTGTCTCTCGTTGTGTTTTGTATGTGCTTTGATCGAAAAAATGGCAAAAATAGAGGAAACCCCGGTTTTAGGAGTTTTGGAAGCTGGTTGATCTTGCGAAGGGCATAACTCCCTCATACGAACTCCGAATTGCTTCATATAATATATCAAATCGAAGAGAACTCAAATATCTACTACTTTCGTCAAGAGATTGCCACTGTTAGGATACGGGAAGGTGCCCGTCCCGGGCCTCATTACGGCCCGGTTTATGGCCCATCACGGGCCTGATTCCGGGCCGGTTTCCAGCACGTCCCGGGCCTCATTCCGGCCCGTTTTTGGGCCCATACCGGCCACGCTCCGTGCCACGCGCGTCAGACCTTCTCCCAGCCCCGTTTTCTACATAAAAAATAGGAAATTTCCTCATTCAAACGCCAAATTTACCTATTCCAATTCCGATTTGGAGTAGGGAAAGAGGTCTTGAAGTCCTATATATAGAAGAGCATCCATTAAGAAAGGGAGGACTTGTATTAGGCATAATTTTAGAGAGATTGAGAGTTAGGGTTACGAATTTTGGGAGCAAAAAGAGGAACTTTGGAGCTAGAGCTTAGAGCTTGAAGGAAGAAGAGTGTGTCTTAGAGCAAGGATTGAACAATACTTTGGTTTTACATTTCGTATTTGGGTATTGTGTATCAAACTCAATTACATTATGTTTATCTATATGTCTTCTTCATCAATTTGCTTGTTTTTCTTCTCCATCATGAGCTAAGCTTCCATTGATCTAGAGCTAGGGGAAGCAATATGAGTAATTGATTCAATGAGTTTGTGGTTATGTTGTGCAATTTCTGTTTAGGATACTGTTTACATAATTCAGATTTAATGCTTCATCAAACTGGCCATTTGATAGTTGATTAGGTTTTAGCATTCAACAATCGAAAGCTGAGAGTGGCTAAAAGGACTAAGGGTTATGCAACTCGGGTTTAAATCTAGTCTCTAATACAGTTAGGTTAACACGAGTATAACAGCTATAGGCGTATAAACCCGAAAGTTAGAGGAGTTCATGAATCGTAATGATGTATGTCTCTTTAGACCTAGATTAGAAATAACTAGGCGGACATATTATACTAGAGTCCTAATCGATCGAAAGATGTTTAGAACCAGTTGGGAGAACTTCCGTTACCTTTAGACTTACCTTGTTTGCACATGTAAACACAAACCACTGCGAGTTAATAGTCATATTGTGACCCCGTCAAAAGTCCTAGATCGCCTTTTTCCCTGAATTTCACAAACACCTAAACTTTGCTCTTATTTTATTTCAATTTGCTTTACAACTTGTTATTTAGAATTTTCAAAACAAAAACCAACCATTTTCAGAAACAGATTAATAACAGATTACAAATCGAGTGATTGTGTTACTGCTCCCTTGGGTATGATAACCGGACTTAAAACCGATTTACTATTTGACGACCGGTGCGCTTGTCGCGCCCTTTTGTGGGTTAATTCTTAGGGCGTCAAGCTAATGGCGCGAGCGAGGGGCGAGGGCCGAAGCTCGGGCCGCGTGTTTCAAGGCCGCGGACCGCGTGAAATCAGGCCTACAGTGGGACGGCACGAGGACTGCGGACCGCGCGCACGAGGGTCGGGGGCGAGGTCCGGCCCGTTGTGCATGCTCTCAGAGGAACACAACCAAAACACCTAGACCAAGGACCCTACCTCATTAATTAACACACGACAAGTGTATGTACATTGAAAGATTAGAGCGCATGAATAAAGCTAAATCGTGTTTAGCATTAAAAAAACAATTATTTTAGAAGTCTGATGCACCAGGTTAATAATCCGTCCTCACTTGGAAAGTCTTAACATGATAAAGATGTACCGACTGAACCATATCAAGAAACACATTTTTTTTTTCTCCCTCTCTTTCTATTGCAATTAATAATATAGAGAAAACTGGCGCTTTGGAGTATTGTATGGTTGGTGGTAGGAACCGACCACCAGACACAATCCAGTCTCTATTAAATGACTATATCCTTCATTGAACTTAGGCTCACACCATTGATGGACTGGTGAAGGTGAGCAACAAGGTGGTTGTGCCTGGGAATTTATGGACAGAGGACCGGAGCCGAGAATATCAATCATGATCGAAGGGCATCAAGGGGAAGACAATTTGCTGGAGTTCGATATGGTGAAGACTAGCTAGAGTTCAGCTCCACAATTCTGGCTAAGAACACAACCTGTACCCACTCCAGACTCTACTAGGGTTTAAACAAAATGTTCATATCTCCTTCACTAATAAAAACAAATATTCTATTTAGAAGCTGCGCTTCACTAAGAACTCATTGCAAAGTTGGAGGCGGAGTCACATTTTCACCGTTCAAGGTAATGCATTAAAAAGGACCGAAATGGATTTCAAACAAGGCATAGAGTGGTGAGAGTGAGTCCTGAAAAATGTGTATTGTAATGTACACACAAATCAATCAGACAACAAAAATACTAAATGAAAAAAGTCATCAATCCTTCAAGTACTCACTGCATTGTCAAGGAAACAAGTCCTCGGAAACCAACCTAACCTTCAAATTCAATTCAGGCAAAATCACATAGATGTCATCGCATCACATGATGCTGCATCGACTCCTTTCCTCCGTTGCTTGCATAGGCACTTGCTGGAATCTGTTTGACTCAGACGGGTTGTATGTGAATTCCGCAGTATCAAGCCCATACTGGTTTATTACATGCAATTAACAGAAAACAAAGAAGATTAATTAGTATTACCACTCACATAATCTATCTTTGCCGGCGAAACTACGCTGGATTCTTGATGATGAGAAGTCCTAAATAATTTGACATGGATACTCAAGGGAAGTGTTCTATCTTCTAAGAACACAACACAAGCAGTTGAGTGCATTTAAGTTAAGGACTATCCTTAGTTCAAATTATTCACATTTTAATACATTAACTAGTAGACTACACTATCATTAAGTTCAGAATGTCGAACCCATTTTTACGATGTTCCCAAGAATAATCAAATTATGTAGTAAAAACTCTTAACTGAATTCAAATTATTTTGTCATTGTTATCAAAATGGCAACACCAGCGTAGAGCTATTACTTCTCTCTCTACATAGTTTCTAGCCTAACATTATTCTCAAAACATACGACAGATATTACCTTTTCCCTCATACGTGTGCTCCATGCATCATTTCTGCCTGGACGCTGATCAAGGCCTCCGGCAACAGGTACGCCTGTAGCTGGAACTGGTGGCCTGTTGATCAATGGCTGACGGATTTGTTGCCTTGGAGCAATGAACTCATCATCACTATCATAATCAGCTGGTTTGTTTGCTGCTCTGACCATAAGAGCTAACAGGAATATCAGCGCCTGCAATGCAATACAACAAAGTAATTACACAAAATGTTGTCTAGCAAGCCACTCATTCTAATCTCTATGGTCTTCTCATTTGTGTGTGTGTGTGTGTGTGTGTGTGTGTGTGTGTGTGTGTGAGAGAGAGAGAGAGAGAGAGAGAGAGAGAGAGACCCCACAAAATGAAGCGATGTTATGATGCTTACCTGCAAGACGACAACTCCAAGAGCTACCCATTTGACAATTGTCCAGTTCTCTTCCAGAAAATCATATATCATGTCAAAATCTCCAGTTTTATCTGTGGGGATTTCCTGAAAGACGACTTGTGTTACAAACAGAATGATAACACATTCTAGTCGATTTTATAATATCAGCAAGTACAACACTCACTTCCTTCCAGCTTTTATCAAAGAAGATGAAAGCAGCACAACCCACTTCTACTAAGATCAACAAGACCACCAATAATGAATACTGTTATGGGTCAAGGAAATAACCACTGTTGAAGAAAAAAAGAAGGAAATATAACATAATCCAATCTCATCTTATATACCATTGAATGAATGATGATAGTGAAATGACATCAGTATGACATGTGAAAGAGCTTTAGTGTAGTTTTTATATCGGCAATTCCTAACCTAACCCTATTCCCGTACCTGCTCTTAGGCTGGTGATCCACTACAGTTCGAACACTATATCTCTTATGGGATAGTGGTTGTCTTGATCCACCAGGCCAGCCCTAGTGGGCATTAATATTTCCATATTAATGATGAAATACAAAGCATGAGAAATAAGGATACACAAGACAAGCAGCATCCATTCCGCGTCACAGCTCCAATACAGCCAAAACACGAAATAACAAAGAGAATCACACCAACGCCAACAAACAAGTAGATGAACCTGTACAAGAATGAAGCAAAAACAACATAAAATCAGGACATTTCAAGAAAACAATCCATGTATATATCTAAGAATTTCTATGTAGGAAGTCATAAGTGTATTCCGCCTAGAGCAAAATATGTCATGGAGAAATAAGACTGATCTGGAAGCTTATGAGAGGCATATAGAATATAAAAATAACAGTTGAAAGGAGGCAAGCAAAGATGAGCAAGTGGATGCTAGATTCCTAGATCTTATAACAAGCAAACATGTGATCTTATTTAATCTTCAGCCATCCTGATTCAGTAAAGTCAGTCAGTTAACTTGCTTGAGCATGTTAGAAAGTGAGCATTGAGAGCTGCAACTCCATAGCAGTTGGAGTTCATTAAGAACTGCAACAGCCCAATGTCAATGTATAGGGCAGTAGGAGGGACTTATCGCTACCCCCACTTTTCCACCATGGCATCAAAATGCTTTCAAGAAAAGGAATAAGAAAATTTAGTAGACCCTGTTATGAAATAAACCACTAAGATTTGACAACCTTTTGTTTTTAAATGATCAACAACTACCTACTATGAATCAATAACAAAATGTAGGTGCACCACAAGATTATTCAAGAATAACTCACAGTCCTTACAATTTAGAAACAGAAACTGTCCTGATGTGTAAAAGACAGAGTGCAATGAAAATTATTAACTCATATCGCCCTTAACAAATTTGACAACTGGTAAGGGCGATATATATTAAGTAAATGCAAGGCGATTCGGATTTAAGATTCCCAAAATCCCCTTATATTGATGTGCATGGATATGATGACAGCAAGAGGACAGAGATAAAAAAAAAAAATAACAACGGCTAAGACGTGGAACCACCCATTGTAGTAGGGTACGATAATAAAATCACAAGAGTAAGAATTACACATGACGAAAGAAAATAATCTCGTTACCACTATAGCCAGTGAATTTGTCACGATCTCGCGAAAACACATTCAACTTAATTACTGTGAACCAAAAAGTATTTCGTAGATGTGGGAACTTTTACATTTCAACAAACTTAGCTACTGCAAACCAATAGACTACATTCAAAACCTAATACAGCAAGCTCAAAATTAAATCCATTAGTGAATATGATATACCCTATTCTACTCTAAGATTGGCTTTGAATCATGTTTCCCTGACCTCCTTGGCAAATAATGATGAACAAAAGGAAGCTGGAAAATGTTGTGTTACGAAAAGAAAATAAAAACAATGATAATATCTTTGGATAACCTATATCAAATCCAACAAACTTACACTATAAACAACTGAATTTAGCATACTCTTTTGAATTCAATTTTTATCTAATTGTAACAACAACCAAAAAGGTGCACCCAACCATGAACCTACAATTGCATTCATGTATCGATAAACAGAGCAACCCACATACCACGCTTTCGGTAGGTTATCTAAGATATTGGTTGAAAGAGATACAGCCATAAGCATAGGCCTCCCGAGCTGAACCAAATTGTCGCCTTGACTCACTGGCGATGCAGCAGCGTCAGAAACCTTTTTGTACTCCACAAACAAGTAGATCCCATACCCCACCATAGCCAGACCAACAAGAGTCAACAAGAAGTTGAGAAGCTTGAGTAAGCATTCCAAGCACCCCCTGCACGCCATACCTCACCAAATTCTCGGATCTCTTCAATCAGAACTCAGCTGGGTTTCTTCCAATTCACCAACTCCCCAAATATCTTCAACAAAGACACCACATTCACCCAGAAAATGAAAACCAGCAAAACCCAGAATTCTCTCAAAAGTAAAAGAAGAAGAAAATCGCATAGCTTATATTCATAATTAGGGATCAGAGAATATGAATAAACAAAATAGGAATCTTTTCTCCAGCTGTGCGTGATTAACTTTCAAAACCATTTCGCTTACTTAACTTTCAACTCTGCAAAACCCATGAAAATATATGAAATTGAAATTGGAATCTAAATTCTATCAAAAGCTGCTGCCATCGAACAGACCTAATCCGATAAATATCTGATCCCCCACAAAATTCTCACCAATTTTTCCATGAAATTTTTCAATATTTTGTTCGTCTTGCTGGCAAAAAAGTAATCCAATGAAGCTCAAAATTCAGATCGCTTACGAGAATTATAATGAGAAGTGAACCCAGAAACTTACGGAATTCACGAGAGGAGAGGCTGAATATTTGGGGGTTTTCAGGTTGCGAGCTATTTCTCCGATTACCACACAACAGAAGAAAAATAATGAAGCTCTGGAAAATTCAAAGGTGGGAACAAATGGACAGGTCTTTCTTTTTGGTTCTGCCTGGTTGGCATTTTAATGGGCGCCCCATTAACCTGCTTTTGTTCAAGCTGTTTCTTCTAAAATTACAAATATGCCCATACTATAGGACAAATTTATTCAGTTGAAGACTAAAATTTTAAGGACATGCAAAGGCATTATTGTCTAGTCAGTCGGTGTGGAATTAGGTAAGGTGGATGAAATAAAAATGTTGACACTGACAAAACGACGGCGTCTCAAACTATTTCTTTAAAACGACAAAACGTTTTGTACTGGATACATGCGATAGTGATTTTTTTTTTGAGATAAACCGTGCAATTGTATTGAAACAGAATAGAAAAGTTTGGTGGGTACTTGAAATGTACACCACCTACAAAGGAAAATACCAGACTGGATGGGCATGTACTCATACTCCATCGACATAAAGTAAAACAACTACGAAACAGAACTGAAACAAAAGCAGGAAAGTCGGCTCTAATGCAAAGTTGCGGAAGTAGGGGGAGTCTGCGATAGCGTCTTTCGAAACCGGTACAACAATCTTCTTCCAATTGGTATGAGGCGAAGCCAGCCACGTTGAGGGGAACACTGGTGGACCTCCATCTCCCCCGGTATGTCAGCGTGCGTCGTCCTCCCTTGAGTGATACTGGTAGGGCTCCTGAACGCGGGATTGCTGACACCGGACTGGCAGGGGAGAGAAACATCAACTGAAGATGGTGCCGTCTCCATCCATCCGCCGGGAAGGGGCCAAAGTTGACCCACCCCTCCCCGGGCCACCTCGGACTCATTCCTTCAGGCGGGGGTGCTTGGCGCCCCCCACCGCTGCTGCTTGTGAGTCCTTGTCCGACGCAGTCGAATCCTCGGACTCGATCTGATCCTCACCTCGTCCCTTTCCGCCTCCGTGCACCACCGCGTCTCCCTCGCCGCCGCCGTACACCACCAGTGTCGCGCCTCCCTGCGTTCGTAGCAGCCGTGTACCCGTCCGAACGCCATGCACCATACCAATCCCTGGTATGATCCTGCACACCAAACCCCGTTTGGAGCAGCAAAAACATAGGATCCAAGTGAAAGAGAGAGCACCGAATACCTCCATGATCAGTAGTATAATCACCCATGAAGCCCTGCGTAGTGAAGGCCTAAGCCCTAGCCGCCGCGCACGCCCCCGAGAACTCGACCCGCGGTCGAGATCCCCAAAACTGGTTGGAGAATTCCCATCGAAATTGTCCAAACAGACACCGAGGCCGGAGACTACGAGCAAGCATAGCCTTCACCCCGCATCGACGTTGTGAGCCATAGCCTCCGTCCGCCCCTCCCAGCCATCTCGCGCCGTTGCTGGTACCAAACCAAAGCCTCCACTGTTAGGGCCGGCTCCCATCTCACCCTAAATCTTCTGAAACGAGAAGGAAATATAAGAGCATTTCAAACAAAAGACTTGATTATTTTAATGTGTAATTGAAAAATAAAAATTATAGTGTCGTGTAGTTTAATAAATAATAATATAATAATATACAAACTAAAGGGTCTAAGTGACCTAAAAAAAGTCCAAGAGACTCCTTGGTCTTAGCTTTTCTCTTTTATATGTGATTTTTTAAATTTTCGACGGCGTCAAACACGTCTTCCTTATGACGAGAGTCAAGGATATCTTTTAGGGCTAGGGACAGTCATGAGCATCGTTCGAGAATTAGATTTTAAGCACCATATTTTTAGTGAACATCAAGTACGAGTCTCGTCTTTTCTCTTCGTCGTCGTCTTTCATGCGACGACCACTAGATGACAACGATTGTAGAAGGCACGGGAGCTATCCGTCCAGTGGAGTTGGGATCCGGGGGGTGGGACGGTAAGATGGTGTATCGTTCCACGATACCCCAAATCGGGTTACCCCGGGGAATCAAGACGATGGTCTGATTGGTCCCCTTCGAGCGGAGCATCCCATTTAGTTTTGGAAATCGGGATCTATCAATAGGCGGTCGAAAAGTCACCTATGCAGATCTTCTCAAGGTTTATTAGGCAACTTCGATCCTTGGACGATTTTCTGTTTTATGTGTTTTTATGTTTTTTTATTTCAGTTCTTAGTACGATGGTACTTAACTATATTGTATACGATGTAAAATAGACTTTTTTGTACGGGTCCAAGAGTATCGGAAAACCTACTGAAGTCTCGTACATATTCTGGAGCCCAAAATCTTTGACATATCGATTGATATGATTAATAAAATACTTATGTCTTCACGTTTCAAAAAAAAAATTAATGGCTCGCAAAACCTCAATGTGGTAGTTGTTCACATACCTTTCTTCCATCACCATATTGTTTTTCTATCTTTTTATAACTTTTCACCCTTAAAGTTGTCGCAACGCATAGGGTCGGTTGCAGAACCGGCGTATACACGTCGGCACCGTGGTTCATTGTAGCCGTTGAATCATCATTTGTACTAGGGTCTTAGAAGCTTGGTGGTTGGACTCGATTTGGTCTGGCACCATCCTATCGAAGTCACGTCTTTTTGAAAGGGACAGGGTGCGGATCTCCATCGCTAAGATTGTTGGGACACAAACTATTGTCGCCGAGACCCTGGGCATCTAGTAGCTGATTTTGTGGGGCTCGATTTGGCTGGGCTCCTGAGCGACGTCGAACAACGTCGAGGATAGTTGGGATGATGGAAATTGTGGGTCCCGAGTTGGGGTTCTTTGAGTTCACAATTCAAGGGCCTTTACGGTCTGGTCCATCTCGGGGAGATTGGGTACTAGCCCTTCACGGTCCTTTTGTCATTTAAATGTACTATGTGCAAAGAGAGATCAAGAGGTTGACTTGTTGGTGGGCGATCGCGTACTGTCACTTGACGTATTTTTCCCTATTTAGATACGTACTTTGTAGTTTGTACAGAGGGAAATCAAGAGGTTGACTTACCGCACTTACTCACATTTTTGTGCTTTGGGTCTATTCAAGTTATGTCACCGTGTTTAGACCCATACTGGTTTGTTTTGGTTGTGGGCCTTGCAAAGCCTCGTTGAAGAAACAAGCTTTCGTTTCCCTTGATCAAGTGACGAAGGATATCCTAAAGAATCAGACGAGGTCTGCTTAATATGATCGACAAATCGAATGACTCACCTGAGGGGAAGCGAGATGCCGTTGAGGAGGAACATCTCATCTCCTTTGAGATTATCCTCAGTCGATCCTACTCCTTCGCCACACCATGTGCACCTCCTTGAGTAACTGTCGTACCCCTCTCGTATCCCAATGATAAAGTCTCTTAGTTGGCACCCCATTTTAGTTCGAGTCGAGCCATGATTGGAAGTAATAGGACCTCGTTTTATCATCAAGATTTTGATCCTTGACTTTTCAATCTTGGATCCTCATGGTATTTATGGACCAGAGTATATGGTTCGTCCCGATAGTATTTTGCTTCGTTTAAGTATTTATAGTGCCCATTTAAGATTTTAACAAAATTTTCCATTTGTCTTATAAAAATAATAATATAAATACCGATGTTCTTACCTTAGGACTCAATAGAAAGTGGATCTCCCGATCCTCAATCACCGATCTCCGTTGAAGGGTCGCTGGAGGAGAGGTATCAAACGTCCATGTTGGACGGCCAGCGGGGCCTCGTCTGTCGAACCCCGGCGGTGGGCCCTCAACCTCAGCAGAGGAGAATCGAACAAAACCCGATGATGAGAATCCCGGTGGCGTCTACAAGCTCGGGTCCGTCCTCGTCGAACTGTCTCCGGGGACTTGGAGGTACAAGGGTTTTTCAGGGGGAAAGATTCTCTTCGGAGGAGGAAGCTTCAAGAAAAGACGACACAAAGAATATGTTGGTTGATGGGGGTAGTCTGACGGAAGCCGTCTTAAACTCCGGTTCTTGAAGTTCAAGGTGGCATTCATCAATCACCGGGTGTGCACAGGGACGGACAGGGTTGGCGGCGGCGTGAGGGAATAGGAACTCCTAGGGTTCCTTGTCGAGGGGCACAAGGGATGGTCCCTCGACACTTCTTGTTGGGTTGAGGCCCACTGGAAGTCGAACATATGGCCCTGGATGATCACGACCTAGCCTGATTCGGGGCAGGGAGGCCTATTGGGTTCTCGGATCCAGGGGAACAAGTTGAACCAGGAAAATCCGGGTATGAGGGCACCTTTGACGGAAATCGGGTCTGTTGGGACCACAAGGTCACTACCTCTGTATCCGCCGGGAGACAGTATCTAGAGCGAGAGGACTAGGAGGCGGAGTTGGAAGGATCCACATGATCAGAATGAAACTCACTAGCAGCAGCGGGTGGCACATCCGGTGGCAGAGGTTGGAAGGAAGTACCCTCGCCTTGCCAAATGAGTATGAAGTGTTCCAATGGGGGTTGGCTAGCATCACCGCCCTACTATACGTAAGGTGGAAGAGTTTCTACCAAGAGCTGGTACGGTACTTCCTTACATTCTCGGAAGCTAGTAATCCCGCGTTTTGGAGCCCTAAAGTTATCATTCAAGGAAGGAAAAAGCACATTGTCATGTTGGGAAAATATTCAGTCCTCCATAGTACTTTTCCGGAAATGGATCCGCTCTATCCTAGCTTCCAGTCCATATTCGTTGTATCGGTGTCGTTAGACGCTACCGCAGTACCCCTTTCTGAACATCTCAGTGAAGCGGTTTGGTGTCTTGAGCTATTTTATATTGTGTTGCGATCTACTACTGTTAGGTTTATGCTTTCAATACTTTCATTTTGGTTGATGATTTTTTTGTCTTTCATCATTATTCATCTATAATATTCAATTGTTTTCTTGTAAAAAAAATATATAATAATTTTATTTTCTAGTCGTCTACTTTTTCCCCATAATTAAGTTACAGTTTAGTTTTGATTAATTAGTTGGGTAAACGTTACCAAATCCTCAACTTACACAGAATCTCTGAAACCTTAGGTTTACTGCAATACATGGCGGCGACAACACTTTTATCTCCCATATTCGACCATTAATCAACAACGGAGGGATCGAACACACGGTTTGTGAGCGACTCTCACATGACATCGAAGTTCTCAAGTCAACGCATTATGTCATTCCCTCCCCGTTCGACATCTCTGGCTATCAGATAAGATGAATTTGTGATTGGTAGAGGCCTCGTGTTCCCTGCCTCTCCGGCAGTAGAACTAATTCCTCCTGTGCTTTCCCTTGCGCGAGGGGGCAACCGACTACAATGCCATCTTCTGGAGAAATTGAAGGGTTCGATGAATAGGACTCCGACGATCGTTCCCTGACCACGACAATAGTGCCAGAACATCTCCCATCCTCCCTTATCGTCTTTGTATAGAATCCCAACACATGTATCTCCGAAAGGGTTGGGTCAATCGGGTGTTCTGGGGAGATTGGAGGCTTTCATCGTGCAACGGCGCCATAAAACTTGACGCCCTGCGGGTTTTAATCGCAAACTTGAGCACGGCAAGTGCACCGGCTGTCAAGTAGTAATCGGATTTGAAGTCCGGAATATCGAGCCCAAAGGAGCAATAGACAATCACTTACTATTTAAAGCTTGTAGCTAAGCTATTTCGGTAAAAATCGAGTTTTTATGTTTTGAAAATAAACCTATAACGACTAGAAAGAAAATACAGAATTTAACAGAGAGTTTTCTTATCTTGAATCAAGTGAAGAGAAATCAAGGGCACGAGTTCATCGAGTTCATTCCATAAAATTGAACACGTTCGATTGTAGCGATGTCGATTTATTTTAGAGGCAACGAGTTGTCTCGACTCTAGTCCTAACTTCTTTCGAACGATTCGGACCCTAATGGAATCTAACCACCGAGTTCTTTCGAATCACGATGTAGGAAGACCCAAAGCGTTAAACTCTATGACAACTTCTAACTTTCGACCAACCAAGACTATAGCTATTGCAATTGTATTAACCCCGCTAGTTCTAGCTAAGGTTTAAATCCAACCTATGATCGATTTTTGACTTAATTAGAATCCTCCTCTTTCGAGCAACGAATCCTAATTCGAAACAATTACCAAGCCTACACGGGAGGTAAAGCATTAAGCACAAATCAATCATAGACACTAATACAAATCAACAAAACCACAATCGAAGCATTCAAAATATGGAAATCCCTACTCTAATCCCCCATAGCCCTAGAAATTGGGGGTTTAGTTGTTCATGGTGAGAAAATGCAAAGATGAAAATGAGCAAACAATTAAATTCATAATCAAGATAAAAGTTGAGATACAATCACCAAATTAGTCGTCTAATGTTGATCTTCCTCTTCTTCGATCCCTCTCCTTGAAGCTCTTGAAGATCCACCAAAAGAAATTCACTTGTGTAGTTAACAATGGAGTTTGTCTCTAAAAATCAACACCCAAATAAATCTCAAAATGGTTCTCTACCCACAAAATAGTGTTTCTCAACAAATCAAATTCAAAATAATCAACTCTCTTTTTGATTCTATAAAAAAAAAAAACTATACAAATGTTTTTCTGGTTTCGTGTTCTTCTCGCTGCCCTGTTCTCCAGGTCGTCCCCCTGAAAAGAAAAAAAATGATCCCCCTTAATAGTTGCGGCGCAGCCAAATGATAGAGGGGAGGAGCTGCTAAAGCCCTAACACGCGTCAGTCGGAGAGAGAGGAGCAGATGGGGACAGGTGGCGGCAGCAGGGAGGAGATGAGTTGGACAGCTGGCGAGCACTAGGGGAAATGGCTGCTGTGCTGGGACCGGCAGGCGACAGGTGGCGGCACGTGGGCGTGCCACGGGGGCAGGGCGGGGCCGGCGGCCGGTGCTCGGACACGTGGCGGACGCAGGAAGCGCCACGCGTCGGGCTGAGGCGAGGTGGCGGCTGCGGTGTGCCACGTGTCAGGCGGATGCGAGGTGGCGGCTGGACAGGTGTCAGGCTCTGGCGCAATCCCCAATTTTGCTCATATTTCGCTCTTTTGCTCGCTACGGCTTCGTTTGAGCTCCGATTGATCTCGTTCTTGCGCCAAAAAATTCTTCTTTTCAAGACCTACAAAACAAGACCAGTCATGAATATATTTCGAAGCGAACAAAATCGACCCTCTTGACGGTCCACAAGCACAAAACACCCAAAATGCATCGAAAATCTATCGGAACACCGAACATATCGATAAAATCAGTTATTCATGCTAAATCTAAATATATGATAGAAAACCGGGACCAAAAGCCTATAAAATTCGATATAATGTGGCCCTTTTATGTGTTAAAATGCACCCGCATCAGATAGATCATGGAAGAGGAGGAGGAACCGGTGGAGGGGGATGAGGAGCTTTTCATGCATGGGGGATTAATGCCAGAGAACGCTCGAACTGTGCTTCTTGGAGGGACAAGCGGAATTGTTCACCGTGTAGGGGAGATAAGCCTAAACAAGGCTGACGAGGTGTGCCTGGTACCGGTAAACATAAAGAAATGGAGGCGACACGAGGTTGTGGAACCGGGTAGAGTTTTTGACTCGAATAGGCTACCTACGGGCTCAGCAAACCCGACCTGTCAGAATCGAACCCAAGGAAATGGGTTGGGCTTTGCAGGTGGGCCTAGGGTAGTCTGTGGGCCTTTAGCCCGCATGCCTGGTTTTGGGCCAGGGAGATATGGTCAGGTCCACGGGTGTTCGTTTTGAGGGCCCAATTCGAAGGGAAAACAGACGTCGGACTCGGTAGGGGTCGGATCAGGGCCAATTTCAAGGCACAAATTCTCATAGTCGGTTTTTAGGGGTTACCAAGAAGGCTGACTTTAGGGATTTAGTCTCTCGGATGGGGGGGGGGGGGGGTGGGGCTCCGGGTCAAAGAGGTTGTAGTACATCCCTCGAAGGCCTACGAACGAGGTCCAAACTTTTCGTATGTGTTAGCAGCAAAAAATCTGTATACGAAGTCATTGTTCTGGAAATCACTTGTAGATTGGATGCAAGACGTTTGAAAACTTCACACTGTTGAGGCAAGGCCGTTGGACGATGGATGTAAGAACCGCCCCGGTGATCCTGGTCGAACCGGTGATAATTGGTGAAAGTTGACTTTCCACCGGAAAAGTCAACCGATGACTCTGGGAGTCTTTCGGGACCTAAAAAGCTTAGCCGTCGTTACGGTTAGCTTAATTGGGTCGTTTCCTTCCACGTGAGTAATTTTGCTAAAAAGTCAAACCCGGGTCAAAGTAGGTCAAACTAAGAATTTAATCAATTTAATTTAATTGGCCGGATTTATTAAAGAGTAATTGTGGACCCACATGGACACTTGTCCATAGTGGCTTGGAGGTGAAGAAATGGGTCTAAAAAGACTCATTTTCCCTCATGTGAGCCAAAATAGAAGAAATGGACCTAAGGGCATTCTAGACTTTTCCTAATTTAGGTTTTAAAGCAATTTGGAAGCACAATTCAGCCATTGTGTGTGTGTTGGCCGAAATTAGAGAGAGAAAGAGGGAGAGAGGAAGCCATGGAAGCTTGAAGAAGAAGAAAGGGAGAAAAAAATGAAGCTTGGCTTGATTTATCCACCAAAACTTCTCAAAAATCACATTTTCTTCTTCTATTCTCCATTTCTAAGGTAAACCTTCAATCCAATCTCGTTTTTATTGAAGTTGTGTTGTGGGTTTGGGTAGAAAAATGCATGAACTAGATGGGTTTCCTTGGATGTTGAGTTGTTGAGGTTTATGTAGATGTTTGGTGATTAAAAATAGGTTTGGATGATAAAATCTCAATGGGTTTGTGTTGTTTTGATGAAACCCATTTGGGTATTGAAGTATTGAGGTTTATGGGACTGATTTGGTGGTTTTTGGTTGATAAAAATGGAGTTTTGAGGGTTTAATTTCGGGGAGAAGAAGCTGGAGGAAGAAGAAGGTTGGAACAGTCAGACCTATCACGGATCCGTGACGGGCACCGTGACGGAAGATGTCACGGCTCCGTGACGGAGGCCGTGATGGGGAACCTCACGGTTCCGTGACCCGAACCGTGGTAGATCAGATTTGGGCCTTTTGGGCCCATTTTAGTCGTTTCCGTGTAATTAGGAAGGTTACCTTTAACCGAATCTATTGGGGTTAAATTGGGTTATTTACTCGTTAAACCGCTTTTGAATTAACGTTAATTCTAGTATTACTTGTGATCTTAGACTTGGTTCCCGAGCAAGGCGGAGGAGACTTCTAGGCGGCTCTCGTTGACTAAGCGTTTGGATAGCATCTGAGGTAGGGAAGAGTAGTAATTACCGTTTTAATTAAGGAATGTTAATAGTATGCATATAGGACGTTAATTAACCGGTAAAATCTTAGCTTGCATATAGGATGTGATTAACTAGTGTACTCGTATTTAAATTATGGGAATTGTTGTGCTGTAGAAATCACATGTGGCCATGTCGTGCCCTAGGATTGTGTGTGCTGATTGTGGCTAGTAGCCCTTTAATGTTGATGTGTAGTATGTCCCTTGGTTAATTTAAGAATTATGTTATACTATTAGGATGTGATGAATGTGATATGAACTGTGGTCTCGTGATATGATTGGGTGAATGAATGTGTTGTATGTGATATGAATTGTTGTCTTGTGATATGATCGGCTGAATGATAGACTGATTTGGTGTGCTTGGTAAGTGTGTCGGTAAACTTTGATGGTATGATAAGTTCGGTGTGACATGTTTGGTATGGTATTGCGTGGTGTGACTTGTACCTCGTGCGACGGGAAGATACCCGACCGAGGTGTGTGCCGGTCCGGTATGTTTGTTATGATCTTTACCCCGATGTGCGTTTTCGGGAAGACATCTAGACCGAGGGGTATTCCGGTATGATGTGTTGTTTCACCCCGATGATGTGTGTCCGGGAAGACATCTAGACCGATGATTATTCCGGTATGATGTATTGTTTCACCCCGATGTTGTGTGTCCGGAAAGACATCTAGACCGAGGGTGTATTCCGGTATGATGTATTGGTTCACCCCGATGTTGTGTGTCCGGGAAGACATCTAGACCGAGGGTGTATTCTGGTATGATGTATTGTTTCACCCCGATGATGTGTGTCCGGGAAGATATCTAGACCGATGTCGTGTTTCGGTACGATATGTTGAGATGCGTGTGGTGATCGGAGTATCATGGTTCACTTATTTTATGTTCGGGTTTTGTCACGTTTGAGTGACGTCCGTTGTGGTGGTAGCAGTATAACGTTCAATGTTTGTATGTTTCTGTAGTTTGGTTCTATTGTCGAATAAGTATTGTTCCTGTTGACTTCTGTTTGTGTTGTCATTTGTTAGCAAGTGTTATTATTTTAGTAATTGTGGTGACGGAGTGGAAGTCCTTTCCCTTAACTACTTTTTCCTACTGAGCGAAAGCTCACCCCCTCTGTTTTACTATTTTACAGGTTTCGATCGTGAATCGGTTTAAAGGACGTCTCAGAGCTAGGGAGTTCATCGAGAGTCCGGGCATTTATCTTTTAGTAGAGACGTACTTTTCTGTTATGTACTAAACAATGTCTTTATTTACCTAGTTTTTGAGCATTGACTCGTGGTATCGAGATTGTTGATTTGGAACTAAAATTCGGAGTTATATTTCGTTTAATTTTCCTTTTATCATTGTTATTTTATTATTACTTTAGTTCACGTCTCGAGTCCGGCCAAAACCGGATTTGGGGCGTGACAATGGAGCTATGGATTTTTTTTCTTCAAGACGGCGAAAGAGAGAACAAAGGTACTTGTAGAGAAGCCTTGGTCTTTCAGAAACTCCTTGGTCATATTTGCAAACTTACGAATAAGAATGAGATCTTAGGACATGTTGTTCACTTATTTCTCAGTCTAGGCTCGAATATCCAACTTGCTAGTGGGAGCCTGGAATAGAGGCATATGTTTTCGCTAGGGAAGAGTACTTGGAGTCTGTCTAGCAGTAGATAATGACGAGGATGGAATGTATTGGGGAGATTTTATGCGTATTAGGATCCGAGGCGACATCAGGGTTCCTTTGCAAAGCCAACTATGGTTCAAACTCAATGAATCGCAGGTACAAACGCTTTTCCATGTCTCTTACAAGAGGTTTCCATATCATTATTTATGTTGTAGGTGTGCTGGACACCTGGTGCCGACGTGCCCCCTAGATGGGGGGCCCTGGAGGACCTTTCATACGCTCTCTGGCGGACCCCTAGTTAGTAATGACTCAGGCCCGGCATGGGAAGGCAACCTGGATGAACTGGGCCTATTTAAGGGTTCATCGAGTCACCCTACCCCAAACTTTACTCCAGTGGACTCGAGGTTTGGTGTTAAGAAAGGGAAATGATGGGACGACTACAACTCCTGACCGGAGAACCAACATCAGCACGACCATGAGTTGGGGACAAGGGGTTGTCAGGGCCCCGTGAAGGGTGATTGAAAGAAGAAGCATGTAGGTCACGTAGGAGATGCCTACCCGGGACCACAAGAGGAGTTTTTGTGGGATACTAGGAAGGTAGGCGTCTCAACCCTCTCAACGGGAAGGAAGCGACCATAACGAGAGATGGAGTTTTCGGAGTCGTAAGGATCCACATGTCCAGGGAGGGTACCACTGTTAGGTCTCGATGGAGGGTATGAACACATACTCGCAGCGGAAGCAAATAAAACTCGAAATCATCCAAATAGTTTGTCCCATTCATCTTGACCTTGTCAAGAATGGCTTTTAACGACAAACTATTAATGTTCGCTGAATTTTCCATTTGATCTACAACAGATAAAATTCAATCAGTAAACTGAATAAATTTTATGAAGATCAAGTTTAAACACCAACATTCGATTCTAAACCTTTAGAATCTAAAACCTAGATTCTTGATTCACTCGATCAAGCTGAACGAAGGCTCACCACATAATCGAGCTATGTAGGTAGGACCCCGTCCAATCACATCCAATGTGACTCTTGGCTAGGGTATGTACACATGTACACGGTTTACCCTATCTGATACCCTAGCTCAACCTCAGGATGAGAATCGTAGTCGGGTCCACCAATTTTCAACTATGGCCCGTCACTATGTAGGTGCTCCGCTAAGGCGCACGACACCCACATATGTCGTCCAAACCTACACCCATAAGACGAGGAGGTATTAAGTTGTAGATAATTGGGAGGTATCGGACATGACCCGTTTTTACTTGTCCGGTTGTGTTTAAAACTTTGACACATCCTAGATGCGATGAGCACATCAACTACATTCCAAATGCAATGATGCCTCAAATTACATACAATGTAATTCTTCCTTTCTAACCCATCAACTACATCCAATGCAATGACGGTTCTAAGGGCTCACAAACAATTATCAAAAACCAATTTTATCTTTGCATGTGAGGTTATATGCTCGGTAAGTAAAGTTAAGTATGCAATTCTAATTCAACACATAGAATCAATCATGCATAAACTAAACCAAGCATAAAGCGATAAATGTGCATATAATAGCCCCCTAAACTAACTCCCACTAGCTTCTTGAGCTCCAACGACTCCAAGCCGATGCCAACACCCGAAAAGTCACCAAATGACCTTTTCGCCCTTTCTTCGTCTTGAGGAAAAAATTACAATTTAATGCACGACTCGCAGGTCGGGAATAAATAAATATTACATATAAGTGATTCGACGACCACACCTCGAAAAAATAATTACACGCTAACTCTAACGGCTCGCATGCCGTGAAAAGCAATAAATAATTAAATCGAGCTCGGGGCTATTATGTACACCATGCCAACAACACATCACACATCGTGTTATCAAACAAGCATGTTATCAAACATCATGTGATTTTCCGGTTTTAAATAATAGCCAAGTTTCGAAAAAATTTGAAGCTCGGTTTATCGAAATCGTTCAAAAATGAAACTTTTGAACATTTGATTTTCGAGTTCGTCATGACGGTTCCAAACTCGTCGTAACTAACAAAACGGTTTAGCCTTGGCATATCAACCATCCAATGGTCATGCTCGGCCTAGCTTCATCCAATGGAGCCCCGTTCGGTCTCGGTTTCGGCTCCCCGAGAGTCCCGCTCCCGAGACCCGAAAAATCAAACTTTTCCAAAAATTCTAGATTTGATATAACTTTCAAAAATTCAGTTTTCATGCATTTAAATCCATAAACAAGAATTTAAAACATGTTATTAAATAACTACACATACAAGCATGTCGAAACTTGAAATTACAAGATTAAAGTGCAAAAAACAGCACTTTAATAAAAAAACAGCAAGTATAAAATAAAATTTCAGCACCAAAACTGAAATTTCCAAGTCCGTCTTGTGAATCTTGAAGGTAGCATGGCTCTGATACCACTGTTAGGTCTCGATGGAGGGTATGAACACATACTCGCAGCGGAAGCAAATAAAACTCGAAACCATGCAATGGAAACACTACCAGAGATTAGATACACAAGAGCATAAATTAATACAAATGTTCTTACCAATTAGTTCAAGAACACAAGAGAAATGAAGAACACCAAGGCAAGGATGATTGGCTTGAGTCTATAAGACGCCTACGTATCCACCCCGGGAATCAAAGCCACGTAGTTCTTGTGTTAAGAACTCAAGAACACAACAAAAATGGAGGATAGGAAGCCAAACCCGAAATTGTAGGGAGAGAGGAAGAGAAGTTGTGTTCCTATTCTTGTCTTGTGTTTGTTATATTGAAAAAAACTCTTCAATACAATAAACAACCATATAGGACAAGTATGGGTCAAGCATGATGTAAATAGGATAAGTATGGTGCTAAGTATGGGTGGACATGATGTGGTTAGGTGATGAATCACCAACACTTTAATCCATGTCTTCCATACTTAGTGCTAATTAATCAAGACCTTGATTAATCATTTCCATGGGCCTTGGTTGACATGGGCCATCCATGGGCCTTGCGGGAGAAGGCTCATGGCCATTCCCAACGAGGTCCCGTGATGCGTTCATCGCCTCCAAGCCCTCCATACCAGAAATGTCCAACATTATCCGACGCGATCATTCCCAAGACTCCAAGTCTTGTCTCGATCCGTAAAGTCCTATTTACTTACGAGCACATGACCAAAAACCTAGTTTTGGTCATGTCCCGACACAACTCCCTTTTGGCCGTTCTCTATAAATTGTGTAAATGAGTCTCATCCTTTTGGTGTGACCCTTAGGTTTATGCATGTCGATAGATCAACGTAAAATCCCACTTTACTTGATCCTATTTAAGTGGCAACTAACGAGACCTTAGTATTGCCTGACATTGCATAGCGAATCGACCCAGTTGATTCTAACATTTCCATCGTCCCTGTCATTATCCTTTTATCTCCGATATCCTGATTGAGATAAGGCATAGAGCCGTCATCCTTATTATTCTCAATCACTGTTCCTTAATATGTGAGATGACTGAATATATGATACCCAGTATCATGTGCATGGCCATGCTATTCTTTCAGTCACTCTCGATCAAGCAGCCGAGAACCGATATCTTTCCCATACCGTAGTATGAGGGATAAATCCCTTAGCCATCTTTCGTGTCACTCATGCAGTCCGCCCCCAAGCCAATCCTGGCCGTTATGGAAGCCCTGTTACGGAAAACGTTAGGCTCAGGTCAAACTCAGTTGTTTACTGCATAGCGATCACAAAGACTCCTTGGTCTAAGGATACATGACAAGCTACGACAATGAATATGTTCATGACTTGATCTATGGCACATATTCATGTCGGGTCGTCCAATATCATGTCCCACATGATATCTATGATCAGACTCCGGAATCCCATTCCAATGACTAACAGAACGTAAGCCATTAAGAGTCATCTTTCATACTAGTCGCTTCTAGTGAAGCTTTGTTGACTAGGGACCCATCGAGTGTGATCTTTCTTAATCTATGGTTCTATTCGCATGGTGGGCATAGATCTGAACACACATCGATATATTACTCCAACACATAAGTAATATAAAGCCGCTTTAATTTTATTGCTAACGATGATATATACATTTGGACATTTAGGATTGAACTATGGGCACTAGGACTATCAACCACATGGGGCGGCGGGGGGCTATAAGCAACCTCGCCTCGACTAATGAGTAATCGGGGTCCTAATGGTCTGGGGGGAGGACTAACTAGACATTATACCCCACTAGAAGGTAGGTGGTAGTGGTTTCTCCAAAGTCTGGTAATTACTCTTATACCATTTTGGTTGCCAGTACTCTTGCGTTTTGGAGCCCTACTTTTATCACTTTAGGGAGGACGACATACGCTGGCAATCAGGGAGAGCATATAGTCCGCCTCAGCGATATTCCGGAAATGGGTCGGCTCTGTCCTACCTCTTAGTTTGACTTGACTGTATTAGTGTCTTTAGACGCTACCACAATATCCCATCTTGAACATATCAGTGGGGCGTTTTGACAACTCGAATACTTTTACTTTTCTTATCGCTTTTTATGTTTTGGGTCTAAAGATGTTATAGCCATTTATTACGTTATCTACTACTTTGAGTTTGTTTTGTCCACTTTAAATTGGCTTTTTTGCATTATATGATATCTCCGTGATCTACTAAAATAAATGACTAACAAAGAACGTTATTGCCTCTTAAGAAAAATACAAATTCTCTCTAAACCCTAGGAAAAACTCTCTGCCGCAGCACCCAAAAATCATGGTCATGGCCATGGTTTTTACCATGGCATATGCCATGGTTATGCTTCTCTTGTCTACACATCCTCTCCCTTGCACCTTCCCTATGGATTCTGTGAAGGTTTTTTCTTCTAGGGTTTCTTTCGAGCCGCCTCTAGCCACTGCGACGTTGAATTTCTCCCGCCACCAACGCAAGGTCTCCCAACCTGTTTCGGTCGCTCCTCTGCAACTCTGGGGGTTTCGCCTCTGAGGTCGTCGTCCCTAACGATGTCGCCGCCCTCTCTGATGTCGCCGCCACCTCTGATGCCACCGCCAACTTTGATGTCACCGTCGTCTCTAGAGTCGTCCCTAAAGCCGCAGCCGCAGTTGGCGCCGCAACCGCCACGAATCCTTTCACGATTATGGATCTAGCTAATCTAGTGGGTCTTTTTTTTACTTTATTTGAACTTGTCTTTACATATTTAATGCCTAGTGAATAGAGAATAAGAGATTTTTTCAGGAAGGGAACCCTGATTCATGTATTGCCTCCCACTATTGCTGTTGAACTCCTTGGCCAATTTTCGGAGTAGAAAATCTATTATCACCTTCTCAACCCCCGTCTTCCTTCCTTTCCTATACGGCATCCCAACTCAGTGTTAGCTGGCCCACCCAATACCGTCAGATACGGTTATAATATTAAAAAAACTGCGATACCTTTGTGTCTTTTATGGTCAGGGATTTAACCTGATGCACTCAGATATATTTAAAGTTTAAAGTAATGAATTGAACCTTTATTCAAAAAAATAAAGGGTTACTCTGTGGCACAAGTTGAGAGCTTTGAGACATGATTTGCAGACCTGGAATAAAGAGGTCTTTGGTATTGTTGAGACATAAATTGAAAATTTAAGGGCTAATATCGACACCCTTGATATCATCCAAGAGTCCCGTGACTTGACTGCCGTGGAGAAGCATGATCGTTCATGGTTTAGTGCCTTGCTTATCTTGAAACACAAGCAACTAGCCAAGATTTGGAGGCAAAAGGCAAGGGTTGCTTGGTTTAAAGGGGGAGATCGTTGTTCTCGTTATTTTCATCGGGTTGCCAATTTCAAAGCCCATAGAAATCGGGTTCAACGGTTCCGTACTGCTCAAGGTGTTGTGGACCTGCCTGATGATATGAAGGAGGCTGCGACCTTGCATTTTGAGAGTCGATTCTCCTCCCCTTCAGCTGATCGTATTCCTTTACCTATTTTACCTTTCTCCACTCTTACTTCTGTGCAGGCATCATACTTGGAATCTGTTTTCTCTTTGGATGAGATTAAAGCTGCCTTAGATGCTTGTGAGAGTGATAAGGTGTCGGGCCCTGAAGGGTTTTCTCTGAAATTTTACAAGGTAGCTTGGCCGATTATTCAGGGTGATTTGAAGCGTTTCATGGATGATTTTCATGCTTATGGGCACTTGGGGAAGGGCATTAATTCTATTATGGTTACTCTAATTCCCAAACACGATCAAGCTGAATTTCTTGGTGATTTCCGTTCAATAAGCTTAATTTCGGGGCCGTATAAAATTTTGGCTAAGTTACTTGCTTCCCGTTTGAAGCTGGTCATTTCAGACCTTATCAGTGACACCCAGAGTGGTTTTGTAGCCGGTCGGCAGCTGGTGGACGGTGTTCTTATAGCCTCGGAGGTTATCCATTTAATTAAGAAATCGAGAGTTGAGTCGATTCTGATTAAATTGGACTTCGAAAAGGCTTATGACAAGATGTTGTGGATTTATATTGATGAAGTACTTTCCCTAATGAGTTTTGGTTTTCTGTGGAGAAAGTGGATGCAATCCCTTTTTCAAGCCCATTTGACTATATTAGTGAATGGTGTTCCGGGTCGGGACTTCCAAATGCAGACCGGCATTAGGCAAGGGTGCCCTCTATCTCCCTTCCTGTTTCTGGTAGTTGTTGAGGGGCTTCACAGGTTATTAGAATTCGGAAAGGCTCAGGCTCTTTTCCAAGGGGTATCTATCCGGAATGGACTCTCTATTTCACATTTGCAGTTCGCGGACGACACTCTCTTATTTGTGAGGGGTGATTTGGCTGAATTATCTAGCTTAAAAGCTCTCTTGATTTCCTTCCAACGAATATCAGGTTTACAGATTAATTTTGCTAAGTCTAAAGCTATTGTTTTGAACAGTTCCTTGATATCTTCCTCTCAGGTGGAGCAGTGTTTGGGTTTCTCTTCAGGCTCATTGCCAATGCCTTATCTCGGTTTTAGCTTGGGTGCCTCCCCGAAAAGAATAGCAACTTGGGACCCGATTGTACTCAAGTTCAGGAAAGCTTTGGCTATTTGGCACACCAAATACCTCACGACTGCTGGCCGGGTGGTGTTAATCCAGAGCACTTTGTCTGGTTTACCCCTATTTTATATGTCTCTGTTGAAGGCTCCTAAGGCAGTGATTCGTACTTTAGAGAGTTGCCTAAGGAATTTTTTGTGGAAGTCTTATGGGTCGGGCAAATCTTTTCCTAAGATCAAATGGGAACAAGTCTGGATAAAGGAGGCTTGGGTTTGCGTCGTCTTTCTGAAATGAATGATGCTTTGTTGGCTAAATGGTTTTGGCGTTTTGCCTCTGACTATGATTCTTTATGGAAGCAGATCTTTTATGCAGTAATGGGGGGGGGGGGGGGGGGGGGGGAGATTTCGGAATGGGATTTGACTATGGTGGATCGTCGAGGTAGCTCGTATTTGTTTAAACATATCTTGTCTCTAGCCTCGGATCCAAACTTCTGCTCTTTGTTTGGCAACCAATGCCTGAATTGGAGGGTCGGAAACGGGGAACGTATTCGCTTTTGGGATGACCCTTGGCTAGGGCCGGTGGCACTTAAAGTGAGTTTCCCTCGTTTTTACGCTGCAGTTCAAAACCGGTCAGCTATGGTCAGTGAGTATTGGATAAATAATGGGTGGTCAATTATTTCTAGGCGTAACATGTGGGATTGGGAGAGATCTGAACGGTCTTCTTTGTTCTCCTTATTGGCTCGGGTCCGTTTGTCCTCGGGATTGGCTGATCAAATTTTTTGGACAAAGCACAACAGAGGCTTCTCCGTCTCGGATTGTTACACTCTTTTATCCTGTGATGCCGCTACTCCTTGGGTGGACTGGGCCGTTTGTTTGTGGATCAAACAAAGTCCTCCCAAGTTCTCCATCCTTGTTTGGTTAGCAGCACACTCAGCCCTCCCCACTGCTGTGTTCTTGGAAGCCCGTGGAGTTCCCATTCCTATTGCTGGTATGTTTTGTCAATTATGTTTCAGAAGGTTGGAGGACTCGGCTCATATTTTACTACATTGTGACGTTGCTTATTTTATTTGGAGCCTGGTTTACGATTGGTGGGGGATCTATTGGTCTCTCCCGAGTCTATTAGTGATGTTTTATTGGCTTGGAAAGGACTCGGCCCTTTGTGATGGTGGAAACACTGGGTCTGGATTGGTTATGTGGTCTTTTGGAATTTATGGATCCTGCAGAATGCTGTGGTTTTCAATCAAGTCATGGATAGCTCACAGGTGGTATTGGGAAAGATTCAGAATCAATCATTTGGTATCCTTTGGCAGTCGGGGTCCATTCGTAGTGATCGTTCCTTCTTAGGGTGGCAGTTGAAGCCTCAGGATTTTTTGAGGAAAAAGTTTCGTAGGTCTCGTATGGATGTGTAAGGTGTTATCTTTGTTAGGGACTTCTCCCCTTTTCCTCCTTTACGGAGTGCTTTTGTAATCGTTTTTTTCCTTTTGCACTCTCCACCTTAGAGAGTGTATTTGCAATAAAATTTATGCGCCTATCAAAAAAAAATTATCATCCAAGTACACTAAAAATACTTGGTTTTCATCCGAGTACCATGACCAAACTTTGTGACACATCAGTACCCAAACGAAACATGTTGTTTCAACTTAGTACCCGCCGTTAGTTTCTGTCTATTTTCCATCCATCTTTCCATCCAAACACTTAAAAAGTCCAAAATACCCCTCACTAACAGTCAAATTTTCAAACCCATGCCATTGGTTTTCAAAAATCAGATTTTTAATTCAGTTTTTTATTTTTAAAATTATATTTTATTTTTTCTACAAAACTTATATTTTCTTTAATTAATTTTTTAAATTTCTTTATTATCAATTAATTGTTTTAATTTATCATTAATTGTTAATAATTCTTTAATTCTTAATTAATTGTTTAATTTTCTCAAAAGGGGATCTGAGTTCTTTCGTGCTCATCCAAATCACACTCCACTGAAACTCGTGAGATCCAAAACACATCTCAGCAAAAAACAAAATTGATTTCAAACCCGGATCCATTGATGTGGTAGTTTTGAAATGAAAATATATGAAAAATTTTGAGCTCATGAACGAGATTTGTTTTTATTTTTTTTATTTTTACAAATTTGGTGAAAATCGGGACATGTTCCCACGAAATCGAAGAAGATGAGATCGAGTTTTTGCGGATCTTGTTGGCGATAATGCTTGGAGACGAAGGAGCTCGGACCCGAGTCGGAGTTTAGGTCTCCGATGGAGATCGGCACCAGAAGAGAGAGTCTGTGAACCTCGATTCCGGTGTCTGGGTCTCCGCGGCGGCGAGGTAGGCAAGGGTTCTGGGGTGAGTGCTGGTTAGGGTTTAAACCAGTCTGTACTGGTTTCTGTTTACTCCCCCAAAATTTGCACATCTAGTTTTTTTTAATAAAAGAGTGGTTCACGGTGTGGGGAAGGTTGCATTTGTGTTAGAAAAGAAAGTGGACTGAGACGAGGTCGTGTTGGGAGGTTGCTTTTGCATAGTGAAGTGGATCAGATTGATGAAATGATAAGAAAGTATTCTTATTTGTTTTGATTTCCTTTTAGGTGATTAAACAAATATCAATATAAAATTAAAAGAGGGTAAGATAAGGGTAATACTGTCGTTTTAAAAAAAAATTGGGGTCATGTGCCAGACACATGATCAATTTCCATCCAAAATGGATGGAAAACTAACGACGGGTACCTAGTTGAAACAAAATGTTTCGTTTGGGTACTGATGTGTCGCAAAGTTTGGTTAGGGTACTCAGATGAAAATCAAATATTATGAGAGTACTCAAATTATAATAACCCAAAAAAGAAAAATACAAATAATGCCACATGTTATCTTCAATATTCCAAAGTTAATCTCCTAAATTAATGTACGTGTCTAGTTACGCTTCAATCGAACCAACCTTTAGAATAATTAGACATATCTTCTTATCATGTAATCTAATACCCGTTTTTTTTTTTTTGCCAATTTCGTAAGCTAGGCCCACCATCACTATCTTCTTACATACTGGTCTGGGTGATTATTAAAATGAAGATTTAGATTCAAAACGCACTTAGGAAATCATGATTTAAGTTTACGGATGTATTTAATATGTCTAAAGACCAAATTGGATCAGAAGATTATCATACGGCATGTATTGAGGTGAGTCAAAACGTATGGTGATAGAGAAGGGTCGATCGATCAAATCAATAATTTGGCGGGATCCAACGGTCGTTCAATCTACTCGTCAGGTCAGGAAGGTTAGTTATAATCCCAGTAATTACACGAGTACACCCCATAATTTTATTATTAGCATTATCGACCCGGTAACGTAAATATGACATATCTAATCTAGCAAACATCCCGACATAAATGTCAAACCCGATTTCGGAACCTTTTCCCAAGATATAAACGTGATTACATTGGGACCAGCCCAATTTTGTATGGATGGCACAAATCGGGTTGGGCCCAAGAAAAGCCTGACGAAAGAGAGAATGGGCTGAAAAAATATGACAACTGTGGGATTTGAACCCACGCCCTTTCGGACCAGAGCCTAAATCTGGCGCCTTAGACCACTCGGCCAAATTGTCTTCATGGAAACTAATGTGATTATTATAGTTATAAAAACGAGCTATGGACCACATCAGCTGGAGGTTGGACCGTTGATGGTGATGCCTTGCCTTGAGAGCTCAGTTAGCACACTATCAATGGTTGGAGGCCTAAGGCCAATGGGAAGTGGCAGCCATGGCTTGCATATTGCTTCCTTCACAACTCTCTCTATCACCTCCTCTGCCTGCATTTTCATTTATCAATAACAATAAGTCTCCATTTCATTACTAACCACCCTGTAATCGGATGCTAAGTTCTAAGAATTCAAGAGTAAGATTAAATGTTGCACTACCGGTTGAAGGTCAAACGAGCCCTGTGGCATGTGATAAGTCGGTACATTCTGCATTTTCAAGACCAGGATATATTCAGTAAATGCACATGTAGACTAAATGTAATAATCAATATTTGCACTACCATTAGAGGGAAGGGAGAATACGGTCCATTGGGCGGCTCTGGCATTACAGGACAACCCCAAGCATCAGCAGCTTGCATCTGAAACATCAACAAGTCCAGCATTGTCAATCAAGCAACATACAGCTCAATAATCAAGATGATGCCAATTCTTGATATTCAAATGCATATTAGGCTTCAAGCATTACTGCTGGAGGAGGCGGCTTCCAATGCCAACTTTCAGCTGGATGCTGCCATGGTAGATGCCACATGTGCATCCCAGCACTTGGTGTTCCCCATACAGGGCCTGTTTGGATGGCGGTATTGGGATGGTATGGCGGGTAGGCCATAATAGGTTTGTGCATTGGGTGTAACCATCTTCGATCATCTTCTTTGGGCAAGATGTGCCTCGGTTGCATCCTATATTTCTGTAAAATTGAGTGATTTAAAATTGATACTGAAAGTAGCATGAAAGTGCTATTGGAAGCAGAAAGTTTACAGCCAACCTGTAGATGACTTGCTACATTATGTCTGGTTAAGCCATCCACTTTCATCAGCTCTAGTATTCGAGAAGGAATGCTTTGATCAACACCCAGTTGCTCAACGGCCTGAACAAACTTCTTGTGCAGCTCTGGAGTCCAATCTACCTGAAATCATACAACAAACCCATAATATTTCCAAATTCACCCAATTGAATCTGCTCTCATAAACCAACGTCACCTTTGTTTTCTTCCTATTAGCTTTACTCCCACATGAATCACCCAGACCAGGATATTTACTCAGGCTTTCAGGAGCACAGCCCAAATCTCCAACGCTTTGTGGGTTGGGAGCAGACTTTGTGTACTCCTCTTTGTCCTTTTGTGGAACTACTTCATCCTCGCAAGTCGTTTCGACTTCTCCATCATTCTCTTTTTGTGTTGAGCAGTTAGTTTCTCCATCATCTACCAATCTTGCAATCTGTTTTGACTGTGGGGTTGATGGAGCAGGGTACTTTTCATTCCCTCCCAACTTCTCATCATCACTTTCCAATTGAAGCTGCACCATGGAAACTGCTGATTCTTTGACAGGCTTCAAAGATTCAGAGAGGATGCTTCCTCCAGAACTGAATGCCTGTTCACAGCAAACTAAATTATGTATTTCCTTCATCAGTACACAATAAACATAACTAAACTAACCTTATGAACCACATGTTGCCAGATATTTCTAAGTTTGTCCTCTGAGAGTGGTTTGCGAAGGAACTCCACAGCACCAAGCTGAAAACATATTTCACATCAATTAAATATCAGTCTACTCAGAGTCGGGAGTGATTTTACTGAAATACATATAGCTAGAAATCTCTAGTGCAAGCTATCAAACATCTTACCGCTATGCACTTCATCATAGTGCTCAGGCAATGAATGTTTGAAGTCACTGTAACAAAATATTAACTCAATAGCATCAGAAGCTTCAAAATGTGTTACAAGAAAGATGATCTGGTTTCAATAAAAAAACAAAGATGAATTGTATACATTAGTCTGGAACTTACTAATGGTTGGCAAGTCCTTTGCGGTTTCAAGAAACTTGAAACTGTTAGTACTGTTCATGTTCACCTGTAGCCACAACTATGATGATGATAGAGATATATATACTGGATCCACCATAACACAGTAACAATTAACTCCTAATGTCTATGACAACATATTATGGAGGTTGATGCTTTTAAACAGTATAGTAATACCAATTCAATCAAACATCATTACCTCAACAATAGCAACATGGAAGCATTTTGATTTGCTTGATATGGCTGACAAAGCTTCATTCTCATTGCAGAATGTACTAACTGTGAAGAGGTAGAGCCAGGTCATCATACAAATACTCGCACAAACACACCGGCTCAAATTTCTGATCATTCTTATTGATGCACAAGCCCTAATAGACGAGTTTTACCTTTAACATGAACATATGTTCCAGGGTGATCTAATTCTTAATGGTAACTTGCTTTAGTTTTGGCTAGGGATTAGAATAAAGCAATCTCTCCTGTCCTGTCCGATAAAATTTAAACAATCTCGCTTTTCACTCAATTTTGAATGCAATATAATATCTTTAGTTTCATGAATCAAGAACAACTGATTAGTGGATTCAACTTAGAAAACTATTTGATCCTTGTCTAAAGATTAAATTCCTGAACATCACAAACAAGACTTTGGTCTATACTACTAAATTAAGCACCCAGTGACCCACATTGGAAGGAAGAATAATCTATAGACCGTTAAAGGAAACCATGTTGGGCAGTGGAAAGATGGGGACCAACACAATGACAAAAGATTAAGCAAATTAAATTATAGTATCTCATTTCAGGAAGTTAAATTCTATGGGGGAAAAGCTTAAAACAAAAAAGAGGAAACAAATCTCTAACCAACATAGTCCATTTCCTCGAGCTTAGATCTTATCTGGGCAGCAGAATTGATGTCTTGATCAAGTAAAAGGACCCTGAGGCCCTTGGGGAAATCTTTCCATTCTTGCAAGTCATTAGCAGTGCCAAACCATAGCTGGTTTGGCATCCTTTCTCAGACCCTCAACTAGAGTTTCAGATAACCAAACATCAAAATGAAATTAGTCCTGCATCAAGCCAAGTAACACAACAATGAATCATAAAACAAAATCCCAGAAATAAAATGCATCTTAATTTGGACATTACGTAGCAAATTCAAAAGAATGAGCTAAACGAGAAGACCATCTCACTCAAGGGTGTACCAAAACCTAAAAAGGTCAAAACTTTAACAAGATTTCATAAAACCCAGATGCCATTTGGATTCAAAATCCTCACTTTTCACAAGTCCATACATGTCAACATCTAAAACACGAAGCAGCAAGAAGTGGGCTTTGAAGAAAGCTACAAAACACAGGGAAGACCCATTCAATATCTCTCCAGAAACACCAAAACAGAGACGGAGAAGAAAAAACTCAACGTTAGAGAATAAACAATAATGAAAAATATCAATCAAATACACAGAATAGAACCTGAGGACTGTTCGGAGTTTAGAACTCCATGAGCAAAGGAAGATAATGCTAAAAACCAACAAGAACATGCATGCAGAGCTCAAGAGAGGAAGAATAAAAAAACAAATCACCAGAGCAAATGTTGAGTAGCGAATCTCAAAATACGACTAGGGATGAGAAGAGGTCAGGAGACCAAATGCAACAAATAAATAAACTTTGGTTCAAAGAAAATGCACTGAAAATGAGGTTTTTTACCACCATAATTTTAGAGGAAATCATTTTCTGAGTAAAAAGTTCAGAAAGAGAGGGGTAACTTGTGTACAATGCTATCCATATTCCATAGTTACAGTCCACAGTATATGCACAAAAGAGATTCTAAAGGTTCCGAAAATGTCAGATAACCCCGCTGTAACTTTCTCGTGTGAGTACATCTGTAAGACCACTGTGTTGTAAAAGTCCCCTCCTAATCCGTTTAAACCCCAAAATATGAAAGAACGTGGGTCTTAAAATTTGAAATTTTTCCGATTTGTCCTGTCGGATTAATCGAAAATTGAGGATTCAAATTTGTAAAATTAGACCTTTAAAAATAGAAATAAAAATGTGAGAAACACAATATGCGTTGTAATGGTCTTGAATTTTTTGATAAAACAAAATATGTGACGTGTTTTCTTTGGTGGTTTATCATTATAATGTAGAATTTAATTAAAATTTAGGAGTAAAATCAAAATAAGAGCATTATTTGGTTTAGTTTTTTTTTTTGTATTTTGATACTTGATATTTTCTATAATATACAAATATAGTATATATTTTGAATTTTTAATTATATTTGTGTAATATATATTTAATAATAATTAAAAATATTAAAAAATTAAATCCGCCTAGGCGCGTCTATGTCTTGACTAATCCCCGCCTAACGCCTAAGGGTCCTCACCGCCCGACTAGCTCCTAACGCTTTTTACAACCATGCGTAAGACCATGTCCAAAACGGGTCGACTCATGCCCCGATTTACGATCCATTATTTAGAGGGTCGGAACTGCGAGTCGTACGTTGTGGCGTACGGTTTTTGTGGTTCTGACCCACTAAATAGTCGGTCGAGTCTGTGGCTCGCGACCCGCGACTCATTAGCGTAGTCCGTTGGTTTACGAGTTCGGGGCCAGTCAATTGTTGGCTACCACGTGGTCATGTCGGAAAAAAATGATCGTTGACCCCCAATAGTCACAAACGGGTAGTTTATTTATTTTAATACAAAAAATCGAATTTTAATCTAAAATAATCAAAATTTCCCCATCTATAAATACACCCCCTCCCATTCATCAAACCACCACCATTTCACTTAACTTTCTATCTCAAAATCCTAAATTTCTCTCACAACTTCCGATAAAAAATGTCCGACAACGAGTCTCCATTTATGGATGAGTTGGAAGCCAACATTCGTGCAGTGAAGCAACGAATACAACGAAGGGTTGAGAGAATGATAGAGAGAGCAATGCCAACGATCAACGTATTGAGGCAAAGCATCGAAAGTAGGGAATATTCCCGATGAGAGATTAATAGAGGTCGTCTCGAAGCCCACGACCGACTGATACATGATTATTTTTTCGAGCACTCCACATATGAGCCCGACATGTTTAAGCCTTGATTCCGTATGTCACGACCACTTTTTCAACGGGTGATGGACAAGGTAGTGGAGCATGATGATTACATCATTCAGAAGCGGGACGATGTCAAACGCTTGGGGTTATCGACGCACTAAAAATGCACTGGCGCGATACGAATGTTATCGTATAGGTGCTCAGTAAATTCATTGGACGAATCCTACGACTTGGGGTAAGTACCATACTCTAATGTGTATACCGATTTTGCAAGTCCGTTTTTGAGGTTTTATGGATGAGTACGAGCGTAAACCAACAACGGAAGACTAGATCCGATTACTCGAATCGGGGTACACCCGAGGGTTCCCTAACATGATTGAGAGTCTTGAATGCATGCATGGGAGTGGAAGAATTGCCCAGTCGCATTGCAAGGAACCTATGGCCGGGAAAATCACTATAGGAATCCAACCGTTAAGTTGTAGTGTCCCGTGATTTGTGGATTTGGCATTCGTTTTTCAGGATGTCTGGCTCAAACAATGACATCCACTTCCTCAACGCTGACCACTTATTCAACTACATTTTTGTAGGCTGTGAATTTTTCGTGGAGTACGAGATCAACGGGCATCGCTACGATCGACCTTATTATTTGGTTGACGGAATTTACCCATCATGGAGTCGGTTCGTGGAGTCGATTCACAATCCCACTACACGCAAAGACAAATTGTTTTCTAAAGTTCAAGAAGGTTGTCAGAAAGATATTGAACGTGCTTTTGGAGTCCTCCAAGCATGGTGGCACATAATTTCCCAGCCCGCCCGTGTTTGGAGCAAGACGACTTTAGTTGATATCATACACACTTGTATCATTCTACACAACATGATTATAGAGGATGAACGTGACTGGTACGAAGTAGGAGATGAATACTTCTATTACAACGTCCCTCGAAAATACCAAATTGGACACCACCTGAACGATGGCACCAAGGAGGGCCCTTGTCCTACCAACAACGCTTGAACGCTTGACTTAGTGTGACAAATGATTTGACCCACCGACAACTTCAAGATGATCTTGTTGAGAACATATTGGGCCAGTTTGGAGCGCATTACCGATCAGACGACGAGAAACAAAGTTGTTTCTCTGTAACAATTGTCTTGTCAAATGTGTTTTAGGTTGTATTATTCGGGGATGAATAAAACTAGAATTTTCAGTTCATCTAGTTAATTTATTTTATTATTCATTAATTTTGTTAAATTTATTTCAATTTTCTTTACTATTTACTATTTTAGTAAAGAATTTAATAAATTCAGCAAAATATCAATTCAACATCTACTTAGAACATGAGTCTCACCACTGTGGAACATAGTTAAATTAAGTGGTTCGTATTCACTATTCTGCACAATCAACATATGAGTCCCTAACTTGCGTTCCTAACATGAGTCTTTCCATTGTACATGCTATAATGAAAGTTCATTTCTTAGCCGAATCACTCACATAAAGTATGGATATTGATGAACGAATGGCGAGTTTCCACTAGCGCCTGAGGGTATGCACCAGGGGAGAAACCAAAAATATATTTTAGAGTGTTTCTTCGATAATTATTAAATGTATAACGGGAAAAAAAATTAACAACACTCCCAAGAGAACTAGATTATTTTGTGTTGTTCGTTAAATAATTCATATGTATAAGCTCGTGTCTGTGTTACTATGGTTTTGTTCTCCGATGAGTTTGGTTTTCAGAAGTTCTTTAGAATATTATTAAATTACCTCTTTTCTTATATATATTTGTAGTAGAATGTTTAAAGTTTTTTTTTAGGATAAAGTATTGATATTGATTATATATTATCCGCAATGGGAACATTCAACAAAAGCGATGATATCATGTCAGTTAACAATTTACTAAACATCCCTCCTCTTCTTTTTGAACTCAAATCAATATGTTAATTAAAAAGAATCTCTGGATGTATTGACCCAGAACAAATCATCCAAGAGAGACAAAATCCAACTGAAATAATTATAAAGAAACATATAAATAGTCCACAAATTGTGGGACATATGCGAAATTGAAAAAATATTTTTTTCACCGAAGTGCTTCAAGAGTGTTGACAAGATAATGTTGTGATAGGGACCGAGACAACCGAAACATCGACTATAGACTATGGAATAGAGCCGAGTGAGACCTATGGTCAGAAAAGAAATAAATCGACGTTGTATTATGCTTCTGGAGAGTATTTCATAAACGATCGAGACCACCAAAACAGTTGTTGAAGACCGAGAGTGACGACTTGGGCAGTCTTGTGACCAGGGACTAAGATCACTCAATTGGACAATGTATCCTCTTAAAGAACCAGTTGATGTCCTCCCCCCTCCGATGATAATGAAGGTCTGTAAAAATGTAAAAGTGTTGGTTCCCGATCTGGTTGGAGAATGTCATGTCGGTACTTGGTGGAACCGGTGCGACCATATGGTCAATGAGGGGGGAGTACATGCGGACCCTCCATCGACCCCTCGGTTACTCATTGTGAGAGGAGAGGGTACTTGTCGCACCTCGCAGGTATTGTTGATGCCCCATCATACTCCGTAAAGTCCTATGAGTCCATAATTGCATGCGTATAACACATGTCTCCACTCACCACGTCCTTGACCTTGGTTAGTCGAGCTTTACATGTGATCCCTTTGTCTACGCTTAACTCATATTGCCACCTCTTAGGCATCAATCGACCGCACTCTCCATGTGATGCCACCACCGGCACACACAACCCCAACCCCCGGAAATGAGGTGAGGCACAACTTTCACCACATGCGGAAAAGACACTAATCCCCTCTGCAAAATTACCACTCTGAGATTACCCTAGCGTCGTCGCGACTAACTGCACCACGATAGTGGAGCTCACCGCCCCCACCGCCGAATACCCATCGTCGACCGACCCGACCACATCCATCCTTCCCTTCGAGAGGCCCACCGGGGGTGTACACAGTAGCATAAACCGTTGCCCCGACGTCGAGGATCTCACCCACGGACGAAGTGACGGTTGGGTTCGAGCACTCCTTACGCAAGCAAACAAGCCCCGTCTCTCCCTCCTTTGTTGTCGTCGTACGTTGTGGGCATGTCGCTGCGAAACTCGCCTGCTACCACCTCAACTGCCCTTGTCGTCCTCTTGCCGTCGAGTAAGACCTATACAAACTTACACAACCAAACCCAAACTAGAGACCTATAGCACAAGCCATAATAATCTATCACCAAACAATCCACATAGATCTATCACCCATAACAAACTCCAAAGTAATATATCACCCACGAAAGCTTCAACGTGATCTATCACCGACACAGAGCCAGCGACAACGGAGGAAAAAACTGAGTCGTCGCCAAGCTTTTCTCTTTAGGGTTCTTTTACAGGTAAATTTGATGATTGAGATTCTAAACATCACTCTTAATAATTTTTTTGTTATTGTATGAGCTATTAATTAATTTACATAACGTATTAATAGATACATTTCATATTTGGATTTGATCTTAAGTGGCATGGTATGAGAAGAAAGAGAGCAGAATGAGCCATAAGCAGAGACCTAACAGCGTAGCACAAGCTGCAGATCAAGAGAAAGAAGGCCCAACCCAAATTACATCACAAAAGTCAAGGAAAAACAAGGGTGTTGTAAGACGTGAAATTGAACTCGGGTGGAGGGTAAATAATGGAAACCTTTAACCACTAAGTTATATTTTTGTATATTTAGGGTGTTCCATGGAACACCCTAAAGCTTTCTTGGTTCCGCCCTTGGTATGTACAAGTGTAAGAATTGGGGTTCTACTCCATGACATAAGGAACCGAAATCAAGGATCTCATGGTGCAAGGAGCATTTTGCGGGGTTCAGGTTCTCTAAATAAGGAATTGGAACCTAACATCCAGAGGTTCGATTCACTACTTGGAACCGCAATCCCAGAGTTCAACCACCCCATATCGTCCAAAGATAGCGCCCCGTGAGGTGCTAGGTGAAAAATTAATATCAATTCATTTTCTCAATATTCTTTTCTCTTTTTTTTTCTTTCTTTTAAAAAAAATATATATTTATGGACTAAAATTGTTTTATTTCCATTTTATTATAATTAATTTTATAGACATAATATTTATTTTAAATCTTAAAAATATTATTTTACAATTGTAAATTTTTATAGATATATTTATGGGGTAATTTCACCTCAGTACCCTAAATCTTTCATGTTTCATTTGTGTCACTTTAGTACCCTAAACTTTTATTAATTTATTTAGAGTACCCTAAAAAAAATTTGTCACCTTAGTACCCTAAACTTTCATTAATTCTATTTTAGTACCCAATATTAACTTTCCATCTGATTTCCATCCAAAGCAGGTAAAATGACCATAATACTCTTCACTAACAACCAAATTTAGGGTAAAATTAATTGTGGGTACTAAAATGAAATTAATAAAAGTATAGGGTATTGAGGTGACATAAAAAGATTTAGGATACTCTAAATGAAATATGAAAGATTTAAGGTACTGGGGTAGAATTATCCCTATATTTAATTATACTTTTTTGGGGAAACCTCAAAAACATGCTCTCGAACGACCTTTGTTAGCAGAAACATCTTGTGGTTACCTTTCTTTCTCAAAAATATGCTTATATCTTTTGTTTATTATCAAAAAGTAGCGACTTATGTTTATTATTTTTATTTTTCCGCTATTTTGGACGGAAAACGAACATGTGCTCGACACACAGTCTTTATATTTATCATAAATACTGAAATTGTCCATATTCCTCTAGTCTAAATATTGGATATGGTCGTCCGAGTGTTCAATTTCTTCTCCGGAATTTCAATATAAAGACTGTGTATCGAGCACGTGTTCGTTTTTCGTCCAAAATAACGGAGAAATAAAAATAATAAACGTAAGTCGCTACTTTTTGATAATAAACAAAAGGTATAAGCATGTTTTTGAGAAAAAAAGGTAACCACAGTATGTTTCTGCTAACAAAAGTCATTCGAGAGCATGTTTTTGAGGTTTTCCCTACTTTTTTTTTCATAAATTAGTAATTATATATAGGGGAGCTTTCAGGTACGAACCCATCTTTAAATACGAAATGCGAATTAATCCCAAATTTGGAATCGCAGAATGCCCAAGGGCTGCCATTTTGTGTGGTGTATTTTTTTCACCAAGTTTATTATTTTGATCTTCCCCGCTTCATTTCAACTCCGATTTAATTTTTTCTTGCGCCAAATATTTTCTTCTTTCAAGACCTATCTATCACGTAGCATATTGAATATGTTTTGAAGCAAAAAAATACATGTACAAGCAAAAACACAAATTGTTAACTGTACATTAATGTATGTGTTTTCACACATGCCAACTTTTCTACAAGTTTCAATTTATCCGATAACCGCTACCTTTATTTATTTATTTATTTTTACATGAACTACCGAAAATGTTCTCTTTTTTTTTCTTCATAGAATCGCTTATACTAGAACTTGCAATTGTTCATCACAACTTGGGATAACACCAATAACCAACTAATAAAATGTATCGTTCAAAAACTAACTATAGACTTGTTAGTCGATCAATTTGACACTATAGACTTAAGGTAATTACGCAAACTGACATTTTACATTAAAGATGACAGAAATCGTTAAGAAAAATTCTAAGAACTAACTGACATATGACTATTGAACTCAAAAACTAACGGTAGACTTGTTAGTTTTTTGAGTTTTTTCTAACGTTTTCTGTCATCTAATAGAAAATATTAGTTTGCGAAATTACCTTAAATTTATAGTTAGTTTTTTAGTTCAATAGTCAAATAACCACTTGTTCTTGGAGTTTTTCCTTGGAGCTTTGATAGTTTTCCCGTGAGAGAATTTCGTCTTTTTTGCACCACGAAAATTGAGGAGCTAATAATCTTTAATGTCGATAAATTGGGATGGAAACAAATTAAAGTTGTATGAAAAAACACTTAAAACTTAATTGTAATTATGTAAGAAGCTTGTCCAGATTGGCACGATTATCTAACAATTTTTATAAACTATTTTATCATTTTGTCTAATACTCTTTCAAAATTAAGTTTGGTAAAGGAATTACGAAAGTTTGTTTGTTGATCACATTTAATCATATAAAATTAACTTGTAATTTTGAGATCGAGATTGAGATTGATGACATGATACTCTATTATCATGACGATGACATTTATGTAAGCAAATCCTTTGAGAAAGTACAGATGTTGCTGTCCTTGAACGTGACAGATGTCATTTAGTTGAGTGACGCTTTTGATCTAAAACGATGGAAGACAGGACATGCTCTTTTTGAATTTGACATCCACCTAACATTCCGACATAGAGTGTGTAGCGAAAAGCAGATTTTTTTTTTATATCGAATTCATTGATTTACGAAAAATGCCAAATAAGATAAATATTTAATCCGTTGGTTTAAGAAAATACCGAAAAAGAATAGGTAGAGTAGAAACTCATCTTGTGTTTTTTAATCAAAATCTGAACTACAATAAAAACTCTCAAGTGATTAAATAAAAAACTAAAATCCTAAAATTCTAATACATAATAAGGAAACTAAACCTCAAACCCCTAATTCGAATAAAAAAAAACCTAAAATCCTAACAAAAAGGGAAATAACGAATCGGACTCCTAAAAATACAACTTTACCCCTCTAGACGACCTCGGATGCCTGAAAAACATCGTACATCATGCTGAAGCTATGTTCGACCCAAAAATGCTAAGTGTTTATCAAATTCGGACATTGATGTATTTTCAAATTTTCTAGCCGTTGAGTTAAAATGTCATCGATTTAGACTGCATCACATTCATAACTATTTTCATGCCCTCGCTCCTAACTACATGCCTAAATTGTTCTTTATTCTGGTTTAAATGTTTAATATTGATAAATTTGATCACCATATCATTGTATTGTATCAACATTTTATTTTATTTTAAATCTATTTAATATAAAATCAAGATTTATACATAAACATGTTACCTTACCTCTCTTATCATATTTCGTTCAATCATTTTCAGCCTTGTTTATCTTTGGGGTGACATGTGATCAAATGGAAGTCACATTATTAATCAGTGTTTAGATATTTCTAGCATTAGTTAATAGCCACAATTTGTATAAATGATCACGACAAAACATAAGTCATTGATTGAAGTATTAGTCTTCCACGTTTCGAAGTTTATAAACATATACTGATTCTTAAAGGGTTATCCATGTAATTATCGTCCCAAATGTTGGTAATTAATTTGATTTTTTCAAGTGAATTGAATATTAACATGATAATAAAAATTAATCTTGGATTTATACATCCATGAATGATGAAACTAATTATCAATCCGTTGTTTATGTAGGTACTAGGTAGTCCAATATAGTTGAGGCATTCGGGACAACAAGCACATGGCAATGTTGGGACTTGGGAGTAGGGTAGGGTCTCTGCAATACCTCCTTCCGTTTCTGAACCCATTACCCACAGTTTCAGCCAGCGGACATGGATCCACCAGTTCACTACGTAATAACGTTATTGACCACAAAAACACATTTCATGTCATCAACCCACGACGTAACAACGTTATTGACCTCAAAAACACATTCCATGTCATCGCAATGTTTTTTTTTTGAAAAAAATGATTCATTAAAATCCTAATAAACATTACGCACCATATCATACAAGCACTGTATCCATCGGTTGTTTTTGAAAATTTGAGAAACGACCAGCAAAACGATAGTTCTCAAGCAGGGTGACACAACGCGTAGAAACAAACAACCAGGTCGGTCTATCGTATCGACGTTCCAAGAAGAACCGTTGATAGAGAGATTAGATCGGTCACGCCGCCAAAGAAGACCACCACATCTACCGGATAAACGAGATTCCGGTAGGTGGGACATACAACAAATCAAACAAAAAAACAAAAAAAACTACGATGATCAGGAAAAACTTGCGGTCGGCCTCCGATGACGGGGGCTGATTTCGGAAACGGGAGGGGGAGTGGACGACGCGGGCGGTGACAAATCTGCTTCGCTTGGGATAAGGGCACGGGACTGGCCGGTTGAGCTCAGAATACAGGAACACGATGCTTGGACTATGGAGCTCCGACGGACGATGGGAGCGGATTTGGCTGTTTGGATGGAAGAGGAGCGGGGCGAAGAGGTTCGGCCGAGGTAGGTCGGGTCGTCGTCGTTAGGACAAAAGACCAGATCTGACCGTCTTAAGTGTTGGGCCGACATATTTGGACGGAGGGTTGCGATCGGCCTCCAGCAACAAGAGAGGGGACCGTGGGTCCATACCCACGGTCCCCTGTCTTGGATAAGGACGAAGGCAACAAGGAAGACCATTGGAACTGCACTAGAGCTTGTATGCAGGTACCAAAAGATAATGTATCTTATTAGTAATTTTTAACCTTAGGGTAATTTTCCACGTGTGACCAATACATAGGGGTATCTTTTGACAACTAACCCTAATATAAATTAGGGAAAATTTCAATTTAATACCCTGGCAAACATTTATTTGCAATATAATACCCTAGTTTGTTTTTTTGCAATTTAATACCCTAGCAAACATTTATTTGCAATATAATACCCTAGTTTGTTTTTTTGCAATTTAATACCCTAGCAAACATTTATTTTCACTTTCATACCCAACCGTTAACTTTCCATCCAAAATGGATGAAAAGTCCAAAATACCCCTGGAGACCAATCATATTTTCAAAACCTACCACAAAAAATCAGATTTTTTATATATTTCAAAAAACTATATTTTATTTCAAAAAATATTTTAAAAAACAGTTTTTAAATATTTCAAAAATCATATTTTTATATAATTTAAAAAATCAGATTTATTTCAAAAAAACATTTTAAAAAAATCATTTTTTATATATTAAAAAAATATTTTTATATGTTTTTAAAATAGATTTTATTTCAAAACATATTTAACAAAAATCAGTTTTTATATATTTAAAAAATAAATTTTTATATATTTCATAATAATATTTTTATATAAATTAAAAATCAGTTTTTTTATATTACAAGAATCAGATTTTTATATATTTAAAAAAAATTAGATTTTATTTCAATAAATATTTAAAAAAAATCAGTTTTTATATATTTCAAAAATAATATTTTTATGTAATTCAAAAAATCAAATTTATTTAAAAAAAAAATCAGTTTTTTATATATTACAAAAAACAGATTTTTATATATTTCAAAAAATTATATTTTTATTTCAAAAAATATTTTTTTTAAAATCAGTTTTTATATACTTAAAAAATCAAAGTTCGAAGGGTGTTTTTGGTATTTTGTTTGAAAAAACAAGGTTATGTGCAAAGCACATGACTACTTTCCATCTATTTTGGATGGAAAGTTAACGATTGGGTATGAAAGTGAAAATAAATGTTTGCCAGGATATTAAAATGCAAAAAAAACAAGCTAGGGTATTATACTGCAAATAAATGTTTGCCAGGGTATTAAATTGAAATTTTCCCTATAAATTATGATTACAATTACCATACTTATTGTCATTACATCGAAACATTCTTAGCCTCATTAAAACAAATCATTAACCCTTCAAAACTACATCTTAAAGAACACTAGCTTTGCACTCACAACAGTACAGATTTGAGTCACCTTTCCGTGTCATCTCCGAGGAAGAAGAGCACAGTTAAATGCTTAAGACCGAGGAACTTGATCTGTACTCTTAAGTGTTGTGATCCTGCATCTGTTTTCATTCACCTCGAGATGACTACACGTTTCACTCATTGTCGGATGTGTTGGTGTTGTTACCGCTGCTGCCAATTGTCCAGTACTGTTTCACGGCAACCAGTATCTTCTGGGGCACAAGTGGGCCGTCCTCGTGATCCACCATTTTGGTATCCCATCTCATGTGATCTGCAATCTTCCTCACCTTGTTAAGGGCATCAACTTCATCCCTGATGATGACTGACCCTTCGGGCCGCAAGATACGATCCATCTCTAAGAGTATGTCTTCATAGTTGCACCTGCTTGCACATTTAAATCAGTATTTGATCGAACACAAGAAGTTGTTTTACTTAGAAAGGGATAGTGATATTTCTACAATCCTTAGCTACACAAACAATTAGATCACCATCAGCAACAAAAGAATGTTATTTATGGCATTCGGGGGAAGAAGCAACTGGTGCTTACTTGTTCTCATACAGGCTGAAAAGTCCGTTAGCGTGAATTAGGTCATATGTCCTCGGGTAAGTAGAGAAGGCTTCACACCTGAAAGAAGAAACAGATGAACAGATATTTTAGAGTTCAAAACAGACAAGCTTACAAGTATCCACAGTTTCACATCACCCACTGAGGACCTGAACCTAATAAATACAGGGGATGAACTCAAAAAATAACCCCCTACTACACCCGTTTTGCAAGCGCCAAAAACTAACGTGACCTTTTTCGGAAATGGTTATAACTCCGTCAACTTTGACACAATGTCCAAAATGCCCCCGACAATTTTGCATATACTAACCGTTAGTTTTGGCAACAATCGCCTTTTGCAGTTTGTTGTTGCAAAAACGCGGATAGTAGGGGTTAGTAATTAAGGTTATCCCAAGAAAATATGTGAATTCGTTGGGGACATTTCACGTAAATATCGACGGAATAATACAGTTGCAAAAAATAGTGTCACGTTAGTTTTCAGCAACAAAGGTCAGCTACAGTGTGCTCGCAAAATGCGTATAGTAGAGGGTTGGTGTTTAGGGTTTTCCCTAAAATCAACTAAATAATTTGCAACATACAGTAAAATTTAAATTAAAAAATCCAACATATTGTTGTACTCAGCCTAGCACCTAGCACTAGAAAGAATAGTTGAAAGGTTCTAGAAAAATACCAGTCGTGGTATATGCCAATCAGTCCTCTCTCATAAACAACACCTAGAGTGTTCTGAGCAATGGTAGGCACGACATTCATCACCCATGATTTTGGTGATTCAAGTGCTGCAGCAAATCCTCCAAGGTCAGCATTCATGTCCATCACATTCCGATATCTTGTAGTGCCTATTAATCTGTTGATCCGCTTGTATTCATTTACATGCTTCTTCCAAAGTTTGTTGTCCTCCTGGTAAGATTCTATTGTCACGCCATCAACAAGTCCCTGAGCTACTCGGGGAGGGACTGCAAAAAGCCTAGCTGGAAATTTCTTCAACTCGCCTCCTGCTACTTCATCTGCACTGTTTACCTTGGGGTATGGTGTCACACATGTCTCCATATTCTTGTACCTAAAGGACATCATAAACCCTGAATATTAGAATAGATAAAAAGAAATATAAATTATCTAGAAAATTAAAACAACTATGCAGTTAACAGTGCAATATAGTACAATTCTTAATTATTTGCAACCATCAAGAATGCATGCATGATTAAATAGTTTTTAAGTTTGTAGCAGACTGAATGCTTGAAATTTATATGATAAAGGGAAAAAATAAATTATGATGTTGAAGTGAGGTGACTCAATGATACCCATCGATCACTTTCCAAACCTGAACTATTCATACAGCTTTATACTAAACTAAGACAACAGAAATATCTTCAAGAATACATAACCAGTGTTACAGATATTTTGCAAAAGAAAAATAATACTAAAATGTTTTTCAGTACCTTCATGCACAAGTAACATACAGACTAAACATGTAGAGACTTACCATACATCATCTGGATTCTTGGACTGACACATATTAGTCGACTTCTTTTGACAGGATTTGTTATTTATTTTTTTCCTGAAAATAGCAATGTCTCCCTTTTCGTACTTCTTCTCCCAGCAAAGAGAACTGGCAAGCTCCTCAATCATTGTTTGCTCTGCCTGCAAATCCTCCTTAGTCCGCTTCCACGTCTTGTAGTATGTTTTCCAGTTGATTGGAGGACCAGACAAAATCCAGTAGCCACCTGGTCTAAGGACTCGATCAACTTCCATAAGGTAGGTCCCATCTGTATAGAGAAGTTCACATATGAGAAATTCATTCAACCTTTGATACGAGGAAAGGTATCTTCTCAACAGTCAAGCACTTGAACTGTTCATTAACATTCATTAGGTCTACAAATAACGCGGTGAGTGGCTGAATTTGATATTAATCAAGCACAAGGAACTATTGCTTTAAATGGTAATTGCTTCATAGGCTAGGCACATCTTCCATAAAGTAATACAGAATACATAACATTTACTGCATGGCTTCTTAAAATGCATGAACTAACTTACCATTTGCAGACCATGGTATAAGACATCTCGAGCACTGAGCCATATCGAAAGCTCTGGCAGGGTATGGAAGGCGTATTGATCCAAGAACACCAATAATAGCAGGCACACCTCGCTCCAATGCAAATTGTACCTGTGCTTCATGATTGTCTCGTGGTGCAAATGACATTGCTAATACATTTCTCTTCATTAGATATGCACCCCAGCTAGCAACCTGCAGCATGATTGGTCGTTAAATCCACTAACAGTGATAGAATAAGAAGTTCATGTCTATAATATTTAATGAAGGGAAATTATATTTAAACTTTAACAAAAAGATGGGCGAAGTTCAATTTTGTTAAAGATAAATCAAAAGAACATACTCCACAGCCAGTATCCAAAGCTGTTCTGACAGTGCCATCTGCAATGGGGATCACTGAAGCAAGTTCATCAATGTATGCACCTGCACCATGAGGGAACATAGTTCCTCCACCAGGAAACTTGAAAACATTCCCCTGATATTGAACCCAGTTTTGCACAGCCTTCTCCACTGTCAAGCTCTTATGAGGAACATTAGCATAGTGGACATAGTCACGGCCTTTGGGCCAGGGAAACGGAGTCATATAACCCTTGGGTGCTGGAATAAGACAATGCATTTTTTCCTCGTCTGGGGGACAATGTCTTTCCCTGTATATCATACTTTCCCTTGGGAACTTCATTGCTCGATCTTGTTCTTGGCAAGGAGTATAATCGGTGTATTTATCACCACATGGCTTGAACTCTTTAATTTTAGGCTCAGAAGGTTCAACAATGGCAACATCATTGTGATGGGTTTCAAAGCTCAAGTTATTGAGGATATTGCAATCTGCCTGCTTTGTTATCTCCAAAGCAATACTATCTCCTTTTCCAAAACCACTTTTCTGCCATGCTCCTAGTATGTAAAAGAAACAGCACAGACCAAGCACAATGAAAATAGACACCGGGCTCCGTGTTTTCGCATTATGTTTTGAGCCCATGTTAAGCTTAAGGAATTTCACCGGAAGCCGCCGTGATGAATAGGAGACTTAAGAAGCAGTGCCTTGCTGCAGATCAGATCAGGAATAGGTAAGCTTAAGCAGAACAACAAGCAAGCAATAGTAATTAAGAATAAAATACTCATAATATTGGAGCCTCATAAGTGTTATATGTGGAAGTGTTTGATATTGCATTCAAAAGAAGAAGAAAAGAAAGCAACAATTAACAGCATACGACAACATGCATTGATCATAGTTAAAATTAACAAACATGTTAAACACTCATAGTTATGTCAACTACAAACATGTCAAGTACTCATACTATTGAAACCTCAAGAAAGAACAGTTACACAAACATGGGTCATAAACAAAATTTTAGATCATGAAAAGCCCATTTGTGAGATCATGTTTCAGATAGAAAAACAATTAAAAAGATTTATATGTGGAGGCTCTTTGTGAAGAAAACTGAAGTCCTTGAAGAATAGTAACATTAGATACTACCTTAAGATAACCGCAAAGAATAAAAAAGAGTAGAGATAGCCAGATCCAGAACTAATAACAGAGTGAAATGTTCCGATTTGGTCCTAGGTTCCGGCATTTCGAACCAATTTAGCTCTAACATTGAGATTCAAGACTATTCTGAACACAAAGTCTAAACTTAGGACTGAATGAAGAAAAAACATAACCTTAGGACTATGTCAGAACAAAATTTTAACAAAACTCAGTAAATTTTGGACTAGTTTGGAACATTTTCCATTTACGGAAAGGAAATGGTAGATCTCCTGATAGCCGTCAGTGATTGATCCAGAAAAATAGTTTTAGAAACACAGAATTGGAAAAGGCTCTCAGCCTCCTCCATTTAGTTAGCACGGATCAACCCCTAACAGACACAGAGCTGCTCTCTTGTTCTACTATCACAACAAACCCAACACTACTGGCATGAAGTAGAGTACCCACAATGGAAAACTCAAACCCCCACTTAAATCAAAGCTCATAAAGAGCTCACGGTCCAGATTGGGGAGCAAAAAAAGCTTGATTTAGCAACTAAATTGAACCCTTGTCAATTAAAACCCCCAAAATGAAATCAATTCGCAGATCCAACAAGAACGATATCAAATCAGCAAGTGAAACAGCAAAGGAACTGAGAACTGAAAATTCGTAAATGATGAGAAGCAGAGTCAGTAAAATAGAAATGAATTGAGATTAGGTAATAACCAGAAAAGGAGAGATCTTAGGAACCGACAGGTGGGGATAAGTTGGGGTGAACTAAGCTATAAGCTAAGCTCACAGCTTCACTATGTCTGTGTGTCTGTGAGAGAGATCGAGTGGAAGTGAAGTAAATAAATATACAAATGTTACGGAGGATCTGAAGTATCTCTCCTCTTCACTTGTTAGATTTGTTTTTGAATCTGAGTTTAAGAACTTAAGACTATAATTATGGTCCGATCTAATTTGATATCCAACAAACCCATCAGCTGTTCTCGGCCCCTATCTGATCTGGCGAATGGAAAGTGAGATGTACGATCACGTGGTCCTTCACGCAGAGGATCGTCCCTTTAGATCATGCGATCCAAGTCTAATCGTTCCCACTGAGAGCAAGGACAACGGGTCGCGCCCGCTCCCCGTCCCGCGCGCGCCGGGAACGCAGGATGCTGGTCGGTCCGCTGCAGACGCGAAAAGTCGCGTTCCCGCTCCCCATTTTCGCGCTCCCGCTCCCCGATGTCTGGCCGAGCGCGTTGGACGCGCCCTGGCCTGCGCTGGCAGCGCCTGGTGGCGCCACGTGTCCCGACCGTTGGCAACGGTCACTCCAACGGCTATTTTTTTTTTTAATTCAAAAATCAGATAAAATTATCCCTATAAATACCCAACCTCATTTCTCATTTTTGTCACACCATTCTCTATTTTCACTTTTTCATTCTCACTTCCTACTCGTTATTTCCGAAAATGTCCGACGACGAGGTTATGTCTGACGCTGAGGAGATGACGTACGAGGAGCTGGCTCCTCGGATGCCGACGCATGCGGAGATGGCAGCCCAACTGCCGACATATGAGGAGATGGCAGCCCAAATGCAGCCAGCTTTGCGACGTTTTCCGGCGGATGATGGAGAGGCAGATGCAGGCAGTAATGCCAAGGGTCCAGAGGGCCATGCGTGGGGAACCAATGCGCCGAGAGATTAACAGAAATCGTGCGGAAGCCCACATCCAATTGATGGCGATTTATTTTGACGAACAACCCCTATATGGCCCTGAAATGTTCAGGCATCGGTTTCGTATGTGCAGACCACTTTTCCAACGGATTATGAACGCGGTGAAGGCTCACGACCCTTACTTCATTGGATGGAGGCCCGACGCTGCCTCACGGCCGGGCTTATCAACGGAGCAGAAGTGCACCGCCGCTATACGGATGCTTGCGTATGGGTCCTCGGCCGATTCATTGGACGAAACTCTGCGCATTGGGGTAAGCACCATACTTGAATGTTTACGTAAGTTTTGCAAGGCCGTCATTGAGGTATTCGGAGCCGAGTATCAGCGTACACCCACACCGGCTGACATGGACCGCTTACTCCGAGAAGGGTACAACCGAGGGTTTCCCGGAATGGCGGGGAGTCTTGACTGTATGCATTGGAAGTGGAAGAACTGCCCAACCGAACACCAGGGAGCCCATGGACGGGGAGGTCACCACGGGGAAAAGACGATTATGCTTGAAGCTGTAGCGTCCCGTGATTTATGGATTTGGCATGCATTTTTCGGGATGGCTGGATCGAACAACGACATCAACGTCCTCAACCACAGCCACTTATTCCATGACGCTTACGATGGCCATGACTTGGTTGTTGAGTACTACATCAACGGCCATCGGTACGACCCGACATTTACCCATCATGGGCACGGTTCGTGAAGACTATTCGGCATCCCTACGAGCCCAAAGAGAAGTTGTTTGCTAGATGCCAAGAAGGTGCTCGGAAAGATATTGAAAGGGCTTTTGGAGTACTTCAAGCAAGGTGGCACATCATCTCCCGTCCCGCTCGTACTTGGAGCAAACACACTTTGGCTGATATCATGCACACTTGCATAATTCTACACAACATGATTGTAGAGGATGAGCGCGACCGGTACGAGTATGGGGAGGAGGAGTTGTTGTGGGCGCAACCTCCATAAATGCCGAATTGGACACCACCGGAACGATGACACCACGGAGGGCCATTGCAATACCAGCAACGAGTGGATGCTCAACAAAGTGTCCTAGATCCTGAGATCCACCATCAACTACAACAAGATCTTATGGAGCACTTATGGGATCGATTTGGAGCTGGTTTCCATGACGACGAGTAGTCGTTTGTGCTCTTGGAGCTATTTTTTTTTGTTGTATTAAAAGGGGTTGAATAAAATTAGAAGTTCATTTCTATTCGTGTTGAATTTATTAATTTTGATTGTCATTAATTATTTATTTCCAAAATTGTTTAAATTATGACTAAATTAAATGGTTTCTGATAACGAATTAAATAAAACAGCAAAATATAATAATCCAGTCAGCACTGTTCTGCACTCCCAGGACCTCAAGGTCCTTTCTGTTTCACTAGTCATAATAAATATGAATGAATCACTAGTGTGATATTCGAATAATAAGTTTTTATTTTCAGTCTAGGATGATAATTTATGTACAAAAATGTGACTAGTTTTCATTCGCATCATCCGTCAACGAGATCCTTCAACATAATCGGTGGCCCAAGAAAATTTATTCTCATCCCGTCCATCTTTGATACACGTCCAACATTATTGAAAATCCAACAACTTCTATACCAGTGTTTACTAATATGACAATTACCTTTCTGGATAAGAACGGGTCTCTCCTAATCAATGTCATACCCATCTTTTGCAAAAATTCTACTTCAATTTACTCACTAGATATTATGGGTGTTCGGAATCATTCGGTGATACGTTTTGTCTACATATCTGTCTGATTCGCTATTCATCCGCATATGAGTGGATGGACAGTGGATCGAATTTTATTGATCCGCGATATGGGCAATTACAGATTATGGTAGATTAATCCGTGGATGATCCACCACCTGTACATGACATCAAACTTAATTTAATACATAGAGTCCAACCAACCATACGACAAAGCACATCACCAATAGACCCAATTACATGTTCAATATTTTTGTAATAAAATCAAATGTAGTATTTTTGTAATATAATTAGATGTTAGAAAAATGTTTGAATCAAAGAATGGTACTAGATTTTTAAAAAATAATTTTTATCTTAATGTTTGATATACAGTTTATAGGTCATGTGTATTACTTCCGATCCACAAAGTGTATTTTGCAAATGAAATCCATCAAATGTTCAATTATCATCGGGTCACGGATAACAAAAAATTCAAAATTCCGCCCATGAACACCCCTAGTAGATATTATGTTTTGGTCCATCAATTTGGAGGAGCACTCGGCATATGGGTTGGTGCCCTTAAAGTCAAGAAAGGGATGAAAAACAAATGCTATAAATAGGATTATGAAAGCTTATGGGACGGTGACCACTAGAGGGTAGGAGGTCCCATCCCCATGTGCACTGTCCATCTTTCCCGCGGTTTCTATATCCTCCAACATGCCACACGCTAACCTCCATGCACCATCAAATGAGAAACTATTTTTATACTATCGTCACATTCTACGTAATGTAGAACGCAAAACCATAGTTCTGGTCACTGTACCCTAATGCACTACAGAGATGCCAACTCCACAGGTTTGGAAGTTGGGTACACAGGCAAGCCATTACTAGACAGAAGAAACATTGAAAGAATATTCACACATTTGACTTAAGTTGCTTGCTTCTCATATATCATAATCAATATTGATATGCTTCCAATTGTTTCAGCTGTCCTGTTCACCAATAACTTCGCTAAGGAACTGCTTTTCAAAACATCAAGACTTTGGGGACTCTGCCAACGTTGTGGTTCCCTGCATATTAGTCGAATTGTTTCAGGCAAAATAAAGCATTTGCATGAGTGCAATTTAAATGAGCATGGACTTTGAGGCTGTTCCATGACCCAGAAATGAGTGGAAATTCAGTCTCTTACCAGCCTTCACTGGATCATCAAGTTGTTGGTTGCTGTGTTTATCCATTCCTCCACTGGATTTCAATTTGTTTGCCTCACCTTTTTTCCTCTTCCCCGAAGAGCTGAGAGGGCCTTCAACTATGAGTATGTAAAAAAGCAGTCAGTGTAAGCGAGTTGAAGTACTGAATGTAAGTGAATTTTTTTTTATGTAGATTCTAAACATTTCCACTGAACAGTGTATGCCTTGGAAGAGGGTCAGTGTGTCAAACTACATAAGGACAGTTACCCAGTTCTGGTTTCAATGCATGTCTACGAAGAAGCCTAGTTTAGTCAATGGCACACTGCACCACTCTTACAGAGAGGGGAACTTTATGAGATACTTCTATGCACAAGTGCTGAACATATATCCAAGGATTGCAACCAGAAACAAAATCCTAATGACAATCATTATTTATCAATTATCATATGCCCACAGTGGTTTCTTAATCGAGAATCTAATATTGGAAGTGTAAACCTATGAAGCCCGTATTTAAATGGACCCAGAAACCTTAAGGTAGTCCTAACTACACATTTACCTAGTCCACAAATATCCCCCAATCACAAAACTTCAGACTTCAAACTGTTAGGTTGATAAAACTTATTTATCATTCTCACAAAGCACTGGTAGCATATAGGAATGTGATTGGCAAAGAAAATTTAAACCAGCAAGGTGAGAAGTAGGCCAAGTTGGACCGTTTTCTTCATGAACAACCAAACCAAAAGCATGAACGTGTCATACCTTGCCATTCCCATACCTCCTTCGGTTCACCTTTTACCAACTTTGGATACCAATCTATACGAGAATCTTCTTGAACCAACTCCTGGACCTGCAGATATAAGGAACAATAAAATTTAATAATGAAGGGTCTCAACTAGATAAAGTGATAAACTAAAAGATTTAGTACTCAATTTCAGGAAATAAGGTCGCCAATTTCCAATGCTCTTCTCTTTCAGTTTTAAGAAAGATTGCATCTATGACTTCATCTTTATCTATATATTTTTTTATCAACCATGTGTACCAAGGTTTGAGCTCAAGGCCTTGCTTGCTGTTAATTATATGTGAGTATTTTTTTTTACTTTCTAAACAAAAACCAGAAATATTTTGGTTAAGTAGATGTTTGCTGTATGAATGTATTCTTAATTTTGGTATTTAATTTCATCTTCTAGGGGAAGCTCTATGAATTTCAGATCACTATAGTCACTGCAGACTGATCTGAACCCTAGAGAAACAAGCAGATTTATAATATAAGAGAATTGGGTTAAGAAAGAAGTCAGAATACCTTTTTCCATAACATGGGGTCCTTCCTTTCTTCAGGTAAAAGCAGAGAATCTCGCATCCATGAGGCAACTATCCAAGGTTCAAGTTCACCGTTTACACTCTTCAAGGCATTCTCCTCAAGTATGCCGCAAATCTATATGAAGGGCATCAATGTGTTTAACATGTGTTTCAAAAACTTCCAGCGTATTAGTTGAGCTAGAAGGTTAAAGTAGACGATAACCCAATCAGATTTACCAGAAAATCGTAATATGTTGATACCAATGGTAAGACAGCCATGCACATGAAGGGCATAATACAGATCATAATTCATAAATTCAGCATGCTTTAAGTATCATCACCTGAGTTGTGCACTAATCAGTGTCCTAATGTTTGAGGAAAAACAAAACAAGACAAAAATAAATATTTGATGGATGGCTGCACAAGGATGTCTCAACAAAATGACCTTTTATAGTCCCAGATATTGGGTATTGCAATCATGAAAAAAAAAATAGGATAAGCAGCAGAAAAGTTCTGCCAACAGGCACAGCAGAAATTCTACTTTAACCAGCGCTCATGCATTTTAACAAGAATGCAAGATATATGCACTGAAATATTTTGGTGCTACTAACTCTTTTCTTAGTTTATCAGTCAAGATCCCAACATGTTTACTTTGGTCTAAGAAATGTGTTGGTCATCTAACTTCCGAGGTCATACTATGGCTTTGCATAAATTAGGTCTAATTGTTGATATGTTTATACAGATGTTGCACACTGACTTAATTTCTTTCAACCCATAACTTCCCGCTATAACATGCTTTTATTTTGGGACTATGTGATGAGAGTGAGGTGCCCACCGTAAGTGAGAACATAATGAAATGACAAAACTGAGAGTAATGTGAGAGTAGATCTCACGTCAGACCAACACCCTGCATTGTTTTACCTCACAATATAGTTCTTCAGCTCTAGTTGATAGATGCCATCTCCTACGAAGTTTCAAGAATAACAGTGTGCATCCCATGAGCTGTATACCTGAATATTGTTAACAAGCTTCAACATGTTGATACCGAAATGCAAGCGCGGAATAGATGCATTAAGTATGTCATACCAATGCAAAAATCGGTGTAAGAATTAGAGCATGCTGAGAGATCCATTGTCGGATAGCACATGTCAATGGCCTATAACGTTGTGCTAGCAAGTTTGGACACTTGAACTCTTTGATCCTACAAAAAGAGAAATAGATTTGAAATGCATTGCTCAAAACACAACCAACTATTCCAAAATGAGAACAGCGTAAAAGAAGCAAGAACCAACCCGTAAGAACTTGTCCTTGTCTCCAGTATTGCACCAGTCCTCTCGATTGCTTTCTGTTTTGCATACAAATAAACGGCACTATCTGGACCGAAATGGTCCCTAAGCTCCAGTCCACCTAAATTGTCCCATATATCCTCCTCTCGAGCCTGCAAGGAATTGGGTATCCAATAGTATACAAGAAAATATGTCATCAACAGACAGACAAAATATAATTGCAGTCACTAGAAATAGAGTAAGCATATAACACTCTCATATAAAAGTATCATAAATGTAACTCACCCAAACTGTCCCAGTTCCATCACACAAAAATTGAGCATGTGCTTGACAGAGGTGAATTTCTATCCATTCCGACTGCTCTTGCATCAAATGTAAATTGAGAAATTAGAAATACATAACCTAAAGAAGTAACTATGCATCAATTTGCATCTACAGTGCATCAGAATACATCAGAAATAACAAGATTCTTATAAACCCACGAGTTTTGTAGCTGTTCGACTAATTTCGCTGTCTTCCACGCAAAACTTCCCAAGCTTTTTAAATCCAGGAGAACATTCAAACTTTCCCTCAGAACACTCTGCATTGTTTGGACATGGTTCACAAACATCTGCAACGATTTGCAATTTTACATCAGTGTTAGTTGTCAGTTTCCCGTAGCACAATAAAAATGAAACTATCAACATCAAATGAGCTGAAGAACAAACAAATCATAATTCTAGGTCAAAAAAGAAAAGCAAAAATTGCACAATTGCTATAATGAGACGACCATTGTTTGGTTAGGTAAATAACTTACCGGAAAAGGAATGGTCGTAATCGGTATTACTGTCGCAGAAAGGTTTGAGTTCTGGGTTAAGGTAGGAGGCAAAGAAATTGCAGGCGAGAGCGACGGAGGACGCGATGAAGAGTACTGTGAAGAGCCTCGGCAACTCCTCCCTGGACGGGAAGAGACTCGGCGGTGGCTCAATGGATAACACCGGCGGAGAAGCATCCTGTCTTGGTCTCCGTTTGGAGCGCTTTCTCGGACTGGAAGCCATTGCTGTACTGTATCAGAAATTGGTCTGATTTGGGGAGTTAGGGATCGAGGAAGGAGGAAGATGTTGGCATTAAGTTAAGTACTATTTTTTTTCCCATTAATTTAGACTTCAAATGCATAACCACGAAGAATAAACAAAAAACACAAATATTCGTTATTCCTTTGATAATAAAAGGTTTAAGATGATTGTTAAAAGAGCCACTAGGGCGAACTAAAAATAAAGGGTATCGAAGAACGCTGTTCAAGGTGTGGTCAAAGTGTCGCTTAGCCCTCCGGGAAGGGCTCCTTTCGTCTGGTTGTAAACCGAATCTGTGTTCATCAATAGTGAAGGAATGACTGGTTTGTCTCATGGATCTCTTCCAGCAATCATCCCTGGAGCCTTTGATTGAGACCCACTCGATTAACCAGATACATAATCGAGAGAGGAGTCGAGGAGGGTGCGGTGGTGGAGGCCAGGGAGGAGGGCACCCGATGACGGTTTCATAGTCGGCGACGACGGCTTCAAAGGCTGCTTTAGAGGCGGCAACGGCTTCAGAGTCGCCGACAACTTCAAAGACGGTTTTGAGCCATACAACAACCATCGGGGTTGCAGAGAGGAGACTGAACAAGGTCGGGAGATGCTTCGTTGTGGCGGGAAGGAGACAACATCGCGGTAGCTAGAGGCGGCTCGAAAAGGGGAGCCCTAACACAAAAACTCATTACAAGACCCATAAGGGAGTTGATGGGGAGATGATATATGGAAGAGAGAAGCATAACCATGACATAAGTCATGGAAAAAGTCATAGCTCTAGCCATGGTTTTTCTTACGGCGACAAAAAGCTCTAAAGGAGGCTAGGTTTTGAATTACTGGTCCTTCAAAGAGATGTGAACATCCTCATTAAGAGAGGGAGGAAGTAATGGGGGTAACGACAGCAAGTTAAGGGTTGATTCCATGTAACTTCTCTAAAGATTTTAGATTTAATTTTTATTATTTTAGAACTTTTTGCATCTAACTACTTCAAAATTTTATTTTTCCGAATTTAATACCAACGTAATTGAATGAAAAAAGTACTCTCTCTTGTCTCAAGAACAAACCCTAGCTCTACGATTATGGTGCTCCTTAGCTCTACTCCTGTCGTTGACATGATCGTTGACATCTCTACCGCAACCATTGTCAGCCCTATCTTCCCTCAGTCTCCTCCGTCGCAGCCTTCGTCCTCGCTTCTTCCCCTTCCTCTTGGTGTGACTCTGCCTTTAATGGCACGGCGTAGAAGGAAGCTGCCTAACCGGCCTTCCTTTTGCGTGTACCCTTGGAAGGGGAGCGAACACGATGCTCTAAGCAAAAAAAGGGATTGGCTTATCATTGTCAGGTCAGATCCTACCTAAGATATTCGAACAATACTCATGGTAGGAAAAAACCATACACGAGCCATCTTTATTAAAGCCATGGTGCCTTTATTGTGTGTTGAATCCCAAATGATATCCGATAAGCGACGGAGAGGGGTACAACAGTTATCTATGATCTGAGCCGTGCTATGGTAGGGGAGGATCAACGGGCCAAGATGGACCCGAACGAGTGATGACCGACTCCCCCCCCCCCCCCCCCATGACAAGCATTGTTGATGCTGATACCTCATTCTATATGGCGAGGCTGTTTACTAGACCTTGTCGAGTTGTTTTGTGTTGTGCTCTTCGTCATCTCAAGTATTGACCTTGTGGTAACCAAACCCCACTTTTTGATTGTCCGTTCCCTTTGATCTTTATCCTTGTGTTCTTGATTTTGCACTCATGGATTCTTTCCCCTGGCCTTGTCAATAGAGAAGGGACCAATAGTTGGGCTAGAATCTTGTTGTGCCTAACTCTCTAAGAACCAGGGCCCATATGGCTTCTTGTTCGAATTCCACTAGACTTCCTACGCCGGTTCCCCACGTAAATGGTCTGGGTTAGTCAAGACGTGGTTCTTCATGATCGAGGTGGTTGGAGGTACCATACCCACATCTTCCTCTAGTGCCATCAATCGGGCTCGGGTGTGCTTCTCGTCCCAGTTAGATGTTGGGGGCTTATTCAAGAGGTGTTTCTTCAAAGTGGGATCAATTCCTTTCAGGTCGAGGCCATTATGGTAGGAAGTGGGCCGAACCTAATGGGGAAAGGGTGGTCACCGAATTTTGTGGGTGAATGAGCTTTGTTGTTGGTCTCCTCTAAATATGTATGGGGGAAGGCACCTACTACGGCTTGTGCCCTTTCCACCATTCATATCAAAATGAGGCCTCGAGATGGTTTCTCTCAGAGGGTGATCCGGAAACTCCATGTCTCTATGGACGAGCTTACCGCAAGAGAAATAAAAAGAGGAAAATTCTCTCGTAATAGAGGATTTATCGGATGGGATAAGGGTAGTCCATAAATCGCATGAAGAGGCTCTAACGCAAAAAGGAAACTGATGTCCAATCGAGCCCTAACCTAGAGGAAGGATCCCAAGAAGCATCCCCTCGAGTCACTCTGAACCCCGACACATACCTATTATCGTGCCTATAATCGTTCTTATCTCTAAAGTTATGGCAACGAACATGTTCATGGCTTGAATCCATACCTCTATGTTTTAGAAGCAGAGGGAGGAAACTTGGGACGTCGGTGGTAAATCGACAAGGATGAAAAGGGATCTCCTGAAAGCTTTTGGTTTCGCCGCCCTAACCATATTCTTCTCCTATTAGGAAACGAATTAAAGGCCGAAAACGACTTTTCCCATGTGTTTGACGTCCATCCCTTAGAGCATCCACAACCATCTCGCCGGCTGCCGGCGAGATGGCGCCGGCGAGATGGTTTAAAATATATTTTTTTAATCATCTCACCAGCTTCTAGCCAGCGAGCTCTGCAGTGGGTGACGAGGAGCCGCCAACGAGATGAGGAAAAAACAAGTATAAAACAAAAAAAAATTGCAACTCAAACCTACAAACTTCTCCTCGCCAGCGAGATCTGCCGGCGAGATCGTCAACGTCTCTCTATCTCGCCGGCGCCTTTCTCGCCTGCTCCTCGCCAGCTCCCCGCCTTCTCCTCGCCGGCGACTCTACTCGCCAGCGCCATCTCGCCCACGACTGTGGGTGCTCTTAGGATTTTCAAGAGTTGGCCATCTACCAGGTGAGGATCTGACGACTTTAGTAACGGGATGAGAAGAGGCATCCAACAAGAGTGAAGTCCAAACACTTACCGACCATGCTCACATCCCTCGAGACGTCGATGACAAAGTCCTCATCTTCATTGAGGGACACCGCTCCCAAACAATATTGTAGGGCCTTCAATCCCACAAGATTCAATATCGATGACATGGGAGGCAAATGCGTTGGATGTGATGTTTAGATGGGTGGGAGGAGATAAGGGATATGATCGAGGCTTAAAAGAGAGGATGAGTGCAACGGTTGGGGTCTGGGTGGTTGTACATGGCCTCAGGATCTTGCGATGCCTCGGGACCGGCTACGCTGACCGTGGACTACACCGATGATGAGACAGGATAAGGTAGGGAAGACGCCATAAAAGCGAGAGAGAGAAACCCTAAGCACCTAATGTTTGGTTCAGGTAATTATCTTAAGACTTATTATGGGGAAAAAAATAACCAACTTTCCACGCCAATACTATTAGTTGGGGAGAATTGGCAATTTAACTCTTTTCATTATTCATATTGTATTGTCCACCATGTGTTTAATCCAGTTCAACGATAACGTTATCGTAGCACACTTTGAGAGTCGTGTCGTTACATCTAGGATTTTTCTCATTGGGTTTTGAGAAAACGTTATTAACATCTATTTTACGACCTTTCATTTAGAAAATACACTGAAATAAATGATGGCATATTAGAAACACATTGTCACATTTCTCATAAATACAAAAAAGTACGATTTATATTAATTTTGGCTAGCGGCAACAAACCCGCCATGCGAATGTGTAAAACAATGCACAAAAAAACTACTCGAAAACGGAATTGTTAGGAAATTAATGGAATCGTATTTTTATTTTTGTATTTTAAAAAGGGTTATTATCATCTGAGTACCCTAAAAATACTTGGTTTTCATCCGAGTACCCTAAAAATACTTTGTGACAGATAAGTACCCAGAACGAAACATTATTTTCAAATCAGTACCCGCCGTTAGTTTCTATCTATTTTCCATCCATTTTTCCATCCAAAACATTAAAAAGTCCAAAATACCCCTCTCAACTCTCAAATTTTCAAACCTATGCCATTGTATTTCAAATTTTCTTTTTACTTATTTATTTATTTTATAAAAAAGAATTATTTTCTGAAAATTAATTTTATTTTAAAAAATCAGTTTTTATTTTTTTTTTAAATCAGTTTTATTTTCAAAAAAATCAGTTTTTATTTTTAAAAAATCAGTTTTATTTTCAAAAAATCAGTTTTTATTTTTAAAAATCATTTTTATTTTCAAAAAAATCAGTTTTTTTTAAATATCAGATTTTGATTTGTTTTCTAGTTTTTAATTATTCTTTTTTAACTTAAAAATCAGTTTTTTTTAATAAAAATCAATTTTAATTCAAATCTTTTTTCATTGTTCTTCATCACACCTCCATCTTCATCATGCTTCCATCACACCTCCATCTATCATCTTCACACACCTCCATCTTTCCAACCATCATCCCCAAAATTAAATCAAAACACTTTCACAAATTACCGAACAAATTTTTTATAACAGAATATGAAGATGAACTATGTCTGAGAAGAAGAATCTAAGCAGCTTAGAAACCAAAAATTAACAAAGCCAAGACAGGAACAAATTTGGCTTCAAATCTACTTCAACCTTCATTTTCGCACCTACAAGATAGAATCAACAAAACCCAGAACTCATAAATCGAAGCCTAACTCCAATCTATTCATCGGAAACCTAAAACCAGATCCGGCCCGATTTTCATTCTGCAACCACAACCATGGCTTCCTCTTCCCTTTCCCATACCAAATCCCCAACCCCCAATGGAGCGGCTTAGGGCTTCGCAGATCTGCCGTCGTGGACTCCATCTCCGCCTCGGCCATGGAGAATGACCGGCGAGCTTTTCATCTCAAGACTCACGGCGGCGAGTTTCCCCTTTCTCACGTTCTTCTCGCCTTGCAGCCTCCCTCTTCTTCTCCTCGAACAACGGCGACAAATCAATTTTGATTTGGTGGATTTCAATTTCGAAGATCTGGTACATGGCCATGATGTTTTGATTCTGGTGTGCGGCTAAGAAAGAAGAAAGAGAAAGAGAAAATGAAAGGAAATAAAGTTTCGTGGATTTGTTTTGATTTAGGGAAGAGAAGGTGAAAAGGAAAGTTCAAGATTTGTTTTGATTTATTTTAAGTGATTAAAAAATATCAATACAAAATTAGAAGGGGTAAGATAGGGGTAGTATTGTTATTTTATAAAAAGTTGGGGTCATGTGCCACGCACATGACTATTTTCCATCCAAATTGGATGGAAAACTAACGGCGGGTACTGATTTGAAAATAATGTTTCGTTTTTGGTACTTATCTGTCACAAAGTATTTTTAGGGTACTCGGATGAAAACCAAGTATTTTTAGGGTGCTCGGATGATAATAACCCTTAAAAAAATGGTGCACTTGAGCACAAGACACTGAAAACAAAAGATACTGGAACATATTGATACTAAAATCTGATCCCGACCAAGCTGCAGATAGCGAGGAGGAATCAAGTTGATTAACCATGATTCTTATTGCCCAAAAACAAAAGCTCTAATGCTATTTAAACTAAATTAAGCTCTTCGAAGTAGATGAAACAATTCTAACTATATCCTTGTAATTGTAAACACACAAACAAGAGAGAACTCAATAAAATCAGCACATACACAAACATAAAACACAGAACCAAGTAATAATTTGAGAACCCAATACGCATTACAGTGATACATTTTTTTTAAACTAAAAGGAAGAACCTTTCGATCATAAACACAGTAAAGAGCTCTATAGTCTCGAATTTTCGTAACAGAATAGACAAATCTCCATTTCCTTAGAAGACGACGCGAAACAGCGGTTCCTTGGGGTTTCTGGCGGGGTCGAGTTGCCACACGCAGGGCTCGAGGTCGTTGGAGACGGGGCAGTACCCGGACATGGTGAACTTACTATTGGCGGCGGCGACGGACCCGAATTCGAAAATCGTGAGATCGGAGATGTCGGCGGCACCAGGGACGGCCACGGCTCCATTCATGCCCGGAACTTGGGGATAATCGGCCGACGCTTCGGGTTTGGTCTGCTGCGCCGATTTCGGGTTGGGTTTGGCATCGGATTGCGTGTTGTTGTTACCTTTGCTTTCGCCTCTCCACCACGAAAGAAGACCCATAGCTATGAGTATGAGATTCAGAGAGGTGAGGGTTTTGGAGACGGATACAATGAATTGGGTTGGGTCGAGTAATGATTTTTACTTGGGCTTGTTGTTGCGTTGCGTGGGTAATGATATTCGGGCTCTCTGTTCGATAGAATTACAAGAATGCCCTTCCATGTCTCGACTCTCCTTTCAGAGCATCTCCTACTCGGACGGCGGTTCGGGGTGAGCGATTAGTCGGAAATGGTGGATTCATCTGGACAGAGAAAATGACAATGAGGTGCGGGTTGCATCTGAGCGTGGAGCGAGCCGCCTGAACGAATTGTTTAGGTCCGGACGATTGTTGCTCCGTTCTATAAGTTCGACCAATAACCTTCCTTTTATATTTAATTCGTAGGTCTATGTTACAATGAGAATAGACCGATTCGATTTATTTCGAGTCTAATCTTAAAAAATATATAAAAATTGACAAAAGTAATTTTTATTTTCGAAAACGAGTCCACTACAATGCAAACCCGATAAACACCGAACCCGAGAACTAACCAAATAACACCTACGAACAATCCGAGCGGATGAGAACTACATGTTAAAGAACCCGTGCATCAGGCGTCATTTCAAACATTCCCGAACAGTCGTCCACCACTCATGCTTGTTATAGGGGAGGGGGACATTACGGGCATACGTTCGGTTGGCCTCGAGGAGCACCTCCGCATCGGTGACGCTTGCACTGAGCACATTTCGGGCTTACAGGAATGTCAACTCGAAATGCTGCACCTTGAGGTTGGTCTTCTACTAGTGGTCCTTCTACTGCTTCTCGACCGGGGATATGCTTCTGTTTCCATTGAATACCAATCCTCGTATAACTTGTGTCAGTACTCTCTGGTTGCACTGCCGTGAAGCATCCAGACAACAACAAGTCTCTTATCCTCCACGTCCACAGAGGCACCATCAATTTGTTGTAGAAGGAAATAAGGACTGCTGCCGATTCTGTTTTGGAGAGAGAGTTGAAGAGGAAGAGTGTGTGTCGATTCGGTTTTGGAGTTGCTTTAAATAGTTGAGGCCGAATCTTAGGGTTTGATTTCCAAAGTGATAGAATCGGTCCAATACATACCTTGACAGAATCGGTCAAAAAAATAATGGTGACAGATTCGGTGCATGTGACATAAAAGACAAACAAAAAGGGTTGCATTTATTTCAAACTTAGCAGTGTAGGTTTCTGAGTATAAAATGAAACCGAACTTGTTCGAAACTGAGTACAGGAAAACGAGAAAAAAAACATTGAACATGCTAGTTGTGCTCCATAGCTCAAAGCATCTCGAACATAAGAGCCTCGTGGTTGGCCTTCTCCAACGAGGTCCAGTCAGATGTGTCGAGCACAACTGCTTCAACGTATTGCTCGTTCAATGACAGCCGATACTGCATTAGCTTTGCCTTCGTTCGCTCGAACCAACCCAACGACGTTCTTCTCGCTGGATCTTGTACACTACTGGTGGCGAACCCATATCAACTTGGGGAACACCGCTCTCGAATTCTAACTTCATAAATTTGGTTGGCTAATTGTTTTAGAAGGTGGTTGTTTGTGTGTTTAGAGGATAAGGGAGGGTTTCCTTTTACTGAATCGGCCAAAAGTGCATTGGGGAGGCACACAATTCAAATTACGATACAATAAAGTTTCCAAAATATAGTTAAATGGAAATACATTGAACTGAACTACAAAAATAAAATAAACAAGTAACTAGTTGTCGTCATCCATAACGGACTTCGCCCTTAGTAGAGTCCAAATGTGTTCAATCAGATCACCCTTCCGTTGTTGGTGCATTGCTTAATTCTCTAGCTGGCTTAACTGGTTTCGGATGTGGTCGTAACCTTGTAATGGCCCTCGATGGACGGGTATGATTGGTTCTTTAGATGTGAGTCATTCTATTTCTCCTTAGTATGTGTCACGTTCATCGTCCAAAATCATGTTGTGTATAATAATGCACGCCCGCATGATCATAGACAATTTTCTATCATCCCAACCTCGAGCATGCCTATTGATGATAGGGAAACGAGCTTGCAGGATCCCGAATTCTCTCTCCACATATTTCCTTGCGGCCTCATGTTTCTTTGCATACAACACGTAACTCGGTAGTTGTGGTGTAGTGATAGACTTTACAAAGCACGCCCACGGTGGGTAAATTCCATCGGTTAAGTAGTAATGAATGTTGTAATACGTACCGTTCACCTCAAGTGCGAGCGGGGCTGGTAAACCCAATATACATGCGCAAATATAGATGATTGGTTCCAAACATTAATATCGTTGTTCGAGCCCGACATATCAAAGTATGCGTGCCAAATCCAGGCGTCCGGCCCCGCAACTGCTTCAAGCATGATTGTAGGTCCAAAATGATCGCACCACTTGTAAACCCTCTGATGCGTTTTTGGACAATTCTTCCATGCCCAATGCATACAATCGAGACTGCCGATACAACCTGAAAAACCATGAGTTTCATTGATACGCGTAATGTAAGCAATTTCATCACTGTCCGGCTTTCTAAGGTAGGTTTCACCGAAAACATTGATTACGGGAAATCAAAATCGGTGCATGTACCCGAGGGCCGTTGTCTCAACCATCTTCAAATACGCATCCAAGCTGTCAGCCGAAGCACCGTAGCACAACATCCGTATAACTTTTGTACACTTTTGAATGGTTGATAAACCGGGTCGGCCACGACAATAAAATTTTTGTTTGAAGTAGTCATCGTACTCGGACACGCCATATGCAATTTTCATGAAAACAGATTGTGCCATTTTGAAACGCCGACAGAATAATTTTTAATTGTACATCGGGTTCGCTACAAAGTAGTCAGACATTAGCGGTTGTGAGCAACACTTCGATCTCTGAAAACATAATTCCTTCTCTGCTTTCCCGGGACGGGGACCGTCATACTTGCCTCTGCCTCCCTAACCTTTACGCGTATGGACTCCAATATCTCTTTCTCCGCGTGTCGGGTCATTGCACGTAACGTTGCGTAGTCCATTTCGCCATCATACTCCTCACTATTCGATGAATCCATAACGATAAGACAGTAACACAAAGTGTAGAGAGAACATTTGTGGGATTTGGTGTGTTGGGATACCATCTTCAAAAATGTAGTAGGGTATTTATAGAAGAATAAAAAATTGGTCAACCGAATTTGCTGACCCCGGACACGTGGCAGGATCACCGCGCCATGTTAGATTCTACTCGCCGATACATTTCCACGTGGTGTTCGCTGATTCGTTTGGTCAACACCGAATCTGCGGAATAGACTGTGCAGCGAGTCAGTAGATTCGTACACCGTCTAAAGCAGATTCCTTGATTCGACGTGACAATAGACACCAATTCGACCATTCGAAGGAAAAATCAATTTTATGCCTTTTTAGACGACCGATTTGATGCCACTAGGACCCCATTATGCACGGTTTTAGTCATGTGTCTCATTTTTTTAATAAAAATACTCAACTGATATATACCGGCTGGTTATTATTTATTTTTATTTTTTTTCCTAGATGAGCATAATAGTTATTTTCGTCAACTTCATGATGCCCTTGGTAATCTCACTTTAATCTATTTTCAAAATACAAAAAAAATCAACTGCTATGTTATGTGAATTTGTAGTGGTTTACATCAGTGAATAATTATGAATAAGAGAAAACGCGACTTTGAAATGCTTAGTAGGTATTGAAATAGCGTCATCGAGGTATTTGATTACACATGTCTGTGAATGTTGAACGAGGGGGATGTGTGTGGCATTTTGCATACCAATGTGATCGTGGATGAAATGATTCATTTCAAATTGAACTACGAACAAAAAACCACTTTTCTCTACTTTTCTTTCATCTTGTTTGGGAAAACTTTTGATTCTTTATTATTGTCGTTGTCAATTATTGTCGCTTTCCTTGGAAGTCATGATTGTCGTTGGTGGTCCTCCCTTGCTGTTCCTCTCATCTCATCATCCCTTATCGCACTAAGCCATGATTCTCGGCAGGTGTTCTTTCGTATATGCCTCCGGGTCAGATCATCAAGCTTTTTATTACCTTGTCGCGTTTTGGTCCTCGCCTCCTAATATGGGGGCACAACCTCTCATTTCGCAACCACTTATTCGCCCTTCTTTATGCCCGCATAAGGTTATCCTAAACTGACTACCACCTGAAAGCTTCCACCGACACAGACAAACCAACCGCCACTAACCGAGCTCACCATCTGATGGGATCTACAACCCTACAAATCTTGTCCATTCTATTAGCTTGTCTAATCTATGATTCAGTTCTTACGTCTAAGTCGTCTACCAATAAAACTTGACATGATGGGAAACCAAAGTTAGAGGCAATCAAGGCATGTCCAACAAATGACACTATCAGATACGCTTCTTCAACTTGGGTTGGATTGCGGAGATATTCTACCGATCTTAACTCGTCATCTACACCACTAGAGGTGTTTGAGTTTAAATTTGAAATCGAATATCCTTGATTCTCTGCAGGAGATAACTGGATGATGAAGACTCAATCTTATTATTCTCTGCCAAGGTAGCATTCTGGGAATTGAAAACACAACTATCTGATGAAAAACAAACTTGATTGGAAAAAACCCCTCACCGAGGTTAGACGTAAGATTCACTTAATTTAGAAGCTTGGTCCTGACATGAATCAAGACAGAAGCTGTTATGCAAAAACCTTTGTGACACCCCGCTGTCCTACACAGGGCCCCACGCGCGGCGATGTTAGGTCTGCATCCTAATACACCCCAACCCCTCTGGTGTATTGTCCACAGAAAAATACCAACCTAGGTTGTTGGTGAGACTTGCAGCTCAATTGGTGATAGCATCACTCAAGGAAATGCTATAAAGGGTGAGGTCTTGGGTTCAAGTCTCACCAACAACCTATGTTGGTATTTGTCTGTGGACAATACACCAGAGGGGTTGGGGTGTATTGGGCTTCAGACCTAACATCGCCGTGCGTGGGGCCCTGTGTGGGACAACACTTTTTTAGTAAACCGATCTCGGGACGCGAACGTTTAAAACAATAAAACATTTTGAAACCTTTTAAATAAACCACTTTAAAACCACCAATTTGTTCATCAAAAGAATAATTTACAACTCAAAAGTACATCCCAACAAGTGGACAAAATGCAAGGTATACGTCGCTAGACTCAAAAGTAAACCCAGAATCCCGCTCCTAGCTCTTCAAGCTTCGAAAGCTCACCTAGTCCAACCTGCGACCGGTACCTGTAGGAAAAACAGCTAGGGGTGAGCGTTCGCTCACCACCACGGATAACAGACTGACTACGGCATACTTAGCAGACAATGCAGGTAACACCAACAACAACTCAACATCGGGGACTACTATCCCCAAACTCCAGTAACCCGACTAACACACATACACTGTTACTTTCTCAACCGACTCAACACTCGGACACGTAATGTAGACCCGACACAACGACTGACGACCTCCTCCAAAGACACGACAGACAACCATGCAACACCCAAGATCACAAAGGATCGCACACCAAACAAGATCACAAAGGATCGCACGCCAGCTGCTCAGTAACCCCCCTCTTTCTCTCGCCCTTTATCGATCCCTGTTAGGTCAGGCGGTCGACCTGCCGCGCAACTTCTCCCGATCTCAATCGGGAGGCTAGCCCATAACCTCTCCCCTACCCTCGATCTCAGTTGGGAGGCTATCCACACCCGCGCAACCCACGAAACTTCTCCCGACACACAGCCGGGAGGCTAGCCCACAACCTCTCCCCTACCCCCGACCTCTGTCGGGAGGCTAGCCACACCACCAACCTCGCAATCCTTTTCCCGATCCCTGTCGGGAGGCTAGCCCACAACCTCTCCCCTACCCCCTACCTCTGTCGGGAGGCTAGCCACACCACGCAACTTCCCCGATACAAAGTCGGGTTTCCAACCTCAGGCAACCACAATCACAATCACAAGCAAAGTTCAACAAACAGCAACAAGACCAGTTCAACACTCCACAGGCACTCATGGCCACCCAAGACACCAACGGTAGAACACGGACTCAACAACCCCACGGGCACTCACGGCCACCCAAGACACACCGACAATAACTCACGGGCTCAACAACCCCACGTGCACTCACGGCCTCCCAAGACACACCAACAGTAACTCACGGGCTCAACAACCCCACGGGCACTCACGGCCTCCCAAGACACACCAACAGTAACTCACGGGCTTAATAACCCCACGGGCACTCACGGCCACCCAAGACACACCAACGGTAACTCACGGGCTCAACAACCCCACGACCACTCATGGCCATCCAAGACACACCAACAGTAACTCACGAGCTCAACAACCCCAAGGGCACTCATGGCCACCCAAGACACCAACAGTAAAACACGGGCTCTCATGGCCACCCAAGATGCAACTACACAATCAACCTCCGGGCATAACCAATGCCTCCAGCAGTTCTAATATCGATAAGTTCACAATCAACCTCCGGGCATAACCAAATGCCTCCAGTAGTTATAATATCGAAAGTTCACTGCTCCTAGGACACTACTAAGTGTCACATGCATTTCTATTGTTCGATACGTTCCAGTATCATACGACACCACCCGGTGTCGCCTGCCTTTCTAATATTTGATAAACATACTTAACCCACGACACCCAAGTGTCACATGCATTTCTACTGTTAAGTTTCCCTAGTCAGGGCCGAGATCCGGCTACTTTTCCCTACCTCTTGAAGCGTGTCAAACCCGATACTCATACTCCGGCAAAGCTCCATAATTCCCGCTTAGCCTCCTATTTCCACGGTAGGCGACACGGTCTACAATCATTATAATTAACACACTTTTTAAGTAAGCATGCGAAACCTGAATTTAAAGAATTAAACACCCAAATGCAACTTCGACAATGTCGATCACTCCCAAACTTCCTAATTACTCGACATTGTCATTAATGGACCCGGAAAAGCCCGATTCGCCCGACATGGCGAATCTGCCCGGGTTTTGAAAACGCCCTTCGGGGGCTCCGAAATTCCCGTTTTCGTTTATACGGTCTGAGAATAATTCAAGGGTTCCTAGGCACTCGACGGAATCGAGTTTCGACTTCCGAGTAATTTAATTTGCGTTTAAAGTTTCTAAACCCGTCAATTACAACTTTCACAATTTAATTCCAAATTTCGATCCGGGTGTGGATTAATTACTTGGGGAACGTTCTAAACCACCCGAACTAGAAACCCGAATACCCGAGCATGTGGGCCCCACACGGCCACAATGGAAAAATTCTCTTTTTGCCCCAAAACGTTCCTAACGATCCCCAAACCTCAACCATTCATCTTTAAACCAACTCTAACCAAAACCCAACCATATTTGAATCGTTTAAACTCAAACCCTAAAATTCGAACTTAACAAAACGAAAATCGGTTAGGTGCTCACCGTAGAGAATGTCGATGGGAACTCGGTTCTTCTATCTTTGAGACGATCCAACAGTTTGATGAACGAGAATCACCAAAACCCTAAACACCTCTTCTCTTTTTCTCCCCTTTTCTCTCTTCCTTCTAACTCATTTCTCTCTCTAAAAATATCTCCTTTTTTCTCTAATTTTTGAAAGTGGCCGAGACTATCCATTTGTCTTCTCTTTTGTTTTGTTTTAAAAAATCAAATCTAACACTTAATTACAAAACTAACACTAAAAGTAGTCTTCTCTTGTCTTGTTCAATAAACCTAACACCACCACATTGGTGACATGTGGCAAGTGGGTCCCACACCTAGATATTTTCCAATCAGATTCGCTTCGGACGTTTCGGGCCCCGAACGGACACTTTTTCCAAGAAATTACGAAACTTCACGGGCTATAAGGAAACGGCTCAACTAAGACCGCTGCGACGACGACTAAACTTTTTGGATCCAAAACGATCCTCGAATGGACCAAAACGTCGCTCGGTTGACTTTTCCAGCGAAAAGTCAACATTTTCCAAATTGGTCAGAAAGTTGCCTTGAGTCCCTCGGAACTTACTTTGGTCGATAATGGGGTCAACTCAAGTCCGGTATGACCCTCGGGGTCAAATTTAGGTTCCTTTAAATGTATGTCTAATTTTTTAAATTTTCCTGTTTTTCGCAGATTTGACTAGCGTTGACCGGGAGTGGTTCTTACAGGGAAGGTCAAAAATGGAGGTTTTGAGGTTTATTTTCGTGAAATCGGAGCTGGAGGAAGAAGAAGGACAAACTGTCCAGACCCGTCACGGATCCGCGACGGGGACCGTGACGGAGGACGTCACGGCTCCGTGATGGACCATGACGACACAAGTCGCAGATCCATGAGGAGAATTGTGACGGTGCAGACCACAGGTCCATGACCCGATCTGCTACGGAGCCCGTCAAGGCTCCGTGACCCGAACCGTGACAGATCAGAATTGAGCCTTTTGGCCCCTTTTTGGTGGATTTCGAGTAATTGGGACGGTTGCCTATAATCGAGCCCTTTTGGGAATGTTTTCCTCTTTAAACCAATCGTGAATTACTCTTGATTCTCGTATTATTTTGTGATCCTAGACTTTGGACCCGGGCTCGACGGAGGAGACTTTTGGGCATCGTGAAGTGACTAAGCGTTTGGAAAGCTATCGAGGTAGGGAAAGTAGCGAATACCGGTTTATTTGCGGAAAGTTACTAGTATGCATATAGGTTGCGATTATTCAATATAATTGTTAGAAATGCATGTTAAGATGTGGGGAACGAGTGAAATGAGGGATAGCTTGCGAGCCATGTCGTGCCATAAGTTTGGGATTTGTCGTGCTGTAGAAATGCATGTGGGCCATGTCGAGCCCTTAGGTTGTATGTTGGTTGTGATGCCATGATTGATGATTGTGATGCTTAATATGTGGTTTATCCGTTGTTAGATTGAGGATCAGAATATGGTATGTTAGTATGTCAAAAACAAGTATGATATGTTTGGTATGACGTGAACCAATGCTTGTGATATGATCGGGTGAGTGATAGACCGATGTGATGTGTTTTGTTGATATAGTATGTTAAGGATGAGGTTCCGGTCTGATATCGTGGTTGATGCTGTGTGTTCCAGCACGATATGTTCCGAGGCTATGTATTCCGGTCCGATACCTATATCGATGGAAGGTTCCGATATAGGATATCTAGACCGAGGCTTCCGGTGTGATATTTATACCGAAGAAGATCCTGGTATAATATCCTGATCGGCAGTGTGCCCAGATTCTGTGAGAAGGTGTGCCTACCTTCCGACTGGATGTCGGTAAAATGAGCTATGGTTTCGTGATCAGGTGCGCCTGCCCTCCGACTAGGTGTCGGTAAAATGTGTTATTGCCCATGATAAGGTGCACCTACCTTCCGACCGGGTGTCTGTAAAATGAGCTATCGTTTCGTGACAAGGTGTGCCTGCCCTCCGACTAGGTGTCGGGAAAATGAGTTATGACTCCGTGATAAGGTGCGCCTGCCCTCCGACTAGGTGTCAGTAAAATGTGTTATATTGGTGTGATCCGACATAGTATGGGAGACTCAATGTGTGTGTATTGTTAATGACTTTCTGTGTGGTTGCTATTGCTTTACCTATGTGTTTGTATTGGCTGAACGATATGAGTTGTACCCCGTGTTGCGGGACAATACCCGACCGTAGGAGGATTCCGGTCCAGTATGTCATGAGTTGTACTCTGATGGGAAGATGTCTAGGTCGATGTTAATTTCGGCACGGTGTGGTCGAGTCGGGCTATGGGAAGCCAGCACATTGTTCAGGGATACCATAGGTGGCAGTGATTATTGATATTGCTATGTGTTTTGATCTGTGTTGACTGTTTTGACTGCTTATGCATGCTAGGTTCTCTTCTTGATTTCAAATACAGTTTTACTAGAGTTTAGTGTATTGTCGTGCGGGTTCGCACGTGTGGTCGGTTGTGAGATAACCGTGGTCGTTGTCTATTGAGACTTGAGTGGACGATAATGGTCAAGGGCATGGTTGAAAAAAGTGGTATTAAGTTCGGTTGAGCGTCGAGGCTAATTTACGGGTTGTACCCGAGTGGGGACTAAACGTTGTTTTGAATTTTCTGTTTAACTGTTTCATAGTTATTGTGCTTACTAGTATGCCCTAATTGGACGGTTACTCGTGGTGGTGAGCGAATAGCTCATTGCCTTAACTACTTTTCCTACTGAGGGAAAGCTCACCCCTTTACTTTACTGTTCTACAGGTTTTGAGCGGGATTTGTTCTAACGGGATTATCAGAGCTTGGGAGCTAGCGAGAGTCTTAGTCTAGTATGGTCTAGAGACATACTTTTCTATTATTACTAAACATCTGTATTACCTGGTTTCCGAGTTGTTGACTCGTTTTGTCAGTTTTGTTGATTTGGATTATCGTCTTGGAACTTATTTCTTTTAAAAATCGTTTTATTTATGGTTGTTTCTTAGTTCACGTCTCGAGTCCGGTCAAAACCGGATTTGGGGCGTGACATGCAGAGTACGCTTAAACTCAACCCCCCGGCGAGCGGAGGATTGATAGGATGTATTTTGTGGGAAGTGTGGAAGGCCATGAACAAAGTTGTATGGGAGAGGGTCATACAGCCAGCGACCACTATATCCCAAACAACGTTTCATCTGCAGTCAAGATGGATGGAAGCCAAGAAGAGGAAACTCCAGGCACAGACAGCTCCCCGTCAGTCACATGTACATGCAGCGGGTGTTTGGGAACGACCCGCTCAGGGGGTGTGGGCCATAAATATAGACGGAGCGTTGTTCGCGGCGGCATAGAAGGTAGGGACTGGATGGATATGTAGGGATGACAGGGGTCAACTAAGGGGAGCCCGATCCACATCTTTCCATGGAGCGCAGAATCCGGGTTTAGTGGAGGCATATGCGATTCGGGAAGCGTTGACGTGGTTATTACAGTACCCACGACAAAGGGCAGTTGTGCGGAGCGACTGCAAGATCATAGTGGATATGATCAAACGAGGAGGGCGTCTGCTTTCTCCTCTGGGAACAATCATCACAGATTGTAATTCCCTTTTATCTACACTCGAGTGCGTGTAGCTCGATTTTGTAAAACGGACAGCGAACAAAACGGCTCATTGGCTTGCTAGGGCGGCATGTTCTACACCTGTCTGGAATTGGCAAGGGGGTCATGTCCCCAAGCCTCTCCAAAATATCATCATTGCCGATATTTAAATAAAATTCATATTTACAAAAAAAAATTGAAAATAAATATTTAGAAATATATTATAATACAAAAAGAACAAGATATCATAATAAAAATAAATATTTATTAGGTATTATATTAAAATTTTCTCCGAAAAAATCAACTCTTTTTCAAGTCAAGAGCACACCCCCAGAGCCGATCCAGTTCGCAGATCATCAAAGCCTCCGTCTCCGACAGTGAGCTCTGCACCTTTACAGTAAGCATGAACGCAGAACAGCGATCGATCCTCCTCAAATCTTCCTCTCTCTTCCCCACGCCTCAAGGTTCACTTCACCTCACCATTTTTCCAATACCATTTGACGGAGCTTGACTACATATTTATTTTCTTCACTTGCAGGCGTGAAGATATCGTATGGCACGGCAGGGTTCAGGGACGACGCTTCGGTCCTTCAATCGACGGTGTTCAGGGTCGGGATTTTGGCAGCTCTTAGATCTCTCAAGACCCAGTCTGTGATCGGATTGATGATCACTGCTTCCCACAACAAGGTATCTGATAATGGGGTCAAAATCGCTGACCCCAGTGGTGGCATGCTCACCCAGGATTGGGAGCCATTTGCTGATGCTCTCGCCAACGCATCCGATCCTGAAGATCTCGTTCGGGTTAGTTCCCCTCTTTGAGTTCATCACTCTAGTGTGGACATATGGATTTTTGTTATGCATCTAGATTTTTGGTTTTAATCATTTGGTTGTTGCCTGTTGTTGGAAAAATGCTATTTTTTTTATTAATTTGTAATCTTTCCCATCTTGTTTGTTTGACTAGTTTGTGTAATTGTGTATGATTATATATTTTGTTTTGTTTGGGTTAAACACTACATTTTACTGTATTTGTTGGGTTGTGAAACCTCTTACGACAGTAAATGAAATTCTGGTCTAGGATGATGTAATTCATGTTCAGAGTGATATTTAGCAGTGAATTGAAGATACATACATCTGTAGTTTTTTTTTTCAATTTCTGTATCACCAGAGCATTAGAGCTCGCCTGACCTTTCAAGGGAAGTTGTTTGGAGTGCTAGCTATCGAGACCATGGACTGTCTGTTTACTTTCCTGTTATCCTCGGTTTTGAATTGCCTAATTCAGATGGTCAGCACTTACTAGTTTTAAAATTTTCATTTGAAACAGTTGATAAATGAATTTGTAAAGAAGGAAAACATTCCATTTGATGGAGTGCGGTCAGCAGAGATATTGCTAGGGAGAGATACAAGGCCTAGTGGAGAATCTCTCCTTGAAGCTGCTAAACAAGTATGGGTTTCTCTTTATACATCAAAATTTGTGGTTTCAATATCTTCTCAAATTAGTGATGTCCAATTTACCTTCTTTTTTTTATTTTTTTATGTTTGGGATTGAAGGGAATCAGATCAATTATTGGGGCAGTTGCCCTTGACATGGGTGTTCTGACCACCCCTCAATTACATTGGATGGTTCGTGCTAGAAATAAGGGCTTAAAAGCATCTGAAGTTGACTATTTTGAACAGCTTTCAAGCTCTTTCAGGTTGGCTTAACAAAAGAAAATCCATATCCCAGGCTTCCCCGTTAGAAACTATGTTTATCACTAAATGTTTTCACTCATTGTTTCTTATGTGACTGATTAGGTGCTTGATGGATTTGATCCCTAATAGAAGTAAGATCAACAGCTCAGATGATAAATTGGTTGTTGATGGTGCCGATGGTGTGGGTGGAGAGAAGCTTGAAGAGTTGAAGAACATGTTGAATTGTCTGGTCATTGAGGTACTTAATTCTGGAAAGGGAGGAGGTGTACTCAATGATGGAGTTGGTGCTGATTATGTGCAGAAAGAGAAAGTTGTTCCGCGAGGATTTGGTTCTAGCGATGTCGGGACAAGGTCAGCCATCTTTCATCTCCTGCTTGCTGAACAAGTCTTTGATTTCAAACGTATTACGAAAACCTGTTTTCCTAAAGTTTCTTTCAACACATGTATAATTGCATTATATTAATCTGGTATAGAAAGAGTAAATTTATCCTTGTAATTTGGCATTCAGTTTCAACTATGTCTACCTGCAAACAATATCTTCAATATATGTCTGTGTGTGCATATATATCATATAGAATAACTAATATGTTACGCTTAGAATGATTAAAATAGAAAATATAGTAGGATAGCTCTTAGTAATGTTAAGCTTCTTAGATATGCCATTCTGTTGCTACTGGTGTTCTTATGAAATGTCTGACAATATCATTGCCTTTTTTTCCTAATGACAGAAGTCTGGGTAATCTAATAATTTGAAGGATTTCAATCTCAATTTTGGATGTGCATTTAATACTCGTAATGTTTCTTTTATAATCATTAATATTTCAAAACTTAAGTTTCCTTATAATAAAAGCAATGTTTTGTGTGGATCTTCACATTGGTGATTAACTGCTCAGACGGTTCTAGTTTTTCAGGTGTGCTAGTTTGGATGGGGATGCTGATCGGCTCGTATATTTCTCTTTAGTACCAGATAGTAACAAAATTGACCTTGTTGATGGGGACAAGATTTTATCTCTATTTGCTGTATTCATCAAAGAGCAGCTAAATATTCTCTACAAGTTTGAAGATGAAAAGGCAAATGACAGTTATCGTGCTCGTCTGGGAATTGTGCAGACAGCTTATGCGAATGGGGCATCAACAGACTACCTCAAACAGTTGGGCCTTGAAATCACACTTACTCCAACTGGAGTGAAATATCTACATGAAAAAGCTGCTGATTATGATATTGGAATCTATTTCGAGGCAAATGGCCACGGCACAATCTTGTTTTCAGAGTCTTTCTTATGTTGGTTAGAAGCTAGATATAATGAGCTTTCTTCTGTATCTAAAGGTTATTTCTGTGACCGGTCCTCATCTTCTCTAGTCATTCTGATACAAATGTTGAGTAGAAAGTTAATAAGTTTGGCTGTTTCAGGTTCAGAAGAGCAAAAGGCTGCCATGAGGCTATTGGCAGTCAGTAAGTTGATCAACCAAGCCGTTGGGGATGCTTTAAGTGGGTTGCTCTTGGTGGAAGTCATTTTGCTACACATGGGTTGGTCTATATATAAATGGAACGAGCTTTATCAGGATCTACCTAGTAGGCAGCTCAAGGTAAGTTGATCCTGTACATATGAGAAGGCCCTTCTATGATATGCTTTCTCCTTAACAAGTTGATAGAAGTGTTAGTTTTTTTATCCATCCTTAAAACACAATTGATTTCCATCAACTACTCAATGCTCATAGAAACAACTTGTCCATTACTGGAGAAGTGTATATTCTTCGTTATAATTTCACAACCATCTGATAAGATTACGATAGCTATTATTTTGTTCTTCTTGGTGTCAAGTTTTTCAATTTGTAAATCAATTCATCCATTGCTTTGTTCTTAACTCTCAGGTTAAAGTTGCAGACAGAACAGCTGTTGTTACAGCAAATGCAGAAACTGTGGTAATCAGCCCTCCAGGTCTTCAAGATGTCATTGATGCAGAAACAGGTAACTGAACTAATCTTTATGAATGTACATGTTTGGTTATTTGCTTAAAAAAAACTTTGGATGGTAGGTTACAAAATTTTACAAGTAAATAATGCAAAAGTAGAAGCAGTAAAGTCTGAAAAATGATTTCCTACACCACATGTTTCACCATCCGTGCATGGCTTGGAGCTGGAGGGCTTGCTTCTTATAAATGTTCTGATCCTTTTGTGACACTATCATATTCTTGTGTCTCAAAAACCACAAAAGAGTGCAGATTGTAGATGCTCATGTGTTTGTCTTTGCAATGCAGCAAAATACCCTCGAGGCCGATGTTTTGTTCGACCATCAGGGACAGAGGATGTCATTCGTGTATATGCAGAGGCTTCAACACAGGAAGCAGCAGATAGCCTAGCCAAGTCTGTTGCACAAATTGCTGACAAGTTCCTAGGCTCCTAATTGTCCAAGTTCTCAGACTTTCTTTGATTATCCTAGTAACAGATTTTTCTTAGGGGCATGGGTTTCCCATTTGCCCAACTTTAAGTTAAAGGCTTTTGGTAATCAATCAAATTGTTCACTACTATTTGAAGTGTAGTTTGTGAATCTTGAATTTTGGATAGAGAATATCGCTAAATGCCACTCTATAAAGAGCTCTTCTACGCACCTTTCTTGTACCAGAATGCAATGGATTCATATTGTGTACAGCCCTTATTCAGTAGATGGAAGTATATGAGTATTATGGAGCTTAACTAATCAAGTATTGCATTTTGCCTGTTAGCTAAAGTTAAACACATTATTTATGGGGTGATAACATTTCATCTGTAACACATGATTTTTAGGTTGCATATTCAATAACATAGCAGAAACATTCTCAAGTACAGAACCAGTATATAGAAGCAGTATTTGATGCATTGGGTTAACCAGAAAGTATATCCCAAGTAACATATATTAATATGAAACCACTTGTGGTATCAGGGTTTGTAGCCTAGTGATACTCAGAGATTGAAAACACTTTTTGTAAGCATATTGTAGCATTATAGAAAAATGTATAAATGGCGATAAATAACGGTAACCTAATATGCAGAACAGGACTATGAAGATCCCATCCCTAAAGGATTTTAACTATTCCTTGAACGCAGATTTGTAGGAGTGCCTATTCGAAATGTTCATCCACTTTCTGCTTCAATACATGTATAACCCTTTGGTAAGTCTGCAACCTGCACCAGAATTCAATTATCTTAAGTGATCTACATTTTCCACCCCATATCAAGTTGCTTCAATGTAATTGCACATGATAAGAGCTTGACAATGCTGCTCTCAAAACACCAGGTGCACATATCGGCATATCACCATGACCATCACACAACTTGGACAAATAGAGAAACTATAAACAGCCATCCTTTACCATTGGGTTTGACACGGAAACGAATATCAAGAATCAAGCACAATAGAGCCACCATTATGCATGATAAACAGGTGCATTTGCTGATACAAGCCCAAATTTCTCTTTGCTTTTGGCATGCATTCTCTTCTTAATAAGTGGCCTCACAGTTGCTTTGCTAAGCTCTAACCTCATATGCATGAAAAGCATGATACACAAATTCTACCATGAAAAGCATGCTTAACTTCTATATGGTAAACTACCGAACAATGCCTAAGTCCCGACAAGTTGAGCTCGCAACATTGGTTGTTCTTTGCCAATTGACATTTCAGCCCACCCCTATGACCCTATCCATGTATCTCCACAATGTGGATATATTATCTCCGCCTCATACCAATAAGACATACTGAACATAACAGACCGTCTCAAACTACTATCTCATCTTTGTTATTTTGGCAAAAGCATGAACAAATAGAAAGGCTGAGTAGGTGGAAATCAATGTCCACTTCTGTATTTGATACCAGTGTTTAAACTTAAGTGATTGTTGCCATAATCGGATCTCTAATGTCCTGCAACAATCAGTCACAGGCCATACAGCAAAATTAATATAGCTAATAAATCAAAAACCAATTAAAATGAATTCATAGAACCTCTCAATGAAGCTGCAAAATCAAAATGTAGAGAAAACTCACAAATATTCAACAAATGAATCTTTCATCTAGCTATCATTCCCTGCTTTGGAGCTCCTGAATCCCTTTTTCAGCTCCGAAACTCTCGTCATACAGGCAGCTTTCGTCTTCCCGGGCACAGCAGCAGCAATCTTCTCCCATCTCATGGAAGCCTCCTTTGGAAAGGCCTTCAATGCATTGAGCAATGCAATATCTTCTCCGTTAGTCCAAGGCACAACATCCTCTTTCGTACTTTCAATTTCTTCAGTCAATCCCTCATGTGCGGTCACAATTCTCTTGTCCAATTTCCGATTTTTTAAGAACTTGGCATAGGAATCAGCATCATCCATCTTCCTGTCTCCCAAATCCTTGGCCATCTTGATCACGCTCTCCACCTTGTGCCTCCCTCTGAACGTCTCTGCCACGATCTCCCACCGCCGCGGCTGCCCAGCCGGATGCTTCACTAGCTGCTTCCTCAACAATTGGACGTCCTCTTCTGTCCAATCCTTCTCCTCCTCGCCGGTACCAATAGACCCATTACCACTACCGTCCCTATTCTTCTCCTCTTGCGAAGAACCATTGAGATTTGCAATCACCGGAGCTGATACAACCCCAGAATCTTCAGATCTGCGAGGTTTCGACCTCTTCTGGTTTGACCGCTTCCTGGTGTCCTCCTCAACCTCGGTCTCCTGATTCGGAAACTCCAATATTGAGCCTTGGCCGACGCGGACATCGCCGCCGGTGACAGAAATTGGAGCGAACGGTCCAATAAGTAGAGACAGTGCGAGCCATAAAATGATAGATTTGAAGGGATCGGTTTCCACGTAGAAGAATGAGGCAGAGATGAGGACGGAGGAGACCACGACTGCGACGGCAGCGAGCGGCTTGTTGAGCTGCTGGTGATTGGTTGGTGGGTCGGCGGCTGAAGACGGCGGCGCGCGAGATTGGAAGAGGAATTTGGGCCTTGCGTCCTCGTCCAGAAACTCCATTATCGATTCAGAAGCTCTTGCTTTCGGGCTTGCGATGCAACCAAAATGTCACTACCAGTAAATCTGTACATCAAAGATTGAATCTGGGAAAAAAATTACATTTTTTTTGAGGGGGCCATTCCAAAATTTCATGGTTAATTACTTTTTGTCATTTCTTTTTATTAGTGGAATTATTGAAAAGGGCCTTATCATGTTAATATATTTGCGGGGTAGTCTCCGTAATTTGGCATTCGAATTAATTCGATTTTTGTTTTTCTTTTAAATCAAAAAATTATGAACTGCCGGTTATACACTCGCCCTTTCTTCTTTGCCTCTTCGTCTTCGTCACTGAGTCAAAGTCAGAAAAACGAAATTGTCGACGACTTCATCTCTCCCGATCATCTCCGAGCAAGCAACGACGCCGGCGAGAGGAAATTCCTACATTTTGAACCCCAACAATGTCGAACCAGGTACGTGCGATTTGAACTCCTACATTTTGTGTTAGATTTAGTTCCCTTTTGCAAAACCTAGGGTTTAGTTATTGTAAATCGTCGGTGAGGCTACGAAGAATGGGGGAGGCGTAGAAGGGAATATGGTCGTTGCCGGAGAAGGAATCAGTGTCGTCGACTGGGGTCCAGACGGCGCTGATTGGGGCTAAAACGTTGGCATTTTAGCCCACTGAGTCGCCAGAGTTCCAGACGGAGCAGGTCGTGGACACAACGACAACGTTTTGTCCCCAATCCGCTCCGATTGATATGCCTAGTCGGAGCCGAATGAGACCCCATAACGATGTCGTTTTGGGACCGACCAGCTCCATGTGCTTGAACCAAACGGAGCATGTTGGGCCCACTAAGCTGGGTGAGGCCCAGTCCACGGCCCAATAAGCTCGGTGAGGCCCAGTCCACGGCCCAAACTGACACCCCTTCACCAATGACGACGTCGTTTTGGCCCCCAATCATTTGCCTTCCAAAGGCTCCAGATGGCGCTTATTGGTAGTAAAACGCGGCGTTTTGATCTTGTGTAGCAAGGTCCAAACGGCGCCGAATGGGGTCAGTAGGAGCCGAATGGGAAAGTGACCAAACTCTCTGTTGCCCGATCGGCCAAGGACAATTAGGTGAAAGGCCGTTCGGCCCTTGACAGTTTGGATTACTAGTTAATGTTATTTTATAATCATAATATTACTACTACAATTTGGATTACTAGATAATGTTAGGATGCATCTTATAATCATAATACAGTCAATGGAAGAGCAAGTTGGTTCTGTTTCGATACCGAGTGCAACTCCGTCAGAAGCACCTCAACGGTTTCCAAGAATTGAAACAGAACTGCAAGAGGGTGAGTACTTCAACTTTCGTGTGACAGCCAGGTGTGGGTATAAGGTCTTGTATGAGAAGTACAATGAATTGAAGGATGTAGACCCGCTGACAGCTGAAGCAATAAGAGCGGGTCCATTCGGGATGTTCACCAGGTTACCGGAGAAGTTTCAGGCCTCCAACAACCTGGCGTGGATGCTATTAGTGAGGAGTACCACGGTGAGAAGGGACTCCAAAATGTGGTTCGTGGTGAAAGGGAAACCGATCAGGTTGTCCCTGAAGGAATACGCATTGATGACGGGGTTGAATTGTTCAACACCGATCCGTGGAGATGAAAATTTTAAGAGACAATTGTGTTCCAAAGCATTCGAGAAAAGATTTTTTGGATCCAACCAGCGTGGAGTGTCTCCACTAGACCTGTCAAACAAGTTGAGCGACCTTGTGACTACCCGGTTGAAACCGAGGACCCGGAGGACCGAGGCAGATTATAATATTGTGAAGATGGCTCAGCTGCTGTTCGTCACTGATGCGTTGATACCTCACACAAAAGTGACGACACTCATTGAGCCAAAGTGGATGGGATTAGTAGAAGACCTTGACATGTTCAATCGGTACCCGTGGGGGTATATCTCCTTCCGGCATCCGAGGGAGGATTGTATTCGAGAGTTGAGAGCGAAGTTCCAATCGCTCGTCCCTAGCAGACATGGGGCCACATACACCATATGCGGTATGCTCCCGATATTTACGGTACGTAAAACATTTAATAGAATTTGAATAAGAGCATTATTATCAATTAATTTACGTATTGGTTATTAATAATCTGATTTGTGTAACAACCATTTGTATTTGAGTGTATGGAAGCACTGGCAAGTAAGTGAGGGATGGTGGACCCACTGTGGACCAACCGAGGTTTTTAAAGTGGCGCACGAAATGGCCTAAGGCCCCGTCGCCGGATGAGGTGACAACCGAATTTCAGAAAGACGAGGTAAAAAAATATAAGTGTAGACGTATAATTGTAGATGTAGGTTGGTTATATGAGTTGAATGTAATGGTTATGTGTGTGCAGGTGCAGGTGACTCGGGGTGTCCTAATACCCATAGAAGTAGAAAGGGCACTTCCGCATAATCAAAATGTGGGAGTCATACCCGATAGGGTAGCGGATAGGACGCTTGGGCGGATTGCAGAAATTTTGGAGCCTGGAGGGGAGATAGAATGTGATGATGAGGTTATGGAGCAAGCAGAGCCAGTTGGAAGGGAGCCGACAACTGATCGTCAGTCCGGGGATGAGGTGATGGGTACAGAGCAGACACCGCCGGATCCGGTTCGGGATGAAGCTGAGTGCTCTCGTCGCCGGGAACAGGCCACCATCGGGGTAGGAGAGTTACCCCAGACCCCTCGTCGTCAGGGGGAACATGGCGCATCAGATGATCATATCAGAGGTGTCCGCGTTGAGATAGGAGAGTTGCAGGGCAAGATCCAATCCGTTGCGGACTCTATTGGAGCGGTGCAGACTGAGTTTGGGGACGCCATCGGAGCGTTGCGGAGAGAGTTTGGGGGCAAACTAGATGAGATCCTTCATCTACTCCGGACCCAGGGCGCTGCCCGTGACCCGCTGTCCGGGCCTGCCGACCGTGCATCTGGGGCGACTCCCGAGGATCACATTGCCCGCCTCGGTCTCATCGGTCTCATGAAGCCGGATCTCAAAGGGATGATGAATCTCAGCCTCGTGGATCAGGTGATGCAGGAGGAAGACGAGAACATGTTGGAGAGTCTAGCCATGGACCCCCGGATATGGATATGGTGCATGAGGTTGAGATGGGGGGTGAGGTTGATGTTCAGATGGGGGGTGAGGTTGATGTTCAGGTGAGGGGGGAGGAGGGACAGCTGGGGGTTGAGGAGGGACATGTTGCGGTTCAACTGGGGGTTGAGGAGGGACAGGTTACGGTTCCTGCACCGGTCGTGGTAGTTGATTCTCAGACATGTAGTGCGGGAGGGGTACTTGGAGGAGGGGCAGAGGGGGGTAAGTCTGTGGAGGGGCCCCTGTCGAGTTTTTGGGAAGGTCTGGAGGTCGAAGGGGAGGAGGTTAGTCAAACTCCTGCGCGGGAACTGTTGTCTTGGGAGGAGGTACAACACGACGATGAAGGTGCCGGTGATGAGGTACAGTCTCAGGCTCCGAGGGCACAGACTCAGGCTCCGGGGGAACCCTCGGAGCCTCGGGAGCCACCATCGATCGTGGTTACCCTTCCCCGTCACCTATTTGAACCTGATCCGCCCAGTTCCAGAAAGAGGAAGAGAACCCAGTTGCTCGGTGTCCTTGATCAGAGGCTGATCCGCAGTTGGAACCCTGCAGCTAAGATTCCCCAACGGTTGAGGAATTACTCTGGTATCGTGCGTACCGGTTTGCAGGACGGAGTCATCTACAGAGGCCTACCCGCCTCATATTACCGGGCATTGGCAACCCCTGGCGAATGGGTCACACCGTATGTTAGTATTTTATTTTAAGCAGCATATGAGTATATTTTTACGTATATAATTTATATTGTTTTCAACTTTGTGCAGCATATGGACGATGCGTTGTCAGGCATACGGTGCAGACAACGACATTTTCCGAATGTTTTCAGGCAGAGCCATGTAGTGCTGCATTGTGTGTTCCACAAGCTTTGCTGTGCAGAGTATGAGGCAGATATAGAACCGGACCTTGAGCTCATGAACTATGCTCGAGGGAAGAAGCCGGATGTCTATCCCTGCACTTGGATGTCTGCGCAGAAGATTTATTTTCCAGTGAACCACAAGAACAAGCACTGGATATTGTTGGTTGTGGACGTACAAGCAAGAAAAATCCAAGTGTACGACAGCTACCGTCCCCAGATATCCGAGTTCGAGTTGAAGGTGTTGATGACCCCGTATGTCAACATGCTCCCTAAGATGCTCTTCCGGGTTTTACCCGGGACATCGGAGACATTATCCGCATACAACACGGATTTTACCTTCGAGAGGGTGGAACCCATACCGCAAGCCGTGAAGTAAGTATCAGACTTATTAATTTTACCTTTGCAGTACAATCGTGTATGTCATGCTTATTATATTTGTGTTTGTTTGTAGGATGAGCGATAGTGGGATCTACACCCTCAAGTTCATTGAGGTGGGGTTGGCAGAACTGGAATTCAAAGACCACATCCGACATACACTTGTGCCGCAGTTTCGCATCAAATATTGTATTCATGTGATGACTGATGACGAATATCTTTTGTAGTATGTATATATGTTGGATGACTGATAAACTTTTAAATGACAAGTGATGAATATATTTTTGATGGTTTCACTCATATCTGATGTTTGTACGCATACCTGAATGTTTGCATTAAAAGAACTCCAATTAAATACACAACTGCATCTCACCAAGCAGTTGAGTTCACATTGATTGATGTTCACCCTTGTCACCACACCACACCACGCCTATAAATGGACCTCTTCAGTTCCCATTTCACTCACTCCATCCATCCAATCCTCCAACGTCACATAATCTTTGGCCATCAGGTATTGGTAACATTGTTCTTTCGTAAATATGTCTGTTATTTTCGAACTTTTAAACATGTGTATGTTTGTGTCAGGATGTAACCTGCACCTCAACCAGCGTGGTTGCAGCAATACTACCAAATCATGGAGCAACATCATCAACGCTTGGCCAACCTGGAGCGACGTGCGCGCGAGATAAATATAACGTTGATTCAACGCCAATTACTAGCGGAAGGAAAAAACCGGTTCGAACAAGGTCATCCTTGGGTAGACCAGTTTCAGGGTGACATTCAATCTGTTGAGGAGCCAGCGTGGTTCAAGAGTTTTGTAGAATGGATGGAAGGGAACAAAGCTGTTTGCGGGCGTATTATTAATGGTCTTTTAATTTGAGGTGTATTAGTTGAGTTCTTCAACCTTCAATGTTGTATTATTGCTCTTTAAGTTGAGTTCTTCACTGTAATGCTTTTGTTGTCCAACACAGTGATTTTTGTTGTTTACTTGAATTGCTCTGAATTGATTTTTATCATGGATACATATCTTGTACAAAATCTGCACGTCCCTATTCAATCACTACATCCAAGAAACGCAACATATTAATGTCTCTCATTAATATATCTCTCAACCCAAGACACATTTATGGGTACACACCCACTCATCCACCCACTCCAACCCTCTTCATTGTCACCAGCCTATAAATGGGGCTTAGCTACCCCATTATTTGTACTCCAACCCTCTTCACTCTCAGCTTTCAAGGAATAGGTATTCGAATAATGTTCTTGCATTATAATTTTTTAGATGTGTTTGTTGTTTTAGTAGTGTAACCACGTATATGTTTGTGACATAATGGATCCCGACCAAGCGAATCGTGCGGAGCGTGCGGAGCGTGCGTGGATAAGACGGGAGCTAGCCGGAGAATACGTCACAATGTTGGCCGACGGCAGAATAGTCCGAATGCCCGAACGACTGTATCAAGCACCGGAACCAGCATGGTCGGTAGAGTACTACCGGTTACTTGAAGAAGGAAATCAGCGGTTGGACCAACTGGAGGCAGTCATGCGAGAGAAAAATTTACCGTGTCCTCCACTCCCTCCTGATGAAAACCTATTTATTCAACCGCCGATGAACGAGGATGACCTTCTTCATTCGTTCGAGGTGCCTGCTTGGTTCCAAGGTTACGTACAGTGGATGGGTCGAAACCAACAAATTGTTCAAAGTCTCATTAACAGTCCGCTTGCTGCGTAGTGTTTGTTTTTATTTTTTGAATAATAATGTTGGTACTTGGATGAATGACGTTTATGTTTTGTAGAATTAATGCAATGAATGACAATGCTTTTATTTGATACATTTCCTATACAAAATCTGCACGTCCCAATGCATGCACTACAATCAACGCAGTCAACACATTAATGGGTACCATTAATATGCACATGGACTCAATCTGCGCATATTGGGACTCAATCTGCGCATATTGGGACCCAATCTACGCAGATTGGGTCCCAATGCATGCATGCAGTACATTCAACACAGTCAACACATTAATGGCTCCATTAATGTGTACACACACCAACTTCAACCCTCTTCATTCCTTACACGCCTATAAAACCCACTCTTCACTTGATTAATTTTCACTCCAACCCTCTTCACTTGTATAATTTTCTAGGTATACTTTTTGTGACAGGATGGAACCCAACCAGGATCCTCGTCTTGAGCGTAGGTGGAGGCGACGGGAGAACGCTGGAACAGTCGTCTTTGTGGCGCCACCACCATGGGCCGTTCAGTACGACCGTATACTCGATGACTCAATTCAGCGGTTGGACCGAATGGAGGAACTCGTCCAACAGAAAAATGTAGAATGTCCTCCACTTCTAGATGGTGAACACCCATTTGAATTCCCTCATTTTGTAAACGATCGTGACATTGTGAGGCTTCCTTACGAGGAGCCTCCATGGTTTCAACGTTTCGTAGAGTGGATGGACAGATCTAGAGAAGCTGAGTAGAGGCTCCTTAACTTTATGATAGATGCGTAATGTAGTAATGAGGTTGTATGATTATGCTATTTGGATGAAATAAAATAAGTTTATGTGTTTTACATTGGTTGTTGTGGGCCGATCGGTCATCCCATGGACCCAAACTGCGCATATTGGGACTCATTATGCGCGGATTAAGTCCCAATCTGCGCAGATTGGGTCCCAATATGCGCAGATTGGGTCCCAATATGCGCAGTTTGGGACCCAATCTGCGCATATTGGGACTGAATATACTTTACGATAGGAATATATTCTTTCCAACGTCGATTAGATGGTACATACTTTACGGAAGGAATATATTCCTTCCGACGTCGATTAGATGGTACATACTTTACGGAAGGAATATATTCTTTAGTTACCCTTATAAACCCTAATATTCACTTGAATGAACTCATCAATACTCTTTACTCAGTTTATCAACAATGTCTTCACCTATTTCGGGCAGCAATACATCACGGCTTGCTGATGAAGAATGCATTGCGATATTGGATGATCTCCACCAGATCAAGGTAAGTCTTCAGAGGGTGGAAGATAAGGCAAATCAACTAAAGCAGGAGTTAAAGGAGGCCATGGACCAGCTCGAAGGCCTATTACGTTTCGTACGGTCCTTCACTTAAGAGATTCCACTTGCTAATGTGGGTTTGCTTGTATCGGATTACAAAGACCTCCATTTTCCAATGTCGTATGCGAGTCTTTGTGGTAATAATTAGTGTTGAATTATACTCACATTGCAAGAGAGTCGTGATAATTAGGGTTGTAATGTTTAGGGTTGAATTGTACTCCAACTTTACGGAAGGAATATATTCTTTACTCACCCTTATAAAACCCACTATTTACTTCACTTCACTTATCACTACTCTTTACTCACTCTACACTTTATTCATCAACAATGTCTGCACCTCTTTGGGACATCACTCCACCATAGAGTGGTGAACTTGAATACACCGAGTTATTGGCCGAGCGCCAACAACTGAAGATAAGTCTTCAGAGGGTCGCAGAGAATACAATTCCAATTAAGCAGGAGTTGAAGGAGTTTTTGGACCACCTCGAGGGCATTTTACAGCTTGTACGGTCCTTAACTTAGGAGACCATTTCCATTTTCCAGATGTGAGGCTTTGTGGTAATCATTAGGGTTGTAATGTTTGTCGTTGAATATTAATTGAATGGGACCTTCCAACAAACAAACATAGGAATTGGTCCCCAAACGGCGCGGGATGGGACCATCCCTCTGTCCGATTGGCCCCATACGGCGCTGTTTGAGACCAATCGTCCACCTAACCCTAATATTGACCCTCATACAGCGCCGTTTGGGACCAATTTGTGTCTGATTGACACCATATGGCGCTGTCTGACACATATCATCCATCTAACCCTAATATTGACCCTCATCCGGCGCAGTCTGAGACAAACCCTACACCTAACCCTAATATTGACCTCATCCGGCGCCGTATGGGGCCATCCCTCCATCCGACTTCAACAAACCCTAATATTGACCTCATCCGGCGCAGTCTGAGACCAACCCTACACCTAACCCTAATACTGACCTCATCCGGCGTCGTATGGGGCCATCCCTCCATCCGACTTCAACAAACCCTAATTTTTGCCCCATAAGGCGCCGTTTGGGGGCATTTCTCCATCAAATTCAGTCATCACAACCACTAATGAAGTTTTCCCAACAACCACCAACCCCATATTAATGGAACCCACCACCCAACTTACATTTATGGACCTCACCACGCCTATAAAACCCACTCCAACCCTCTTTACTCACTACTCACTCATCACTACTCTTCACTCACTTCATCCACAATGTCTGCACCTTTAAGAGACATCATTACAACACAGCGTGTTGAACTTGAACACAAGGAGAGGCTGGATAAGCTCCAGAAGATTAGGATAAGTCTTCTTCGGGTCCAAGTGAAGGCTGATGCACTGATGGACGAGCTGAGACAGGTGAATAGAAGTGGATGGACAGATGCAGACGAGAATAATGCACGTATCGTGTTGGAGCAGCTCGAAGGACTTCGACACTTCATCTTGTCCTTCACTCACCAAGACGAGATAACTACCCGTTGGTAATATGGGTTGGTTTGTATCGAACACAAAGACCTCAAATTTTCAACTCCATATGAGAGTATTTGTGGTAATAAAGTAGGGTTGTAATGTGTTTACCGTTTAACTTGAATCAAACTACATGTGACTCGTGGTATTTGAACGATGTTTGGTTATATGATTTGTTAACCCATTCGGCGCCGTCTGGGGCCACATCCTTGACCGATCGGTCAATAGAACAGATCTTATGGTTTCACAATTAAGCCGTTCGGCCACCCCCATTGCCGATCGGCCACCCCCATTGCCGATCGGCTTCATGCATATACACCACTATCATATCCTAAACATAAATGCATTCCTCACATGTAATGGAAATGGAAATGCATTCAACACATGCAATTCAAACAAAGTATACTCAGCAAATAGTACCATATTCAGGAATAAATAAATACACACAGTCTATCATAAATGGAAACATACCTACCATAAACATTAGATGCAGATCGAAGCGAAAGACATGTTCGTCCGTTGTGACCCACGGTAGCACAATGTCCACATTTCCTGGGACGCTTTGGAGCCGCTTGAGTCGCTCGTTGAACCTCACCTCCTGAAGGAATTCTTCTTTCCTGCAGTCTCCCGCGTTTCGCTTCATAGTCTGGAGGAAGAACATCGATAAGAATTTCACGATCAAATTCATCAATATTCCACTCTTGTACACGGGATACTGGGTACACAGTCCCAGAATATGCTTCAACCCATTTTTGTAGCGTGTAATAGTTCGAGCACAAGTCATACAGATCTATATTGACATGCTCACAACACGCTAGGGCATGGGCACAAGGAATTCTGTCTATGTCAAACTCCCGGCAACTGCATTGCCTCATCCCTAAATGAACCAATACGTCATTATGTTCAGCCCTCACCTGATACTCGCCGTGTGTGTTCAGTGGTGTTATCTGCATCTGCGAGACTAGCTTGTTGCTAGCAGACATTATTTTCTCTACCTTTGAAGTTAAAACTTGGGAGTTCGGTATCTTGTTCATCACATCCAGACGTTGCATGAAGCATTCGGTAACCCTTTCCTGCATCATGTTCAACAACTTTATAACAGACAGCTTTCTCGCTTCTCTTATTACATTGTTGATAGACTCAACCCCGTTCGTTGTCATTATATTGTACCGCGACCCTACGAAGTGAGATCTCGCCCATTGACAAGGTTGTATGCTTGTGTTCTCCAGATATTCCGCCGCTTTGGGGTACATTTCTTTCAGTTGCTCGTACTTGTCATGGAACCTCTCCATTGTGTACGCATCAGCAACTTTTTGAAACAACTTCGATAATCTGTTTTTTTCCTTAGCCCCTACCTTCTCTCTCACATTTTGGGTCAGATGCCACCTACAATGCCCATGTTAGGCTTCTGGGTAGACGATCGACACTGCATTACTGATACTTACATGTCTATCCGAAAGGATAACCAAGTCGTCCCCATCCGGGATCTCCAACCTCAACTTTTGGAAGAACCATTTCCATGAATCGTTGTTCTCTGAGTCAACTACAACCCAAGCCACAAGATATTGGTGACCATTACCATCTTCCCCGCTTGCAATTATCAGTACCCCTTTATACCTTGTCTTCAACCATGTACCATCTACTAAGATCACTTTTCTCAAGGCATAGTTAAAACCCTCAATGCATGGCCGATATGCTACGAAAACATATTTAAATCTACTCTCCGCATCCACCTCCAAATGAGTTACTACACCTGCATTCATCTTCCGAACCTGCTGCAAATAAACAGGGAGTAATCCATAACTTGAAGCTGGGTCCCCTACAAGTTTAATCATCGCCAGTGTTTTTGCCTTCCAACATTGCCAGTATTTATAAAAGCCCAGCTGGCCCTTCTCCAACTTGTTTTGAATGACACGTGGTTTGGGAATAAATTCTACTTCACTATTTTCTTTTACCAACCTACACGCAATCTCTTCCGTAGTCAATTTACCTTTACGGGAGTTCCGTTCACTAACCAAACAAGTATGTAAAGACTCATACGTTCTAATGGAGAACGTTTCACGGGATCCGCGATCTTTTGCTGCACGCACTCTCCACCCACAAGTAGCACCAGCACATTTTGCAATGTATAAAGTCTTTGAAGTTCTATCACGTTTTATCCGAAAATCACCCTTAATTGAAATGTCTTTCAGATAACTCATCAGTGCTATCTTGTTCGGAAACTCTTTACCAACTAATAAACTTGACCCATCCCTAAAACTGACAGTGCTTTGTTCTGGATCCACCGAATCCGCAGGAAACTCCTCATTTCTATGAACATACTCCACCATTTCACGGTTCTCTTCAATATTGTCCAAGCTTACCGATGGTGGCGTAGGAGATGATGTTTGTGCTTCCGTATCACGTTCTCTCCACCGAATAATTGGGTTATCTACATTATTTGGATTACCTGCAACACTACAAATACCAACTTCAAAATAAGCGTCATGCCCCCCATTGTCATGTTCATCATACTCATATGCAACAACTTCCGGTACATTGTTGACCCCCTGTTCAACAGTATCATCTTCCCCACAAACTGTATCTTTCTTGCTCAGCTCTACACGTAACACGATTCTGGTACTTATATTTCTGTTCTCCAGTACAAAACCCCGAAGAGTGAAATCATCGTAGATTTTCTCTATTGGGATAACTCCTACAAAATTGGGCATAACAGCTACAAAACTAAGTTTCAGTTCTATCTCCCTTTCATTCACCCCGATTTCGGAATACAGGCGCTCATTCACTTTCTTCAGCGTTGTATTATCATCCACAATAAGGCTAACACAACCATTGTTTGTTGTTGATATCCAATCATACTTCCCATCCACTAGCTTATATTCCCCACCGTAAATAGCACGGACTAAAATTTCACCCATTCCTGTAACAATTACAACCCCATAAGGACATATTGTACTAATCGAGTATGATTTAATATATGCAATTATCCGTCCCGCAAATAACCCATCCGATCGGTCACCCAATCGGTTGGAATATCAGCCGTCCGGCTAGTGTATATTCACGTGCATACGAGACCGATCGGTCAGCTCGTCTTCCCCATCTGAGGCCGATCGGCCCTACTGGTTCACCATTTCAGAAAATTCACAAAACCTACGACATACAAATCTATTCCACCCAATTCTACCATTTGTTTATTTCACTAAGTTTACACACACATTAAACAATAACTTATCGTTTTTCCACTCCTACATTCGAAGATCTACTCAAACCTAAAACTGAAATTCACTAGATTCAAATTTAGGATGAAATCAAGCTTACCTTACTTGGAGGATTGCTTAAATGGACGCAATGAGCTTTGGACGGTGGTGGACGGCGACAGGGAACGTGGTGGACGCCGGAATATTTTTTGGCTATGGAGGTCGGTCGGCTGTTTTCTGTTAGTCTTAGTGCCCGTAGTTCAATCCTAAATGTCCAAATGTATATATCATCGTTAGCAATAAAATTAAAACGGCTTTATATTACTTATGTGTTGGAGTAATATATCGATGTGTGCTCTGATCTATGCCCACCATGCGAATAGAACCATAGATCGAGATAGATCACACTCGATGGGTCCCTAGTCAACAAAGCTTCACTAGAAGCGACTAGTATGAAAGATGGCTCTTTATGGCTTACGTTCTGTTAGTCATTGGAATGAGATTCCGGAGTCTGATCATAGATATCATGTGGGACATGATATTGGACGACCCGCCCTGAATATGTGCCATAGATTAACTCATGAACATATTCAGTGTTGTAGCTTGTCATGTATCCTTAGACCAAGGAGTCTTTGTGATCGCTATGTAGTCAACAACTGAGTTTGACCTGAGCCTAACGTTGTCCGTAACAGGGCTTCCATAACGGCCAGGATTGGCTTGGGGACGGGCTACATGAGTGACACGAAAGACGGCTAAGGGATTTATCCCTCATACTAAGGTATGGGAAAGATATCGGTTCTCGGCCGCTTGATCGAGAGTGACTGAAAGAATAGCATGGCCATGCACATGATACTGGGTATCATATCTTCAGTCATCTCACATATCAAGGAACGATGATTGAGAATAATAAGGATGACGGCTCTATGCCTTATCTCAATCAGGATATCGGAGATAAAAGGATAATGACAGGGACGACGGAAAGGTTAGAATCGACAGGGTCGATTCGTTATGCAGTGTCAGGCAATACTAAAGTCTCGTTAGTTGCCACTTAAATAGGATCAAGTAAAATGGGATTTTACGTTGATCTATTGACATGCATAAACCTAAGGGTCACACCGGAGGATGAAACTCATTGACACATTTATGGAGAATGGCCAAAAGGGAGTTGTCTCGGGACATGACCAAAACTGGGTTTTGGGTCATGTGCCCGTACGTGAATAGGACTTTACGGATCGAGACAAGGCTTGGAGTCTTGGGATTGATCGCGTCGGATAATGTTGGACATTTCCGGTATGGAAGGCTTGGAGGCGATGAGCGAATCACGGGACCTCGTTAGAAATGGCCACGGGCCATGTTCCAAGAGGCCCATGAAAGGCCCATGCAACCAAGGCCCATAGAACTAATTAATCAAGTCTTGATTAATTAGTACTAAGTAAGCAAGACAAGGATTAAGGTGTTGGTGATTCACCACCTAACCCAATCTTGTCTTGCCATACTTTGTCCTATTTACACCTTACTTGACACCATACTTGTCCCATGCCTTTAGTTGGACAAGTATGGGTTTTGTTATGTTTAAGTCATCTTTTTCAACATAACAAACACAAGACAAGAATAGGAAACACATTTTCTCTCCCTCTTCCATGGCCATTTCGGGTTTGGCTAGTTTCCTCCTCCATTTTTGTGTTCTTGAGTCCTCAAAGAGAAGAACTACGTGGCTTTGATTCCCATGTGGATACGTAGGCGTCTTGGAGACTCAAGCCAATCATTCGTTAACCGGTGTTCTTGTTTTGGTAAGAACTAGTGCTGAATTTTTCTCTTGTTAATCCATTCTTTGTTAGTTGTTTCATGGTTTTAATTGTCTCTTGGTTTTCATTGATTTTCCGCTGCGAGTTGGTTCATCTCCAACCCTACCTCGAGACCCAACAGTGGTATCAGAGCCGTGCTACCTTCGGGATTCACAAGACGGTGTTCAAAGTTTCGGTTTTGCTTGAAAGTTTCGTTTTTGGCATGTTGTTTTGCTAAATTGTTTGATAACATGTTTTAAATTCTTGTTTATGGATTTAATGCATGTAAAATGAATTTTTGAAAATTATTTCAAATCTGGAAATTTTGAAATTTTTTTTGATTTTTCGGGTCTCGGGAGCGGGACTCTCGGGGAGCCGAAACCGAGACCGAACGGGGCTCCGTTGGACGGAGCTAGGCCAAGCATGACCATTGGATGGTTGATATGCCAAGGCTAAACCGTTTTGTTAGTTATGACGAGTTTGGAACCGTCATGACGAACTCGAAGATCAAATGTTCAAAAGTTTCATTTTTGAACGGTTTCGATAAACCGAGCATCAAAAAATTTCGAAACTTGGCTATTAATTAAAACCGGAAAATCACATGATGTTTGATAACATGCTTTTTTGATAACACGATGTGTGATGTGATGTTGGCATGGTGTACATAATAGCCCCGAGCTCGATTTAATTATTTATCGCTTTTCACGGCCTGCGAGCCGTTAGAGTTAGCGTGTAATTATTCTTTGAAGGTGTGGTCGTCGAACCACTTGTTTGTAATATTTATTTATTCCCGACCTGTGAGTCGTGTATTAAATTGTAATATTTTACTCAAGACGAAGAAAGGGCGAAAAGGTCATTTGGTGGCTTTTCGGGTGTTGGCATCGGCTTGGAGTCGGTGGAGCTCAAGAAGCTAGTGGGAGTTAGTTTAAGGGGCTATTATGTGCATATTTATCGCTTTATGCTTGGTTTAGTTTATGCATGATTAATTCTATGTGTTTTAGAATTGCATGCTTAACTTTATTTACCGAGCATATCATCTCACATGCAAAGATAAAATTGGAATTTTAATCCTTGTCTGTGAGCCCTTAGAATCGTCATTACATTGGATGTAGTTGACGGGTTCGAAGGAAGAATTACATTGGATGTAATTTGAGGCATCATTGCATTTGGAATGTAGTTGATGTGCTCATCGCATCTAGGATGTGTCAAAGTTTTAAACACAACCGGACAAGTAAAAACGGGTCATGTCTGATACCTCCCAATTATCAACATCTTACTACCTCCCCGTCCTATGGGTGTCGTGCGCATTAGCGGAGCATCCATGGGAAAGCGGGGTAGTAGGTTTGGACGACATATGTGGGTGTCGTGCGCATTAGCGGAGCACCTACATAGTGACGGGCCATAGTTGAAAATTGGTGGACCCGACTACGATTCTCAGCCTGAGGTTGAGCTAGGGTAACAGATGGGGTAAGCCGTGTACATAAGTGCATACCCTAGCCAAGAGTCACATTGGATGTGATTGGATGGAGTCCTACCTACATAGCTCGATTAAGTGGTGAGCATTAGTTCAGCTTAATCGAGTGAATCAAGGATCTTGGTTTCAGATTCTAAAGGTTTAGAATCGATTGTTGGTGTTTAAGCTTGATCTTCATAAAATTTATTCAGTTTACTGATTGAATTTTATCTGTTGTAGATCAAATGGCAAATTCAGCGAACATTAATAGTTTGTCATTAAAAACCATTCTTGACAGGGTCAAGCTAAATGGGACAAACTATTTGGACTAGTACAGAATTTTGAGGATAGTCCTCAAGTCTGAACGCAAAGAATATGTCCTTGACAAGGCTGTCTCTAAGACCATATCAGAGTTACATGAAGTGTCATTAACTGCTGAGAAGAATATCTCAGGGATCTGGGATCCAAGGATATTCTGATGGTCAACAAGGGAATTGGAAGTGGCATGGGCTGGGCCCATGCGCACTTGGCAGGAAAGATGAGATACCTGAGAATGTCTGCTTCTACTGCCAACAGCCTGGTCATTGGAACCGGGATTACAGGAAGTTCACGGCTGATCTGAAGAAGGGCAGTGGGACTGCGCCTTCATCAAATAGCCTGTATGATCTGAAGAAGGGCAGTAAGACTGCGCCTTCATCAGGAAACCTGGATGATCTAAGGAAGGGCGGTGGGACCGTGCCTTCAATCGGTATTAACTCTATAGAGCTACATCTCTCTACTTCCAAAGATTCATGGGTATTAGATACCATGACTGAATCTCACACATGCACTAATATATGGTGGCTGAAAGTAGGAGAGATTTGGAAAGCACGAAATGGACCTCAGAGTTGTGCCAACTGCTGTAGGATCCATGAGTCTTGCTTTGCCAAGAGGCCTTGTCTTAGTATTGTATAATGTATATTGCATACCTACTTTTAGTAAGAATATTATATCTGTATCCGTGTTTGACAAGGAAGGATATAATGTTAATATTGGAAATGGAGTTTTCAATGTTCTATGCAATGATATGTTTTATACCAGTACTGACATGGTTGGAGGATTGTACATATTAGATATGGGTAACAATGCCTCAAGTTCTATATATTCCGTTAATACCAAGAGGTCTAAATCCAACGATTTAAACCTAACTCTGTTATGGTACTGTCATTTGGGTCACATAAACAAGAAGCGCCTATCATCACTTCAGAAGTACGGGCTTTCAGGTTCATTCGAATTCCATTCGATCGATAGGTGCAAGGTTTGTTTGATGGGAAAAATGACTAAAGTGCCCTTTATCGATCGCGATGAAAGGGCGGGTGAATTATTGGGGCTGATACACTCGAATGTGTGTAGACCAATAAGTTCACTTGCCAGGAGGGGTTTTAGCTACTTTATCACATTTACTGATGATTACAGTAAATATGGTTATGTCTATTCGGTGAGACATAAGTCTGAAGCTTTTGATAAATTCAAAGAGTTTAAGACTATAGTAGAAAACCAGCTCGACAAAGGTATTAAGGCATTTCGATTGGATCGAGGTGGAAAATACTTGACCACAGAGTTATTAGATCATCTAAAAGAGAATGGGATCCTTTTGGAATGGACTCCTCCTAGGTCACTGTAGTTGAAAGGTGTAGCCAAACGGAGAAATCGGACATTGTTAGACAATGGTCTGTTCCATGATTAGTTGGACTGATCTCCCAATCTCTTTTAGGGGTTTTGCTCTAGAGACGACCGCATTCATAGTGAATCGGGCTTCGACGAATGGTGTGGAAGGGACACCATTTTAAAAAATGGTACGGGATGATGCCCGCTTTGTCCTTCCTAAAGATTTGTGGTTGCGAGGCTTATGTGAAACATTTGGTTTCGACTAAGCTCGAACCAAGATCTGAGATATGCACCTTCGTGTGGTATCCCAAAGCAACAAGGGGATACTATTTCTACAATCCCAGTGAGAACATGGTGTTCGTCGCTTGCGGTGGGGTCTTTATGGAAAAGAAGTTTTGTTTCCAAAGACGTCATTAGGAGGACTGTGCATCTCGAAGAAATTCAGGATGGTACAGATCTGTCTAAACCAATTGACAACCCAGTAGAAAGGAGCCAGAGATTGTCGTAGAGTGAGAACCAATTCCTGTTACAATTCCGGAAGGTCCAAGGCGATTTGAAAGGGTCAATCTTCCACCTCCAAGATATGGTATCCGGAGGTGACAATGAAGTCATGGTGGATCACGATGATCCAGCCACCTTTCAAGAAGTCGTGGATGGGCCCGACTCCGAGTTATGGCTGGGAGCCATGAGGGAGGAAATGCAATCCATGTCGGACAACCGAGTCTGGGAACCGGTTGATCCCATCAATGGTGTGAGGACCATAGGATGCAAATGGATCTTCAAGGTGAAGATGGACATGGACGGCAACCCTCTGACCTACAAAGCTCAACTGGTGGCGAAAGGTTATAGGCAGATCCAATGGATTGACTATGAGGAAACCTTCTCCTTAGTGGCTATGGTCAAAATCGATCCAAATTCTTCTTGACATAACTGCGTATCATAATTACGAGATATGGCAAGTGGATGTCAAAACCGCTTTCCTAAATGGAAATTTGACTGAGTACGTTTATATATCTCGGCCCAAAGGTTTTAACGATCCGAAGAATAAAGGAAAGATTTATAAGTTGTTGAAATCCATTTATGGATTGAAACGAACTTCTCGGAGTTGGATCCTTCGTTTTGATGAAGCTGTAATTGGATTTGGCTTAATCAAGAACGAGGATGAATCTTGCGTTTATAAGAAGGCTAGTGGGAGCAATATTACCTTTCTGGTTCTCATTGAAAACGACATCCCAACCTTGCACGAGACTAAAGCTTGGTTGAGGAAGTGTTTTTCAATAAAGGACTTAGGCGATGCTTCTCATATCTTAAGGATTAAGATATGCAGAGATCGCACCAAGAGGGTCTTGGATTTGAGTCAGGGAACCTATGTGAACAAGGCATTGAGTAGGTTCTTAATGCTCGATTCAAAGAAAGGACTCTTACCCACTAGTCATGGCATTCATCTCAGCAAGACTCAGTGTCCTAAGACACCTGATGAGCTGAAAAGGATGATGAGAATCCTATGCGCCTGGTGGCAGGATCGATCATATATGCCATGACATGTATGAGACCAGACGTCTCGTAAGCCTTATGTTGTACCAGTAGACATCATTCTAACCCGGGGGAAAGATGATGCTGAACTAGTCGTCGAAGGATGAGTAGACGCTATTTTTCCAAGACAAATCCAGATGACTTTAGAAGTCAATCAGGATATGTGTTTACGCTGAATGGCAGAGCTTTAGCTGGGAGAGCGTAAAGCAAGATATCATTGCCGAATCTACTACAGAGGCCAGGTACATGGATGCTGCAGAGGCAGCTAAGGAGGCTATGTGGATTTGGAAATTCATGGCAGGACTGGGTGTATTTAAAAACCCATCCAGCCCGGTGAATCCATCTTACGACAACACAAGGGCCATTGCGCAAGCGAAAAGCCTAGATCGTATAACAAATCCAAACATGTACTGCGGCGTATCCACCTCATCAGATAAATACTGAACTGAGGTGAAGTGAAGATAACCGATATTGCAACAGATGATAACATAGCCAACCCTTTGACTAAGGCAGTGTCACTGCCTGAACATGTTAGACATGTAAAGTCGATGGGGACATATTGGAGTTTAGATTGGAACTAGGGCAAGTGGGAGATTGTTAGTCTTAGTGCCCGTAGTTCAATCCTAAATGTCCAAATGTATATATCATCGTTAGCAATAAAATTAAAGCGGCTTTATATTACTTATGTGTTGGAGTAATATATCGATGTGTGCTCTGATCTATGCCCACCATGCGAATAGAACCATAGATCGAGATAGATCACACTCGATGGGTCCCTAGTCAACAAAGCTTCACTAGAAGCGACTAGTATGAAAGATGGCTCTTTATGGCTTACGTTCTGTTAGTCATTGGAATGAGATTCCGGAGTCTGATCATAGATATCATGTGGGACATGATATTGGACGACCCGCCCTGAATATGTGCCATAGATTAACTCATGAACATATTCAGTGTTGTAGCTTGTCATGTATCCTTAGACCAAGGAGTCTTTGTGATCGCTATGTAGTCAACAACTGAGTTTGACCTGAGCCTAACGTTGTCCGTAACAGGGCTTCCATAACGGCCAGGATTGGCTTGGGGACGGGCTACATGAGTGACACGAAAGACGGCTAAGGGATTTATCCCTCATACTAAGGTATGGGAAAGATATCGGTTCTCGGCCGCTTGATCGAGAGTGACTGAAAGAATAGCATGGCCATGCACATGATACTGGGTATCATATCTTCAGTCATCTCACATATCAAGGAACGATGATTGAGAATAATAAGGATGACGACTCTATGCCTTATCTCAATCAGGATATCGGAGATAAAAGGATAATGACAGGGACGACGGAAAGGTTAGAATCGACAGGGTCGATTCGTTATGCAGTGTCAGGCAATACTAAAGTCTCGTTAGTTGCCACTTAAATAGGATCAAGTAAAATGGGATTTTACGTTGATCTATTGACATGCATAAACCTAAGGGTCACACCGGAGGATGAAACTCATTGACACATTTATGGAGAATGGCCAAAAGGGAGTTGTCTCGGGACATGACCAAAACTGGGTTTTGGGTCATGTGCCCGTACGTGAATAGGACTTTACGGATCGAGACAAGGCTTGGAGTCTTGGGATTGATCGCGTCGGATAATGTTGGACATTTCCGGTATGGAAGGCTTGGAGGCGATGAGCGAATCACGGGACCTCGTTAGAAATGGCCACGGGCCATGTTCCAAGAGGCCCATGAAAGGCCCATGCAACCAAGGCCCATAGAACTAATTAATCAAGTCTTGATTAATTAGTACTAAGTAAGCAAGACAAGGATTAAGGTGTTGGTGATTCACCACCTAACCCAATCTTGTCTTGCCATACTTTGTCCTATTTACACCTTACTTGACACCATACTTGTCCCATGCCTTTAGTTGGACAAGTATGGGTTTTGTTATGTTTAAGTCATCTTTTTCAACATAACAAACACAAGACAAGAATAGGAAACACATTTTCTCTCCCTCTTCCATGGCCATTTCGGGTTTGGCTAGTTTCCTCCTCCATTTTTGTGTTCTTGAGTCCTCAAAGAGAAGAACTACGTGGCTTTGATTCCCATGTGGATACGTAGGCGTCTTGGAGACTCAAGCCAATCATTCGTTAACCGGTGTTCTTGTTTTGGTAAGAACTAGTGCTGAATTTTTCTCTTGTTAATCCATTCTTTGTTAGTTGTTTCATGGTTTTAATTGTCTCTTGGTTTTCATTGATTTTCCGCTGCGAGTTGGTTCATCTCCAACCCTACCTCGAGACCCAACATTTTCTGGGTGCGAAAAGGGGGAGGGGGGGCTGAGATTTAGGTTTTTTTTTTCCAATATTACAAAAGGGTAATATTGGAAAACATAAAGTGGAGGTCTTTTTACAAAACATATAACATGTGAAGGTTTTTTTGCAATAAATTAGCCTCAGAAGGCCTTTTTAATAAATCGTCCTGATTGGTTGGTGGGTCGGCGGCTGAAGACGGCGACGCGCGAGATTGGAAGAGGAATTTGGGCCTTGCGTCCTCGTCCAGAAACTCCATTATCGATTCAGAAGCTCTTGCTTTCGGGCTTGCGATGCAACCAAAATGTCACTACTAGTAAATCTGTACATCAAAGATTGAATCTGGGGAAAATTTACATTTTTTTTCGAGGGGCCATTCCAAAATTTCATGGTTAATTACTTTTTATCATTTCTTCTTATTAGTAATATTTTTTTCTGAGAGAAACAATGATATTATTAATATAAAAGCATTCTGGTGCCTTCGAGAGCCGGAGACACCTTACATAAGAAACGAACTAACAAAACATGAAAGACAAATGCAGAAAAGTAAATTTTGCTCTTAGGCATAGGGGCGATCGGAGGGGTGGGACTGCGGTAGCGTCCATGGACACCGATACAGTATACTCCAATCATAAGATACTGATCGAGCAGATCAGAGGATAAACAAGCAGTGGTGGACCGATTACTCCCCCGGTAAGTCAGCGTGCGTCGTCCTCCCTTGACTGATAATTGTAGGGCTCCTGAACGCGGGATTGCTGACTCCGAAGTGGTAGAGAAGTAACTCATAAAATGTTGGTGGTACCCTTGCCACCTATACACCAGGGAGAAGGTACAGTCGACCAAACCCTCCCTGGCCTTCCCAACACTCATTCCTGGAGGCGAGGGTGCTTGAAGGCCCCCGCCACTGCTGAAGACGCCCCATTCGACGCCGCTGATTCTTCATCCTCCGCTGAGTCCTCTTCTCTCTCAGCCCTCTTGTTTCCATCTGCAAAGGAACCCAGACCCGGATCACCACGCGTACGGTCTGTCCCATTCTCAGAGGCCCTAGGGTTAGGGTTCTCCCGCGCCAGCACCACCGCCTTACCCTTCCTTCTCCGCCAAGCTATTCTTGCCGGATTCTCCTCCGTTGCCGGGGCGTTCTCTGACGAGATTAGGATGGGGAGTAGCTCATCCCCCTCCCTGATGATGTCCTCCAGGACCTCCATCCCGCCGCCCGACACCACGTTCCACTAAAAACAGGACTTCGACGCAACTTCCTTCGTCGCCCCATCGCTTCCAGCCCCAACTCCTCGCCAGCACGATCTGCATCGTGCTCCTCCGACGAGACGGTCTGCCACGATAAGATATCCTCCTCCGACTCTGACCCCCCGAATCCCGATCACCCATGCCCGGCTCTCGAGAGAGACCAGCAGCGTGACCGTCTTTGCTTCCATTAGACCCTCATGAACGCGCCCTGATTGCCGGAGAAGATGAAGCCAAATCGCAAAACCGGACCCTAACCCCTAGGGTTCGAGAGAGTCGGATGCGCATCATCACTAAACTACAAATGCATACCCTTAAGTATGCATGTTTAATCGATGAATACCCTGAAGTTTAAAGTTAACTGATACATACCCTGAAGTTTCATGTATTAACCTAGAACCCCTTCCGTTAGTTAGTCCATCAATTTTCTGTTAATTTTTGTTAAATTACCCAAACTGCCCTTATTCAATAATAAATACAAATTAAAATAAATATAAAATTTATATAATAAAAATATAAAAATAATTAAATAATTAAAAATCAAAAAAATCAGAAAACAAAACCTTATTTTTTAAAATTTCGATTTTTATTTAAAAATCAATCTATAAATTTTTTTTTTCATTTATTTAACATTTATTAATGTATTTTGTTTATACTTTTTTTATGCATTTTCATAATTTCCAGCCCTAAAATCTGTGTTCTTCCCCCATCCATCCCCAAATCAGCCCCAAATCAAACTAAATTCATCCCTTAAATTCATATTTGAATCTACATCTACTTCAAATGTATTACTGATCAATTTCTTCAAACCATATCAGCAACTCCATCCCCAAAATTAGCCACAAATTAAAACTAAATTTAGCCCCGATGACCTCGTGAGATGGGATGGTCAGACACGAAGAACTCGGCCAATTCTGTCGAACTCACAGACCTTGCTAGGCCTTGCCCTCCTCGACCCTGCTCGACCTCGCCGTCCAAGACCTATGTCGTTGCTCCCCCGTCGAAGACATGGTAGGTTTACAGATGCTCCTAGATCTAAATTTACAGAGATGCTCCTAGATCTAAATTAGTACAAATAGAGATTGTTTGATGGTTGGGTTTACGGGGATGCTCTTAGATCTAAATTAGTACAAAGATAAATTGTTTGATTGTTTGTCTGTGAATGATATAGAGGTTTAGGGTACTGATATTACGTTTAAGTTTCATAGAGGGCATGATGAAAACAATTCAATTTCATACCCAGCTTCTGTGGAAAAATAAAAATGGAAAAAATTAAAAGAAAAGAATTTATAAATAATAAAAATCTTATTTTTGTTCAAATGTATAAAAGCTGTTTTTTAAGAATATTTTTTTTCTCATAAATTGATTTTTATAAAAAAAATGATTATTTATTTATATTTATAATAAAATGATTTTTTTATCTATTTTTATAAAAAAATAATTTTTTTATAAATAAAATTGATTTGAAATCTGAAATTAAAAAAATAATTTAAAATTTGTAAATAAAGATTTAGAATTAAAAATAGAAAATTAAAAAAATGTAAAGAAAGGAAAAGGTTAGAAAAAGGAATTAAAAACTGAATTATGGCAGGTTGTGTAGTATAGAAGGGCAGTTGAGGGTATTTTGGTCTTTTTTTACACTTCACTGTTACAGTCTGACTGATAGAAGGGGTTCTGGGTTAATACATGAAACTTCAGGGTATACATCATTTAACTTCAAAATTCAGGGTAATCATCGGTTAAACGTGCATACTTAAGGGTATGCATTTGTAGTTTACCCTACTTTTTACACTCTTACATTTTGTAACGTTTAATAATAGTCATTCCGTTTTGATAACGGTTATTTAGTACTCTTTATAAATTAATCACCGATCATTTGATACTACTTATATATTGATAACAGAACATTTAATACCCCTTATAAATTAATCATAGATCATTAAAATGGCATAAACTCGACCAACATTTTGTCTAGAGCATTACTAATACATTAGAGGTACTAAAGGAATGTTACCAATACATAAGGGGTACTAAAGATAATTAACCTGGAATTTTACGATGAATGATGTGTGTTCGGTAAATAATATATATGTGTGGTGAATTATTATTTTTTCTTGTAAAAGATATTTCTAATTATTTTCATCGTCAGTTTTTTTTTATATCATATGATGGAATTTTATTAATAGGTAACCCCACAAACATGCTTTCGAACGATCTTTCTTAAGAATAAGTGATAGAATTTATTAGTGATTTAAGTAGGCAATACAACGAAGTGCTTAAGGCAATACAACGAGGCTCGGCCGGAGACAGTCTGGTCGTCGTCGTCGGATGATGAAGCCCGAGGTGTCGGGCTTTTGGTCGGTCGTGGTCATCGAGCGGGAGATGAACGCAATAGGGGGTGGGCGGTGGACGACGATATTTGACCGCCCTGGTGGCGGATTTGACCACCGCAGGGGTAGATCTGACCACTGTGACGAGCGGAACTGGTCGAAGAGTGACAGATCTGAATGTGTCCTAGCGAGGCCACGAGGTGGTCCAACAACAAGACGGAGGAAAATTGAGGCCGACACTAAAGTCGTGCCGGAACGGGCGAAATTTGGCATGGGTGAGCCTATGCGAAAAAGAAGGTAAACAAGGAAGGAAGGTAGCTTATGTGAAGAGGACAACAGAAGGAGAGGAAGGAGAGACTGTCGATATCTCATCTAGTTAGAGCCATGGTGGCCGTCGACGGGTCGACGGGAAAGCTTAGGAGGAGCAGTAGAATTTTACCATAGAGAGAGAAAGAGTGTTGTTCTAATTCACCAATAATAATAAAGTTTTGAAAATATGATCATTGACGAAGAATATTTTAGACTTTATAGTATGGATGGAAAATCAATGTGTGGTTGAGTGAATGGAAATAAAAAATAATTATAATCAGGTGAAAAACATACCTAGTTAAAATAAAAGTCTTCCAAAAATTCTCTCTCAACTTTGAAACCTTTCTTAGCCTTAGCCCGCGCCTGTCGCTATGGTGATTCTTATCCCTCCTTCCGTCGTCGTTACATCCGCTACCGCCATAATGACTGCCCCGGATACCACTGCTCCTACCAGTGGTTCTCTCCTCCCTCTTCCTTCCCCTCGCCCCTCTGTTTTGGCTGGGGATAAGGTTCGCCGTCGACGCAAACCCAAGTCTACCATGGCTGAACCGCCCCTTCACCATCCTGCGATCCCTTTACTCCCGGGTCGGATCCCGATAGAAGGCTTCTCTTTCGGATCGTCCTCTCTGGTATCGGCTCCTAAGCCAAAGAGGGGGAGCCCTTTTGTGCCGCCTTGGGGTGACTTCCTCTCCAAGTAATGGTCTTCTGACCTTACCGCCCCGAACCCTAATCCGAAGCCGCCTTCCTCTGACCCCTCATCATTTTTTGTCGGCCGCCCAATCGGCCATAACCTCGCTCTGGTTCCGACCGATGGATACAGGAACCCTAGGGTTACGCTAGTCACCGGCGAGGGAATAGGGAAGTCTAGGGCTGGGGCGAGTCTTGGTAGTGGGGAATCTAGGGTTCCACCTACCCTCAGTGTTACCAAGATACTGCCTAGGGTTTCACCCCCTCCGAGCTTTGACCTAGATCGGGCCCCAATTCCCAAAATTACCTGGGCACAAGTGGTCATCCCTACATCTGATGAAGTGGGGATTGACCCCAAGGGACCTCTCTGCACCTCTCGCATTGCGGAGAGATCCGGCGAAAGGGAAGGCCCATATGGAGGAGCTTCCAAGAACGCCGGCCCTAGCCTTGGGGCTAGGGCGGTGTCTTCCCAACCCGGTAAACTTTCCAATCATACCGGTGGCCCTGACTACCCCACCATGGATGACCCGGGACCGGTCGAAACACCTCATTACAGAGAAATTCCCTTCGATTGAGACTTTCAAGGAGGCTGATCTCCAGAATTCTCTGGAAGGTCTACATGACGGGTTCTCGTCTTGCTCTCTGTATGATGAAGAAGAGATTGAGGTGGTGTTCCCGGCGTCTCGGGCGACGACAACAGCGACCTTAGCTCGCCAACAATGGGGACTGCTAGGTCGTCTGTGGTCACCAAAACCCCCCACGGAAGGACATGCTCCTCCGCATTATTACAAATGTATGGGGTAAGCTGCGGAAGGGCTAGTGGTCAAGGACATAGGGTCGGGACTTTTCGGCTTCTACTTTCGGTCGTCGGAATCTAGGGCGTGAGTTTGAGGTAATGAGCCCTAGTGCTTTGATGGCCGGTGTCACGCCCCAAATCCGGTTTTGACCGGACTCGAGACGTGAACTAACATAAAAAGTAATTAAAGAAATTTAAAAACCAAAACGAGTATCAAATAACAGTTTAAACCTCCAAATATCCACACGAGTCAACAGCTCGGTAAAACACGTAGTAAAAGAGTTCAGTAAAAGATAAACTGTACGTCTCTAAAACCAATCTAGACAAGACCCTCGCTGGCTCCCAAGCGCCGAGAATCCCGCTAGCACAGATCCCGCTAAAGACCTGAAACACAACAAGGTAAGGGGTGAGCTTTCGCTCAGTAGAAAAATTAGTTAAGGTCATGAACGTCAGTTCACCACCACGAGTAACCGTCCAATTAGGGCATACTAGCAAAGCATAACTATCAACAACACCCACGTGACAAGTACCAACCACCAATCACTCTCGCAAGACTACAACCACATATGAAACCACACACATAGCCAACCAGCACGCACAGAACACACATCAAAACAACACATAACTTAGTACGACCGTTCCCAACATCACCGGCTATCGTAGTCCGTCCCATTTATGTCGTACCGGAACACGGAGCATCATTCCTGACATCTTCCTGTCACGTAGACTCGGGGTAACATACCTGACCGACAATACAATCAGTCGGATGTCTTCTCGTCACGTAGACTCGAGGCCTCACGCATAACGGACCGGCATATACCTCGGTCGTACGCCTTCCCGGACCACATAGCATCGGGGTAATGGTTAAACCGTCCTCGTCCTCGATACTCTACACCGGCATACTCTCTCAGTGTAGGTATCATACCGGACACAAGTCCTCGTGGAACAGACATCAAGAGAATAACACGCATCACAAAGCCATAGCTCGACCACGGTATACCAACCGAGCCAACTCACCATAACACACATATCATATCGGTCTATCACTCACCCGATCATATCACAATCAATGATTCCCATCACATCACGCATGGCACGCTTGCCCAAACATAGCAACAACATGCTACACCGAGTATATCTTATTATGACTCTCAATCAACGCCTGCAACAAGTATCATGCATCTCAAACATAGATCATGGCATCACAATCAACACGCAACCCTAAGGCTTGACATGGCCATTCTACCAGCACGACAATTTCCCATAATTGAAAGCGGTTTAAACTAGTGAATCACATCTCATATGCCGACTATGACTCGTCTGGTTATTAATGTAATTGAAAGTGGTTATTCTAGTGAATCACATCCTATATGCGAACTAGGACCTTTCCGGTTATTATTATTATTCTAAAACCAAACTAGTAACTCTCCGCAATTAAACCGATATTTGCTACTTTCCCTACCTCAAAAGTAAACAAATCTCAACTCTTAGCTGCTGACGAACTAGCTCGCTTCCTCATCCACTTCACGGTGTCCAAGTGTCTCCTCCTCCGTCACGCTCGAGTCCAAGGTCTTGGATCACAAAATAAAAAGCGATTTAAGAGTAATTCACAAAGGTTTAAAAATGAAAGCACTCTCAATTAACCCCAAGAGGACCCGATTATAGATAACCGTCCCAATTACTCGAAATCCAACAAAATGGGCCCCAAAGGCCCAAAACAGATCTGCCACGGTTCTGGTCACGGAGCCTTGATGGGCTTCGCCACGGATCATGTCACATATCCGTGGTCTAGGCCGTCATGGGTCTCCTCACGGAGCCGTGACTGACGCCGTCACGGTCTCCCTCACGGAGCCGTGACGTCTCCCATCACGGTTCCCGTCACGGATCCGTGACGGTTCAGTACTACTCTGCCTTCTTCTTCCTCCAGCCGCGATTTTCACGAAAATAACCCAAAAACCTCCATTGATGACCATCCAAAGCTCCAAAAACAGTCCCTAAACGTCTCTACTTCAAAACCCACCATGAGTATTCATCAAAACTCCACAAAACTCAACAAAATCAATCATCTAACATCAAACTCCAAAAAAAATCATCATCCAAACACCAAACTCCCAAAACAAAAAAGGAAGAGAGATTTACCTTGAGGATGAAGAATAGATGAAGTTTGATGTTAGATGATTGATTTTGTTGAGTTTTGTGGAGTTTTGATGAATACCCATGGTGGGTTTTGAAGTAGAGACGTTTAGGGACTGTTTTTGGAGCTTTGGATGGTCATCAATAAAGGTTTTTGGGTTATTTTCGTGAAAATCGCGGCTGGAGGAAGAAGAAGGCGGAGTAGTGCTGAACCGTCACGGATCCGTGACGACGTCAGTCACGGCTCCGTGAGGAGACCCGTGACGGCCTGGACCACGGATCTATGACCTGATCCGTGGCGGAGCCTATCAAGGCTCCGTGACCAGAACCGTGGCAGACCTGTTTTGGGCCTTTGGGGCCTATTTTGTTGGATTTCGAGTAATTGAGACGATTATCTATAATCAGGTCCTCTTGGGGTTAATTGGGAGTGCTTTCATTTTTAAACCTTTGTGAATTACTCTTAATTCACGTTTTATTTTGTGATCCAAGACCTTGGACTCGAGCGTGACGGAGGAGGAGACACTTGGACACCCTGAAGTGGATGAGGAAGCGAGCCAGGTCGTTAGCAGCTAGGAGTTGAGATTTGTTTACTTTTGAGGTAGGGAAAGTAGCGAATACCGGTTTAATTGCGGAAAGTTACTAGTTTGCTTTTATAATAATAATAATCGGAAAGGTCCTAGTTCGCATATAGGATGTGATTCACTAGAATAACCGCTTTCAATTACATTAATAACCAGACGAGTCCTAGTTGGCATATATGATGTGATTCACTAGTTTAAACCGCTTTCAATTCTGGGAAATTGCCGTGCTGGTAGAATGGTCATGTCGAGCCTTAGGGTTGCGTGTTGATTGTGATGCCATGATCTATGTTTGAGATGCATGATACTTGTTGTAGCCGTTGATTGAGAGTCATAATAAGATATATTCGGTGTAACATGTTGTTGCTATGTTTGGGCAAGTGTGTCATGCGTGATGTGATGGAAATCATTGATTGTGATAAGATCGGGTGAGTGATAGACCGATATGTGTGTTATGGTGAGTTGGCTCGGTTGGTATACAATGGTCGAGCTATGGCTTTGTGATGCGTGTTATTCTCTTGATGTGTGTTCCACGAGGAGTTGTGTCCGGTATGATACCTACACTGAGAGAGTATGCCGGTGTAGAGTATCGAGGACGAGGATGGTTTAACCATTACCCCGATGCTATGTGGTCCGGGAATGCGTACGACCGAGGTATATGCCGGTCCGTTATGCGTGAGGCCTCGAGTCTACGTAACGAGAAGACATCCGACTGATTGTATTGCCGATCAGGTATGTTACCCCGAGTCTACGTGACAGGAAGATGTCGGGACTGATGCTTCGTGTTCCGGTACGACATAAATGGGACGGGATGCAATAGCCGGTGATGTTGGGAACGGTCGTACTAAGTTATGTGTTGTTTTGCTGTGTGTTCTGTGCGTGTTGGTTGGCTATGTGCGTAGTTTCATATGTGGTTGTTGTCTTGCGAGAGTGATTGGTGGTTGGTACTTGTCCCGTGGGCGTTGTTGATAGTTATGCTTTGCTAGTATGCCATAATTGGACGGTTACTCGTGGTGGTGAACTAACGTTCATGACCTTAACTAATTTTTCTATTGAGCGAAAGCTCACCCCTTACCTTGTTGTGTTTCAGGTCTTGAGCGGGATCTGTGCTAGCGGGATTCTCGGCGCTTAGGAGCTAGCGAGGGTCTTGTCTAGATTTGTTTTAGGGACGTACAATTTATCTTTTACTGAACTCTTTTACTACGTGTTTTTACCGAGCTGTTGACTCGTGTGGATATTTGGAGGTTTAAACTGTTATTTGATACTCGTTTTGGTTTTTAAATTGCTTTAATTACTTTTTATGTTAGTTCACGTCTCGAGTCCGGTCAAAACCGAATTTGGGGCGTGACAATTTGGTATCAGAGCCTGGTTGTGGTCTTGCGAGAGTGATTGGTGGTTGGTACTTGTCCCTAGGGCGTTGTTGATAGTTATGCTTTGTTAGTATGCCGTAATTGGACGGTTACTCGTGGTGGTGAACTGAGGTTCATGACCTTAACTACTTTTTTTACTGAGCGAAAGCTCACCTCTTACCTTGTTGTGTTTCAGGTCCTGAGCGGGATCTGTGCTAGCGGGATTCTCGGCGCTTGGGAGCCAACGAGGGTCTTGTCTAGATTGGTTTTAGAGACATACAATTTATCTTTTACTGAACTCTTTTACTACGTGTTTTTACCGAGCTGTTGACTCGTGTGGATATTTGGAGGTTTAAACTGTTATTTGATACTCGTTTTGGTTTTTAAATTGCTTTAATTACTTTTTATGTTAGTTCACGTCTCGAGTCCGGTCAAAACCGAATTTGGGGCGTGACAATTTGGTATCAGAGCCTGGTTGTGGTCTTGCGAGAGTGATTGGTGGTTGGTACTTGTCCCTAGGGCGTTGTTGATAGTTATGTTTTGTTAGTATGCCGTAATTGGACGGTTACTCGTGGTGGTGAACTGAGGTTCATGACCTTAACTACTTTTTTTACTGAGCGAAAGCTCACCTCTTACCTTGTTGTGTTTCAGGTCCTGAGCGGGATCTGTGCTAGCGGGATTCTCGGCGCTTGGGAGCCAACGAGGGTCTTGTCTAGATTGGTTTTAGAGACATACAATTTATCTTTTACTGAACTCTTTTACTACGTGTTTTTACCGAGCTGTTGACTCGTGTGGATATTTGGAGGTTTAAACTGTTATTTGATACTCGTTTTGGTTTTTAAATTGCTTTAATTACTTTTTATGTTAGTTCACGTCTCGAGTCCGGTCAAAACCGAATTTGGGGCGTGACAATTTGGTATCAGAGCCTGGTTGTGGTCTTGCGAGAGTGATTGGTGGTTGGTACTTGTCCCTAGGGCGTTGTTGATAGTTATGTTTTGTTAGTATGCCGTAATTGGACGGTTACTCGTGGTGGTGAACTGAGGTTCATGACCTTAACTACTTTTTTTACTGAGCGAAAGCTCACCTCTTACCTTGTTGTGTTTCAGGACCTGAGCGGGATCTGTGCTAGCGGGATTCTCGGCGCTTGGGAGCCAACGAGGGTCTTGTCTAGATTGGTTTTAGAGACATACAATTTATCTTTTACTGAACTCTTTTACTACGTGTTTTTACCGAGCTGTTGACTCGTGTGGATATTTGGAGGTTTAAACTGTTATTTGATACTCGTTTTGGTTTTTAAATTGCTTTAATTACTTTTTATGTTAGTTCACGTCTCGAGTCCGGTCAAAACCGAATTTGGGGCGTGACAATTTGGTATCAGAGCCTGGTTGTGGTCTTGCGAGAGTGATTGGTGGTTGGTACTTGTCCCTAGGGCGTTGTTGATAGTTATGTTTTGTTAGTATGCCGTAATTGGACGGTTACTCGTGGTGGTGAACTGAGGTTCATGACCTTAACTACTTTTTTTACTGAGCGAAAGCTCACCTCTTACCTTGTTGTGTTTCAGGTCCTGAGCGGGATCTGTGCTAGCGGGATTCTCGGCGCTTGGGAGCCAACGAGGGTCTTGTCTAGATTGGTTTTAGAGACATACAATTTATCTTTTACTGAACTCTTTTACTACGTGTTTTTACCGAGCTGTTGACTCGTGTGGATATTTGGAGGTTTAAACTGTTATTTGATACTCGTTTTGGTTTTTAAATTGCTTTAATTACTTTTTATGTTAGTTCACGTCTCGAGTCAGGTCAAAACCGAATTTGGGGCGTGACAATTTGGTATCAGAGCCTGGTTGTGGTCTTGCGAGAGTGATTGGTGGTTGGTACTTGTCCCTAGGGCGTTGTTGATAGTTATGTTTTGTTAGTATGCCGTAATTGGACGGTTACTCGTGGTGGTGAACTGAGGTTCATGACCTTAACTACTTTTTTTACTGAGCGAAAGCTCACCTCTTACCTTGTTGTGTTTCAGGTCCTGAGCGGGATCTGTGCTAGCGGGATTCTCGGCGCTTGGGAGCCAACGAGGGTCTTGTCTAGATTGGTTTTAGAGACATACAATTTATCTTTTACTGAACTCTTTTACTACGTGTTTTTACCGAGCTGTTGACTCGTGTGGATATTTGGAGGTTTAAACTGTTATTTGATACTCGTTTTGGTTTTTAAATTTCTTTAATTACTTTTTATGTTAGTTCATGTCTCGAGTCTGGTCAAAACCGGATTTGGGGCGTGACAGTCGGGTCCTGTTGCTTGGGGACTTGAACCCGTGCGCTCGGGAGTTTCCCGCTCTGGATCGAGTACAATTATGGGTCCATGTTAGGGGACTACCGCCCCTGGTTCGGACGAGAGAGACGGGTATCTCTATCCGATATGCCCTGGGGATGTGTGTAGATGTCACATGTAACCAATGAGGCATGTGCTGGGGAGGGACGGTCAATGTCCGATTATGGCATCTCCTGGAAAGGCCCCTGAGAAAGGGGCTGATGCTCCGGTTCCCAGAGTTTCCAGAGCCTATCAGTGTGAAGCTCCCGTACTCAAAGCTTCCGAGCTTCTTTTATAGGCTTCCATATCCTGAAGGACTGTACATGGGCGGTTCGGGGTCCACCTCGACTTGGATCTTTCATGCTGGAATATGACATGGATAAACAGGTCAAACGGTATGCCACAAACTGGGGGGAGACGACCAACCTACCTAACCCCCCAGGTTTTGACCCGCTAGGGCCTTTGCAGCTGACCAAAGCTCCCCGGACTCCCACACCCCCTCGGTTGGAGCTCAAGGGTTCGATTGATGAGGCTCCACCTCGGCCTCATGTCTCTCGTTCAGGGGTTCTGCCGCGACTTTCCACTCAGGATGCAGGAGCTCGTGCGAACGGGGGAGCAAAGGGGGCGGTATTGGCTGGAGCGGCTGGACTGGGGGCTGGCCAGGGTACCCTCAAAAGGCCGGTGATCGGGGACCCCCAGGATGATCAAGCCAGGGTGGGTAAACAGCCACGCCAAGAGGAATGAGTATTGACATATGCATCAGAGATTGGATCTGGGAGGGGTCCTTGTATGATGCGCTGCCTCCCCTATCACTTTTACTGTTGAGGTCCATCGAGATCTCCGGTCTTCTAGTCTCCTCATTCGTCCTCTATCATTGCTCGTGAGACATCAAAACACCGTCGGTGGCGGTTATGATACTAAAAAGGTCAGAGAACCTTTGTTTATTTATTCTAACTCTATCTCAATGGCCGAAAAGCTTGTTCCTCGGCGCACACTTATGTAATCATGATTATTAAATGAAACTGCACCTTTCGCTAAGAAAAAAAAACATACCTAGTTAATTATTGGCCATTTACAAAGTGAATATGGGTCAGATCAGACCTCACCCCAACGGCCACACCACCAAACCCTCACCCGCACGGCCTCACACTCGAACCCTTACCCTCACCACCGGCACAGCGACTCCAGTCACCACACGGAACGTCATTGTCTCGTCGTCTCTAACGGGCCAAATTCCTAAACGGAGCCTCGCCTCGCCTCCGAAACCCTCGCCCGACTCTTCTCCGGTGATCTGACTTCTAGTTTCAGGTTCCAAGAGGTCCTCGTGCTTGTCCTCGATACGGTTTTAGGCAATAATTTCACCACTTTCGTTTCAGTTGTGATGAATTTGTGAATCATTGGTGGTTAGTTGAATTTTCAAAATTTTTAGATTGATGAATCCCGACTGCGTTTGATTGATTGGTTCAGAATTTAACACTTATGCTTGATTGTATGAAGTATGAACTGAAACTTGGTTCAGAATTTCCAGATTGTTTTCTTTTTAGATTTGAATGATATGGATTGGTAGATGTTGGAAGCATAATAGTGATTCAATTATGTTTTGAATTTATATCGTGTTCTTTTCATATTAGAATGATATTGATTCAGATTTGAAGCATGAACTGAAAATTGATATTTCCATTTTTGTTGGGAGTTTGGGAATTCTCCATGAGCAATAGACAGTAGAGATAAAAGATTAAAACTTAAAAGTAGACTGAACTTGATGTATAAACTAAAAACAGAAGCATGTGCATTATGCTCTGGTGACAAGCACACTGATCGAACATATAATGTTTTGCTAGAATTTTCAGGTAGCTTTTGTATGAACTGAAATTGAATTGAATTGAATACATGAACTGAATTGAATTGTATAAATGTTATTTGTATGACGGAATTTTTTTCATCCGCATCTATTTCTGCATGTTAAAGAGGAGATATAGTTTATGTTGTTGGAAACTCATAATGCTTGAAAGTTGAAGAAATATTGGGACTTAATTCATTGGATATGAAGAATTATGAATGTTGTTTTATGGAGATGTGAATTATGAATAATGTTTTGTGGAGATGCGAATTATGACTTATGTGAGTTTGAAAATGATACTAGTGTTGCTTTAAGGATACTAAACTAATGTTGTTTAATTTAGTATAATGTTTCTTTCTTTCTTTAATACATAATATCATTTTTTATATAGTATAATTTACCTTTTGATTATATATATGTAATATATATTTATTATTTTTTTACAGAAAAATACAAATCCAATTAATGTTTGGAGGCCCTCGTCGCCTAGTGTTTTCTGCAACCTTGATTATCTCTCATCTACCTATTCCTCTTTGGTCTCCCCTTCCTTCTCCAAACAAAACTGAAATTGTAAGTTGTGATGGAGTTAATGAACAATTGGATTTTGTGTCGGTCAATTGATTTCACTTGTACTTAGTCCTGGTAAATAAAACAGCCTCTCCATCTCTTTGACATGAACAAGATTTGGTCAAGCCTTTGTCTAATACACCTATACCGTTTTTATATACTCACAAAATTGCATAAAAAATGGATCTAGAACAAACTAACAAATCAAGCAAATTTTACCCAGAAATAGTATAGATTGGGAATCATTTTGAGTCCCTAAAGGCAAAATATTAGATAATTTTAAATGAATGACATTTTTTTTGAAAAGTTAAGGGGTGTTTTTTTTTACATTCTATGGAACACCGAAAAGAAAAGAAGGCCCAAATTCCCCAAATCTTCCATGGCTTCCGACACCATTGCTTATGGACCTCCGTCGTGGTTAACTCCTCCATTGTCTATCCGTCCGCTCTTCTCTTCGTGCCTTTTGGGGTTTCAGTTTGTTTAATACTTGGTATAGGAAATATGGATAGTTTTTGCTCTAACTTTCTTTACTGGGTTTTGTTGTATGAAAATGATTAGTTTTAGTCTATGTCTGTTGCCTGTAATTCTGCATGATGTCCGACAAAGTCAGTCAAGTGTATAATAACTTCCCTATGAGGACATGGTCTTGCTATATCCAGAGTGAGCAATGAGTGATAATTATTTTCGTTGATATAGGCTTCATTTGAGTTTGTTAATGTCTCGATCAATTAGATTTTGTTTGGATACTTTCTGATAGTATGTTTATGCTTCTGTTTGTGTCTAATCTGATGGTCTGTTTATGTTTTTGTTAGTAGTGTCTTGATCATTTGGATCTGGTTGAAGCTTTTGGTTTAAGAATTTCTTTTTCATTTATATGGCCAGTTTCTTATCAAATACTTAAATATTTGCTATTATAATTGTTATAAGGTAGAATTTATATTTTGATTGTATAATTATGTATTTATTAAAAATTAAGAAAATACAAATCCTATTAATCCTTGGCCCTATCTGCCTGACTAGCACCTAGCGTTTTTTGCAACCTTGGTAATGAGATTGATTATCTTCATAGTTATAATCTCAATATTGACTATGCCAGATGAAGTTTTGTATCAGAAAATGGTTGGTTGAATGTTCTGAACTTCCTACTGTGCTTGGTACTTGCTGCTGTGTGAATAACCTCTTGTCTGGCTGCATTTGTTATTTTCTGTAGTTTCAGAGTTTTATAATTATTCATGCTTTAATTTGATAGTGTTAATGAGATGTTATCCAACTATGATGTCAGGGAAGCCATCAACAATGGCAGCTTCAGGGTCCAGTTCACTGAAAGAATATCTTAAACGATATCGAAGTACCGAGGAGGAAGAGAAGAAGAAAAAGAAGAAAAAGAAGAGAGCTAAACCCGAAGTGAAGGGAGTTCTAGTTGTCGATGAAGATCCTGCTTGGCAGAAGCCGGTAAACATTGAAGAAGAGAGTGATGATTCAGCTGGTAAAGAATTTTCTTCCTACAACATTGTTTTTGGCACTTTGTTCAGTCACATTTTGTCAACTATAAGTGCGCACTTTTCTTATAGATGAGGCAAAGCCCCAAGTTGAGGAAGACATTGAAGTCAAGCGAATGAAGAGGCTAGAGATGCTGAGGCTGCGTCGTCCTTATAATGCAATATCAGAGGATGGAAGTGGTTGGGTTTCACTCTCTCCTAAACGAGCAGAGTCTAATATGCAGAATTCTGATATGTCTCCACCTCGAAAGACACGAAATGACACGCCTTCTGACACTGATTTGTCACCTGAACCACTTGCAAAATCTGATTTATCACCACCTCGCAAACGTGGTGCTAGGAATGATACACCTTCACCCGAGCCTGGACTGAGGCCATCAGGTAACAACAAGAAAGAGAATGAAAACACTGATTTTTCACCCCCTCGTAGGCGCAGAGCCCGTAATGACACACCTGTCAGAGAAGATCTTGATTTGTCACCTCCAAGGCAACACCGAAAACGCTTCCATTCCCCATCACCTGAACCTGGTAAAGGGGATTTTGGGTCTGACCTTTCTCCTCCTCGTCAAAGTCGTTTTAGTTCACGCGCTTCCCATGGTTCAGATCTTTCACCACCAAGGAAAAGCAAGAAGGATGCTGGTAAGTCTTGTTAGTTGATCTCTCCACTCAATGCTCATGTAGACATTTAGGTTGATTACTCATTTGTGTCTTTGCTTTCAGATCTTTCACCACCAAGGAAAAGCAAGAAGGATGCTGGTAAGTCTTGTTAGTTGATCTCTCCATTCAATGCTCATGTAGACATTTAGGTTGATAACTCATTTGTGTCTTTGCTTTCAGACCTTTCTCCACCAAGGAAAAGCCGCAAGGAATCATCTGTTCAGGCTCCTGAGACAACACGGCCGAAAACTGGTTTGATTTCTGGTCGGGACATCAGCAACGAGATAGCTAAAACTAAGAAAGATGAGTGGTCGAGGTAATTATTTTGCATTGCTTTTTCTGTTTCTCTACTTGACATGTTTTTATTGCTATTCACTAATATAATTTTTTTGCCTTCCTGTGTATAATCTTGTTAAAGGGGTCTCTTTCAATGCACAACTACAATAACATATTTCAGCTTAGTTACAAGATGTTTTAGTTCACATAGTTGAATTTGGAAGCAATCTAGGTTTTATCATATCTTTGCTAAACTGGAAGCGGAAAAGTTAATATTTCTCTGCCACTGACATGAGTCTATGGTGGAAATGGAAGAATTGTAATCTTTTGTACCATGAAGTAACTTCCACTTCGTTATTGGTTCATGTAGTAATACTTACTGATTGGAAATGGAAGAATTGCAATCTTTTATACCATGAAGTAACTTCCTCTTCGTTATTGGTTCATGTAGTAATACTTAGTGATTGGTGCTCCTTGCTGATGCAATATAATTTTGCAGTCTTTGCACTTCCCCTTCGTTATTGGTTCATGTGGTAATACTTAGTGATTGGTGATCCTTGCTGATGCAGTCTTTGTTTAATTTCAGTGGCTCTTTGATTGGTCTAATTTCCTCATATCACTTTCTTATGTGAAGTTTAATTGTAAAATTGGATGCTTCCTTATACAGCATTAGTTTTCTTGGTTCTATAATTATTAAGTTTTATGTATATGCATCTATTGCAGGTTTCAGGAAATGGACCCTTCTATGAGTGGAAGGGGTGCAGAACCTGTCTATCGAGATAAAAAAGGTTTGGGAATATCATATCCTAATTGATTATTCTCTTTGGTGCTGCCTAATGCTTTACATGCTTGTGTATTGTTCCTACAGGACAACGGATATCGAAGGACGAATTCTTGAAATCACGGCAGAAAGTAGAAGAAAAGCCAAAGGTACTTATGAAGGTCATGATTGAGTATGTTGAGTTATATCCATTATTGAAATGGTCATGCGAACTTTTAAATGGAATATTACCTCTAGCATTACTTTTATCGGTACCAAATAGGAAATGAATGGATTGATGCTAAGGAGACGATTATAAGATCTTGAAGCATATTTTTTTTTGTGTTTTTTCTCGTTACTAGTACTATAATCAATTTTTAGTTATATTTTCTTTTTATCAGGAAATAAAGTTAGAGTGGGGCAAGGGTTTAGCCCAGAAGCGTGAAGCTGAAGCTAAGCTGCAAGCGTTGGAGCTTGAGAAGGAGAAACCATTTGCACGTACAAGGTAAAACCTGAGATATCAAAGGATGCTTATATTGATTTTATTTTTCATTCAATCTATTGATAATTGTCCTGTGTTGGCTAATTAATAATTTAGCTTGTCATCTGTAAATTGGCTCGTATAATCATTTTCGATAATAAACTTTGCCAAAGTCATTTTTTAGCGGTCCTTCTGTTTCGTGTTACTTTCCAGACATTAGGGTATCTTTCTCCCATTACCATGTACTTAAATGAGACTACGACTTTGTCATATCTAGAAGTCACGGCAGTCACTATTTATGACCAGTACACATGTATGAGCAAGCAAAATGTTTTGGGTAGTTATGCATGTACTGACCCCAAACGGGTGTACCTGATCATTCTGCTGAAGTTCATCTTTCGGCACCACTTGGTGGTAATTGAGTTTGTGGTATCCTTTGTTTTGTTCTTCCATCAGATAGCAAAAATAAGATTTTTTTTCTTGAAGAAATGGACTTGTTTGTTGTGCACATAGAGGTCTTATTGCCCTTCTCATAGTGGTTTTGATGTATTATTTGTGGTGCATCTTATACCTCTAGAAGTTCTTAGTAATTTATGGCTTGATCTTCTCTTTGCAGAGATGATCCAGAGCTGGATAATATGATGAAGGAGAGAGTACGATGGGGTGATCCTATGGCACATTTGGTCAAGGTAAATCCTCTATACTTGACTACCTAACAGCCATAGATTATAATTACAGGTGTAATATCTTTTTCACACATGACAGAAAAAGTACTCAGAGCCAATTCTTGCAAATTTGGGGGATAGTGAGAAGATGAAAGAGTCTGGATTTGTAGTTCCCCAAGAAATACCCTCACACAGCTGGATGAAAAGAGGTTTTGATGCAGCACCAAATAGATACGGTATAAGACCTGGAAGACATTGGGATGGAGTTGATCGCAGCACCGGTGAGTCCAAAACTCTACATCATGCATAATATTTGGAACTTACTATTTAAAATTAACTAGTTTATGCTGTTGTAACTTGGTATAGGATTCGAGAAACAAATGTTCAAGAGAGCAAATGAGAAACAAGCCACAGAGAGGGAAGCTTATCTATGGTCTGTTGCGGACATGTGATTTTTAAAATGCAACCCAAAACAAATGCAATATGGATACAAGTGCTACACCATATTGAAAGAAACAGCTGGAGTGAACAATTATAGGAACCAGTCAATAGCATGGCCTTCAATCAAGGATGAAATTTGGCTTGTATACACTAGGTTGACCTGTTTAGTTCAAAATTTGGTTTATATCATGATATCAGATTTTGGTTTGTGTCTATGATACTGCCTTTAGAGTGCAAGACATTCCCTCAAGGCATCTCTAACCCAATACTCCATTTTGATAGATATCGTGCCGAAAAGTTGTTTCATTTAAATCTATATACCAAATGTTACATCAAAAAATGTGGATTGATTGACTTGTCATTTTCATGCCTTGACATTAACAAACCTCTACTGGAGTGTCTGAAGCTTCTTCTTCAGTTGCAATGGTTGTGGGTTTAGATTTCTGATCATCCAAATAATGCTGATAAAGGTATGAAACGAAGCCCCATAGAGCCAGCAACAGAGCCATAACCTTCACTCCATCCATCTTATCTTTAAAGAAGATGACAGCAAGAATAGGAACAGCAGGCAAAGCCAGAGTACTAATAGCATTGGAGAAGAGAGACGACACTTCGAAGATCAACCCCAACAAACCCACAGAAGAAACCTGCCACGTGAGGGCAGTCCAGAGCAGAGTCATGACATAAGACACCTTCCCCTGAGTGTAGTCCTCCATCTCCTTCCCCAAAGCCCTCCACTCTCCGCTCGCGAACAGACCCACAACGCACCCGCAGGTGGCCACAAACGACGGGTATATCTGCATATCCAGCACGGCCGAGAAAGTCTCAGTCTTGATGATCTTCTGGAAAGAGAGCTGAACCAGAGAGAGGTACAGAGCATAGAAAGCGGACGCGCCGAGCGTGCAGAGGAAGCTCATGACGTACTTCCCCCTGGAGACTCCGTCCGAGCTCTCGGCGTCGGAGTTGACCGCGAGGAGGGAGGCGGAGACGGTGAGGAGGACTAAGGAGTTGAGTATAAAAGGTGTGAACTTTTGGGAATTGAGGAAGAAAGAGAAGAGAGCGTTGAAGGCCAACTGGGTGGCGCAGAGGAGAGAGTAGGTGGAGACGGGTAAGTAGAGGAGGCCGTAAGAGTACATCAAGTTGTCGCCGGTCAAGAGCAAGCCCAAGGCCAAGTACAGAGAGAGAAGCGTGGAGAGTCTAACCGAAACGTCCGGGAGCTTTGGCGACGGTTTGAAGAGGAGGAGGAGTGGGAGGAGGACGGGGAAGCCGGCGGACTGGACGAAGGTGGCCATCCATTTGCTGTTGCCGCCTTTGTCGTAGTAGAGTCTTCCCAAGAGAGTGGCGGCGGATTGGCCGGCGAGGAGGAAGAGGGTGTAGAGGCTCACTCGGAGCCACCACTTGTAGTGTACCAGTCTCGGAAGTTGCAGTTTCTTGGTCTCTCTCTTCTGGTCTACTGAACCTGAAGCATCGATTTGTTGCTGGATCTCGAGAGCAGTCTCCATGGGTAAGAGAATGATGAGCTATAAATGTAATAACTTTGGCTGCTTATTTAAATGGGTTTATGGTGTTTTGAACATGAGGGTATGAAAGTGGCAAGTCTATTATATCATGCTAATATGAGAACACAACCTAATTCTTGTCACAAGTCAAGTGGATTTGGGAGGCAGCAGAGAAACCAAAGGTGAAGGTTGGTTTTGGCATCCCTGTCATTGTCAAAGTGATTAGAGAGTTGTAGTCAGATTTGGCATCCTCAAAATGTCAATTGCGGGTGTTGTTTACTTGTGAAATACTAACTCATCTTCGTTTGGGGCCATGTCTTCAATTGGAATCAGATTCAACATTGCCTCTTGCTTGGGTCCTATGTTTTCAATTTGACTGAAACTTGATGTCTTCGATCTGATCAAAATGAAAATGGGGTTCAAGATCCTCAGTCAATGTCAAAGAGACTATACCCCACCCGTCCCACCTTATCATATATGAAAAAAAAACTGTTTTTCAAAATATATTTCGAGAAGATAATTTCACTCACTTAATTTTGCTAGGCACAACAAGAGGATTGAGCCGAGACAATGAGCACAAAATCTCTGGGGAATTGTTGAAAAGAGCAACACTTTAAAAAATGTGTTTTGCATGATGCTGTGTATTGGATATTGTTTGCCGTTACTCAAAACTAACATAAATTCGATTTTCGTCAATCACGCTTCCCATAAAGGCCTTGTAAATTATCCACATTTCCACCTTTTTTGTGGTTTTGGTCATACCAAATAGTGTTCAAGACACAAGTGTAATACAAAACACTTTTCTTCTTCTCAGAAAGCTGTATTATGTCCTTGACCAATTCATGAAGGCCTATTGCTATCCCTACCTACTTGGTTGACAAGTAACGCATGACCCACAATTTATGGAGCATGGCAATACAAGACTGAATAAAATATCTATTCAAGGTAAAAAGTCTCCATAAACATCACACTAATTATGATCAATCCAATCCAATATAACAAAATTTTCACATCCCCAGTTTTTTTTCTCTACTCCTAGCTCTTCAGCCTCAATTTCAATCAACCAAAACACATTTGTGACAAAATACAAACAGAAAAATAAATAAATGACTAGAGAAATATATCAATCCGAGGTACGAATAGTGGAGGAACCAATCAGCAAGATACAAAGCCTAGCGTGCCAAACGTTTCAGCCAAGACTGCATCAACAAGAGCATCCACCAGCACGAGGTTGAGAATTCGAAGCACCACCGGAAGTCTTCAGGTTCACGTCAACCATATCTTCTTGTTTTGTTGAAGAAAGCGTTTCCATTCCTGGCAAAGCTGCAGCAATTTTCCGAAACAATGCCTGCAGCAAAATTCACCAGTGAATTAAGGTTAAAATGCATGTGGTATCCAAACCTACCAGCCTTAATAATTGTATGTAACACAAGAACATCTATTTTTTTGCTGCTGGGACTGGAACCCTGGTCTCAGGGGCTGAACCACAAAAAAATTTCAGGGGTACCCAAGAAAAACTCAGGGTGTTCCCATCATGATTCGAACTCGTGTTCTCTTGTTAATATACAAGCGCCTTATACCATTAGACCAAGTTTTCATATGTCAGGGTGTTACATGGAACACCCTAAGTACAAGGGGGTTCCTCCCCTGCCTGGTATCATGGATCCAAGTTGGACAAGGTGGTTCAAGTGCTTGTGCCTGACCAGTTAGACAAGCAAGTGCTGGTACATAAGAATATTTATTAAAGAGAGAAAGCGCCAAACAGCCATTCTAGTTATCTTTACCACTTCATATTTATCACATCTCAGCTAAGACAACGTTTGTTCTTTAAATATGCTTTCCCCAAGGTAAAATCTACAGATCGGGTCCCAAAGCAGGCCTCATGAAAATATCCTATATGGAGTTTTATTTGTTAAATACATTAAATATAACTATAAACATGTCAAATAGTAATCCAAAATACCTTAGTTGCATACGATAATGTTGGAATAAGGAAGCAATGCTTCAGATGTATACCTTTATATTAAAGCCAGCTTTTGCACTGGTTTCAATGAACATGACATTAAGGTCACGGGCTTTGGCTTCTCCCTCTTCTATAGAGACTTGTCTGTACAATCATACGCACAAGAGTATTGTTATTTGCTACTAATGTACAGTGAAATCATATTGAACAGCACTGGTTAATAAAATAGGAAAGCATTCAGAACCCTCAAGGCCTTAATTTTTCTATTTCATCCTTTCCATGTCTTATAAAATGTAAATTCCATTAGGTAATACCCTAAAGCTCTTATTAGATGAAATAATCAAATAAACTGTGATCTTAGACAGGGGCATATCCATGAATTCTCAAAGGAGATTGAGCATAACAGAAGAACATGACGTATTATCAGACAGAAAGAAAAGAATTGATAAAGGACGACATGAGTCCCGAAAAGCGAACATAACATATTTGGAGTTGAAAATCTTGCAACTTTTGAAAGGGGTATTTGTCCTCTCACCAATCCACATTTCACATATAGTTTACATGCTCGTAGCTAGAAATAATACCTTTATAAGTTCAACGTATCGTATCATCAACGCAGAAAAAAAAGCACTACAAAACAAAAATAACAGAAAAAGAAAGGTATTCTTCAAAAAAGAAGAAGAAAAAGGCAGATATGACCTTGATTAAAATAGGATTTCATGTAATGTCTACCTCTTATCAACAAGGTCGGTTTTGTTTCCAACAAGGACTATAATGACATCACTGCCCCTCTCAGTCCGAACCTCTTCAATCCATTTTGAGGTGTTTAGAAAAGTTTGCCGGCCTGAATCACAAAAAGGAACATAATAGTCATAATCGAACTCATAGTTCACTGAAGCACACCCCCAAAACAGCAAATTAGAGACATGTCACAATAGGCACAACCTTAGAAGAAATCAGTTACAAAAATATATGATAAAATGCCATTTGACTATTGCTCTTGAATACTATTAGAAAGAACAATAATCAAAGGTCAAAAAGCCTACATACTTGCTACATCAAACACAATGACTGCAACAGATGAATCCCTAATGTAGCTTGGAATAAGACTCCTGAATCTTTCCTGACCAGCGGTATCCCTGTAAGCATATAAAATATACAAGGATCAATATAACACAAGGTAAAGCTTCAAAACAGAAGAAAAGTAATAGCTTAGACACAGAAAGCACAGTCAACTATGGTTGATGCTAAATTGTATTATAATTAAAAAAGAAGCCATAATGTACTTTTATTCATAAATCATAACCATGTGGAATTACATAACATTATGGTTCATCTTGTGTTTGAACAGATATTTATGTTAACTAAACATTGGCCAAAGAGTTGAGTTCTTGCTCAACAATTAAAGTATAACTTGTGCCTCTCTATGGAAGATTCAATAATAAAAAGGTCTTGATCATCTGGCTAATAAAATTGAAAGAAGTGTTTGTTGCGAGAATTTCTGAAGGTAGAGAGAATATAAACTAAGTCTCCTTCCCTCTCTTATTATTACAATATGAAACATAATTTTAGATAAAACAATAGACCATGGAGACACGTGAAAGGTAAGATTACAAAGATCTGAGGCATGAGATTGACTTAATAGTTTGAATAACATAATTTTCAGGTTCAGACACTTACCACAACTGGAGACGGACAGTACGATCTTCAAGATACATCGTCTTTGATAGGAAATCAATACCAATTGTAGCCTGGTCATCAATTACCATATAAGTCCAAACATTTGGAATAGCTAATCTTAGAGCATAATTGTAGAAGCCTACTTCATCAAAACGAACCAATCCATGGGTTAAGAATGCAACTGCATTGAGGGAAATAGGTGCAGTATTAAAAGAAAACACCAAATCAAACCCCAAAGCTCGAAATCAGCCATCAAGGTACACAATTTGTCTCTCTTAACATAGCATCACCTCTCAATGCGAAGAGATCACCAAACCAGACTGAACAATTAAAATTCAAAACAAGCAAATTCAAGATCATAGGTATTGCAAGCAAATAAAAGTATTTAATCTGTCTACTCCAGCTAAGTCACCAATTCAAATATGAAGAGAAAGTAGAAAAGGAGTTGGTATGATTTTAAATCTGGGAAAGGTAAAAATGGCAGACATTACCTGGTATGTGGTATCGAACTTGTCGTACATGAAGCGGGTGATGATGCTGGTCTTACCGACTGATTGGTCGCCCAAGAAGACGAGCTTGTACTTGGCGAGAGCTGAGACTGGTGCCATTTCTGCGACCAGCGGCACGAAACCAGAGCTGGTGAGATTTGGTATCAGATTGATTCGGAGAGAGAAAGAAGAGAGGATCTATTTTTCCGTTTTCTTTGGCTTTTATTGAAATTACGCATTCGTTTGTCGGAAGCGGAAGTCGCAGCGAAAGAGAGGGACCGAGCTTTTCCGGACCTGGTGGAAATCTTATGTGGGCTGAGAGCTGTCGGGCTTCGTTTCAGCATTGTTGACTTGAGCTTTTTTTTTTACGGTAAACGAAGACGTGCATTAATTCAAATCAAAGATCATAAACTAGAGTTAAAGGTATGGGTACTAGAATATTGTTCAAGCCTTCTATAAGCGATAATGTTCTCGTGAACTCTAGAAAACGCTACTTTTCACCGTAACTGCAAACGAAGGATGACATCTTACCACATTTTCAAGTTTATTCAACCTAATACAAGAAAAACGAATAGAAATAAAAAAAGTGCTCCAAATAAAGAATAGAGAAACAATAAAGCATTAAAACTTGATGCGCTGCCCTTCTTGTCATCCCGAGATGTCCCAGCATCGAACGCCCTGGGCCTAAGAGGATAGACCCCTAAAGGGACCCCTCCCCTCTCTTGGGACTCTCATGGATCCTGCTGAGGTTGTTGCTGAGCCCTCACCTTTTGTAAACTCATCCCCATCCCTCTATTAACGGACAATGATTTCTCGGGGAGTTGGACGCCGATGGGGGGTTGAGATCTTTCCCTACGATGACTGCACCAAGAGTAGTAGTGAGGGATCCGGGCTGACATGCATGGTCGTAGGCGGCAGTGTGGTCAGGGCATCCATGGAGGCCAGCTCGCTTGTAGCCTCCCCTCTCGGTGATTGAAATGTGCCAGATACCGGTGGTCCCACGGATTGTAAGGCTGTAGCGACGATAAAGAGGCAGGCATAGTGGTCGGTGGTGGTGGTGTGGTGGACATGGAATGCGGTAGGGAGGTGCTAAGGTAGAGTGGAGAAGAGAAGAGAGAGGATTGCCTTTTTTTGACCCAGAATCACTTTGTTAGAGACTTTTTTTTTGTTGAGTTGACCTTCAGTTGCATGTCATTTACACCACTCGTCTTGACGATCAATTTATAAAATTATGAGGTAATTTTAAAAAGGAAAAATATCAGCTAATTACATCAAACTATTCGTAGATTTCATTTATCTATGCCTAATTAAATTTTAATTTCTTCACTTAATTCTCGTGGAGAGTTTTTTCGGGCACACGCTCTTTGCTCTCTTTCAATTGAATCTAAGATTTTATAGTAAAAATAGTATTTCCTTCCTTATATATAATGGTGGTAGCAGCAATAGGGTCCAGAGGATTGTTCTCCGTTGACACACCTCTCTTCTCTTATGATAGGGAGATGTAGGGGCTGTGTTTGTAGTGAAAGCCGACCCACCATTAGCCTCTACAATGTCTTTTACCCATTTTCTAAAAAGTATGCTAAGTTTAAAAGTGAAAAAAAAACAAAATAATTATGTTAACTCCTATAAGATATGTGGAAAATTGGCAATTAACATATTAGAACTTTCTGGGGTAAGGTGTTTGAATGGTGGGGGCTGATGTGGGTCATGCCAAAGACTGTAGGAGACTTGATCTTGATGTGGAGAGGTGTGGGCTCGCATCATTTGTGGAAGGTTTAGGTCCGTGTCTATTATATTACTGTTTGGCATCTGTGGTTATTCAAGAATGGAGTGGTGTTTAATCAGGTGATGGACTCTGGTGACGTTCTGTTTGGGAAGATTTGGAACCATTCCTTTGTTATCCTGTGGCAGTCTCGCACCTTGAGAGTCGGCTTTTCTTTTGACAATTGGTGCAGGAGACCCAGTTGGTGCATCCGGCCGCGCTGGAGGTAGGGTCGGACCTGATTTTGGTTTAGTTTGTGTTTGTTTGACAGGGTCTGCGGAGAGTTTATACCTTTCAGGTTTCGCCTGTTTCTCACCGAGGTTCGGCGAGTGCTCATCCGGGGGAACATTAAGGGCCGATCTACTCTAGGAGTGGAGGGGCACATATTACTTAGTCTTTCTGAGACCAGAGAATCCACCTGTTCACCTTGAGGCATTGTTCGTTGGTCTCGGTGAGACACATGTTTGGTATTGCTCTTTGTTGTATCTCCTGTTTTCTGATTCCTTTGTTTTTCGTGTCTTGCACCCCTAGCTCACTTTTGAGTTCTTTTGGTATCGTTGTTCTCATTGACCTTTTCCATATTGGAATTGGTTTTTTTATTAATAAATTTTTCGAGCTTATAAAAAAAACATACTACAACTTTCGATGGCACAACCAGAACTCCTATCTTCAGTGAAGTCTATGTTGAAGGAAGGCGTGTATGTTTTTCTTGCGCGACTGATTTGAATAGGGTTTATGGAGAGCCTCAATTCCCAAAATTGGGGAACCAAGTGTTAGTTTTGTGCCCTAGGCCAATCTTTTCATGTATGACATTATCATTTCATTAATACATTGGCACCACTATTATCATTTGTGAAATGTTAATAGCGTGAATAATCGACTCTTTCTAAGATCATCAAGTACGTGACTTGATAGTAAAACTCTTAGAAGAAAAGGGTATTATTCTAATGATCCCTGGTCTTACTGATATACTAAGACTAGTATGATGTTGGCTGATGATCACGTTTTACTGATCATACATATTGGATATGAAGTCAAATCATAGATGTCATTTAGAGAAATGGTATTGCATGACCCACCGTGAGAATACTACATAGGAACTGTCATGAGTATTTCTCAGTACCGTAATATGACTTAAGTCCTTTGACCTTGTAGTCATCATGGTTTCTACATAGATAGTTGTGTGTCTTAATGAAATTCAACGTTGTCTTTAACTAGGCAATAATAAAGATTGTTGTTGGATACATAATTGTCTATGTGAGAGGTATGGTTGACTGATAAGGGATTTGTCACTCATGTAAATATGAGAGATATCGTTTGGCCCCCTTGATAAGTGAGAATGTGGAAATGCATGGCCATGCGAATCGATAATGAGTTATCACTTGCAGTCTACTTAAGATCAAGAAACTAACGATCGAATAAAATAAGGATGACGATCCTATGCCTTATATTCGATCGAGATATCGATGACAAAGGGATTAAGATATTAACGGTAAAAGGTTGAATCAGATTGTCGATCTTCATATGACTTGGGTAGTCATAATGTCTTGCTAGAGACCAATTATGGCTTGTGGGTTAAATATGGATTTTAGGTCCACTACCAACGTTATGTGAACCTGTAGGGTCACACATAAAGCAAGCCCAAAAACGAACTAGACTTTTTAAAAGCCTAATTAAATGTGAAAATATATTTATGTATATTTATATGATAAATATAATAAATATATATTTTCTAAATTGTTATTTAAATATAAAAAGTTATATTGAATATGACAATTTATTTTTGGTAGAATTAATATCAAATGAGATTTGATATATTAAATATATTGAATTACATTTTAAAGGGGTTACTCCATATCCTAACGCCCAACTTTCAGAAATTGTTAAATCCAAACCCTATACCATTGAAATTGCCATGTAGTAACGTTCAATTAATTGAAATTGCCAACTGTTTCTAATTTTAAACGGACGTTAACTTGACCAAGTGAAAAGTCGAGTTTACCCTCAAATATGTTCTTCCTTCGAACGTTAACTTGGCCTAACTTTATCTTTTCGTGACCTCATCTCTTCATCTCAACTCTTCGAACTTCATTTATTTGTGTCCGAGCTTCGAATTTCATCTCTTCGTGACCTCAACTCGCCCAAGCTCCATTATAAAATGAGTCACGTGAGACGCACGTGATTCACTGTTCACAGAAACAGTCAATTTAAACAATACTTTTTGGTTTTTAATAATTCAGTTTTGAAATTCGTTACTATTTGACAATTTCAATAATATAGGGTTTGGATTTGACAATTAAGTGTAGTAGGGGGTTAGGACATGGAGTAACCTCCATTTTAAAAGGTAATTTTAAAATTTGATTTCTATATTTTTGTACACTGACAGAAGCAAAATTATCTAAAAAGAAGTGTTTGAATCATCATTTATTCATTATGGTTTTAAACTAGTTTGAAAGAAAGTGGGTAGTTATAATGGGATGAGATTGCAATCTTTTAGTTTTAAAACACTTGGTCAAAACATTTTGACATATCCTAATTTTAGCATCCACGTACAAAGTGTTTTTTTTTTTTTAATCTTTTAACTTGGTATACGGCAACAGAGAAAAGATATAGGTGATGTCAATTCATTTTTGATGGGTTACCAAAATCATAATTTTATTTTATGCGTGTGATAGTTTTTGCTCTCTGTTCTTCTACCAAAAGAAAAGGTTCATATTTTGAGTTCTCAAATTTGTTTTGAGAACTATAGTGCTAGCACACATCGGGCTTGTTCGTGTGGATACTTACAGAGGGCGAATCCTGTTGGAGGCGTCTTGATCGCAAAGAGTACATAAGCGTTTTTAATCAAGGGTCACCGTCTCGAACCAAACATCGAAACTACAAGAGGTAATATCTTCTACTCTTTTTTATATCCATTAATCAAATTACATGGACCCGACTTTGGGTTTTAGATTTAAATTTTAATTTTCCGCTGCGTTATGTATGTTAAAACCTAACACCAAGGAGTACAAGGAACGGGTGATCGGGCTTTTGCTTCCACGACATTTGGCGATTTGGTTTCTAAGACAACAGATGGTGATCATATTTTAACGGATCGGGTGAAGGGGAAGCAGGTATTGGGGGGTTCAAAGGTAGAGGATTTTGTGCAAAATTGTTCAGGTCTGGATGATCGTAGAACAACTTAAGATGAGTTACAAGTTCTTTTGAAACTTTTCGTTTTCAATTTGCACTAGGGGTTGATTAAGTTTGGTTGAAGGATTATTATGGTCGTGCTGGGGAGGCTGAAAGAGCTAATGTATCTCGTAGACCAAATGCAAAAGGAAAGTTTTTTTTGGGTTTGTTTATACCAAATCCAAGGAAGAAGTTGATCGGATCATTGAAAACTGCCATGACTCGACTTCTAAAGGATATAGTTTAATGGTTGTTCATGATTTGTAAGGTTCTGCTACCTCACATTTTAGATCCTTTGTTGGTAAGTGTATTTCATCCTTTTGGGGCACTGGTTCAACTCCTGCCCGATCCAACAAGTCATCACAAATTGTAGGAAAAGTGTTGGAATCGAACAAGGTATCGGCCGAGAAACGATTATTGGGTGTAGCTCGGAATGAATGCTCCGTCCGAGACATTCAGGAAGCGACTGTTCGTGAAGGTATGTGATGTTCAAATTTGTGGGTTCGGAAATAGAGTATTTTTTATCTCTTGCCCCGACCCTAAATTTGCAGATTCGTTAAGAGAGAGCGGGGGTGATTGGATGAGGAGTTGGTTCAACATAGTTGATTCCTCGGAAAATCTGTTATTACAGTCGAGTTGTTTATATTGGTTTGAAGTGTTGGGTTTACCGTTACACGGCTGGTCGGTAGGGAATTTGAGCTTGGTCGCAGGCTCTATTGGAGTTGTTTTGAACATTGTGGACACAACTGATTTTGGTGATTCGCTTGGGAGGGATTTCGTTTTGATTCGTTGTCCATAGGTGATGCCCAGTTTCTCAGAGGTATCGTTGGTTTTAGGAGAGGAGTTGTTCCGCATCTTGTTGAAACCAGTGGCTTCGTTTGAGGTTCCCTTCCGTTTTGTTCTTGCGTATAACTCGATAGAGTTAGACGTTGCTTCCTGTTCAAGGGCGTTTTCCTTATCGAGCTCCAAAAAGTGTTAGGTTGGGGTCACTTCGGCTAAGGAAGGTTGCAACACTTCTTTACACATGCCAAGCCCAAGGCATTCGGGTGTTGTTAAGCCAACAATTACCCCATTTTCAAAATTATTTGGGGATAACGATCCAGTGGTACAGCTGGAGAAGGATTCTTCACTAAATAGAGTCTAGTCCACTAAGTATTCACAAAGCTCAAAAGGTACCGACGCTGGTTTTGGAGATGAGTTAGTCGCTACTGGTGGTGCTATAATAGAGTTAATTAGGTACAAAGAAATCAAAGACATTGTTAGCTACTTTTCAATCTTCCATGTTGTTTCGCACGAGCTGGGGTGTCCTGTTGAAGTTGGATCGAAAAAAGAAATAGAAGTTGTGCACTATGCTGAAGCGGCTATTGGAGGGGGTATTGAATAAGCTTTTATTACCCCAAAAAAGAAGAGAGTTTGTGGATCAAATAAAATTAAGTCTAAGGTGGTGGATTCCCCGATGATTTTTTACCCGACCAAAGCTAGAACTCGCTCAGATGGAAAGGATGACGGTTTAAGAAATTTCTTTGTTGAAATTGTTAAGAAGTTGAAGGGTAGCTTGAGTGATTGATCGTATTATAAGAAGGTTGGGAATAAATTTATTTACCTCGGGCCGTTGGTACTTGAACAATTTAACAATTTGGATATTGAAGTCACGTAGCGGGCTCTTTTTGAAGAGGAGACTGGGGTCAGTGAAGAAGAAGTGATCCATGACAAAATTTAGGTAGTATTTTACTTCTTGTTTCGGCCTCTGTTACTTAATTTGGTGTTGAGGTGCCTCACATGGAACATGAGGAGTATGCAATCCGTTGATAAGCATAATTACATTAAGAAGGTGGTGATTTCGTATGGTACTAAATTGGTTTTGTTACAAGAAATGAAGTTAAATGTTATTGATTTGTGGTGTTACGGAGCGTTGGTTTTGATGTGGATCGGGGTTGTGTTCAGAGAATATTGGTGGATTTTTCTGAGGTAGAAAGGTTTGGGGACCCGACGTTGGTGGACTGTTTGGGTGCTTGTTGGGTATATGGCTTTGTGGCTTATTTGGTTGGTGCAGAATGAAGCTACTTTTAATTAGGTGTTGGAGACCGTGGATAGTGTGGTGTCTTAAATTAAACACCATACTTCGAGTGTTTGTCGGAATTCCGGGTCCTTGCGTCATGGTGTTACTTTTCAGGATTGATTGTGGATCCAGGTTGGTGTTTGGTGTCGAGAAAATGGTGGGGTAACTTGAGGAATTGGAGTTTCTTTATTCTTTTGTTTTGTTTTTATTAGTGTTCCTTCTTCCGGATTCAGTTTTGGTCTCTTATAGTGTTTTTTGGGGTATGGTGTGTGGGGTGATAGTGGGGGTTGTTTTCGGGAGTGTGTTTTGTTTGCTCTCTGGGAGAAAGTTTGGTCTGGAGAAAGGGTCTTCGCCTTGAGGATCGCTTTCTTGTTTCGTTCTCTTTTCTTGCAGAACATAAGCTTAATAATAATTCGCTTATAAAAAAAAGATAAGTGGCAATACATATAGCATTGAAAAGTATTGTGGTCAAAACCTATACCATAGAAACGTATTGTGGTCAAAACATATAGCCTTGAAAAGTAATGTGGGCAAAACATTGTTTTTGATAAGCTAAATTTTTTATAAAGCAAATGTTCTACAAGAAAGTAAAATAAATCTGGAAAACAATCCACAAGAAAGACCATTTTCCCATACCAAAACAGCTACAAAGAGCAACAAAACACCCAAGCAGGAAAGCAAACGAAAACAGTCATCTACTTCCTACTCGAGTTCAAACAGAGAAACCGGTTAGACACCGGAACCGGAATAGGAGCTCCTACTGTAGTCGGAACAGGGTAGTCCCCGTCCTCACTAACCTCGACGTTTTCATCCTGCGAGACTCCACGTTCGAGGGCCAAAGAACCAAGGTCGACTACCTTTTTTCCAACTTTCTTGTTAAAACTCCAAGCACCCAGGCTATCCTTTTTAGCAATATCAACAGTGAAGCTTCCCGAAATGACTCATGTATCGGCATAAGTTCTTGCTCTTGACTGATAAAAGACAACTGGAGGAACACTCCTCTTGGGTTGTCCCTTTTTTTGGGCGTCCACGTCCCCTCTTTGGTTGAGGTAAAAGCTCAGGATTCGGGGATTTAGTCAGAGCGTCCTTCCAAGGGCTTCCTTGGTCGACACCCGGGATTGAAACATCAATCCAAGGTCCATCACCAAACACCGCCACCACAGGACCGTGGCCAAGCCCTTGGACTTGTTTTGAAACTGTGCCCTGCAAAGTCAACCCACACACTTGAGCCGCATCTACAGTCCGAACAACACCTCCAGAGGCATGTGACTCAACTCGGTTCACAACCCCGTGACTCTCTCCAGACTTATCGTTGATCGGAACATTCACGCGATTTTCTCCACCATCAACTGAACCCAGATTAGATTGCGTTTTTGCAGGACTTTCTAGATTCAAATCAGAGGTCGGACTATCGCTGAAACACGACGGAGCAGACCCACTCGTACCACATCCAGAACCTTGAATCCCATCCACATGCACCTCACCACGAATGTGGGCAAAACATATGGCATAATACTTAACATAAAATAATATTCTGTTCATTATTTGAACAAAAGACTGTAGACAATACATACTTTTTAGCTTAGCGTAGTTTTCTGCATGTGGGCAAAACATGTAATAGTTTTTTTGTAATTGACCCTTAAAAATACCATAACTAAAAATCATGATACCTTATGAACGAGTAGAGGCGGACATTTTGGAATTGAGGATTGGTACTGTCACGCCCCGAATTCGGTATGACCGAACCCGGAACGCGAATGGTGAAGCAAGTAAAACAAAGTTTTAAATAGTTTAATAAACCGCTTTAAAAGCACCACTTGTATTAATCAAAACAATACTTTTACAAACTGAGTTTTAATTTAAAAAGCCAAAGGACACTAAAACATGAGTGTACGTCGCTAGACAACCCCGAAAGCTCGGACTCTCACTCCCAGCTCTTCAAGCCTCGAGAGATCCTCCTAGTCCGCCTCGCGAACGGTACCTGCAGGAAAAACAGCAAGGGGTGAGCGTTTCGCTCACCACCACGGACACCAGACTGACTACGGCATACCAACAGAAATGCCGAGAACACCGGCAACAAACAATAACACAGGGGACTACTACCCCAAATCACATGTTAAACCCGACTGTCACACAAATCACTGTCAATTTCCCCTCAACCATCTAAGACCCGTGCACGTAATGGAGACCCCAAATCAGAGACCGGACAACCATTCCATTAGTCACACCGACAAGGTAAAGCACAACCATCACACGATCCTATGTGCATTTACTTGTAACTTTCCGCAACCAAACCAGTATTCGCTACTCGTCCCTACCTCAGAGGCCTGCGGGAAATGTAGTAAAGGGGATGAGCGTTCCGCTCACCTCCACGGATACCCGTTCGATTATGGCATACTAGTAAAGCATCAACAACTTACCAATCTAAACAGGGCAAACAACTACCTCAAAACCTGACACCAAACCGTCACAACTGCTCACGATATCAATACCTCAAATACTCGCTCACGTAAGGGAAACCTCTAATGGGGATCATATTCTCAACTAAGCAAAACACTATTGCTCACCATATCAACACCCCAATTACCCGATCACATAGGGAAATCTCAAAACGGGGATCACGTTCTCAACTAAGCAAATCACTATTCCTCACAATATCAATACCCCAATTACCTGATCACGTAGGGGAAGCCTCAAAACGGGGATCATGTTCTCAACTAAGTAAATCACTATTGCTCACAACATCAATACCCCAATTACCTGATCACATAGGGGAAACCTCAAACAACCACTCACGTGAGGGAAACCTCAAACCACCCGTTCACGTGGGGAAAACCTCAAACAACCTTTTCACATGAGGGAAACCTCAAACCACCCGTTCACGTGAGGGAACCTAGTTTGTACAGCGCCGCAACGCATCAACCTTAACCCCTCTCCGTGGTGAGACCCTCACACAGAGGCGTTGTATCACCACCGTAGGTTATTGATGAGTCTCGAACCCAAGACCTCACCCCTTAACACAGAACTCACGATCTCTACAAACAAACACAAACGTGAATAAAGTCACGCAATATCACACCCACAACACGGTTTTACGTTAGCAGGACGTTGGGCCCGGCGTAGCCCCACATTTTACCCGACCGCCGATCGGGAAGACAGCGTACCTCATCGCGGCACATAGCAACACTTTTCCTAGTGCTAGTCGGACGGAGGGCCTCTCCTTCATTGCAGAACCGTGGCACCCTTTGTCGAGGGCGAGTCGACAGGCGGACCATACCTCCACCGACACACAAAGATCGCAAGCAATGTCACACAATATCAACAAACCACACAAACACCCAAGATCACAAAGGATGAACACACCTTCTGCTCAGTTTCCGGTAGCAATCCGGCTGGGCCTGGCACTTCCCCACACACTTTCCCCGACACACAGTCGGGCCAGGCGGTCGACCTCATCGCGGCACATAGCAACACTTTTCCGAGTGCTAGTCGGACGGAGGGCCTCTCCTTCATCGCGGAACCTCAAGCCTCAGCACTTTACCGATCGCGCGCCGGAAGGTACGACACACCTCAGGGGGAACACAGCCCTCGGCACTTTACTGGTCGGGCATCGGAATGTACGACACACCTATCGGCCATAGCTCAAGCCTCAACACTTTACCAATCGCGCGCCGGAAGATACGACACACCTCTCGGGCACAGCTCAAGCCTCAACACTTTACCAATCGCGCGCCGGAAGGTACGACACACCTCACGGGGAACACAGCCCTCGACACTTTACCGTTCGCGCATTGGAAGGTACGACACACCTCTCGGGCATAACTCATCCAGGTATCACCTGAACAATAACAATCACAACCAAATATCACACAATACTCCGCAAATAGAAAAATGAACATCACGACTAACTACCACTCAGCAAGTTAGTCAAAACATACGGGTTCAACACCCCACAGGCACACATGGCCACATGCAAACACAATCAGTTCACTCAACCTACGGGCACAACCAGATGCCCACATGTGATTCTACAGCACAACAAGGTTCCACAACCTAAGGACACAACTAGGTGCCCACATGCACTTCTATCGTACGATAAGTTTTCTTAACCTACGACACCACCAAGTGCCACATGCATTTCTATTACTCGATACATTCACTTACCCTACGACACCACCAAGTGGCACATGCATTTCTATTGATAACTTTCCCTAGTCAAGGCCGATATCCGGCTACTTTTCCCTACCTCGTAAAGCGTTCCAAAAGTCCACGCTCAAGCTCCGGCAATGCTCACAATCACCCGCTTAGCCTCCTCTTTCCACGGTCGGTGGCACGATCTAACTTGATAAAAAATAACACACTTTTTAAACATGTAGGCAAAACTGAATTTAATGGACTTAACGCCCAAATGCCACCCCGACAATGCCGATCGCTACCAAGCTTCCCAATTACTCGACATTGTCAACAATGGGCCCGGAAAGGCCTGATTCGCTTGGCTCGGCGAATCTGCCCGGGATCGGAAAACGCCCTTTCGGGGCTCCGAAAATTCCCATTTTCGTTTCTACAACCCTAATATGATTCACGTGTTCCAACGCAATCGACGGAATCAATTTCTGATACCCGAGCGATTTAATTCTGTGTTTAAAGTTTATAACCCAAATTTCCGAATTCTCACAAATTAATTCAATAATTCGTTCTGGGTGTGAATTATCGACTCGGGGATCATCTAAGACGACCCGAGCACCAAAAACCCGAGGCCCGGCCAAGTGGGCCCCACACGGCCACACCGGAAAATGCTCCTTTTCGCCCCAAAACGTTCCTAACGAACCCCAAACCTCAACCATTCATCTCTAAACCAATTCTAACCAAAACCCTAGAATTCAAACACGTTGAAAAGAGAAAATGACGGGTTCTTACCGTAGGGAACGTTGAGAGGATGACGATTATGCAAGAAAAGAGGCGATCCAACAGTCGGATCGTCGATAAATACCAAAAACCTACCCTTTTCTTCTCCTTTTCTCTCCTTCCCCTTCTCTCTCTTCTCCCTCTCTTTTTCTGTTTTTGGCCGAACCTCACTCAACTCTCCCTTTTTAATTTGTTTTAAATTCAAACCACAAACCAAAAAGACCATAATGCCCTCATCTTCCTTTACCTGTAGTTTTTAAAGTCAAGGGTGTAATTGTCCTTCCAAATCTAAACCACCACTTTTATGACAAGTGTCATGTGGGTCCCACTAGTTAGAAAAATATCTTTGTAGATATTTTTCAGTCAGATTCGCGAAATTCGACCGTCTCAGGGCCCGTGCAGGCCCATTTTCCAAGAATTTAAGAAATTTCGCGTGCTACTAGGAAACGACCCAAATAAGACTGCTGGAACGTCGGCTAAGATTTTTGTATCCAAATCGGGCCTCGAACGGACCAAAACGTCGCTCGGTTGACTTTTTCGACAAAAAGTCAACTTTTCCGAATTGGTCAAAAAGTTCCCTGAGTCACCCAGAACTCACTTTGATCGATATCGGGGTCAACTTAAGTCTGATATGACCCTCGGTGTCAATTTTAGGTTCATTTAAGTGGGTGTCCAAAATTTTACATTTTTCCGTTTTTTCGCTGACTGAACGGCGTTGACCAGGAGCGGTCCTTACAGGTACCAACAATTGTTTTTTTTATGGAATTATGGGTTACATGGTACCTATTGGTTGCGGAAAAGGCGACATCAACATCAACATCGACATCTCGGGGAAGAGACGCCGAATTCTGTGTCCATCATAGTTAAGTATCGGCGTCTGATACAGAGTTTTGCATTTGTATCGGCTTCAAATTCAACATTGTCTAGGCTTCGACGCTGATGTCAGTATGGACATCGACATCAACGATCTTATCCTCCATCAGGAATGCTCTAACCCAATCTGAAGTTGAAGATGATTTCATAAAATTAGGCCATAACAGAAAGACATCCTTCCAAATACTTTGCATTTAAGGCGACAAATGTTGGGAGTAGATGCATTCATCGCGTTGTCTACTCTACTAGTAAAACTACTGTAGCACATTCAACATCATTCAACCCGGAAGAACATGAAGCTTATACTCATCTTTCATTACTCTTCAGTGGTGTTGTGTTCATGATGATCTCCTACAGATCACCGGACCACCATGGGTCATTGGTATAGTTGGTGTCGCTAATCTTGCTTTTAGGTGATCATGAACTCCAACCAGATTTTGGGAGTTAGGCTATCTCAACAAGAACATAGTGGTGATCCTCCCGCTCTCGTGGCTCACTCAAAACTAAAACCAGTTCAGAAGAAAAGAATCAAAGTTAAAGACAGAAGAAACAGGGCAACCTCTACTTCCTCTACTGATAAAACTCAGCAATACTCTCCTGGAGGATGCACAAAATTGCTAGATGGCCAAAGAAAGTTTTATGACAAGTATTTCCAACCCCTTTCCTCGGGCAAAGATTCAACCCCTTCTTTTCACGGCGAGCATTCTGGAAAAAAAGCTCTAACATTTGCCCAAAGCCCACCTCTGCAGCTCAAGGAAAAGGGGAACTTGCTGGTGGAAGATAGAGATTTCGGAAAGGCTTTGGAAGAAGTTCCTCCTCTTTTGGTTACCCTCCTCCGGGTTTTGAAATGGTGCAACCTAATCCTCATAAAAGGAAACTTGTGGAGATGCCTTATACACATTTCACTGCTTTTGTCCTCCATTTACCACCAGAGGCTTAAACTGATTGGTTGGATGCTATCTTTGGTCATCTTCATGGCTTTATTAAATCTGTGGTTGGCTTCAAACTTAATGCAAAAGGAAAGTGGTATGGATTCATCTACTTTGCCTCAAAGAGGGATCTCCAGCAAGCAATTCTACAGACAAATGGATTTAAATACAGAAATCAATCCCTCTTTGTAACTGAGGCTTGGGAAAGAGATAAGAATTTTTTCAACAATACCTCCTTCAAAGATCAGCCAGCTAAAACAACTTTTTATCAAGAAAAATCTTATGCAGACTATTGATGAAGGATTTAATGTGGTGGAAGTTTTGGGTACTAGGTTCAATCATTATGACTTAAATTATCTGCAAGATCCAATTATTTCTCCAAGAGATTTGATCACAGAAGAGGTAGATACAAGGTTAATGTTCATTAATGAGGCTCTTGATTTTGAATGTGGGCAATTGATGGTTTGCTCCCCAGATCCTAGCCTTTTTACCTCACAACCACAACTTCAAATTCAAGAGGAATAACTGTTGATTGTCAAGGATACATTTGAAAGTGAAGAAAGAACTTCTCCTGTTCACATACTTGAAACAAGAAAAGATTCAGTCGTATTACTCTCACAAGCTTAGTCTGGTTGCAAAAGTGCTACATCAGCTGTTTCTGACCTGGTTTTATCAAAGGCAACTAATCAGTCTGCTACAATCTCTAATCAGATTCAGTTACACCAACCCTCTCCAACATTTCGAATACCATCTTCTCAAGGTCATTTCGAATCCGCTCACTCCTCAATTGACAGGACATAAGCAAGGTTTCAGACAACAGAAGATCCATCTTTCTCATTGGAAAAGAGTGAGCATTTAATGTTTCAAAAGTCTCCAGCTTTACATGACCCTACTCAACTTAAAAGGTTACTACTTACAGCTGCCTCAAATGGGGAAATGGATACAAACACTCTCTCTTCTACTCAAGAGGGTCCACAAGGTTTGGATTTCTTGGAAACTGGGACACAAAATCTCAGCAACCCTACTTCTCCCACTCAATCACCTCAAGTTCAGGAAGTTGCAAACTTCCTAGGACTAACCACAACATCTCCAGCTACTGCATCAAACCCTAAATTGAAATTAAAAGGGAAGAAGAAAAGCTCCAAAAAAACTCAAACCAGGTCTTATGATACAAGATCAAAGCTGGAAGAGAAAGGGGCAGATGATTCCTCCCTGTTGACAAAGAAGGCCGAACTCAATTTCCTGAAAGAAGACTCTAAAGCAAAGAAGGCTTGGGGGTTTGGCAAAGCAATTGGTTTGAAATCCAAACTGAATGAAGATGAAACCCTGCTTAGGCTGAAAGGTTTAGATGAGTTGGAACTTTTGGAAGGCTCAGAGTTTGAACATCCGGAGGGTTCTTATCAAGATCTTGCTGAGATGGATAAAGTTGAATTAGCACTGGTCTCTCCTTTAATGGGATGCTCTCCCATTATCCTCTCATCTATTTGAATCTGTAAGGTGGAAGATATACTTGGTTTGGTCACGGTTCTCAAGCCTCCAGATTAGACAGATTTATAGTCTCCAATGAAATGCTCACTTTGCATCCTGCACTTACTCAGACCTGTCTACCAAGGTCCATATCTGACCACATGCCTGTGATATTATACAACAATATAAAGGATTGGGGTCCAAGGCCCTTCAAATTTCTAAACATTTGGATAGATGATCCAAGATTCATCCCAGCTGTTGCTACCTTTTGGTCTAGTTATGCAGTAGCAGGCACTCCTCAATTTATCCTTTGGAAGAAACTCAAAATGCTGAGAGATGATCTAAAGAAATGGAACTGCCAAGTCTTTGGTATTCTTGAAACATAGATTCAAAAGTTAACCAATGACATCAACATCCTAGATAACATAGTGGGATCCAGGGTTCTCTCAGATCAAGAGATTTCAGCAAGAGGGATTTTAAAGGCTGATCTTATCAAAAAATACAAATTACTTGCCAGACTTTGGAGCTAGAAAGCTAGGAGGAAATGGTTTGATGATGGGGACAATGACTCTAGTTATTTTCACATAATTTCTAACTTCCAAGGTTCAAAGAAAAAGATCTCATCCATCTTCCATAATGGAGCTACCTTGACATAGCTTGAACTAATAAAAGAAGCTGCTACATATTTTTTCAGAAAATTTTCAAAGTGATAATGGGGAATTTTTAGATCTACAGGGCCTTCCTTTCAATTCTATCACTCCACAACAAAAAGAGTGGTTGGAAAGACCATTCTTGGAAGAAGAAGTTCTCCAAGAAGTATTGGCTTGTAAAGGGCACAAAGCTACTGGTCCAGATGGTTTCAGTCACAACGTTTTTCAAGCAGGATGGAATATTATCAAAGTTGATCTTACGAATTTCCTTTAAGACTTTTATAATACTGGACAGATTGGAAAAAGGACTTAACTCCTCCTTCCTGGTTCTTATCCCCAAAGGCTCTTCCCCTCTAACCTTTGCTGAATTCAGACCAATCAGTCTAATGGGAGGACCATACAAAATCCTCTCCAAGCTACTCTCCTTCAGACTTAAAATAGTGATCAACAATCTTGTGGGGGATGAACAAACATGCTTTATAGCTGGAAGACAGATCATAGATGGGATCCTAATAGCTTCAGAAGTGGTACATTACATCAAAAAATCCTAAACAAAGGCCTTGATTTTCAAAGCTGACTTCACAAGGCATTTGACAGAGTTAGTTGGAGCTTTGTGATGCAAATACTAACCAGGATGGGTTTTGGAGTCAAATGGAAGTTTTGGATAATTTCTTGCCCCAGAGCCTCAATTTCAATCCTTATCAATGGTGCTCCAACTAAAGACTTTCAAATATCTAGAGGTCTGAGACAAGGATGTGCCTTATCACCTCTAATCTTTGTATTGATAGCAGAAGGCTTGAATCAAATTATGAGGGCTGGAATCACAACCAATCTTTTCCAAGGCATCCAACCTTTCCCAAATAGCCCTGTCATTTCCCATCTTCAATTTGCTGATGACTCTATTTTTTTTTATCAAAGCCATACCAGATCATGTGAGGTGCCTCAAATTTGCATTAGCCATGTTTCACTCTGCCTCTGGATTGGCAGTAAATTATGACAAGTCCCAGATCATTCCCATGAACCTCACAGAAGGAGAGGAAATAATCATTGCATCCATTCTCAATTGTCCAGCCTCCACATTGCCAATAATTTATCTGGGGTTTCCTCTGGGAGCTAATACAAAGAGAGCAAAAACTTGGGATCCTATAGTTCAAAAATTCAAGAAAGCACTAGGTTTGTGGCAAGAAAAACTTCTATCTTTAGGAGGTAGAATCACATTAATCAAATCCACTCTAGGGGCTTTGCCATTGTACTACTTCTCTATTCTCAGAGCCCCAAAAGGTGTAATCAAGAACATGGGAGGCTGGCAAAGAAAATTCTTATGGCATGACAAGTTATCTGGAAAAGGATGCTGCAAAGTTAGCTGGGGCAAGGTCTGCAATTCTAAAGCAGAAGGTGGTCTTGGCATCAGAAAATTATCAAGTATGAATATAGCTCTATTGGCTAAATGGTGGTGGAGATTTGCTCTTGAGAAGAATGCTCTTTGGAAGTTGATCATCTGTGGAAAATTTGGCTAGGGAACAAATGAATGAGATCTATCAAGCTTCAATGAATTGGGGTCAAGTAGATTCCTTAATCATATTATAAACTTAGCTAAAGATCCAAGGTTTGAGGATATTTTTGGTTCTAAAGGTTTACATTGGAAAGTTGGAAATGGTACAAGGGTCTTCTTCTGGAGAGATGCTTGGTGGGGTGACACTGCTTTTAAACATTTATTTCCAAGGATTTATGAACTCTCTCTCTCAAAGCATTTGCTGGTTGCTGAAGCTTGGACTGGATCTGTTTGGGACTTGGACTTTGAAAGAACCCCTAGAGGCAGAGCTGAGAATGATTGGGACATTCTTTCCTCAATCATGCAACAAATCAAGCAAGGAGATCAGGAAGATGTAATTATTCATAGTTAGAAAATTGTATACTCTTCTTGAACAACAAGGATCTCAGTCAACTGCAGCTTCATCATGGACAAAACTCCTTTGGATCCTTGGAATTCCCCCTAAGATAACTGCCTTCAATTGGTTGGCATGCCATGATGCTTTTCCCTCTAAATGCTTTCTTGAATCAAGAGGTGTGACCCTTTCTTTGGATGATATCTTATGTCCAATATGCCATTGGGACTTAGAAGATGGGAATCATGTTTTACTACATTGTGGGAGGGCCTGGTAGGTTTGGGGGTTGATAACATCTTGGTGGGGTTCAGAATTTATCATACCAGCTAGTATTAAAGATCATTTGATTGCCTGGCCTCACTTGCAGAAAAGAAAATACAGAAAGGTTTGGATACAAATTTTCCAACTCACTATATGGATGCTTTGGCTAGCTAGAAATGCAAAAGTCTTCAGAGATGAAAACTCTAATGCAGAGGAAATTTTACACAAAATTCTCCATCAGTCTTACTCTTGGGAATGGTATAACTTCCACAAAGCAAACATGTTCTTTTCTTTCAGCTCCTGAAGTTGCTCCCCCCAAAACCTGCTTGGATTGGATTTGAAGTTAAGTTTCAAGAACTTCTTATTGCTCTTTCAGGAACTTCTGGGGTAGGGGGTCTTGGGATGGTTTTGTGGGTGGTTTTGGTGAGGGATGTGAGCTGTGAGGCTTTCTTCTTGTTCTGGGGTCCCTTCCTCTTTGTGTGTGGTTAGTGTTCTATTTTTAGGTTTTGTGTGAGGGTAGCTTAATCTTAGGTGAATGTTCCCTTCTTTTTTATTTTCCTTGCAAGTGGTTTGTTTCACAGCTGCTTTTTCTGACATTCCTAATCTCTTACTTCAGCAACAAGTCTCAGCAAAGACAGCTACCTCTACAGGTCATTGACATTACTAAAGTTTGAGAGGTCCAACATTGACTTTGTCTGCATAGGACTCATGATTTGTCTCAAGAACATCAAGTCTCAAGAACTTCAAAGCTAAGAGGTCACAACACCTTCGGATCTTCATTAAACACAACAAAAATTGGATGATATCAAACAATTGCAGCCATCAATCCCATTGACAGATCCACAACAAATTGATTTATAGACATTCAGGTTGCAAACTCAACAATGCACCAATTCAACATATCAGATCAATAAAACTCATTTTCATCACAACTCAGATACTCAAAAGGTTTACTCCCTTTTGGTTTGCTTGAAATTATGCTTTTAGATAACACAAAAGTTTGAGGGTTTTCATTTTCATACCCTGGTTAGAGGGTTATCACTTTCACACCCTGTTGTTTCAAGAGAAGTTGTTTGTTGTATTTCGGAATTTTTTGCGCATGATCTATAGCTAGACATGTCTTGTACTCCTCTTTAACCTCTAAAGAGGTTTTAATCTAAATATGCTTTGCTGATAAAAAACAAACCAGAAAGACATGATTATGAAATTACCTCTAGTTAGAGATCACATTTAGGTAACCCGTACTAAAACATTATATGGATTTCACAACCATCACATATGTGAAGCAATTCGTGATTAATCTAAACTAATCAATTTTTTTTAAAGGAACTATATAATTAACCTCTTGAGGTTCTTCTCCTAACCTTTTAGGGTTCACACCGCCGCCGTCGCCGCCGTCTGGTGCATCGCCCACCTCCGTCTTCACCCACAGGTTCTGCCCCTCCTAGCCGCCGCTGCTTCCCTCCTCCATCAAAAATATGGTGTTTCCGTTTCAACGATGCCATCGTAATGACTATCCCACCCGGACTCCATGGCCGCCGTCTCAACTCCCTCATGATCGCCCTTTTGAGGTAGGTCAGCCGCGCCCCCCTATGCCCGATCCCACCAACCCCATTCTGGTTCTCCATAATCAGGGTTGGTCCATGCACGAGGTGCACCACGACCTGACGTGGGCGCACCAGGCTCCATGACACCGTCCCACACTGCCGCCCGTCCGGCCTTGGGCAATCAACCCCTGCAACCAACGCCCCCTCCCGGATTGGGATCAGACAATCCGACGTCAGGGAACTCGGTTTCAGGGCCTGGGCCCCGTCCCACCACCGGAGTGCAACGTGCATCCGGAGTATCCTTGGGACCCGGTGCAATATCTGACCTGGTCGTCTGCCTACCAACCAGGCTACGGTCGATCGAGGATTGGGACACAGCCGAGTAGGGCTTCCCACTATTCGGGTGCTGAAAACCCTAGCAGGGTTGAGACCAACAGAAGTCGGGCCAATCAGGAGCATCAGAGTACTACCGTGAGGGTGCTGAACCCGGCTCCGATAATAACTAAACGCCCAGGAATGGGGACTACAAGCCCTCAGTCTCGGGTGAAGATCGGGGCAAAATGGAAGAGGCCTGATCCGCGGCTGGGGGATCTGATGAACTACACTCTGGCTCGACGGGGGATTTTGCGCTTCACCACAACTGTAGGACCAGGACCCAGGGTGATCAAGACGGGCCACAAACCGGAGACCTCACAGATGTCACCCTCCAATGCCCAAGAACAAGAACGAAAAATTAGCCCGGGGGGTCTGCAACCCCCTGGGGGAGGAATGATCCCCCAGAGCGGGTGTGGGAAGGACTGCCAGGGACCTATACCCACAGACCCGGGACGTCTACAACCGGGAAGTCTTGGGGAATCCGCAACAAAGGCCTTCTCCTCTATTAGTTTAATTGCTTTAGGTCGAATAAGAATTTGGTTAGGTAATTTCTATTTCATTAGTTTGGCATTTTTTGAAACAGTGGATCGAGGAACTCTTGAGTTTGGATCTGCGAAACAAAGCAGATTATCTATATGGAACCATGTGCGCCCGATGGACAACGGCCAATCGGGACAACAGCTGGTATCCGGGACTATTAGGTCCTACATTATAACCACGATGATATTATAGTACTACTTCTTTCCCGTTTCAAAAAAAAAAAACTAATCAGTTTTTTTTATAATAAAAATTAAACTAATCTACTCGGGGGCTGCTCCAAAATGCGTAGGTGTACAGCAAGACTACGAGTGATGCAGAGCGCAATATCAGACAACTGAAACAGATCACGATTCTCCGATGTCAACGGCGACACGTCACCGTCGCCTCCCTTGCCAGCAAATCTCTCCTCACAAGTTGTCGCCGCCTCCATGGCCGCACCCACCCACGTGTTAGCAATCCTGTAGTCGCCGGACAGAAAGGCTCCGATGGCGAACACCAAAGTCTTGCCCGCACCCGAGTAGAGCACCGAGCAGTCCTCCAAGCACGCCACCACGTCAGCGTCGCCGGTGGTGTTGAGCAGGGTGCTGATCCTCTCCGCCGTGCTCGTGGCGTTCTCCAGAGCCAGCTCCATCGCGATTATGCCCAGCCCTTGCAGGTTCGTGGCGCGGCTCACCGGAACCGCCGCCAGAGAGGCTGCGCAGAACGTGAAGTTGAAGGCCGACGAGTCGGCGGCGCATTTCTGGCAGGTTTTGTTTATTATGTCGCCTAGTGTTGCTGTGGCCACGAGGGAGAGGCAGAAGCAGAGCACGTAATAGTAACAGAGTGATGAGTGTGAGACTGAGGACGAAGAAAAGCTCCTCATTTTCTTTTTTCTTTTTTGATCGTGAATTGGTATTGATTTATGGATCTTTCAAGGCTATGGTATCAGCAGGAAGCTTCGTGGATGAGGTGAATACCTCCGGACACCATATTAAAAGCCTACGTACTTACATATATATAAATTGAAATTGAAGTCACGTAATGATAATGTTATATGCAGAAAGGTGCATGGCCATATGTGGTTATTGTAAGGTCTGTCTGTGGATGAAGGAAGCTTCTTCAGGTGGAGGCTTGCAGGAATAAAACCATAGTACCAGCAGTAGCATTACTTGTTTTGGTGCTACGACATAATGAGGATTTATTACTTTCAACTCATCTTTGTTACTTTTGAGGACTCACAAGACAACAAAAACATCAAAAGTTATTACCATTCACCACGTAGCTGATATTGAGCAACAAGTTTATACACTACAAGGTTTAATTGGCATATAACTCTTTAGTGTCACACAAATTAAGGCTGACGCCGGCCCTAGCCTTGGCTAGTGCACGAACGGAGAGGAGTTCGTAGGGGACCGGAGCTTCGATACCGGATCTCTGGCTGGGGGCTTCACTCAATGTTTCGTGGTAAGGTACGTTCTTCTGATCTATCTTGTTTGATTGGATTTGCTGGAGAGTGAGACGAGAGTCTCCGCGGAGTAAATCGGGTGGGAACGAAAGTTCCGCTGGTGTCTTGTGATTTCTCCTGAGTCGGCACGGGGGAGCAGGTATCGGCTAAGGGTTTGTTTTCGATCCCTGAATCCGGACGGTTCAACCGGGGGACGAGTTGCCAGCTTCCATCTGATCGGGCTGGGAGACGGTTTCTCCCTGCTCGTCGACTAACCGTGCAGGGTGGTGAGACGGGTCAGGTCTCATTTGTGTGTAGTCCTACTTCATTTGGTTTGGTTGGTTTGTGGAGGGGGACGATGCGTTTTCTATCCTGGAACTGTAGGGGCCTCGGGAAGTTGGCTACGGTGGAGTATCTGAAGGGGGCGATCAGACGCCGAAAACCGCATATAGTCTTCTTGAGTAAGACGTTGGCGAAGAAAGGGGAAGTCGACATTTTGAAGCTGAAAATCGGTTTCGCTGGGGGCTGTGAGGTTCCGGCGGATGGGCATAAAGGCGGGGTTATTCTCTTATGGGCGTTGGGGGTGTCGGTCACTAAGGTCGACTGCCGGGAAATATATATTGATGTGGAGGTGCTGGTATTGAGTGGGGAGACCCTTCGATTCACGGGGATCTATGAGGAGGCGAATCGGGAGCTTCGCTGGCAGACATGGGAGACGATTCGTTCGCTGGGAACGCGTTCGGGGATATCGAAGAGGTGGCTGCTTATGGGGGACTTTAATGGAATTCTCAAGCAAAGAGAGAAACGAGGAGGAAATCGTTACCCGGCAGGCCTCATTCATGGGTTCCGAGGGGCGATGCGTGAGGCACAGGTTGTTGGTGTACCACTCCAGGGGTACGGTTTTACGTGGCATAGTGGGAGTGAACCAGAGACGTGAATGGCGGTACAGCTCGACAGGGTTCTCATGTCGGTCGAGTTAAAGGAAATGTGGTCGGATGCTCACTTGATCAATCCAGGCCTTTCAACCTCAGATCACTTACCTATATTTTTGGACTCTGAGCGGAGGGTGGAACCAGTGGGTTCTAGGCAGTTCAAATTTGAGAACATGTGGACGGAAGATCCGGAATGTGGTTACCTAATCCAGGCTTGGTGGGGTTCTCCTGGGGATCGCGACATTGGCAGCAAAACAAAAGAAACAGGTGAGGTACTGGAGGTCTGGGGCAAGGAGGTCTACAATGCCTTAGCTAGGAAAATCTCCCGGTACGAAAAAGACATCATGTGGTTGAACGGGAAAACTGATAGAACGAATATCCGACGACGTAGAGCGCTGCAGAAGCTTTATGCATCTGCATTGAAAAAGAAGGGGGAGTTTTGGAGGTAGAGGGCTAAACAACACTGGCTCACGGAGAGTGATCAAAATACTAAGTTTTTTCACGCGTCGGCTTCGCAACGGAAAAATATAAACAAGGTGACGGAGTTGAAGGATGAAGCGGGGAATATCCTCTCTTGGGATACGGGATTAGGGGATCATATCTTGGATTTCTACAAGACCTTATCTAGGAAGACTCGGGGGATGGGATAAATTACCCTCGGTTCCAGCAACAAGTAACAGAAGAGCAGAACCGGGCTCTTATGTGCGAGGTGTCCTCTGAGAAAGTCCGGGATGCTACCTTCTCAATGGGGCCAAATAAGTCGCCGGCTCCGGATGGTCTTAATCCGTTCTTTTATCAGAAGTACTGGGGTACGGTGGGCGAGGATGTCACCCTCTGGGTGAGGAGAGTATTTGTGGGAGACGAGATCCCAAAAGACCTAAACAGGACAACGTTGGTCATGATTCCAAAAGTGGAGTGCCCGGTGTCCCTGAAAGATCTGCGGCCCATTGCGTTGTGTAATGTGCTTTTCAAGATAGTCTCGAAGGTGGCGGCGAATCGGCTGAAAGGCCTGTTGGATGGACTAATCTCGGCAACCCAAGGTGCTTTTATCCTGGACGATCGATCTAGGATAATATCATATTGTCGTACGAAACCCTTCACTACTTGAAGAATAAGAGGCATGGCAAGGAAGGGTGGGTGCCTTTGAAACTGGATATGAGTAAAGCATATGATCGAGTGGAATGGGGATTCATCTGGGACATGATGCGGGGTTTCGGATTGGGGGAGGACTGGATTAACCTCATTCGCCGATGTACGTACTCTGTCACGTAAAATATTGTAGTGGGAGGGCAGCATGCGGGCTTTATCCAACCGGAACGGGGGATTAGACAGGGAGATCCGTTATCCCCGTATTTGTTCTTGTTCTGTATGGAAGGGTTCTCGAGGCTACTTCAAGGGGAAGAAGGTGCGGGGGAAATACACGGGGTCCGAGTAACCCCTCGTGCGCCCTCATTAACCCATTTGTTTTTTTCCTGATGACTGCTATGTGTATTGCAAGGCGACTCCGCTGGAAATGGGTCGTGTCAAGGAGTATTTACGCATGTTTGAAGAGGCGTCAGGTCAGATTGTGAATAAAAAAAAATCCTCGCTTTTCTTTAGTGTCAACACGCCTACCTCGCGCCTAGTGGAAGGAGCTCGGATATTGGGTATTCCAGAGTTGACCCAACCACCCCCTACCTGGGAATCCCAAATATGATGGGGTGTAGCAGGAAGCAGGGGCTACAATATATCCTGAATAGAGTATTGCGGAGAATCCAAAGATGGGACGACAAACTACTCAATGGGGCGGGCAAGGAGGTCCTGGTCAAGTCGGTTCTACAAGCAATCCCCACATACACGATGAGTGTTATGCGGCTGCCAAAAGGGTTACTAGACAAAATGAATGTGGCGTTGGCCCGATTTTGGTGGAAATCGGCCGAGGTGGATGGGAAATGAGTCATCTGGCAGTCATGGACGACTATGTCACGCCCAAAGGAGGAGGGTGGACTGGGATTTAAAAATATGTATGACTTCAACTCAGCCCTACTGGGAAAGTAACTCTGGAGACTTCTTGTAATAACCACTCCCGGTCAACGCCAGTCAAATATGCGAAAAACGGGAAAATTTAAATTTTTAGGGCAAGCACTTAAATGAACCTAAATTTGACCCCAAGGGTCATACCGGACTTAAGTTGACCCCGTTATCAACCAAAGTGAGTTCCGGGGGACTCAGGGCAAATTTCTTACCAATTTGGAAAATGTTGACTTTTCGCTAGAAAAGTCAACCGAGCGACATTTTGGTCCATTCGAGGTCCGTTTTGGATCCAAAAAGCTTAGTCGTCGTCGCAGCGGTCTTAGTTGAGCCGTTTCCTTGTAGCCCGTGAAGTTTCGTAATTTCTTGGAAAAAGTGCCCGTTCGGGGCCCGAAACGTACGAATTTCGCGAATCTGATTGAAAAATATCTAGAAGATATTTTCCAAAAAGGTGTGGGACCCACTTGCCACATGTCACCAATGTGGTTGTGTTAGGTTTATTGAACAAAACAAAAGATGAGACATGTGGGTTAGTTTTGTAATTATGATAAAATTGTGTGGTTTGAAACAAATTAAAAAGGGAATGAAATGGTGTGTTCGGCCAACACTTCACAAATTAGAAAAAAATAGACTTTTAGAGAGACAAAAGAAGAGAGAAGGAGGAAAGAAAAAGAGAAGAGGCTTGGGGAATTTGTGACGTTTCTCGTTCATCAAGCCGTTGGATCGTCTCAACGATAGAAGATTCAAGCTCACACCATCATTCTCTACGGTGAGCACCTAATCGATTTTCGTACGTTTGAAATTTAGGGTTTGAGTTTAAACGGTTTGATTATGGTTGGGTTTTGGTTAGAATTGGTTTAAAGATGAATGGTTGAGGTTTGGGGTTCGTTGGGAATGTTTTGGGGCAAAAAGGGAATTTTTCCATTGTGGCCGTGTGGGTCCCACGTGCTCGGGTCACGGGTTTTCGTGTTTGGGTGGTTTAGAACATTCCCCGAGTCATTAATCTACAACCGGATCGAAATTTGGAACTAAATTGTAAAAGTTGTAATTGACGGGTTTAGAAACTTTAAACGCTAATTAAATGACTCGGAAGTCGGAATTCGATTTTCTCGAGTTCCTAGGAACCCTTGAATTATTCTAAGACCGTAGAAACGAAAACGGGAATTTTCGGATCCCGGAAGGGAGTTTTCAAAACCCGGGCAGATTCGCCATGTCGGGCGAATCGGGCTTTTCCGAGCCCATTATCGACAATGTCGAGTAACTGGGAGGTTTGGGAGTGATCGACGTTGTCGGGGTTGCATTTGGGCGTTTAGTTCTTTAAATTCAGGTTTCGCATGCTTACTTAAAAAGTGTGTTAATTATAATGATTGTAGACCGTGTCGCCTACCGTGGAAATAGGAGGCTAAGCGGGAATTATGGAGCTTTGCCGGAGTATGAGTATCAGGTTTGACACGCTTCAAGAGGTAGGGAAAAGTAGCCGGATCTCGGCCCTGACTAGGGAAAGTTAACAGTAGAATTGCATGTGACACCGGGGTGTCGTGGGTTAAGTAGGTTATCGAATATTAGAAAGGCATGATACGAGAACGTAGCGAATATTGGAAATGTATGTGACACTTAGTAGTGTCGTAGGAGCAAAGAACTTAGCGTTATTAGAATTACTGGAGGCATATGACCATGCCCGGAGGTTGATTGCGAACTTATCGAGATTAGGAGTACTGGAGGCATATGACCATGCCCGGAGGTTGATTGTGAAACTGTTGATATTAGGACTGTTGGAGGCATTGGTTATGCCGGAGGTTGATTGTGTATGTTGTGTCTTGGGTGGCCATGAGAGCCCGTACTTCACTGTTGTGTCTTGGGTGGCCATGAGAGCCCGTACTTTACTGTTGTGTCTTGGGTGGCCATGAGAGCCTGTACTTTACTGTTGTGTCTTGGGTTGCCATGAGTGCCCGTGGGTTTGTTGAACCCGTGTCTTTATTCTTGGTGTGTCTTGGGAGGCCATGAGTGCCTGTGGGGTTGTTGAACCCGTGTCGTTACTGTCGGTGTATCTTGGGTGGCCATGAGTGCCCGTGGGGTTGTTGAGCCCGTGAGTTATGGTTGGTGTGTCTTGGGAGGCCGTGAGTGCCCGTGGGGTTGTTGAGCCAGTGAGTTATGGTTGGTGTGTCTTGGGAGGCCGTGAGTGCCCGTGGGGTTGTTGAGTCCGTGTTTTACCGTTGGTGTCTTGGGTGGCCATGAGTGCTTGTGGAGTGTTGAACCGGTCTTGTTGCTGTTTGTTGAACCTTTCTTGTGATTGTGATTGTGTTTGCCCGAGGTTAGTGACCCGACTTCGTGTCGGGAAGTGGTGTGGAATTTGGCTGGCTTACCTGACAGGGATCGGTAAGTTGCGAGCGTTCTTTGGCTGTCCTGACCGAATTCGAGTCTCGGGAGGTTGCGAGCGTTCTTTGGCTGGCTTGACCGAGTTCGAGTCTCGGGAAGTTGCGAGCGTTCTTTGGCTAGCCTGACCGAGTTCGAGTCTCGGGAGGTTGTGAGCGTTTTTAGGCGATGAGAGGGCAGCTCCCCTTCCGACTAGCTACCGGAAAAGCAGCGCTGTATATATCGCCAACAGGTCGACCGCCTGGAGCCTGACATGGATCGGCAAAGCGCGTGGGGTAGGCTCGAGCCTAGCCGGTTAGCAACCGGCACTGAGCAACTGACATGAGTGCGATCCTTTGTGATCTTGTTTGGTGTGCGATCCTTTGTGATCTTGTTTGGTGTTGCGTAGTCTTCTGTCGTGTCTTTGGAGGAGGTCGTCAATCGTTGTGTCGGGTCTACTTTACGTGTCCGAGTGTTGAGTCGACTGAGGAAAGTAATGGGTTGAGTGTCAGTTGAGTTACTTGAGTTGGGGATAGTGATCCCCGGTGTTGAGTGTGTTGTTGGTGTTACCGGCATTGTCTGCTAATTATGCCGTAGTCAGTCTGTTATCCGTGGTGGTGAGTGAACGCTCACCCCTAGCTGCTTTTCCTACAGGTACCAGTCGCAGGTTGGACTAGGTGAGCTTCTGAAGCTTGAAGAGCTAGGAGCGGGATTCTGGGTTTTACTTTTGAGTCTAGTGACAGATACCTTGTTTTTGTCCACTTGTTGGGACTTATTTGGAGTTGTAAATATTATTTTGGTTAACTAAATGAAAATTTCAAAGTGTTTATCCAAAACAGGTGTAAAATGTTTTATGATTTTAAATGTTCGCGTCCCGAGTTCGGTTTACTGAAATTGGGGCGTGACACTTCTGATGAATGAATCTAGTTTAGTTGCGAGAGTATTAAAAGCTTGGTACTACTCGGAGTCCTCGGTCTTGGATGCGGTCCAGAAACCTAACCAGAGTTATGTCTGGAAAAGTCTTCTATCGGCTCAAGACTTGATCAAGGGATGGGCTAGAAGGTCGATTGGGCCGGGGACGTCCACGATGATCGGCAATCAGCCATGGTTGGCTGGAGCGAGCCGAGAGTACGCTCGACACGATCGGATATTGCTACAAGACCAATCTCGGATATTATGTTGCCAAATTAGCGGCGGTGGGACGTAGACAAGATACAACAAATGTTTGACGTGGACGACCAACGGGCGATTCTGGCCGTACCAATAAGCAGATCAGCTGTATCTGACTCCTGGTATTGGACGACGGACTACTTAGGGCAGTATACGGTGAAGGCGGCCTATGGGATGTGTCAACAGGAGCAAGCCTCCTTTCAACCCCAGACGGACATCTGGACAACAATATGGAAACTGAAAGTATTGCCTAAAGTGCAGACGTTCCTCTGGAGAACGTGCTCAGGGTTCCTCCAGGTCGCGGTCAATATTAGACGTAGACATGTGGCAATGGAAGCGGTGTGTCCGGTCTGCATAGGGGCAGATGAATCGTAACTTCACCTACTAGTCCATTGCCTAATGTCAGCGGAGTGTTGGGCTAAGTCGGGCTTGAGCACTCCCCAGGATGCTCAGACTATCTCCGAATGGCTGTAGAGGACGTTGAGTAGTAATCCTCCGGCAAGCAAAGGCCTGATAGGCTGCATTTTACACTACTGCTGAAAGGGGCTTGTCAGACGCATAGGATCCGTAGGCTATGTCTTCATATCCGTCTGTATGGATGTTCGCCTACGGATGCATCCGTCGGCCAGGATCCGTCGGCCTGGTCTCGTCGGGGAACTTTTTGGAAGACGGACAGTTGTGTCCGTCTGTGAGGAGATATCCTCACCTACAGATAGTATCCGTAGGTAAGGTTGACCAATTTTCCTACGGATACTATCCGTAGGCCATGTTTTCACGTTTTCAGACGGACTGTATCCGTAGGTGATGTTTTTATTCTTTTCCTACGGATACCATTGCCACGGATTCGATCCGTAGCTAGGCTTTTTGACTCTTCCTACGGATACCCTGGCTACGGATTGTATCCGTGGCCAAGGGTTTGTACTATACCTACAGATAGTATCCGTGGCCAAGGTTTTGTACTATACCTACAGATGGTATCCGTGGCCAAGGTTTTCTACTATAGCTACGGATAGCATCCGTAGGTAAAGGATAAAACCTTGGCCACGGATACTATCCGTAGCGTAGCTATCTGTCTTTAACTACGGTTCGTATCCGTAGGTGAAGTGTTATGACCAGAACAAAAAAAAACATTTGAAATTGCTGCACCCAATCGTGCATATACCCTAAACTGGGTCTGGTACCTGTGCAAACCTGTATAAATTATTCTACAAACTGCATTGCATCCATAAAATAAAATTGTTCCAACCCACAACATCGTTAAAAGTCATGTAAATCAGTTTATACAAACATATTTAAAAGTTTTAAAAAATGAATAAAAGTTCGGGGGAAAATGTTACTACTCGGGGTTTGCTGGTGAAGAGAGTGGGCCAGAAGCCTGTTGAACTGCAGAGAGTGGGGCTGAAGACGGGGTCGCTGAAGACGGGGTCGCTGTGGAAGGGACGACAGCTTGCTGGGAGAGAACCATTGCCATCATTTCCTGAAACTTGGCATCCATATCCTTGCGCTGCTCTTCCATCAGTTTGCGCTGCTCAGCAATCATGGCTTGGCGCTGCTCCTCCAAACGTTGTGCGAACGCGACCTCTTGCTGCTCCATGCGGGTCCGCAACTCTTCTAGCTCCTCAGATGAGCTTGTAGACCGCGCACTGGAGCAGTGACCGTCGTGCCTATCCCTCACTGTTGGGATGATGACCGCATGACCGAAACCGGGTTGAAATCTACCCTTCTGAGGCTTCTTCACGATTTGCTGCATGATGGGTATCTCTTCCTCCACAGTCAACGGTGTGAAGACGGTAGGGGATGAATCCTCACACTCGGCCATCCTTGACTCGCTCACTTTCTCCCGAGCCGCTTCCACAATGAGTTTGGCTTCTTCCTAATGAAAAATACAGCAAGAAGTTTGCATTAGACAAATATGTGGTAATATTGTATGAATTTATGCCATAAATAAAAAAATACATAATATAAATATAATAGCCTGCTCAAAAATTCAAGAAACTTACCACGCGTTTTACGTTGTGCTCGTTCTTGTCATTTTCCTTCGTGTAAGCCTCTATGTAAGCGTTAATGCTGGGAAGAAGGGATTTTCGCGCAAGCCAAAGTTTGGTCCGTTTCTTGAATGCCATACTACCCCCGTGGTGAGCGTGGACGTTCTTTTTCCGATTTGCAGTCCCACAATCGCTCAATAACTGCAATTATGTGTTAGAAAAACTCAAACATAAAACTGAAAATTATGAAACAAAACTAGTATAGGGTGATATTGAACGGGAACATATTGTAGGGTACTAATAACATGAGAGAGATAAATGGCATATCATAACAATAATATTAATAATGGAATTAAATTGAAAAGGAACAATAAGCTTAAAATGCATATATCACCTACACAAATTTCATATTTGTAAAACCTATTAGTTTTCGCATTGTAGGAGTTAGCTGCTACATTGGACAATAGCCTAGCATCAAATAATGATGCTCTAGAGGGAACCTATTAGTTTTCACATTCTTAGTTCGTGTAAAACTTCAACATAATTCATTGTTTTAAATTTCAAAATTAGTTTTAATTTGATTTTACATAAATGTATTGTTTAATGTTTAAGACTATTATAAATTTTAATTTAGTAATCTACAGAATAATTATTATCACGGAGAGATATGTAAAAAAAAAATCTGATTCCACAACTTTTTGATTACAATCAAATATGTTACCTTGAATTTCGTGGATATAAAGTGCTGGAGTAGCCACTCGAACTGCTCCGGACGTTCTTGAAACTCGAACGGTGTGGGCACTGCTACACCCGGGTTCTTCTTCTGCCATTTGAGGACCCACCTGTGTATCTCATACTTCCACTCCCTAAAACGGCTTCTGGCCGTTGACATGATGAACTGCAGCAGCTCCCCATGGTGCTCCCCAGGACAAAACTCAAATATACACTACACAAAAGGCAAACAATCAGAAATAAACTACGAAACCTAAATAAAAATTGTAATGAGAAGAAAAATTTAATACTACACTTACGGTTAACTGGTGGAACAGAAACTCCTGATCATCTTCAGGCAAGCTGTCGAAGTTAGGTTTGTTCATTGACATGTACGTACGAATTGTTGCGCCAATGACCCTCACGACATCCCTCCGGTCCAGCGTGCCGGTTACTTCCTTCCCATTATGCCCCAACTTGAATTTCCCCCCATCCGCCATCTCTTTCAGGCGACGTTGGAGGTTTTTGTTCGTAACCATTCCTCTTTTCCCCGTCTTTGCCTTCTTTTGAGGCCGAGACTCCTCTCCCTCCAACATTGCAGCCACATCATCATCGTCCAGGACGTCCTGAGGACACCGGATGCTGGGTGCAGGCGGACGGGTGCTTGTTGTGGAGGCTGCCTCATCCACACTACTGGCAGGGGTCCGGCAGTCTCTTATGCACCGATTGGGAGGAGCACAAGAAGTAGACTGTGAAGAGGCGATGGTATTGCCTCCCGATTCAGATGGTTGTTGAGGGGTCTGAGGGTTGAACAAGAATTGGAGTCGGGTGGAGAACCGGGTGCTATTTTTCCTTCCCATACTGAAAACTCACATAACAAATAAATCAGTTAGAGAAACAATGTATATAAAATCATTATGTACGCAACATTGTATCTAAAATCGTTATCTAAGAAAGATTGTCTCTACTACTGATCAATTTGAGGCATTCTTACCAAACCATTACTAAGGCAACAATTTGATATTCTACTAAGCAAGTTAATTCAGAGCATCGCAAAAATAAAAACAAAAAACAGAGATCTAGAAATGACTTGCATTCTACATATCTACAAACTAAAAGCAGAAGAACAATCCGAAGGTAGAAAACGAAATCAATTCAAACCCTAAATCAAATCAAATCCTAAATCAATTCAAACCCTAAATCAATTCAAACCCTATATCAATTCTAACCCTAAATCAATTCAAACCCTAACTGAATTGAAACCCTAAATCCATACAAACCCTAAATCAATTCAAACCCTCAATCCATACAAAACCTAAATAAATTCAAACCCTAAATCAATTCAAACCCTAAATCCATACAAAACCTAAATCAATTTAGACCCTAAATCAATTCAAACCCTAAATCCCAAAAAATGAAGAGAAAACGAACCTGTAAGTGTAGCCTCGTAGATGTCAGTAGTCGGAGATGAGGTCGGAGACGGGGGGAGGTCGGAGACAGAGATGGGGTCGGAGACGGGGGGAGGTCGGCGATGTCGATGAGGTCAGAGATGGGGTGGGCGATGAGGTTGAAGTCGGGGTAGAGGTCGGAGATGCTCGGAGTCGGGGTGAGGTCAGGGTGAGGTCGGCGATGCCGTCAGAGTCGGAGTTGAGGCCGACGAAGAGGTCGGAGTCGGAGGCAGCTCGCATGAGTGAGGGAGAGAGAGATCGAGAGAGATCGAGTGACTGAGAGGAAATTAGGGGTCGAGGGCTTTATATAATAAAATGCTTGCCGACGGATACAGATCCGTCTGTAAACATTATTATATGACACAACGTCGTTGTGGCCACAACACTTAGCGAAAAATCGAGAAAGTCATGGGCCTTCCGACGGATACACATCCGTCTGTAGACACCCATTGACTGGTTTGACCAACTACCCGTCATCCTTCCCGACCTTCGTTGTATTCGTAATGGAATGCTAACAGATTTAATGGTTCATGTATGCTACACATAATTTTAAACGATAGGTATTAATATGAACATCTCCTACTCGGACTAAACAAGTTCGTATTTCATAGTACAGTATCTATGCATTGAGCATTGTAAAAATGATCATTTCAATCAGTAAGTCCGTGTTTCGTTGTAATATTATGTAATCAACACCGTTCATGTTGTATGTAATGTGATAAATATTATCCTTATGCCCAAAATCTTGTGATCGAATGGTTGGAACCTCCTGAACATTGTGGTCAATGAGGTCGATGAAGTATGGTCAAACAGCTCTACCTATGGATACATGAAGCTCAGCTACGGATCTAAGATCCCTAGGGTAAGTATTTCTATTCCTACGGATGTAACCCTATCCGTAGGCAAGGAATTAAACAAATATCAAATTGACTCATTTGGTACACATAATTCAATTAATCATCACAAATATGTTTGTAATATGATAAAACAATTAGTTATGTACTTTAGATTCCAAAAAAAATGTTTTTTTTGATGTATTTTTCGACTCTTTTGTAATCAAAACAGGGGAATTGCTCTCTGTTCTTTGTGGTTGTATCCGTCGGAAAGGTTTAAGTCCTACCCGACGGATGGAACCCTATCCGTCGGTGTGGTTAACATATATTTTTCAAATAACTGCCTTTTCGTCTTTCAGAAACCACCTGGAATAACTAAATATGTGGTACACAATTAACAATGTTACAAAAAACTATAGTTATAGTAGTTTGTTGTAGTTATAACAGAGTTACACAATTAACATATTTAATCAGAGTCGTTCCTCTCGTCATTGTTGTATCCATGACCAATATCACAGTCATCTTCAGTATCCTCGTCGACGTCGTCGCTATCCGCAACATCTTCGACCTCTTGCAAATCCCCAACAAAATGAGGGACTTCATGTAGTTCGGGTACAACTGGGCAAGAAGTTTCATGCTGGATCTCTTGGTAAGGGGTGTCAACTTCATATGAAATTTCAGTCACAACCTTTTCGGAGATGAATAATCCTCTATGTGCGACCTTGTTCACGATCTTATAACCTCCACCTTTTTTTGGGTCATTGACGTAGAATATCTGTTACATGCACACAAACGTAGAATATTAATTATAAGTAAACTTCGAAAGTCGACAACTCACATAATAAATATGCGTTAATGAGAATTAGAACTTTCCTGTTTGGCCATGGTTCCGAGGCAGAAAGCATCATCCTTATAAGCATTTGTGTTGGTATTTATCGATATCAAACCATTATCTACAATCACGGTATTCAAATCATACCATCGACATTTGAACAAAACTACCGGCATCCTTCCCGTGTAGATAAGCTCGACTACGTATAACAACACACCTAAATACACAACATCGCCCTCTGTTTCGAGCATTACTCCACAATTCTGTGATGTTCTTCCCTTATCTCGATCTTCGGATAGGAATTTCACACCGTGTACGTGGCATTGTGCATAAAAATTGACTCTCTGCACATAACGACTCAAAGCTTTCGCCGCCGCATATTGTTGATCTTGGTCGGAATAAGGATCCATCTGGTAATTCAAAGAAACAAAAATTACTAGAAACCCATGTGCAAGAGAATGGTTAAACCTAAATATATACACCATTTAGGTAGTTTTGCACTTACAGTGTCCTTGAACATTGTGCAGAATGTATCGATTCGATGATGTAAACTGGTTGCTTGAGGGTATTCACTTTCGTAATCCGCTATAAAATCTGTCATCGTGGTCCGGAAAGCTTCACAATTCTTCATCACTGTCCAATGCGCAACTTTTTTTCCCTCGTGGTTAATGTTGGTTCCCACAGCTGAATTGATGGGATTACATGGTTAGACACAATTGAAATACCCCATCAATCTGGCTTCTCCGTTTCGATGGTTCGTTTATCGAGGTATAAATTGATGAAGGTCGTACATTGGTGATTAATGTATGATTCTGCGATGCAACCCTCTGGAAACCGGTGGTTGCGCACCCATTTTTTGTAATACCCCAATTCACGTTCCATAGAGAACATCCAAGTATAATGGACGGGACCGGTTTGTAAAACTTGAGACGGAAGGTGTTTACATAAATGTACCATGATAGTTTGGACGTGCTCTTCATTTACAACCACATTATTATTACTTGATGTCCCTCCAGTTTCCCAATGACTACTTCTACACATATTCCTTATGTCCGTCATCGAAGGCATGTGCACTTTTTCTCCGTGAAAAATCCACACATCGTAACCCCTCATCATCCCGTTCCTTAACAAATGGATATATATATCGGGCACACATTGATAGTATGCATTCAGACAACAACCACACGTACACCTATGTCGTTCAATATTCGGTACATTTCTCTGCATATATTCGATAAACAACCCTACCCTTCTATATAACTTGAGTCGTACTTACTCAAACCCATCCAACTCTTATCAATATATTTCTGATCAACATTCAATAATACGTAATAATATTGGACACAATACAAACACAAAAATAATATAAATAGTGATGATTGGAAATATTGAAAAATTGGTTACGTACCATTCTCGTGTTTGAAGCAAGCAACACCTATACGAACATGTGAGGAAGAGTTTTGTGGAACAAATGTAGTGGAAGATGGGGTTAGAATGAGTTGGGAGAGAAAAATGATTTGGGGGAGGAAAAATGAGTTAGGGGAGGAAGAAGGGAGTGTAGAGATGGAAAAAGGGATAAAGAGGAAAGCAGTTTCTGTGGCTGGTATTAATACAGCTGTATAGGTACGCCGACGGATATGTACATCCGTCGGTAAGCAATTATGTAATAAATAAATTTGGAACACGACAGTTATTTGAAAAATATCTGTTTACCAACCCGACAGATAGGGTTAGATCCGTAGGTATAGTACTACTTACATTAGGGATATGCATCCGTAGCTGAAGGTTCATGTATCCGTAGGTATGTTTGACCATACTTCATCGACCTCATTGACCATAATGTTCGGGAGGTTTGAACCGTTCGATCACAGGATTTTGGGCATAAGGATAATCTTTATCACAGTACATACAACATGAACGATGTTGATTACATAATTTTTTAACGAAAGATGGACGTACTGATTAAATTATCATTTTTACAATGCTCAATGCATATATACTGTACTATGAAATACGAACGTGTTTAGTCTAACTAGGAGATTTTCACATTATTATGCATAGTTACAAAATATGTGTGGCATACATGACCCGTGAACGTAACGTTCCATTACGAATACAACGAGGGTCGGGAAGGATGACCGGTAGTTGGTCAAACCAGTCAACGATTGTTCACAGACGGATGTGTATCCGTCGGTAGGCACACACCCTAATATCCCTACTCGCATCGTTTCGCTAAGTGTCGTGGGCAAAACGGTGTCGTTCCCATTACTAAGGCCTACCGACGGATATGCATCCGTCGGTAAGCTGAAAGCTCTATATAACCCCCCGAACCCTAATTTGCGTCCTCCCTCGTCGTCCGGCTTCCTCCGCATCCTCCGGCCTCCTCCCTCGCCTTCGGCCTCCTCCCTCGTCCTCCGGCGTCCTCCCTCGTCCTCCGGCTTCCTCCGCGTCCTCCGGCCTCCGGTTTCATCCACAGATAACGCTCCCCCTTTCACTTCGTTACATCAGGTAAGTCGTGGGTTTGTTAATCATTTTTAGTTTGTTAATCATTTTTATGAGTTTGTGTATTGTTGTTGAAATGTATAGTGTTACATCAAACATTTAGGAATAGTTTCATAAATTTTGCAATAGTTTCAGAAATGTAGAAATCAATGTTCTTAAAATCCCGATTAATTCTCGACTAATTTGATTAAATCCCGATTAATCCCCATTTAGTCCCCGATTAATCCTCAAAAGGCCTTAACTACTGCTTGACTAACGCCTAGCGATTTTTAGAACCTTGGTAGAAATATAGTAGTTTCATAAATTTAGAATAGTTTCAGAAAGTGAGAAATGGAATGGTTTCGGGATTGTATAATAGTTTCATAAATTTAGAAATATTTTTATAAATTAATCAACGTTTAGAAATAGAACCTGAAATTTAGAAACGTATCCTCCAATAGGAATTAGGGTTTAGGTTTAATATAATACGCTATGTTTATGTTGGAATATAAATTTGAATCTTTAGGGTTTGAACTTCGGAAATTTATGCAATAATCCCTTTGGTTTGCACATGAATCGTAAACTTAGCATCCATAAGGAATTCTGCAATTATTAGTTTTGTATTCTGCATAACTACAATTATTAGAGTATATAACATTATGAAATACAAGTTCATGACTGCATGTATATTAGGTTTTCATTTCGATGGATGAAACCAATAACAGTAGTGTTGGGGAGAATAGCCTAACTGAGGTAGATCCCATTGCTGAAGAAGTGCCAGTAGTGAGAGATGTAGACTGAGAGAAATCAATGAATTTAGTCATGAGCAAATTGCCTAGGGGACTTTCTTCGGTTCGCGAGGCAGAGACTCGCATGTATATTAGGCGTCTGATTGCAGCAGAAGGAGCTAGAGTTAGAAAGAAAAGGGCAGAACGAGATAGGCTCGCCGCTGAGAGACAGTCTGCTGAAAGTGCAACACGGCCGACGTCTGTGGGATCGACTTCCAAGCGTCCGTTCCGAGACTAGTTTACTACTTAGTATATGAACGATGTTTAAATTAGGTTATATTTAAGTATGAATTGTATGACTTGGTAATTAATGTCTCATGCTAATACTCTTTAAGAATGGTAATATTTGTATGGTTATTATGTTTTGAGTGGTCGGGGTTGATTTAAATTTGTTTCTGGTATATTCGTTTTAATATATTACTAAGGTTTGCTTTCATTTAGTCATGGATGATAGAAGTAGCGTAGGGGAAAACGAGATACTCTCAGAGGACGAATATGATGGACCACGAGAGGTTGATTTGCATGCTGAGATTATGCGATTGTTCAACAGCATTCCAAGAGAGTTGTTGCCACGCACGAGAGCGGTAGCAGCAGCTCGGATAAGGTTACGGGGCCTCATTAACCGAGAGGGACAAAGGATTGCGGCTGAAAGAGAACGGCTTGCTGCTGAAAGAGCCGCTGAAAGAGCTGCTGCAATAGCTAGGTTGGAGGAAAGATCTAGGCGTGTTTATGCACGGGTTGCTGAGACGAGTACAGCTGATTGAGCCACCTCCATGCTTGGCCTGAAGCATGACACAAGGGTGTACGTGCAGTGGATGAAAGACAACATGAAGCGCGAGTTCGAAGACTAGACGCCCTTGCTAGAATATTATTGTATTAGTATTTAACTATTGTGTTAATTAAGGATAATTTTTGTTTCAATATCACTTTATTATATGACTATGGTTTAATGTTTTAACGAATGTTTTACTTTTTCTTTACTTCATTCATTAAGTGTTAGTGTTTATGAATACTACTTCCGTATGGTTTGCCTTAATTCTTTGGGATTACTTATAATTGTAATTTGTTAGTTGAGTTAGGATGGAACCAAACTTTAATTCGCGACTCGAGCGTAGGTGGCGTCGTAGTGAAAATGCAGGAACAGTAGTTCGAATACCTGCTCCCCAAAGAGGCAACGTTGCGGCTGCCCCAGCGTGGCTGCAACAGTATGACCGCATAGTGCAGGAAGGACATCAACGATTCAATTACATTGAACGCCTGATGCGTGAGAAAGGTGATGACCTTCCTCCACCACCTGATGGTGTAGGCCCGCTGCAGAGGCCTCCGTTGTCACGCCCCAAATCCGGTTCTTGCCCGGACTCGAGGCATGACTAGGATAAAACGATTAAAAGGCAATAACTCAACAATAACATCCTAAAAATCTCCGATATAAGACTCAAATCCACAAAACTCAATTTAAAAACATAAATAACCCTCCAGGAGTGTAATAATAATCCTCCAACAAGATTTGTTCAAAACTGAAATGAAATGAAAACGAAGTCTCTACAGACACCCACACCAAGAAGCTCCCGAGCCTCTACTCCTCAAACAAGCCTGTAATCACAACAATAAACTCATAGGGGTGAGCTTGCGCTTAGTAGGGAAAATACATAACAAGGTGGACTTTAAACTCAATAATTTCATCAGCAAAGTCAACAAGATAAATCTTAACAATCACAGGCAATAGGTAAACCGATCAATGCCGTGGCACATGGAGTCACCACCCTCCGATCCACATATGATGTGTCCTCTCGGATTTTCCCTCAAATCCAGAGGAGACGCATATCATTGAGACTATCGGAAACACCCTTCAGGGCACATATCGTCGGAAGTCTCAGAAATGTCTCCAAAGGATTTTAGGTCCTCGGGAACCAAGGTATTACTCCCATAGGAAGCATACACTTGGGCAATTCAATAATAATCCAATAATAATTGAGTAACACACTCAAACCGAAACACGAAGCAATCCATTCCCAACAAACACCACTTCACTATCACACACAGCTCACGCATCACCTTTTCACCACCACACACAACACACGAATCACATGGTCACAACACACGAATAACACAAACATAACTTACCGTTCACTTACCAGTTACGACCCATCGGGGCATCGATCACCTGATTGCACCGCTCGGTACAACCAGTCATACTCGATGCTCCAAACAACCATTTAAGGAAATCAAGTAATCATTCAAATACAGCCAACAGTCAAATACGAGTTCAATCAACCAATCATGAAAACCTTCAAACGAGCATTCAAATATGCAATTCTACTAGTTCCATTAGACTCTTTAGCCTATCCACTAAGCAACCAAACAACCAAGCATGTGATCCTAGCACGCAACTAATCCGAGGGCTTTGCCAAGGCCGCTCTACCAGTAAAACAATGCCCAAGTATTGAAAGCGAGTTACACTAGTGATTGGCATCCTAATCATTCACCACTAGACACTTCCGATTATTAGTAATTGAAGGACAACTATTCTAGTTATTCGCACCCTATAGGCATTTCTAGGACCTTTCCAATTTTATTAACCTAACATGCATACTAAGCATTTAAACGAGAAGTTAGGACTTTCCCTACCTCAAGGTCTTCCTCTCAACACTCTGATGATAAGCCCGGTGGTCACCACTCCGTTCTTCACACGGGTCCCGGCGTGATCTTTGCTCCTCTAGCTCAAGTCCAAGTTCTTCCTTCCTTCCTTGCTCGGTACCACGGTCTTAGACCACCAAAAGGCCAAAGTTAATAACTCAACGGTGTTCTTATCCCCAAAGTACAGAACAACACTAAATTAATGGAATTAAGGTTTGAAGTAATGATTTAGGAATCAAAATGGGCTAAAAGGAAGGGGTTTGGGTTCTGGGGGTCTGATATGGAATGTGACCCATTCCATGCCACTCAGAGGGCCGGAATGTGGCACGTTCCGTGCCACTCAGAGGGCCGGAATGTGGCACGTTCCATGCCACTCAGAGGGCCGGAATGTGGCACGTTCCATGTCACTCAGAGGGCCGGAATGTGGCACGTTCCATGCCACTCAGAGGGCCGGAATGTGACACTCTCCATACCTCGTTCCGTATCAAACCTGACCAGTTTCTTCCCCTTTCTTCCCCAATTCGAGTTTCACGAAAATCACCATAAAAAAACCCCATTTCCAAGTCCTCTCAACTCCAAAATGTTCATCCAAAGTTACCCAACATCAACACCCTCAATGGGTTCATCAAAACTTCAACCAAAATACAATCCAAACATCCTACTTCACTACTTCTTCTCCAAGCAACACCCACAAAGCAAGTTCTTCAACTTTTAAACCAAAACCCACAAAACCCATAGATTGGAAGTGGATGAAATAGAGATTTAGGAGTATCTTTACCTCTAGGGAGATGAGATGAAGAAGATGAAGTGAAAATGAAGGCAAAAGGACCAAGAACAAGCTCCAAGATCCAAGCTTTCTTCTCTATCTTCTTCCTCAAGAAATGAGCTTCTCTCCTCCTCTCTCCTTGTGATTTTCGGCTGCAACAAGAGGAAATAAGCTGAATTGTTGCTCCCTTTCCTTTAAATGACCTAAAATGTCAATTTACTCAAAAGCCCTTAAGGTCTTATCCCTTTAAAGGTAACTTAGGAGGGTATGAGGGTCATTTGAATCCTCCATTTTCATCCTCCAAGCCAAGCATGACAAGTGTCATGTTTGGTCACTCCTACTTAATAAATTTCTAGCTTTCCAAGATTTTATCGAAAAACAACCGATAATACGCCCAAGTTTGACCGACGGTTGACTTTAACAATATTACAGTCAAACTGAAGGAAACGGCCCAACTAAGCTAACCGTGAGGTTGGCTAAGCTTTATGGGCCCCAGAAAGGTCCCGAATGATTTTCCGAGTCATCGGTTGACTTTTCGGGCCAAAGTCAAACTTAGCTAGGATTCACCGGTTCTACCGGGATCGACCGGGGGCGGGTCTTACAATCTACCCCCCTTAAAAGAATTTTGTCCTCGAAATTTAAAGAAAAGGGTGTACCTCAGAGGTTGAACAGGTGGGGATACTTCACGCGGATCTCATCCTCGCGCTCCCACGTGGACCCAGCTCCTTGGTGACCCCATTGTACCAAGACCAATGTAATCTTCTTGTTCCGCAGGACTTTCTCCTTTGTACCCAAGATCGTGACGGGCTGCTCCTCATAAGTGACATCATCAGCTACCTCGATGTCTGACCACTCAATGATGTGCGAGGGATCGGCTATGTACTTCCGCAGTTGGGACATGTGGAAGACGTTATGCACGTTCCCAAGTTGCGGTGGAAAGGCTAACCGATAAGCTACAGCTCCGATCCTCTCTAAGACCTCAAATGGTCCAATGAAACGCGGTGCCAGCTTGCCTCCGCTGCGGTTAAACCGCATCATGCCCTTCTTCGGGCTCACCCTCAGAAACACGTGCTCCCCGACCGTGAACTCAAGTGGTCTGCGACGTCTATCTGCATAGCTCTTCTGTCGGCTCTGTGCGGTCTTCAACCGCTCTCTAATCAAAGTGACCTTCTCAGTCGTCTCTCTGACCATGTCTGGTCCAAGTAAGCTCCGGTCCCCAACCTCAGCCCAACATACCGGCGATCTACACGGCCTGCCATACAAGGCCTCGAATGGTGCCATACCAATGCTGGAATGGTAACTGTTGTTGTAAGCAAACTCTGCCAAAGGCAAATGATCCTCCCATGATCCCTGAAAGTCAAGCACACACGCTCGAAGCATGTCCTCTAGAATCTGAATGGTGCGCTCTGACTGTCCATCTGTCTCCGGATGGTAAGCTGTACTCAATAGTACCTCAGTGCCCAAAGCCTTCTGTAGACTCTTCCAGAACCTGGATGTGAAACGAGGGTCTCTATCAGATACCACTGACACTGGTACCCCATGTAGGCGAACAATCTCCCGGACATACTACCGACCCAACATGTCCACAGTATCAGTCATCCTCATATCCAGAAAGTGTGCCGACTTGGTCAATCGATCAACCACCACCCAAACAGCATCGTGACCCTTCGACGACCTTGGTAACCCACACATAAAATCCATAGTCACATGCTCCCATTTCCACTCGGGGATCGGTAAAGGCTGTAGCAAGCCTGCGGGACGCTGATGCTTGGCCTTCACATGTTGGCAGGTGAGGCATCGGGAAACAAAGTCTGCAACTGCCCTACGCATCCCACTCCACCAGTACTGTCGTCGCATGTCTCTATACATCTTGTTGCCACCGGGGTGCACAACCAGACGGGAGTGATGGCACTCTCGCAATACAGTGTCTCTGCAACCACTGGGCACAAATAACCATCCTCTAAACCGGAGACCCTGATCGGTGCCCATCTCCCAACCCTCGAGCTTGACACCGTCGATCAATCTCTCACGAATCCCTACCGTCTCGTCATCCTCGGTCTGTGCCTCTAGCACTCGAGCAAATAACGTGGGATGAGCCACTAAGGCACACAAAGCCATACCATCTGTAACCTCCTCCAACTCCAGTCTGAATAAGCTCAGCTGCTCCAGCATGTTCCACTCTCGGACCGCCATGCTGGCAATACAATGGCTCGACTTCCTGCTCAAAGCATCAGCGATGACGTTCGCCTTGCCCGGATGATAGAGCAACTTGAAGTCGTACTCCTCAAGTAACTCCATCCATCGCCTTTGGCGCATGTTCAGATCGCACTGAGAGAATATATACTTGAGGCTCTTGTGATCTGAATGTTAGTCTTACTGCCCGTAGTTCAATCCTAAATGTCCAAATGTACATATCGTCGTTAGCAATAAAATTAAAGCGGCTTTATATTACTTATGTGTTGGAGTAATATATCGACGTGTGCTCTGATCTATGCCCACCATGCGAATAGAACCATAGATCGAGATAGATCACACTCGATGGGTCCCTAGTCAACAAAGCTTCACTAGAAGCGACTAGTATGAAAGATGGCTCTTTATGGCTTACGTTCTGTTAGTCATTGGAATTCGATTCCGGAGTCTGATCATAGATATCATGTGGGACATGATATTGGACGACCCACCCTGAATATGTGCCATAGATTAAGTCATGAACATATTCAGTGTTGTAGCTTGTCATGTATCCTTAGACCAAGGAGTCTTTGTGATCGCTATGTAGTTAAAAACTAAGTTTGACCTGAGCCTAACGTTGTCCGTAACAGGGCTTCCATAACGGCCAGGATTGGCTTGGGGACGGGCTACATGAGTGACACGAAAGACGGCTAAGGGATTTATCCCTCATACTAAGGTATGGTAAAGATATCGGTTCTCGGCCGCTTGATCGAGAGTGACTGGAAGAATAGCATGGCCATGCACATGATACTGGGTATCATATCTTCAGTCATCTCACATATCAAGGAACGGTGATTGAGAATAATAAGGATGACGACTTTATGCCTTATCTCAATCAGGATATCGGAGATAAAAGGATAATGACAGGGACGACGGAAAGGTTAGAATCGACAGGGTCGATTCGTTATGTAGTGTCAGGCAATACTAAAGTCTCGTTAGTTGCCACTTAAATAGGATCAAGTAAAATGGGATTTTACGTTGATCTATTGACATGCATAAACCTAAGGGTCATACCGGAGGATGAAACTCATTGACACATTTATGGAGAATGGCCAAAAGGGAGTTGTCTCGGGACATGACCAAAACTGGGTTTTAGGTCATGTGCCCGTAATTTAATAGGACTTTACGGATCGAGACAAGGCTTGGAGTCTTGGGATTGATCGTGTCGGATAATGTTGGACATTTCCGGTATGGAAGGCATGGAGGCGATGAGCGAATCACGGGACCTCGTTGGAAATGGCCACGGGCCATGTTCCAAGAGGCCCATGAAAGGCCCATGCAACCAAGGTCCATGGAATTAATTAATCAAGTCTTGATTAATTAGTACTAAGTAAGCAAGACAAGGATTAAGGTGTTGGTGATTCACCACCTAACCCAATCTTGTCTTGCCATACTTTGTCCTATTTACACCTTACTTGACACCATACTTGTCACATGCCTTTAGTTGGACAAGTAGGGGTTTTGTTATGTTTAAGTCATCTTTTTTCAACATAACAAACACAAGATAAGAATAGGAAACACATTTTCTCTCCCTCTTCCATGGCCATTTCGGGTTTGGCTAGTTTCCACCTCCATTTTTGTGTTCTTGAGTCCTCAAAGAGAAGAACTACGTGGCTTTGATTCCCATGTGGATACGTAGGCATCTTGGAGACTCAAGCCAATCATTCGTTAACCGGTGTTCTTGTTTTGGTAAGAGATAGTGCTGAATTTTTCTCTTGTGAATCCATTCTTTGTTAGTTGTTTCATGGTTTTAATCGTCTCTTGGTTTTTATTCATTTTCCGCTGCGAGTTGGTTCATCTCCAACCCTACCTCGAGACCCAACAGTGGTATCTGAGCCGTGCTACCTTCGGGATTCACAAGACGGTGTTCAAAGTTTCGGTTTTGATTGGAAGTTTCGTTTTTGGCATGTTGTTTTGCTAAATTGTTTGATAACATGTTTTAAATTCTTGTTCATGGATTTAATGCATGTAAAATGAATTTTTGAAAATTATTTCAAATCTGAAAATTTTGAAAAAAATTTGATTTTCCGGGTCTCGGGAGCGGGAATCTCGGGGAGCCGAAACCGGGACCGAACGGGGCTCCGTTGGACGGAGCTAGGCCAAGCATGACCATTGGATGGTTGATATGCCAAGGCTAAACCGTTTTGTTAGTTATGACGAGTTTGGAACCGTCATGACGAACTCGAAGATCAAATGTTCAAAAGTTTCATTTTTGAACGGTTTCGATAAACCGAGCATCAAAAAATTTCGAAACTTGGCTATTAATTAAAAACGGAAAATCACATGATGTTTGATAACATGCTTGTTTGATAACACAATGTGTGATGTGATGTTGGCATGGTGTACATAATAGCCCCGAGCTCGATTTAATTATTTATCGCTTTTCACGGCCCGCGAGCCGTTAGAGTTAGCGTGTAAATATTCTTTCAAGGTGTGGTCGTCGAACCACTTGTTTGTAATATTTATTTATTCCCGACCTGCGAGTCGTGTATTAAATTGTAAGTTTTTTACTCAAGATGAAGAAAAGGCGAAAAGGTCTTTTGGTGGCTTTTCGGGTGTTGGCATCGGCTTGGAGTCGGTGGAGCTCAAGAAGCTAGTGGGAGATAGTTTAGGGGGCTATTATGTGCACATTTATCGCTTTATGCTTGGTTTAGTTTATGCATGACTAATTCTATGTGTTTTAGAATTGCATGCTTAACTTTATTTACCGAGCATATCACCTCACATGCAAAGATAAAATTGAAATTTTAATCTTTGTGTGTGAACCCTTAGAACCGTCATTGCATTGGATGTAGTTGACGGTTTCAAAGGAAGAATTACATTGGATGTAATTTGAGGCATCATTGCATTTGGAATGTAGTTGATGTGTTCATCGCATCTAGGATGTGCCAAAGTTTTAAACACAACCGGACAAGTAAAAATGGGTCATGTCCGATACCTCCCAATTCTCAACACCTTACTACCTCCCCGTCCTATGGGTGTCGTGCGCCTTAGCCGAGCATCCATGGGAAAGCGGGGTAGTAGGTTTGGACGACATATGTGGGTGTCGTGCGCCTTAGCGGAGCACCTACATAGTGGCGGGTCATAGTTGAAAATTGGTAGACCCGACTACGATTCTCAGCTAGGGTTGAGCTAGGGTATCAGATAGGGTAAGCCGTGTACTTAAGTACATACCCTAGCCAAGAGTCACATTGGATGTGATTGGACGGGGTCCTACCTACATAGCTCGATTGAGTGGTGAGCCTTCGTTCAGCTTGATCGAGTGAATCAAGGATCTTGGTTTTAGATTCTAAAGGTATAGAATCGATTGTTGGTGTTTAAGCTTGATCTTCATAAAATTTATTCAGTTTACTGATTGAATTTTATCTGTTGTAGATCAAATGGCAAATTCAGCGAACATTAATAGTTTGTCATTAAAAACCATTCTTGACAGGGTCAAACTAAATGGGACAAACTATTTGGACTGATACAGAATTTTGAGGATAGTCCTCAAGTCTGAACGCAAAGAATATGTCCTTGACAAGGCTGTCTCTAAGACCATATCAGAGTTACATGAAGTGTCATTAATTGCTGAGAAGAATATATCAGGGATCTGGGATCCAAGGATATTCTGATGGTCAACAAGGGAATTGGAAGTGGCAAGGGCGGGGCCCATGCGCACTTGGCAGGAAAGATGAGACACATGAGAATGTCTGCTTCTACTGCCAATAGCCTGGTCATTGGAACCGGGATTACAGGAAGTTCACGGCTGATCTGAAGAAGGGCAGTGGGACTGCGCCTTCATCAAACAGCGTGGATGATCTGAAGAAGGGCAGTAGGACTGCGCCTTCATCAGGAAACCTGGATGATCTAAGGAAGGGCGGTGGGACCGTGCCTTCATCCGGTATTAACTCTATAGAGCTACATCTCTCTACTTCCAAGGATTCATGGGTATTAGATACCAGGACTGAATCTCACACATGCACTTATATATGGTGGCTGAAAGTAGGAGAGGTTTGGAAAGCACGAAGTGGACCTTAGAGTTGTGGCAACTGCTGTAGGATCCATGAGTCTTGCTTTGCCAAGAGGCCTTGTCTTAGTACTGTATAATGTATATTGCATACCTACTTTTAGTAGGAATATTATATTTGTATCCGTGTTTGACAATGAAGGATATAATGTTAATATTGGAAATGGAGTTTTCAATGTTCTATGCAATGATATGTTTTATACCAGTACTTACTTGGTTGGAGGATTGTACATATTAGATATGGGTAACAATGCCTCAAGTTCTATATATTCCGTTAATACCAAGAGGTCTAAATCCAACGATTTAAACCTAACTCTGTTATGGCACTGTCATTTAGGTCGCATAAACAAGAAGCACCTATCAGCACTTCAGAAGTGCGGACTTTCAGGTTCATTCGAATTCCATTCGGTCGATAGGTGCAAGGTTTGTTTGATGGGCAAAATGACTAAAGTGCCCTTTTATCGATCGCGATGAAAGGGCGGGTGAATTATTGGGGCTGATACACTCGAATGTGTGTACACCAATAAGTTCACTTGTCAGGAGGGGTTTTAGCTACTTTATCACATTTACTGATGATTACAGTAAATATGGTTATGTCTATTCGCTGAGACATAAATCTGAAGCTTTTGATAAATTCAAAGAGTTTAAGACTAAAGTAGAAAACCAGCTCGACAAAGGTATTAAGGCACTTCGATTGGATCGAGGTGGAAAATACTTGACCACATAGTTATTAGATCATCTAAAAGAGAATGGGATCCTTTTGGAATGGACTCCTCCTGGGACACTGTAGATGAAAGGTGTAGCCAAACGGAGAAATCGGACATTGTTAGACAATGGTCCGTTCCATTATTAGTTGGACTGATCTCCCAATCTCTTTCTGGGATTATGCTCTAGAGACGACCGCATTCATAGTGAATCGGGCTTCGACGAAGGGTGTGGAAGGGACACCATTTTAAAATGATATGGGATGATGCCCGCTTTGTCCTTCCTAAAGATTTGTGGTTGCGAGGCTTATGTGAAACATTTGGTTTCGACTAAGCTCGAACCAAGATCTGAGATATGCACCTTCGTGTGGTATCCCAAAGCAACAAGGGGATACTACTTCTACAATCCCAGTGCGAACATGGTGTTCGTCGCATGGGGTGGGGTCTTTATGGAAAAGGAGTTTTGTTTCCAAAGACGTCATTGGGAGGACTGTGCATCTCGAAGAAATTCAGGATGGTACAGATCTGTCTAAACCAATTGGCAACCCAGTAGAAAGGAGCCAGAGATTGTCGTAGAGTAAGAACCAATTCCTGTTACAATTCCGGAAGGTCCAAGGCGATTTGAAAGGATCAATCTTCCACCTCCAAGATATGGTATCCGGAGGTGACAATGAAGTCATGGTGGATCACGATGATCCAGCCACCTTTTAGGAAGTCGTGGATGGGCCCAACTCCGAGTTATGGCTGGGAGCCATGAGGGAGGAAATGCAATCCATGTCGGACAACCGAGTCTGGGAACCGGTTGATCCCATCAATGGTGTGAGGACCATCGCATGCAAATGGATCTTCAAGGTGAAGATGGACATGGACGACAACCCTCTGACCTACAAAGCTCAACTGGTGGCGAAAGGTTATAGGCATGGATTGACTATGAGGAAACCTTCTCCTTAGTGGCTATGGTCAAAATCGATCCAAATTCTTCTTGACATAACTGCGTATTATAATTACGAGATATGGCAAGTGGATGTCAAAACCGCTTTCCTAAATGGAAATTTGACTGAGTACGTTTGTATGTCTCGGCCCAAAGGTTTTGACGATCCGAAGAATAAAGGAAAGATTTATAAGTTGTTGAAATCCATTTATGGATTGAAACGAACTTCTCGGAGTTGGATCCTTCGTTTTGATGAAGCTGTAATTGGATTTGGCTTAATCAAGAACGAGGATGAATCTTGCGTTTATAAGAAGGCTAGTGGGAGCAAGATTACCTTTCTGGTTCTCATTGAAAACGACATCCCAACCTTGCATGAGACTAAAGCTTGGTTGAGGAAGTGTTTTTCAATAAAGGACTTAGGCGATGCTTCTTATATCTTAAGGATTAAGATATGTAGAGATCGCACCAAGAGGGTCTTGGATTTAAGTCAGGGAACCTATGTGAACAAGGCATTGAGTAGGTTCTTAATGCTCGATTCAAAGAAAGGACTCTTACCCACTAGTCATGGCATTCATCTCAACAAGACTTAGTCTCCTAAGACACCCGATGAGCTGAAAAGGATGATGAGAATCCTATGCGCCTGGGGGTAGGATCGATCATATATGCCATGACATGTATGAGACCAGACGTCTCGTAAGCCTTATGTTGTACCAGTAGACATCATTCTAACCCGGGGGAAAGATGATGTTGAACTAGTCGTCGAAGGATGAGTAGACGCTAGTTTTCCAATACAAATCCAGATGACTTTAGAAGTCAATCAGGATATGTGTTTACGCTGAATGGTAGAGCTTTAGCTGGGAGAGCGTAAAGCAAGATATCATTGCCGAATCTACGACAGAGGCCAAGTACATAGATGCTGCAGAGGCAGCTAAGGAGGCTATGTGGATTTGGAAATTCATGGCAGGGCTGGGTGTAATTAAAAACCCATCCATCCCGGTGAATCCATCTTGCGACAACACAAGGGCCATTGCGCAAGCTAAAAGCCTAGATCGTATAACAAATCCAAACATGTACTGCGGCGTATCCACCTCATCAGATAAATACTGAACTGAGGTGAGGTGAAGATAACCGATATTGCAACAGATGATAACATAGCCAACCCTTTAACTAAGGCAGTGTCACTGCCTGAACATGTTAGACATGTAAAGTCGATGGGGACATATTGGAGTTTAGATTGGAACTAGGGCAAGTGGGAGATTGTTAGTCTTACTGCCCGTAGTTCAATCCTAAATGTCCAAATGTACATATCATCGTTAGCAATAAAATTAAAGCGGCTTTATATTACTTATGTGTTGGAGTAATATATCGACGTGTGCTCTGATCTATGCCCACCATGCGAATAGAACCATAGATCGAGATAGATCACACTCGATGGGTCCCTAGTCAACAAAGCTTCACTAGAAGCGACTAGTATGAAAGATGGCTCTTTATGGCTTACGTTCTATTAGTCATTGGAATGGGATTCCGGAGTCTGATCATAGATATCATGTGGGACATGATATTGGACGACCCGCCCTGAATATGTGCCATAGATTAAGTCATGAACATATTCAGTGTTGTAGCTTGTCATGTATCCTTAGACCAAGGAGTCTTTGTGATCGCTATGTAGTCAAAAACTGAGTTTGACATGAGCCTAACGTTGTCCGTAACAGGGCTTCCATAACGGCCAGGATTGGCTTGGGGACGGGCTACATGAGTGACACGAAAGACGGCTAAGGGATTTATCCCTCATACTAAGGTATGGGAAAGATATCGTTTCTCGGCCACTTGATCGAGAGTGACTGGAAGAATAGCATGGCCATGCACATGATACTGGGTATCATATCTTCAGTCATCTCACATATCAAGGAACGGTGATTGAGAATAATAAGGATGACGGCTCTATGCCTTATCTCAATCAGGATATCGGAGATAAAAGGATAATGACAGGGACGACGGAAAGGTTAGAATCGACAGGGTCGATTCGTTATGTAGTGTCAGGCAATACTAAAGTCTCGTTAGTTGCCACTTAAATAGGATCAAGTAAAATGGGATTTTACGTTGATCTATTGACATGCATAAACCTAAGGGTCACACCGGAGGATGAAACTCATTGACACATTATGGAGAATGGCCAAAAGGGAGTTGTCTCGGGACATGACCAAAACTGGGTTTTGGGTCATGTGCCCATAAGTGAATCGGACTTTACGGATCGAGACAAGGCTTGGAGTCTTGGGATTGATCGCATCGGATAATGTTGGACATTTCCGGTATGGAAGGCATGGAGGCGATGAGCGAATCACGGGACCTCGTTGGAAATGGCCATGGGCCATGTTCCAAGAGGCCCATGAAAGGCCCATGCAACCAAGGTCCATGGAACTAATTAATCAAGTCTTGATTAATTAGTACTAAGTAAGCAAGACAAGGATTAAGGTGTTGGTGATTCACCACCTAACCCTATCTTGTCTTGCCATACTTTGTCCTATTTACACCTTACTTGACACCATACTTGTCCCATGCCTTTAGTTGGACAAGTAGGGGTTTTGTTATGTTTAAGTCATCTTTTTTCAATATAACAAACACAAGACAAGAATAGGAAACACATTTTCTCTCCCTCTTCCATGGCCATTTCGGGTTTGGCTAGTTTCCACCTCCATTTTTGTGTTCTTGAGTCCTCAAAGAGAAGAACTACGTGGCTTTGATTCTCATGTGGATACGTAGGCATCTTGGAGACTCAAGCCAATCATTCGTTAACCGGTGTTCTTGTTTTGGTAAGAGATAGTGCTGAATTTTTCTCTTGTGAATCCATTCTTTGTTAGTTGTTTCATGGTTTTAATCGTCTCTTGGTTTTTATTGATTTTCCGCTGCGAGTTGGTTCATCTCCAACCCTACCTCGAGACCCAACACTGAAAACACCCTGAACTGCTCACCGTACAGATAGTGTCTCCAGCTCTTCAGCGCAAATACCACCGCTGCTAGCTCAAGATCATGGGTCGGGTAGTTGCGCTCATGCACCTTCAACTGCCTCGAGCCGTAAGCAACCACCTTCCCACTCTGCATCAGAACACAACCTAACCCTTTGCCTGAGGCATCACAATACTTGTCATAGCCTACTCCCCGCTCTGGAACAATCAACACTGGAGCGGTAGTCAATCGAGCCTTTAGCTCGCGGAAAGAGTTCTCACACTCATCCGTCAAAAGGTACTCCGCCCCCTTGCGAGTCAAAGCTGTCATAGGTGCTGCTAGACGCGAGAAATCCTGCACAAAGCGTCGGTAATAACCTGCCAACCCTAGAAAGCTCCGAATCTCAAATACACTACTGGGTCTGGCCCACTTCGACACTGCATCATCCTTTGCCGGGTCGACCAAGATGCCCTCTCGAGATACCACATGCCCGAGAAACTTCACCTCGGTGAGCCAAAATTCGCACTTCTCCAGATTGCCGTACAACTGGTGAGTGCGTAAGAGTGTCAAAACGGTCCTCAGATGCTCCTCATGCGCCTCCTCACTGGGCGAGTAGATCAAGATGTCATCGACAAAGACTACCACAAACTGGTCCAGGTAGGGTCTGAAGATGCTGTTCATCAAGTCCATAAAGGCGACAGGTGCGTTCGTCAAACCGAACGGCATCACCGGAAACTCAAAGTGTCCATAACGAGTTCGGAACGCTGTCTTCTCTACATCCTCGGCCCGGACCCTCAGCTGGTAGTACCCCGATCGAAGATCGATCTTCGAGAAACAATTTGCTCCCCTCAGCTGGTCGAATAGATCGTCAATCCTCGGCATCGGATAGCGGTTCTTCACTGTCACCCGGTTCAACTTCCGGTAATCGATGCACATCCTTAGGGCTCCACCCTTCTTCTTCACGAAGAGGGCGGGTGATCCCCACGGAGATACGCTCGGGCGGATGAAACCCTTCTGCTGAAGTTCCTCGAGTTGTCTCTTTAGCTCGACCAACTCGGCTGGCGCAAACCGATACGGCGTCATCGAGATCGGCGCCGTACCCGGGATCAGATCGATCCTGAACTCCACCTCGCGCGCTGGCGGTAAGCCTGATAGCTCCTCCGGGAAGACCTCCAGGAACTCACGCACTACCCTCGGTAGCTCTCTGCTACTCTGCACGATCTCTGCCTCAGATCTCGTAGCCAAGGCGGATAGGAGAACTCCGCTCTTGCTACCCAAAACACACGTGATCACCCTGTCACCTGACCTCATTGTCACCTGACGTCGATAGCAATCGATCATCGCCCGATACCTCGCGAGCCAGTCCATACCCAGAATTACGTCAAAGGCGTTCATATAAAGAACGAGTAAGTCACCAAGAAAGGGTAATCTGCCACTCTAATCGCACAGTCTCTACAAACGGTGCTCAACACCACCTCACCCGTAGCCGGGGTCTCCAAGCAAAGGGGTCGACTCAAGGTCTCCACCTGCAAACCCAAGGAAAAAGCAATAGACGAAGAGATGAACGAATGGGAAGCTCCCGTATCAAACAAAAAATAAGCCCACGCATTATAAAGTAAACACGTACCCTGAGTGGCCTCATGGCCGGCGTACGGCCTCTCAACTCTGGAATCAGTAACTGCAAAGACTCGGCCCTGTTGTGCTGGTGGTCCTCCTCTCGGTGGCGGGGGAAGTGCCACCTGCTGCCCAGCTCTCGGCTGGTGTCTCTGACCTGCTGCTCCCGCCGCCTGACGCGGAGCTCTCTGCTGCTGTGCCTGACGTGGTCTGCCAGGTGGTGCATGGCGAGTCTGAGTCTGCTGGGTCCTCGGTGCAGGCGCTCTACCAGCGAGCTCAGGGCACGTACGAATGAAATGATCAAATCGACCACACTGGTAGCATCCCCTCGGTCCCCCCTGTTGTACCAGCTCAGGACACGCACGCACGAAGTGGTCGGGACCGCCACACTGAAAACACCCCCTCGGCTCACTCTGCTGTCTGTCTCTGGTCCCCTAGGGACGATCATCATGACGCTCTACCGGTCCATTGCCCCTCGGGCAGTCTCGTGCCAGGTGACCCTGCTGTCCACACCGAGGACACAGCTGTGCCACCGGGGCGGGTCCAACTGACGCTACTTCCCCTGCTCGGCGTATGCCGTCCTGCTGAAACCGAGGCTGAAAGGATCCTGCAACTCTCTGTCTGCGTCGGTCTCGACGATCAGACGACTGAACAAAACCACTCGGCCTAGGCCTAGTCTCTCGCACCCTGATAGTCTCTCTGAAGTGTCTCTCCATGGCTAAGGCCTGATCCAAAAGCGTGGAGTACTCTGTGGTCCTGAAGGCGATGACCCGGTCAGCTATCGACGGGATGAGTCCGCCCTCGAATCTGCTACAACGGTCGTCCGCAGTCCGAACCAACTCCGGCGCGAAGCGGGCTAGAGAAGTAAACCTCACTGCATACTCAGAAACACTCAATCCTCTCTGACGTAGATCCAGAAACTGTTGGCGCCTGTCATCCTGAATGGAGCGAGGGAAGTACTGCTCCAAGAACAGCCTGCTGAACAACTGAAAATCACTGCCGACCTTGTCCTGCACTGACTGCCACCAGTAGTAGGCCTCTCCCTCAAGCTGAAAAGTGGCGAACGAGACTCTCAAGTGCCCCTCCGATACTCCAGAGGTATCGAGGTTGCGGGTAACCCGCTCCAACCAGCCCGAAGCTGCCTCGGGGTCCGCTCCCCCGGAGTAGGTCGGCGTACCGAGCCTCCGAAACTCCCTGAGTGACTGGGCCGTGAGACTGTCAAGCTGGCCTGGTCTCTCACCAAAATCTGCTGAGGCAACGGGCACAGGCTCTGGTGCCAGTGCTGTAGTCCTTTGCTGCGCACTCAAGGATGCTAGCACAGCGCGAACCACCTCCTCGAGAGGGGTCACCTGAGCCGGCTCTGCGACTGGAGATGTCCTGGGTGGCGACCCTGGTGGTCCACCCTCAAAGCTCCGATGCTCTGTGGAAGCAGCATCCTGGGCGTCAGTTGCCCCCTCCTGCTCAGCGGTAGGTGCCTGACTCGAACCCCCAGCTGGGCGGCTCCGGGTACACTTCGAAGCATACGTACGAGCCATGTCGCCTATCCGCCTGCACGGATAACGCACATGTTCAGTACTTAGCTCAACAACGATTTTCACACGCTAAAAGGACGCTCACACGCGTCACACAAGTCACCCACAGTTTACGCCTCTAGCACTAGTAGATATATATACTCATATATAATAGCACACAAGCTCGCATCTCTATGCGTCTCACAACAACAATCAGCGATTTAAGCAATCAATCACCAACTCCCATAGGAGAGCTCAATCTCAAGCACACCACACAAGGCACAACGCAACAGGCATACCCCTTGCTCGGGTATCCTTTCACAAAGAGGGGTTTAGTATTTAACACAAAACAATTCAATAATCACCTTTAACCTTTCCTTCCCTTCCATAGATTCCCACTTGTTAACTTCTACCCAAACCTTTCCACGTCGATCTCATGTTGTTACAACCTGATTCAGGCGTCCCCGAACCTCATTGTAACAACTTGACATCGAACCATCACGCTCGACTGCAGTGACGCCCCTGAGTCGCCCCGTGATAGTACAAACACTTTATTCCTACCAAACTTTCGGCATGACCCATTCGTATTTTCCCTTAACCCTCTGCTTAAGCGGGACAATTACCGACACAAAACCACAAGACAAAAGTACGCAGAGTTCTCATGCTCGGCCAAAGACACCACACAGTCAATAAACAGAGTTCTCGTGCTCCTAAAGTACACAACGCAATCAATAAACGGAGTTCTCGTGCTCCCAAATACTACGGGGTACTCGTGCCCCAAACTCGCCACAGACGGGCACACGGGGTTATCGTGCCCCAAATCTCGACAATAAAACACGCTCGCAACTTACCGAGACTCTAACTCGTAAGCCAGCCAAAGAATGCTCGCAACCTCCCCGAGGCCAGCCAAACACCAATAATGACACGGGCTCTCAACCCCACGGCACTCACGGCCCCTCAAACCAAAGGTAAAAACACGGGTTCAACGACCCCACTCATAGTTCTCATACAACGGGATACGGGGTTCTCGCGCCCCACCCAAAACACTCAATTCAAGCACACATGGAGTACTCATGCTCCAAAAAAGCGGTCAATCACAAGTCAACACTTGAACAAGACCAAACTACAACTTGAAAATTTTCGAAAAGATTCACCGCAATGGCAACACCACCACCCGTTGGCTCACTCTACAATGAATGCTTAGCGGGTCGATCATTGCCCGTCAATCCAATTCCGATCTCAACCATTCGGCTTCACCGATTACTAGGGAGAGGATACCAATCAAGTAATGCAAACATTGTAGTGTAAAGATTTCATTTAGGACAACCATTAAGGCAGCTCATGACTCATGTCGTTCCAACTCTCTGCGTCAATGTTTCCAAATCGCGTCACTGAGTATCACGACTCAGACTCCCTAACTCTACCCACCTAATTGACTTCGGTCCGAGGCTTGAAAACCAGTTCACAAGACACCTGTTTCAAATGAAACCAGGCTCTGATACCAAATTGTCACGCCCCAAATCCGGTTCTTGCCCGGACTCGAGGCATGACTAGGATAAAACGATTAAAAGGCAATAACTCAACAATAACTTCCTGAAAATCTCCGATATAAGACTCAAATCCACAAAACTCAATTTAAAAACATAAATAACCCTCCAGGGGTGTAATAATAATCCTTCGTAACTTTATCATTATGCGTTTCTGTAATTTTTTCTCTGAGCAGAACTGATACTCGTTTATGTATTTTGTTGTTTAACAATGTACTTTTACAAAATACATTATCTATTAAATGTTGTTGTGCTTATATAACGCTTGTATAATACAAGATCATGTATTATGTCGATATTTTCATCAGGATGACTATAAATGTTTTCGGAAATAGTTTGTACACTGACTCACTTGACCAACGGATAAAACAAGCTTCACTGACAGATAAAACATCCATGGGTAAGGATTCCACTTGCTTGACGGATAAAGTATCCGTAGCTAGGCTTTACACACTCCACAGACGGATAGAGCAACCGTAGGTAAGGCGTCACCACCTGCCTGACGGATACATGCGACCTTTTCCACGGAAATTGTATCGTCAGCAAGGTTTGAAACCTTTCCTACGGATGTAGTATCCGTCTGTGAAGTTTTCACCTGCCTGACGGATACTGGAGACCTTTTACACGGATATTGTATCCGTCAGCCAGGTGATAACCTGGCTGACGGATGGGCCTATCCGTGGCCAAGGTTCTAAATCTTTAGTGACGGATACTTTCTATCCGTGTGCCAAGCCCATTTCTGCAGTAGAGTTATGGGAAGTATGGAAGACAAGAAATAAGGTGGTCTGGGAACAAATGACACAGCTGGCGGCTACTGTCTTCCAAACGGCTTTCCACTTATAAGAAGTATGGCTCGAAGCTATGAAGCGGAAGCGTCAAAACCAGACAAAGCCAGGGCAAGACCATATCAGGGCGGCGGAGGTATGGGACCACCCGACTCAGGGGACGTGGGTGGTGAATACAGATGGAGAACTCTTCGCGGCGGCAAACTTGATGGGGACGGGATGGATATGCAGGGACAACCGGGGAGGTATCACAGGGGCCCGATCGACATCCTTTCATGGTCCCCAGAATCTGGGTCTGGTGGAGGCGTATGCGATCAGGGATGCGTTAACATGGCTTCTGCAACACCCACACAAAAGGGCGACCGTGAGGAGCAACTGTAAGGTCATAGTGGATATGATGAGGAAAGGAGGACGACTTCTATCTCCTTTAGGGACAATTATCACAGATTGTATCTCCCTTTTAGCTAACCTCGAGTGTGTGCAACTCGTCTTTGTAAAACGGACAACGAACAAAGCAGCTCACTGGCTTAACAGGGCGGCTTGTTCCTCCCCTGTCTGGAATTGGTCCGGGGGTCATATCCCCGAGCCTCTTCAAAATATCCTTCTTGCCGATATTTAAATAAACATTTCATTACCTCTAAAAAAAGGCATATAACTGCTTTCAATTATATAATCATTTTTAACGTTAGGACAATACACTTTTTGATCGTCAAAGTAAATATTACAAATCTCACTCGTTTAAAGGTTGAATTAAACGGACCAATTATCGATTCTAATTACAAAAATCAAAGAAACCATACATCAAATACAAATCCGAACACTAACATAAAAGTTTAGCCTCCAAATCAAGAAACACAACACAAAAAGTATAAAAGTGAGCATAGTATCCGGATATAACAACTATAAAGCTCATCAAAAAAGGTCTAAAACTGTGATTTAACAACCATGAAGCCCAAAATAGGAAAGTCGACCACCACTCATAACACTTTAAGACCGCCCACAATGGGGTCGATTCCACACGTCGATTCGACGTCGAAATGAGCAGAAGAATAGGATAAGATGACGTGTTGCCACCGATTTTCTCTCTCCTTTCGATTCTCTCTCCCTCAAGTCTGTAGATTCATCGAAGTCGAATCTCTCTCTTCCTATTCGTTCTTCTCTATGTCTCTCTCCCCCCTCGCCGATTATTTTTTTTCTTTTCTATCTCCTCTCTCAACGAATCTTCTCCTTACACGTGTAGATTCGACCCACCGAATCCGACCCTCCATTACAGAATCCACTAAATCCGACCCTAATGTTTTATTCGATGCCAAATCGATCTCTTGATTGGCCTCCATTATGGACGGTCTAAACCTTATCCGAATTTGATGAAAACATTGAATTTCATCGGAGACCAACCTCAAAGAGTTAACGGACATCAATACGTCGGCGGTCAACACCATTGATCGACAGAGATAGACCGATGATCAGAATCACCAAAACTCAACACACAAAGAAACAGAAACCATCGATTTCCAACAATGTGTTGAGTCTCAATGTAGAGTATGAACATACAATCACAGCATAAGCAAATAACACGAGACCATGCATAAATAACTACCACGATTAGATTCATAAAACAAAACCAAAATCACCATTTTTTTACCAAATCACGAACACCAGGTAAGGAATGATCGGGCTTGAATCTCCAAGACGTCTACGTATCCTCCTTGGAATCAAAGCCACATAGTTCTTATCAAGAGGACTCAAGAACACAAGAGATGGAGGATGGGAGAGGCTTGGCCGAAATTTGTAGGGAGAGAAAGGAGTTCTTGCTCTTCCTATTTTTGTGTGTTATGACTTTTATGTTGGAAGGATGACTCTTATGTCATTTAATCCCATCGACATAATAGAATAATAGTAGATAAGATAAGTATGGTGTAAAGTCTTGATAGTTAGTAGAGAGTTGGTGGATTGATAATCCAATCCTATCACCAAATACCTAATCTAATTAATTAGTTAAAACCATTTAGTTAAGACTTAACTAGTTGGTTCCATGGGCCTTTGGTGGCATGCGCCATCCATACGAGCTTCGCGGGTGATGGCCCGTGATCATTCCCGACGAGGTCCCGTGACGCGCTCATCGCATCCCACGCCTTCCATCCCAAATATGTCCAACATTATCCGACAAGATCGTTCCCAAGACTCCAAGTCATGTCTTGATCCGTAAAGTCCTAATCACTTACGAGCACATGACCCAAAACCCTGTTTTGGTCATGTCTCGTTTCAACATTCTTGCTTGACCATTCTCCGTCAGTGTGTTAATGAGTTTCATCCTCCGGTGTGACCCTTAGGTTTATGCATATCAACAGATCAACGTAAAATCCCATTTTACTTGATCCTACATAAATGGAAACTACCGAGACTTTAGTATTGCTTAACACTACATAACGAATCGACCCTTTTCGATTATAACATTTCTATCTTCTATGTCACTATCCTTTTATCTCCAGATATCCTGATTGAGATAAGGCATGAAACCATCATCCTTATTATTCTCAATCATTGTTCCTTGATATTTGAGATGAATGAATCTTTGATACCCAGTATTATGTGCATGACCATGCTATTCTTATAGTCACTCTCGATCAAGTGCCCGAGAACCTATATCTTTCCCATACCGTAATATGAAGGATAAATCCCTTAGCCGTCTTTCATGTCACTCATGCAGTCCGTCCCCAAGCCAATCTTGACCGTTATGGAAATCATGTCACATACAACGTTGGGCTAAGGTCAAACTCTGTTTTTTACTGCATAGCAATCACAAAAACTCATTGGTCTAAGGATACATGACAAGTTATGACATTGAATATGTTCATGACTTGCTCTATGGCACATATTCATGTCGGGACGTCCAATATCATGTCCCACATGATATCTATGAACAGACTCTAGAATCTCATTCCAACGACTAATAGAATGTGAGGCATAAAGAGTCATCTTTCATACTAGTCGATTCTAGTGAAGCTTTATTAACTAGGGACCCATCAAGTATAACTCCTCTCGATCTATGGTTCTACTTCGTATGGTGGACATAGATCAGAACACACTTCGATATATTACTCCAACACATAAGTAATATTAAGCCGCTTTACTTTTATTTCAAACGATGATATGTACATTTAGAGATTTACGATTGAACTACAGGCACTAAGACTAACACAATGGTCCAGGGACCAAGAACTACCCGTTAGTAGCCAACACCAAAGGAACTGATGAGCCCCACCAACATAAGGGAACAAAGGAAATCGAAAGGAGACTGCAACTACGGAAAGAGCCGGTTTTCAAAAAGCAACATATAACGTAAAGGATGAAACAAGAACCTTACCATCCGCGGCGTTGAGGAACGAGTCCGAAATCACAACGAATATAAGACCCAAAGGTCAAGAATTCTTCCCAAGATAAATGAGACAAGTCGCCTCGAACATCAAATGAGAAACCAGGCGCCAACTTAAACTAGTAAAAAAACAAACCAACAGAAGCGGTCGGAGTATATCCACAATTATCCACACTTGGGAGGATGTAGAAGCGTGTCCGATGACTAAACCTTAAACAAGGCACCTTTTGAAAATACGAGCGAGGCCCCACCAACACCAACTCGAGGAACAAGATTACAATAGAGTCAGGACCGCCGGAGGCCTACACTATATCCGGTTTGAACTCTTTGATATTCCACACACCAAAACTCGCGAACAAACCAATACAACTGAGCTTCAACAACCCTCATACTTCCCTGAGTCGAGCAACGGGAGGACCACCTGTACCTATCACTACTGATAGAGGAGATCGGTAGAGGCTATCCCCCCCTCCCCCAACTCAGATCAATCTAAAATGGACATGTCTGACCACACCACCGAGACACTGAGGCTGCCTGTCGGACCACATACGATAGAGAGGTACCGACCAGGCAAAGAAGAGCTGATATCCGGAACAAGCAAAACGTAGGCCTAGAAGGAGAAACAGAGTAGGGCCGTCGAGGAAACCGGAGGAGCACGATCGCAGATGACCAGTAGGATTAGAGAGCGAACACTAGTGGAAACAAAGCTTCCGACCTCGCGAATCGCACTCGACCTCCAGATCGGTGAGCAAGAAGCACTAGACACACACACCGAAGACGAGAACAACGAACACGTTGGGGCCGAGAACGATGGACGGCTGGTGAAAGACATCATGGCATGAACCACTGCCACCTAAGCTCTAGATCTACAAGGCCGACCAGATCGCCACCAAGCAAGGGACCACACAAGGAAACGAAAAACTGAGGGGTTAGAAGAAAGGGAAGAAGGGGGAGAAGAAGGGACGGCCACCACCGGCGACGTCCATGACCGGAGACCATGGTCTCGTCGGCGGTAAGAGGAGAAAGAAGGGGGGTTGTGGGGTGACAGCTAGGGTTGGAAAAGAGAGATTTTTGCTACAGTGGTCAAGTAATCTGGATCGACGTTTATCCGTTTAACCATACATTAGGACAATATTGGTTTAAATTTTATTTTTGTTCTCATTCCTTGATGACTTCATTTCTTCCGTCAATAATTCGTAAATGAAGATAACACTTCGTTAAAATGTGATTTCTTCTTTCATATTCTTGAATTTAACGAGGATAAAGTTGGACAATCGAATGTACTAATGGATCATCGGTCATAACATAATTACAAATGAATGGTCGTGCCTAAATGAGAAGAAGTGTCCAATAGGTTTTAGTCATGATCGTTTTGACGACGCTTGTTGGTCAAAAGATCTAAGCTTATCTAGTTTCGTTTCATATTGATGATCTTGCATATATGCTCGATGAACAAGGGAGAGGAAACCACTGACTAAATATATTTATGCCATTACTCCAATTTGATGGAGTTTTTTGTCACCAGTTTCTGTTGGGCTTGTTTCACTTAAATGGAACAAGGCCCAAAGCTCATTTGGGGCAACTTAAGCCCAAATGGAGATAGGGTTTCTATATAGCCACTAGAAATCATATTTGGAAGTGTGTGAGTGCCTCCATTGTTGAGAGAGAGAAGCAAAAAGGGAGAAGAAGAAGAGCAGAATTTTAGTCCGACCAGCCACTTTCAAGAGCCCGATCGGAGGTTCATCCAAGGTCCGATGATGCTGATTTTTGGAGTGAATGTTCTCCACATATAGGTATTCAAAGTGGACGGTGGAATTTGTGTTTTGACGAATCGTTCTTCAGATACACGAGCTGCAAGTTGGGTCACCAAGTTGGTGAGATTTCTCTTCTTCTTTCTTGAGTTTTGTTGCTCGTTCCAACAGTAGGTTGTGTTGAGATATTGTGTATGCCTATAATTTGATTAGAGAGATATTGTAACCATTGAAGTTGATAGTGGATGATTAAGAGGCCTAGAGGGTCCCGTGATTTTTACTTCTCGTCTTAAGAAAGGTTTTTCACGCTAAAATCTTGTGTGCATTGTGTTTCGTGATTTGCTCTGTTTGTTGGTTTCCTACTTGGTTTGCAGAAGTGTGGGAGAATTGATTCCGCTGTGTTGCATTTATCGGTTTTTATTTGGTATTCTCCATATCAGAGTGATATCAGAGCCCGGTTGGCTTGTTGGGTTTTCTGTGTTAAACGATGGAAGGTAATACAAGTAGAATGGTTAATCTGAATGGTTCTAATTATCATGTTTGGAGGGGCAAGATGGAGGATCTTCTGTATGTGAAGGATTATTATCTGCCGATATTCAGTGAAGAAATGCCTGAGGGTAAAACTGATGGTGCTTGGAAATTATTTCATCGCCAAGTGTGTGGTTACATCAAACAATGGGTTGATGATAATGTTTTGAATCATGTTAGTAGAGAGACAGATGCACACATTTTATGGAGCAAGCTTGAGCAGTTGTATGCTCGAAAGACAGGGAATAACAAGTTGTTTCTGATTAAGCAGATTATGAGTTTGAAGTATTAGGACGGAAGTCCTATGAAAGATCATTTGAATGCTTTTCAGGGTATTATTAATAAACTTGCAGGAATGGGTATCAAGTTTGAAGATGAGGTTCAAGGTTTGTGGCTTCTGGGTTCTTTGCTGGACTCTTGGGAGATGTTCAGAACGTCATTGTCTAACTCGGCTCCATATGGTGTTATTACCATGGATATGGCTAAGGGGTGTGTTATAAATGAAGATACGAGAAGAAAGTCACAGGGTTCCTCTTCACACAAGGAGGTCTTGGTTACTACACAAAGAGGGAGGAGGAAGAACAAAGATCCGAAAGGCAGAGGCAGAAGTAAAAGTAAGAACCGATTTGCTGATGTTGAGTGCTATCACTATGGTCAAAAGGGGCATATGAAGAAGCATTGCCGGAAATTTAAAAGAGACACCAAATATGACAAAGGAAAGGGAAAGGAGCACAATAGCGGTGGTGATGATGATAATGCTGCTGTTATTACAGAGGAGTTCCTTGTTCTATGTGATGATGAAGAAACTGTCAATTTGGCTTCTCAAGAGACCAGTTGGATAGCAGATAGTAGTGCCAATATACATGCTACATCGAGGAGGGATCACTCTTCATCTTATACATCTGGTGACTATGGAAGTGTTAAGATGGGAAACAAATACACGTCAAAGGCTATTGGCGTTGGAGATGTGAGCTTGGAGACGGAAAATGGTACACTCTTGGTTCTTAAAAATGTTAAGCATATTCCTGACATTCGCTTGAACTTGATATATATAGGAAGGCTCAATGAAGAAGGTTTTCATCATCACTTTGGTGATGGAAAGTGGAAGCTCACCAAAGTAGCTATGATTGTGGCTAGAGGGAGAAAGTGTGCTTCGTTGTATGTTACTCGACCTAGAGTTTCTAATGGCATTGTTAATGCAGTTGAAGGTGAAGGTACAACTGAATTGTGGCACAGTCGGCTTAATCACATAAGTGAGAAGGGATTGATGATGTTGAGCAAGAAGAATCTTCTACCGGGGATGAGTTTCACACCATTGAAGAAGTGTGAACATTGCTTGGCCGGTAAGCAAACAAGAATTTCTTTTAAATCATCTCCTCCTTCTAGAAAGCCAGAAATACTTGATTTGGTATATTCTGATGTGTGTGGTCCTATGAAGAAAAGGACATTGGGCGGTGCACTGTATTTTGTGACTTTTATCGATGATCATTCAAGGAAGGTGTGGGCTTACACCTTGAAGACGAAAGATCAAGTGCTTGGAGTTTTCAAGCAGTTTCATGCCTTAGTTGAGAGACAGACTTGGAAGAAGTTGAAGTGCATCAGGACAGATAATGGAGGTGAGTATTGTGGTCCTTTTGATGAGTATTGCAGGGATCAAGGTATTCGACACCAAAAGACACCTTCAAAGACAGCTCAGTTGAATGGGTTAGATGAGAGGATGAACATGACACTTGTTGAGAGGTGAGATGTTTGCTTTCACAATCAAGACTACCGAGTTCCTTTTGGGGTGAAGCTTTGAGTACAGTGGTACATGTGTTAAATCTCACACCTAGTGTTCCTCTTGGGTTTGATGTTCCAAATAGAGTTTGGACAGGTAAAGACGTCTCCTATGATCATCTGAGAGTTTTTGGGGTGCAAGGCATTTGTGCACGTACCAAAGGATGAGAGGTCTAAGCTTGATGTGAAGACAAGACAGTGCATATTCATCGGTTATGGCTTGGATGAGTTTGGATACAGGTTTTATGATCCTGTACAGAAGATGCTAGTTAAAAGTCGCGATGTGGTTTTTATGGAAGACCGGAACATTAAAGATATGGAGAAAGTTGTAGATATTCCTCCATATAGTGATGACTTGATTAACTTTGATATAGTTCCTTCTGCAGGTTTACAAAGTCAAGTTGAAGATGAAGTTCATGATGACCAACAAGATACAGGCAATGTTGACATTCCAACGGAGGTTGAGATGGATGATGAAATCCATGAGCAGTTGCCAGTACCTGTTGATCCACCAGTTGTTCCACTCAGGAGATCTTCTAGAGATCGTCATCCTTCTTCAAGGTATTCTGTTGATGAGTATGTGTTACTAACTGACGAGGGAGAGCCTCAAAGTTATGAAGAAGCCGTTGAAGATGAGAACAAAGTGGAGTGGGTTGAGGCCATGCAAGATGAGATGAAGTCATTGCATGAGAAACATACTTTTGAGTTGGTTAAGTTGCCGAAAGGTAAGAGAGCTTTGAAGAACAAGTGAGTGTACAGAGTAAAGTAGGAAGAGAATTCCTCATGCCCAAGATACAAAGCTAGATTGGTGGTCAAGGGTTTCAGCCAGAGGAAAGGTATTGATTTTGATGAAATATTTTCTCCGGTTGTTAAGATGTCATCTATTCGTGTTGTTCTAGGTTTAGCAGCCAGTCTTGATTTGGAGATTGAGCAGATGGATGTGAAGACTGCATTTCTCCATGGTGACTTAGACAAGGAGATTTATATGGAGCAGCCAGAGGGTTTCGCAGAAAAGGGAAAAGAGGAGTATGTGTGCAAGCTACAGAAAAGCCTTTATGGTTTGAAGCAGGCACACAGGCAGTGGTACAAGAAGTTTGAATCAGTTATGGGGGAGCAAGGCTACCAGAAAACTAAGTGTGACCATTGTATTTTTGTGAAGCGATTCTTTGATGATGATTTTATCATATTATTGCTATATGTTGATGACATGCTGATTGTTGGGAAGAATATTCCTAGAGTGGACAGGTTGAAGAAGCAGTTGAGTCAGGGTCTTTTCCATGAAGGATTTAGGTCCTGTGAAGAATATTCTTGGTATCAGAATTTCTCGCGATCGAGGCGCGAAGAAGGTGTATATGTCACGAGAGCAATATATTGAGAAGGTGTTGCAAAGGTTCAACATGGACAAGGCTAAAGTGGTTAGCTCTCCTCTTGCTACTCACTTTAAGCTAAGCACAAAGGAGAGCCCTTCTACAAAGAAGGAGATGGAAGATATGGAGAGAGTTCCATATGCCTCGGCAGTAGGAAGCTTGATGTATGCTATGGTATGTACTAGACCCGACATTGCTCATGTCGTTGGAGTTGTTAGCCGTTTTCTATCTAATCCAGGTAAAGTGCATTGGGATGTAGTCAAATGGATTATGAGATATCTCCGAGGTACTTCTAGTTTTAGTCCGACCAGCCACTTTCAAAAGCTCGATCGGAGGTTCATCCAAGGTCCGATGATGCTAATTTTTGGAGTGAACGTTATCCACATATAGGTATTTAAAGTGGACGGTGTAATTTGTGTTTTGACGGTTCGTTCTTCAGATACACGAGCTGCAAGTTGGGTCACCAAGTTGGTGAGATTTCTATTCTTCTTTCTTGAGTTTTGTTGCTAGTTCCAACAGTAGGTTGTGTTGAGATATTGTGTATGCCTCTAATTTGATTAGAGATATATTGTACTCATTGAAGTTGATAGTGGATGATTAAGAGGCTTAGAGGGTCCCGTGGTTTTTACTTCTCGTCTTGAGAAGGTTTTCCACGCTAAAATCTTGTGTGCATTGTGTTTCGTAATTTGCTCTGTTTGTTGGTTTCCTACTTGGTTTGTACAAGTGGGGGAGAATTGATTCCGCGGTGTTGCATTTATCTGTTGTTATTTGGTATTCTCCCTATCAGTTTCTATCTAATTACTTTTATGTAAGTTAACTCCTAATCAAACTTCTTTCCATATTCTCATCAGTTGCCACAGGGCTTGGTTGGTGTGGACATCTGTAGTTTCCTGGTGGGGTTCTTGTTGGTGGCTCCTGGCTCAATTAATATGGTACTCTTTTTTTATAAGCTCAAAAATTTATTAATAAAACAGAGAGATCCAAGAAGGATCAACCCATAACAAAACCATAACAAGAGAGCTCTCATCTAGAGTTGCGGGACAAACCCCGAAAAGGGGCAATCCAAAAAGAAAACCCAACAAAACAGGCCGATGAACAGTGACTCAAGAGACCAGGATGCAGGCGTCCCACCCGAACCGATGAACGGTACCTCAGGGTATACAGGGTGAATCCTCTAGTTCCAAAGAAACTAAGTAATTCGCGCCCTCCGCTCCATAACAGGTCGGCCCCATAGTGTCCCCCGGATAGTACTCACTGGACCCTGATGGGAACAAATGAAACCTGACCTGACTCTTGAACTAGCACTCATCGGACCTAACCGACCAACACAGGTCAAATCAGAACTCAACAACGAACCACTCACGGCCCAACAATCGTCTTCCGTGCTTCTTCGAATGTAAGCACCACCCAAGACGTCGCTACCAGTCCGAGAAAGAAATACTAGCTCGTAGCGACCCAACTTGCCACAAGATGCAAAACGAGTGATTCTGAATTTTTCCAAACACCACATCCCCACTATCCATCACCGAGTTAAACACCATTTCATTCCGGAGAAGCCAAATATGCCAAACAACAAAATAACAAAAACGGATCCACTATTTCCACCAATGATTGGATTGCAAACCTTTCCATAAAAAAACGACCTCACCAAAAGTTTGGGGCATGACCCACACCACTCCCCACCAAGACAACACCCTACCCCATATCCACCAAGAACAAGAGTAATGGAGTAAAAGATGATCAGACTTTTCCATACCTGATTTGCACAACGGACAATACATCTGATTAATGGTCATGGATAGGGATGGCAAAGTGCCCCGACCCCGACGGGGACCCGATGTCCCCGACCCGATCGGGGCGTGTTCGGGTCGGGGAATTTCACTACCGGGGCGTTGACCGGGGTCGGGGCGGGGCCGGGGATGGTACTCCCCGCCCTGAACCCGCCCCGATACCAGTCCATTTCCCTAGCCTTCCATATGTGTGGCCTAATCCATGTTAAGTTTCAGACCAACACGTATAGCCCAATTCTTGTTAAGTTTCAGGCCCAGTCCATATTACCCTTACCAACACAATATTGTTGAATAAAGATAATGATGTGATTTGAGCCCAGGACCTCTTGGCTAATAGACAATGAGTTTTACCAACTCAACCAGAGCACCTTATCTGTTAGTTCTATTTGTAGTTTTTATATATAAAAATATTAATTATACTTGAAAAAAAATAAAGTTTATAACATGGGACTCGAACCCTAGATCTCACAGAAGTTACTGACTTCGTCTACCAACTCAACTAAGGCAACTTTTGTTTCTAACTTATTTTAGTAGTATTAATATAAACTAATTCGTATACCATTCTAGATAAAACTGAAAGTACCACATCGGGTATATTGTAACTAAATGCTTTACTTGTATCTATAAAATGAAGCAATTCTCCTCACTTTTAACTCAGATATTTCTCTCTAGTAGATGAAATATTTTGAAGTCTAAATTTTAAGACATTTATTATTAGTTTAATTCTTTTTATAACTTATTATTTAATAAATTATTTTTTAAAATAAATTGATATTGAACAGGGCGGGTCGGGGATTCTCCGTACCCGACGGGGCAAATGCGGGGCATCGATGCCCACGCCTGAGGGGAGACAATCACCTCCCTCATAAGTAAGGAATAAGTTGTAGACGCCTTAAAAATTGGCCTCTGCTTTCTCCAAAGCAACGATGCTTGGGTGGAATACTTGGGTGGAATGCCACTGATCCAAATCATCGATGCCCACGGTTGAGGGGAGACAATCACCTCCCTCATAAGTAAAGAATAAGCTGTAGACGCCTTAAAAACCGACCTCTTCTTTCTCCAAAGCAACAAATCATCTACATCTGGGTACAACACATGTTGAGACATGATACTTTCAAAAGCGGCTATCTCATCTCAATCCCAATCCCAACCGACCCGTCGTAACTCCACCGACCACCCCGAACCGTTCCAAAAATCAGCAACCTTCCCCTGTCTATTCACGGACAAACGGAAAGTTTCAGGAAATCTCTCTCGAAGAGAAGCCTCTCCTAACCACACATCATCCCAAAAAGAGATCCGATGTCCTCTTCCCACATTCCATCTAATACCCCGATTGCCAAAAAGTCTACAAAAGTTCGGGTCAGAAGCAAGTCCAGTAATATGATTAAATAGATAACAATTACCAGTCTTGTCCAGTCGGGTGAGGTCTCAGTCTTCACTAGACCACCTCATTTTAACACAAATCAGCTCCTTCCATAGAGAATTAGTGGTTGTAGCAAAACGCCACCACCACTTAGCCAAAAGGGCTAGGTTCATCTCCCTTAACCTCCGCAACCCTAATCCACCCAAACGCTTAGGAGCACACACGACCGACCACTTAACTTTATGAAAAACTCTACCATCTCCACCATTACACCATTAGTTATCCTATCCCCATCCACCAGCCAATGCTACCTTTCCCTATGTTTCTAGAAACTTTTTTTATGGGAGAGAGCTTGTTCATATTTCTTTTGGATGACCAACAACAATCGGATACTAGACTGATTTCTTTTGTTTTTTAGCTCAGCCAGGGTACGATTGCATTTCTGGATCGTATTGATGGTTTCTCGATAGACCGTCTGACCCTAAACATCCAAACATCATCCAATGTCCTGAATGTCGACCTTAATATGGAGACCCCTCGGCTGGCCCCATTCTTGTTGGATAATGTGTCCATATTTCAGATTCTCAATCCACCTGTTCTCAAAACGAAATTGTCTCTCCACAGGTCCCCGTATCTCCTATATCAATGTAAGCACTATCGGCATATGATCTGAGGTAGTGTACCCAATGTTTCACAGTCTAATATGAATAAAGCGTTTGTAGATTGACGATGACATTAATCCTCGATCAAGACGAAGTTCCAATCGTGTCTGTGGGTCCCTCCCTTTCATGCAGGTAAATTGGTATCCATCCAAAAGTAGGTCTTCCACCCCAATATCAGTCAATATGTACCGAAAACTCTAAATGAGATGTATGGGGTACGACCATCCACCTCTCATTTCCGATGGGTGGAGAATACTGTCAAAATCCCCTATCAAAGCCCAATATCAGATCTGTGTATCCTGACCGAGTCGCCGAAAGAGCTCCCAAGTACGGTGTCGGTGATCCTTCATTGGTTCTCCATATACTCCTGTAAAATAAAACTTCGGTTCATGTCTAAGCCCAACGTTATTACCGATATGGGTTTTTTCTTCGTCCTTCACTTCCAACCCACATCGGTCTGACCAAAGTAACACGATTCCACCCTTTCTTCCCGTTTTCAATAATCTAGTACCACATGAAACCCCAAATTTTGACGTAGTAACGCCAACCTTGATCGGGAGTGACGAGATTCTGAATGGTATGTTTCGGTAAGAAAGAACGGATCCTGCTTGATTTGAAGGACCAAATCCCAGAATTGTTGGCGATTGCGACCAGCTCCTAGTCCCCGACAATTACATGCCATAATCGACGCCATGTACTCGCAAGACAATAGCACAATCCAACAAACATAGTACAACACGACGAAACTGAGAAGAGTAATCAGAGAAAATCGGAGAAAAAAATAGCATGTACCCAATGCAGACTGGAGATGGGGTCTTTAGTGGTTCGATAAGGGATACGGGGCTGGGCACGACATAGAGAAGCGGACGACGAGGACAAGAGACTGTCGGCGAGTGCAAATCGATGGGCTTGAATTTGTGAGAAAATCCCTAGGTACGGATGGGGACGAGTCTCTCATACTTAACATATTATTTCTATTTAATTTTATGTAATTGTGATTTATATTGTTTCAATAAAAATGGTATGTATTTGTGAAATGTTTACTACCAAGTTGTTTTTTCAATATTGAGTTGTTGGTTGAAATAATATGATGTTATGTTACTAATTAGAGGATACTGATAATCTGAACATAAAAAAAATCATGTTCACATAGAGAGAAATCGTATTTTAGGCGGCGACTAGGGTTTGGGTTTTCGTCGTCGTCGTTTACCGTGATTGTTCATTTACTTGTTTGTTCTATGATGGATATAGAAGCACAGTACGTGGCTTGGTACCTTTATGGGTTTTTGCATGTATTTTTCGGCAAAGGTTTGTTGGGAACATGGCGGCAAGGGGGATACGAGGTTTTGCGGTTGTGAGGTGTTGCTCAGGTCTTGCGGTTGTGAGGTGCATCTCCTCTGCTTCAGCGGAAAAACAAGTCCGATTTGATGACCACATGGTAGTTTTACGATGGTCAAGAGCAAGGAAAGGTGACATTAGGGAGACAAGGGCCTGTGGTTGGGTCTCGGGTGGCCAGTTTGGTCCTGTGGCAGAGAAACGAACGGCCCAACCGAGGGCTACAAGGATGCTAACATCGGTCCATAGCGACGGCGCGGGGGCGATGCGTGATTCCTTGGCGAGGGTTGCCATGTCGGCTCCGGTATCGGCGTTTGTTGGTGGGATGAGGTGTTCAGGTGGACAATCATCGATGGTGGCGGGCGTTATAGAACGTCGGGGGTCGCGATGATACTGGGGTGATCTCGGGGGGGGGGGGGGGGGGGGAAGACAACGACGATAGTAGTGGCGAAGGAAAGAGTGGAGGCAGCGAGAGTAGTCGGCTGGTGCTTCGATCCATAATTGTCATTCGTTTGACTGTAGAGTGGACACCTACCGTAAGGACCTGGTCTTGAATCAACGACATGATGTACTTGTCTGTTGTTAGTGCTCGGACGGTCAATGGTCTGACACTAATCCTGAGCATTGACTTAGAGGGGCATGCAGGGCCCAATGGATCGACAGTCCAACCGAAAAGGGGCGGAACACACCCTCGCCTCGATCAATGAGGACTTCGTGGTCTAGTGCGGGGGGGGGGGGGGGGGGGGGGGGTCTGCCAGTAATACTGCCTCACTGGACGTAGGGTGGCATTGGTTCCGCCAAGTACCAGCGCGACATTCTCCTACCATCTCAGGAACCAGCAACATTACGCTTTTAAAGGCCCTCATTATCATCAGGGGAGGGACGACGCCAACTGGTTTTTCAGGAGGATGCTTAGTCCATTTGAGCCATCTCAGTCCCTAGTTACAAGATTGCCCAGGCTGTCACTCTTAGGCTTCAACAACTGCTTCAGTGATCTCGACCAACACAGTTTTATCCGAGAGCACAATCCAGTGTCGTTCGATGCCTATTCTGATCATAAGGTTTACTCGGTTTTATCCCACAGTCTTCAGTCGTTGTACCGATTGCCTCGACCGCTATCGCAAAATTATATCGATATTCTTGAAACATTTCGATATAAGAGTACTTTTTCAATTTTATAGTTGTCTTACGATGCAATGATTTTTTGTTTGCTTTCCTATCGTTATATTATTTGGTTGGTGTTCTCTTGGACGACCTATTTTGGGATTGTACATCCAAAAAAATTATTTTATTACTATGCTATTCTTGTTGTCCGCTCAAAAAAGACAATCTGAACCTACACAATAAAGGGTTACGAATAAACAAAAGCTAAAAAAGTTGATGCTCCAGTCCCAGGTGCTTGGTGCTTCTCCTCTCTCCTCCGGGCTACAGCAGAACCATACTGTCCGTAGATATCATCTTCGAAAGACAAAACGTCTTCGTATTTAAGAGTATGTACAACAGAAAGGCCCTGGGTGAGGCCTTGGCCCTTGTGCTGACTGGACAAAAGTGAGGGAGTGAGAGTGCAGAAAAGTGGGTGTTTTGCAACAGAATGGACCTCTGAGGTCCTGGGACTGCAGAACAATGCTGACTGGATTATTAATTGATATTTTGTTGTTTTATGTAATTCGTTATCAGAAACCGTTTAAATTGTTTATAATTTAAACAATTTCGGAAATAAAATAAGTAATGACAATCAATAATTAATAAATAAATTCAACACGAATATAAATGAACTTCTAATTTTATTCAACCCCTTTTAATACAACACCAAAAAAACCAGCTCCAAGAGCACAAACGACTACTCGTCGTCATGGAAACCAGCTCCAAATCGACCCCATAAGTGCTCCATAAGATCATTTTGTAGTTGATGGTGGATCTCAGGATTTAGGACACTTTGTTGAGCATCAAGTCGTTGCTGGTATTCCAATGGCCCTCCGTGGTGCCATCGTTCCGGTGGTGTCCAATTCGGCATTTCTGGAGGTTGCGCGTACAACAACTCCTCATCCTCATACTCGTACCGGTCGCGCTCATCCTCTAAAATCATGTTGTGTAGAATTATGCAAGTGTGCATGATATCAGCCAAAAAGTGTGGGCTCCAAGACCGAGCGGGACGGGAAATGATGTGCCACCTTGCTTGAAGTACTCCAAAAGCCCTTTCAATATCTTTTCGAGCACCTTCTTGGCATTTAGCAAACAACTTCTCTTTGGGCTCGAAGGGATGCTGAATAGTCTTCACGAACCGTGCCCATGTTGGGTAAATGTCGTCCACCAAGTAATAAGGTCAGTCGTACCGATGCCCGTTGATCTCGTACTCCACAGCTAGCTCACGGCCGTAGTAAGCGTCTTGGAATAGGTGGCTGTTGTTGAGGACGTTGATGTCGTTGTTCGATCCAGCCATCCCGAAAAATGCATGCCAAATCCATAAATCACGGGACGCTACAGCTTCAAGCATAATCGTCTTTTCCCCGTGGTGACCTCCCCGTCCATGGGCTCCCTGGTCTTCGGTTGGGCAGTTCTTCCATGTCCAATGCATGCAATCAAGACTCCCCGCCATTCCGGGAAACCCTCGGCTGTACCCTTCTCGGAGTAAGCGGTCCATGTCAGCCGGTGTGGGTGTACGCTCATACTCGGCTCCGAATACCTCAATGACGGCCTTGCAAAACTTACGTAAACATTCAAGTATGGTGCTTACCCCCATGCGCAGAGTTTCGTCCAATGAATCGGGCGCGGACCCATACGCAAGCATCCGTATAGTGGCAGTGCACTTCTGTTCCGTTGATAAGCCCGGCCGTGAGGCAGCGTCGGGCCTCTGTTTGAAGTAGCTGTCGTGAGCCTTCACCGCGTTCATAATCCGTTGGAAAAGTGGTCTGCACATACGGAACCGACGCCTGAACATATCAGGGCCATATAGGGGTTGTTCGTCAAAATAGTTCGCCATCAATTGGATGTGGGCTTCCGAACGACCTCTGTTAATCTCTCGGCGCATTGGTTCCCTACGGATGGCCCTCTAGACCCTTGGCATTACTCTCTGCATGTGCCTCTCCATCATCCGCCGGAATCGTCGCTCAACTGGTCGCATTTGGGCTGCCATCTCCTCATATGTCGGCAGTCGGGCTGTCATCTCCTCATACGTCGGCATCCGGGGAGCCAACTCCTCGTAGTCATCTCCTCAGCGTCGGACATAACCTCGTCGTCGGACATTTTCAAAAATAGCGAGTAGGAAGTGAGAATGAAAGAGTGAAAGTAGAGAATGGTGTGAGAAAATGAGGAATGAGGTTGGGTATTTATAGGGTTATATTTATCTGATTTTTGAATTAAAAAAAAATAGCCGTTGAAACGACCGTTGGAATGGTCAGACTCGGCGTCGCAACGTGGCGGCACATGAGAGGGCCACACAGCCGAGGGAGCGAGGAGCGCAGGAGCGGGCAGCGAGGACCGAGGGTCGGGGAGCGGGAGCGCGTTTTTGGGGAGCAGGAGCACGTTTTTTCGCCCTTACAATGGAACGACCCGCGGTCCTCGAACCGGGCGCGCGCGGAGCGGGCGGATACATTTCGTTGTGCATGCTCTAATGCTTGACACCTGAGAACCGTGAACCTCTTTTCATATAATTTGGCTTAATTTTTGATGCGGACTTTTGGATGTCTAAGAATCGCAACGGTCGTAGTCAAACAGTGCATTAATGACTTAATTATTCTCCAGACAAAATAAATTGCAAAGATTGACCCGTTGACTTTATCTATCTCATTTCCTCAATTGAATACAAAAACCACGAAACTAATCTTCAATGAATAAATCGTTTAAAAAAAAATCTTCAATAAATAAATTATTAGGGATTTTTTAAAAGGGAATAAATCATCAATTTGTCTTTTTTCCTTTCATAACAGATAATATATTTGTCGGTCCAAATAAAAAAATATGGCAGTTGAAACAAGTCCAGAATCTAATATTTAAACACATAACCCTACATTATCTCCAACTCCTTGTGCTTATCCTAATAGTCGTATATCCATTAGTATACTCTATACATGATGGATACTATGGTGTCTTATAGTAAAGTAATTGCTTTATTTTTTTTTTGTTTTTTTTCCATTAATGATTAAGTTATTACTTGATGAAAATATATCATAGATCCGGTGACGTATCACCGGAGAAAATAACTGGTTATTTTCGTAAGTAATGGAAAATAAAGAGGGTATATCAGGGAAAATAACCTAGATACTATGAAACGTACCCTTTGAGGGACCCTCTTTATGTCCAGCTAAGCAAGCGTAGCTAGCTTCCCTCACTCCACTTCCGGTCACAGGAACAGAACATAAAAAAAAAAAATAAGTAAATTTCAGAAAAGGCCACGCAGCGGAAAAAGTTAAAAGCAGAGAAATAAATATATTTTTGATTTGGCTCTCGCACTTGGCTTCAGAAGCTGACTGAGCGGTTCTCTGCTGAAAATCGGGCGACGGAGCCGAAAGGGAACGCGACGGCGCAAGTTCAGTGCACTTGTTCAATCTCCGCTGTTCCTGCCGAACGGTAACGTCTCTGACTTTTGATTTGTAGACTCTGAGACTCAACTTCGGGTGTTGAATTCGATTCTTAGTGGCTCGGTGTAAACTGAATGTTTCGAGTTGGAAATGTGTAATTGACAAGAATGATCGCTTCGTTGCATTGATTGGTTTTCAGATTTGAAGAGTATAGCTGTTCCACTTCCTTTTTTTATAATGTTTTGAATTTCAGTAAAGTGCGAAAAGGCGTTTTGAGTTGTTGAAATGGTGTTTAGGTGCAACAGCATGTGGAGTGGTTCTGTCAATTATGCACGTTCTACTATAATCGGACTGAATATTCCAAATTAATTTCATTTTCGGCTGGATTTTCAATTTTGATGTAGTTTATTTCATTTGTGTTGGTGGTATCTTAGCTATCAAGTTCATGTTTATTGTAAAATTTATAGGTAATTCTGGAGGTTGGATATTTGTCAGTGGACTATTGCTACATGTGTGGTAGTGCTGACAAGCTGCTATTATTTCTGACTATCAAGGTGATTGCATGAAGGTTGAAGAACCTAGTCAAACTCCCTATTTCTACCTTGGATTCGATGACAATAACCTTTGAAGCTGAATTGGAATTGAAGATTTCCCCTTATTTCTGTACATTAGAGAGCTCCTGAATCAATGACTGAGCAATGATGCACCGATCTCTAATGCATCAGCTCCTTTCCCAGTGCATTCTGTTGGGGCATCTATACTTTCATATCCTTACTCTTACTTCAGGGCAGTTTTTAAGCAGTGGAAGAAGATTGGAGAACTGGTTCCATGGCTCTGAGTTGGTTCAAAAGGATGGTCATGAAAAGATGCCTTCTGCCTATGTCATGGTTCAATCATCCGTACTGAATGGTTCAGTATCTTGTGAGGATTTGGAAGGTGTTGGGTCATTTAACACCACCTGCTTGCTGAATTCAAACTTGTATTTGAGTTCCGATCTTTATGTATATGGCACAGGAAACCTAGAGATACTACCACATGTTTCCATTGTGTGCCCTATTGAAGGTTGTGCAATCACATTTAATTTTTCTGGAAATGTTAAAGTGAGTAACTATGCGACTATAGTTGCTGGTTCTGTTGTTTTTGCTGCTGCTAATATGACTATGGAACACAGTTCTTCTATAAATACAACATCCTTGGCAGGATCACCTCCTCCTCACACCACTGGTACATCGACTGGCTATGATGGAGCTGGTGGAGGACATGGTGGCCGAGGTGCTTCCTGTGTAAAAGATAATAAGACAAATAATTGGGGTGGTGATGTTTATGCATGGTTTAGTTTGTCCGAGCCATGGAGTTATGGGAGTAAAGGTAGTGGAACATCTGATGGTTGTAGATTCGGAGGCAATGGTGGAGGGCGCATTAAGCTTGTAGTGAAGGACACTTTGTATTCAGAGGGAAAGGTAACTGCTGAAGGGGGGAATGGAGGACCGAAAGGGGGAGGTGGATCAGGTGGAAGTATCTTTATAACTGCTGTAAAGCTGTGAGTAGACTCAATCTTATTAGCCCCAAGCTTATTGTTTCTTGATTCTGGGTAATATTGTTACTGCTTTGTTTCAGCCTACAAATCAACTTATGGTAAGGAAAGAAAAGTAAGAAAATTGGAAGATATAAGCTTTATAAAATGGTTGTTCTGTGGTCTGACACACTATGACATGCATACATGCTTTCAATACCCAGATGTCACAGCAGTGATTGAATTTTAAACGGAGCCTCAAGAATGTAGGTCACCGAGTTAGTAACAGTAAGCTATTAGTTTTTGGAACATACGGTATATGTTGTTTATATGCCGTTTCTCAAAAATCAGATAATTATTTATTAAGTTGATTCTTCTATAGCTTCATCTAAAATTTTAACCATTAGGCCCATAATTCGTTACCTAATTAGTCAGTATCACTGAAATGTTAAGATGAGAAACAATATGATCATTCATTTTCTTTGCATAAATTTCTATCTTTTCTGAGACCATCCTGGTTTGAAATATGGGTTAATTGTCAAAAAGTGCATTTAAATTTTGTCCACAAACGAAAACACGCCTAAAGTTTTGTCTACGCTTTTAGGGTGCACTAAAGTTTTGTCCACCGACTTCCGTTAGAAAAACGTAACAGTTAATTGTCAAAAACTACCGTGAAGTATTGCCCACTTAACTATAGAATGCATTATGAATTGCCCACAAAAGTTTAGAATGCATTATGTATTGCCCACAAGTCTATTGAATTCGCGAAAAAATGCCCAGACCATTCATTCTGAATGTCCCTGTTACGTTTTTCTAACGGAAGTTGGTGGACAAAACTATGGTGCACCCTAAAAGCGTGGACAAAACTTTAGGTGTGTTTTCCATTGTGGACAAAACTTCAGTGATTTCTTTGACAATTAACCCTTGAAATATTAAGGTCATAAGCTGTGCATATCAATGTTTTTTTTTGTGAATAACATTTTTGTTTTCCATGTGTGGGTCATTTTTTTATAGGAAGGGATATGGTACCATAAGTGCAGCAGGCGGGATTGGATGGGGTGGAGGAGGAGGCGGGAGAATATCACTGAAATGTTACAGCTTGCAAGAAGATTCAAAAGTTACTGTGCATGGTCTGTACTGTTCATACTGTATCTGGTACTAGTTGCAACTGCTAAATAGCTCATTCTCAAGACTGAATTTCATCCTTTTATATCTGAATGGTTACATAATGAAGTAGAAGTTAAAGATGCATATAATTAATTGATTGGACTATCCAAAAGCATGTCTATTGTTGGGTGCATAGGTTGTTTTAATGGTTCAACACATATGTCCTGATGTTTTAGGTTCTGTTGAACCACCCTTATGTCGAGGAAAGTATCACATATATTGGGTGGGATACTGCAAAATGTTAGCGATCTATTATCCAGTGCAGATAGGTAATTAGGTATCCTTTTTAGTGCCACACTCAATGGAAGGACGTGTGTACCTTGATTGAGTGTTTCATAATAGAAATTTATTTATGATAGTAAAAAGATAGATGACTCCCATTTTCATTGTCAAAGTCTTCTATAAAATAATGAGTTCGGAATATGCCCACTGGGGTAGCTTGGCCATCATGAGTCCAACGGGGCTTTTCGGCAAGACCTATAAGAGGACATAAGGAGGACAACGGGTCAACATTCTTATTTTGTATAAAGTTCTTGTTTCAAGAAAGTTTGCATTTACAATATTCTTATTCTTTCTTTATTTTCTAAATAAATCAGAGCTACAGTAATACTACTGACGATTAAAAGCTTCCTAATATATAAATAAAGTCATATGTTAACTGGTGGTCAAATATTTATTTTAATCTTAGATTTTGATGTCAGGTGCTCTTGAGTTACAAAGATATCGTACTTACTATTGATTTCTGAAGTTTACTTTGTGGAAGAATGTTTGTACATTTGGCTAGACTACATGTTTATGCTTTTACCGTGGCAGGTGGACTGAGTATTGGCTGTCCTGGAAATTCTGGTGCGGCTGGTACATATTTCAATGGAGAATTATTAAGTTTAAGAGTGGGGAATGACAATGTCAGTACAGAGACAGAGACCCCCTTACTTGTTTTTCCCACTACTATACTTTGGTCAAATGTTATTGTGGAGAATAATGCCAAAGTGTTGGTTCCTTTGCTCTGGAGCAGAGTCCAGGTCTGTATGATCCTTCTTAAAGAACATTGTTGTTCTCTTAAGTATTTGCTCTGCGTAGAGTTTCAAAAAGTAGATAAAAGTAATATTCCATTTTTATGTCTATATTTATTTTTATTGCTCATATTATCTGATTAATGAGTATGTTTTGTGTATGGTTGAAAATACGCATGGGAACGGTCTTGTTTATGAAGTTTTCTATGCATATATGCTTCTAAATGTAATATGTAGTCTCAACCTGAAACCACTGTTTGCCTTGGATTTTGAAGGTGAGAGGCCAAATTAGCATATATCGTGGAGGCAGCATCGTCTTTGGGTTGTCTGACTACCCTATCTCAGAATTCGAGCTTGTTGCAGAGGAACTATTGATGAGTGATTCTGTCATAAAGGTAGCATTATTTATGCAGATGTTTACTGATTTTCTTTTTTCTAGCCATTGTCATGGGAAAAACCACCTGTCTGATCTATTCCTTCAATTATCATTTTGTCTGGATATAGCTGCTTGGTGAAGGATAGGTTTCTCTATCGTAGCACAAACAGTTATCATATTGGCTTCTTATAAATGCTGTCAACTGTACGCATGAGGTGGTGGGTTACCTGCTTGAAGCAGGTGTGGTGTTGGGGTTAGGCTAGGGGTTAACTGCTTTATTGCAGATAAAAAAAACTGAATGCATCAAGTGTTTTTTTGTTGCCATGATACCAATTTAATTTAGAAAAGGTCTTTAGAATAACTTTCAAGAGGCAATCATTTTATTATTGTTTTATTTATAATTATGGGTTAATTGTCAAAAAGTGCACTGAAGTTTTGTCCACAAACGAAAACATGCTTAAACTTTTGTCCATGCTCTGTGGGTGCACTGAAGTTTTGTCCACCGACTTTTTTAGAAAAACGTAACAGGGCTGTTAAAATATTATCTAAATCAGTCCCTGTCTGCGTGAAGGTTTTTGGTGCTCTTCGAGTTGCTGTTAAAATATTATTGATGTGGAACTCCAACATTCAAGTTGATGGTGGTGGAAATACTGTCGTTACAACTTCTGTCTTTGAAGTCCGGAATCTAGTTGTTCTAAGGGTATGTGGTCAATCTCCACCTACACTTCTATTATATTCATTGGCGGTTGACTACAACCAGTTCTTGGAGAAGGTTTGACTTTATCTCTTGTATATTGCAGGAAAATTCTGTCATTAGTTCAAATGCAAACTTAGGTCTATATGGTCAGGGACTCCTGTTGTTGACTGGTCATGGAGATGCAATCAAAGGCCAACGGCTTTCCTTGTCTCTCTTTTATAATATAACTGTAAGCTAATACTGTCTATCTATGGTTATATTTATTTATACTTATGGTTATAAGGCTCAGTGTTTTATCTCTTTTCTCTCTTATGCTTTATGTTGGAATAATAGTTATGGTTACCCACTGCTTCCTGTGCTGCAATTAAGTATAAACTATTTTTAACTTCTTGCTAATCACAGGTTGGGCCAGGTTCCTTACTCCAGGCTCCCTTGGATGATGATGTCAGTAGAAGTGTGTGAGTATGAATTGTTTCATTTTCAATATTTTGCATATTGTAGGTTTCAAAATATCATAAAGCTAACATTGTCCTCAGTTTTGTAATATTTGGATTTAAATTCTTCCAGGGTCACTGAAGCTCTTTGTGAGAGTTCATCATGTCCAGTGGATTTGATAACTCCCCCAGATGACTGTCATGTTAATTATACTTTATCGTTTTCACTTCAGGTACGATTCATACGTTACTAAGTTGGAGTGTTTGGATATGCCTGAATTTCTAAATTTTAAGGGATGATTTATGTAGGCCCTCCAAACTGCGGGGATATTCTTACGAATACCTTATATATGATAACTATCAAAGCAGTTGCTCAGATAAAAAATTAAACAAAGAAATATTAAACGTTTTTTAATTAATATTTAAACAAAGCAATATTTAAAAAAAAAACAGAAACTAGCCGTCAGAAGCCAACTACACATTTTTTTTTCAAGCGGCCTGCCATGCAGCATCGCACGGTAGCGACCGCGTGTGAGGGTCTGGGTGCGTGCTCTGGCTCCGACTCCTTGCACGCTTCACTTCTCTCTCTGCAGCGCCTTCGGGTCCGGCTTCACCCAAAATCGTAGCACTGCTGGTGCTCTTAGCATGAAAGTGTATTAATCCATTGTTAGGATATTGTTGAAATATTGATGGCTCCTTTTGATCTTTTCTCAGATCTGCAGAGTTGAGGACCTTCTTGTCAATGGCCTTATCAAAGGAAGTATAATTCACATCCATAGGGCAAGAACAGTCATTGTTGATACCGATGGCACAATTAGTGCATCAGAATTAGGTAGCATGACAAATCCCAAAAGTTGCTTGTTTGGTTATTTGTACCCTACCCTTCTGTTTATTTTTATATATCTTTGTTCACCATGCTAATTAACCGCTTTTTGTTCTCAGAAAAAAGTAATTACTTTGTGTTTCAGCTTCTGATTTCACATTGATGCCTTTTCAGGTTGCAGTGCTGGTATGGGGAAGGGAAACTATTCAAATGGAGCTGGTAGTGGGGCTGGACATGGTGGAATGGGAGGCTATGGATATTACAAGGGAAAATTGAGCCATGGTGGTAACAAATATGGTAGTTCTGATCTTCCCTGTGAATTAGGAAGTGGAACTGAAAGCCCCAATAAGTTAAATGGGCATGTGGTTGGAGGTGGAATGGTTGGTATGTATTCTAGCAGAATACTTAAATGTCATTGTCATAATTTTCCTTTTATTTCAAATATTTTACATGTTCTTGCAGTGTTTTAGTTTTCCTAAACACAAACCAACTGGGCAGTAAATACTACCCATTCAAGTATACACCATTTTATCCTCAGTGCTCTGCATATTTCAGCCGATCTATGTCATAACCTTGTGTTAAAGCCCAATACAACCCCAAAGCTCAAACTGATGGGTGGAGGCCTCAATATGCATGTCAAGTGGTCAATGAGTCCAAGGGATAATTGTCAAAACATGCACTTATGTTTCGTCCACACACGAAATAGTGAACAATGTTTTGTCCACGTCGTCTGGCATCCCCTATGAATCGTCCACGCACTTCTGTTAGAAAAGTGTAACAGCAGAACCTGAATTGACAATTTTGCCCTTTTGCAAAAATAAGAATTTCGTCCAAAAAAATGAGTGGCTGAGGATTGTTAGGCAGACTCAAGCACATGATAGCACGTGAGACTACAGATTCGAATATTCTGTTAATTTTACTGACAGAAGTGCGTGGACGATTCATAAGGGTAGCCAGACGACGTGGACGAAACATTGTGCACTATTTCGTTAGTGGACGAAACATAAGTGCATGTTTTGACAATTATCCCTTAATCCAAATTCTTCCGATCCCTTTTATGCGGGGGGGGGGGGGGGGGGGGGGGGACCTCGCACGTGTTGCACACTTGGGCTCTGGTGCACACAAGGCACCTAAGGGAATGTCCTGTACTTCAGAACAGAATCACAAGCCCAAACCAGCTCTGTTACCATGTTAAAGCCCGATCCAACCCAAAAGCTCAATGTGGTTCAAAGCCTCAATATGCTTCTCGTGTGGTAAATTAATCCACATATTTTCTGATATGGGACAACTTCAACACGTTGCATTCGTTTCTCTTCTTAGTACACCATCTTTAGTTTGATTTTTTTTGATAGGCAAGTTTTTTTTTGAGTGCTTGAACATAATCTATAAATCTGGGCTACTTTGAAGTTCCCAGCTACATCATGAGTTTAACTATTACTTCAGAGTTTCAAATTTTACCTGGCTCATGTTTACAAATTGTGATTCATTGTTACTAGTGATTGGATCCATCCAATGGCCACTTCTAAGGCTTGATATGTCTGGATCATTGAGAGCTGATGGGCAAAGCTTTCACAAAGCAACAAGAAATTTCAATGATTCTTTAATTGGTGGACTTGGTGGAGCTTCTGGTGGGACAATTCTTCTTTTCCTTCAAGAGCTTAGACTTGCAGAGAGCTCATTTCTGTCTGTTGTTGGAGGCAGTGATGGCCCTCTTGGGGGCGGTGGTGGTGGTTGTAAAACCCGCTTCGCTTCAAAAGGGTATTAAATTTGCAACCTGAAAACCGTAGGGTAGGTTTCTGAAACAAGTGGTAAAGCAAAAAAAAAAAAAAAAAAACTAGCAGGCCAGGCCTGTTTCGGCCAGCCAGCCGTTTGGGCCTTGGGCCCGTTTCTCAGCTGAGGCCCGAGAGGGCCGGCCCATTGCGTTTCTGATAAAAGCTGAAACCCTAGGGTTTCAGCATCAGAAACGCAGCCTCCCTCTCCTTCGATCCTCTCAACCCTCTCGGTCCAGCCTCCCTCTTCCTTCGTCGTCCTCGCCGAACTCCGGTCGTCCACCACCGAGTTCCGGCCGCCACACCTCCTAACCCCGACCTCCTCTCCCGTCCCTCGACCCTCTCCCTCCTCTGGTTCGAAACCCCCTCCCCACGGCCTCGCCACCGTCCGACCCACGGCCACGCCACCGTCCGATCCACGGCCACGCCACCGTCCGTTTCACGACCACACCGCCGCCCCGAGCCCCTCTTCTCCGGCCAGCATCGACCATCACCGTCCCTCTCGACTCCACGCCGTCCTCACCGCGCCACCACCGAGCCGCCGCCCTACTCCGCCCCTCACGCTCGCCTCCGTCCAGATCCGGCCACCACCCGACCTCCCTCTCCAGATCTCCGGCGAGACAAGCTCGCCTGGGACACGACCGAGCCCGAGCTCGTCTCGCCTTCGTCCCGAGGCAGCCGTCGTGCACCGCCGCCGTGCCCGCCGCCGCCCTTGCCGTCCCTTCTCTACGGTTAGGCCCCGGCCGACGCCGCCCTCGCCGGCGGCCGACCGGTTCGAAACCGAACCTCAATTATTTCCCGTCTTCGAACTACTGTAAATCGGGTTGGTTGTAACAAACAAGGAAAATGAAATAAAACCTTTTTCAATTTAGTTTGGATCCGTTTAGGGTTAAAATTGTTAATGAGATCGTTTAATATTTGATTAAACCTGCTAATGGATTTGAGAAATATTTGGAATGGTTTTTGAATCGAAAAGGGAAACAATTAAATCATATTGGAGTAAAAGATGGATTTTGGATCGGTTGAAATCGAAATCACAGTTTTGGAAAGAAAAGGTCGTAAAACGGAAAATCGAACTTAAGGAAGAAGGTTCTAAAATGAAAAGGAATTTAAAAGCGTTTCGGTTTTAAAAACGGTTTAAATCGAGGAGTTGCGAATCTAAGTCGTAAACGGGATTTAGGGACGGTTGTTCAAAAACCGAACCTAATTCATTTTGGGCTCAAAGATCGGAATAGAATCAGATTTGAAATAAAAAGGGAATTCGTTTTAAAATAAAAAACCGTTCTGTTGTGAAAAAGGGTTATTAATCGGTTTTGGGAACGACTCTGGAACTCTGGGTAAAATGGACTGCTTTTCGGGTGTAAAAAAGAACAAGAGCGGACCGCTGAATCGGACCTCGGGATTCGTGCGTTGGGACCGTGCCTCGCATGCACCAGTTTCGGTGCTCGGGTACTCAAACCTGATTCGCTGTGACCCCGTTTTTATCCCGCTCGAGTTTAAGGGACAACTGTCGGTTCTAAACTAGACTAATCGTAACCTTTAGTTTAACGGTGTAACCGTTATTAATCTATGGCTTTCGTGTTCTCTTTAGAGTCCGGCTTCGATCGAAGTGAAGCTCGGTGGTAGCGAGCCAGAACGTCAGCAGCTAGGAAGCGTAGCGGTTGCTCTTCAGTTGAGGTAGGGAAAAGTAGCCGGATCTCGGCCCTGACTAGGGAAAGTTAACAGTAGAATTGCATGTGACACCGGGGTGTCGTGGGTTGAGTAGGTTTATTTTAAATACTAGAAAAGCATGATGCGGAGTTTGTAGCGTTTATCAGAAAAGCATGATACGGGAACGTAGTGATTACTGGAAATGCATGTGACACTTAGTAGTGTCGTAGGAGCAGAGAACTTAGCGTTAGCTGATTTACTGGAGGCATATGACCATGCCCGGGGGTTGTTTGTGGAACTAGTTATCTTAGGACTGTTGGAGGCATCGTTTATGCCGGAGGTTGTTGTGTGTTATTTGCGGTTGAGTAGGGTGGCCTTGAGAGCCCGTGTTGTTTATTATCGAGTTTGAGTGGCCTTGAGAGCCCGTATTATTATTGTCGAGTCTTGGGTGGCCATGAGAGCCCGTGTTATTATTCGTGTTTGGGTGGCCATGAGAGCCCGTACTTTACTGTTGGTGTTTTAGCTGGCTTACGAGTTAGAGTCTCGGTAAGTTGCAAGCGTGTCTTATGGTTGGTGTCTTGGGAGGTCGTGAGTGCCCGTGGGGCTGTTGAGTCCGAGTTTTACTGTTAGTGTCTTGGTGGCCATGAGTGCCTATGAGTGTTGAACCTGTGTTGTTACTGGTTGTGAACTTGTTTGTGATTGTGTTTGTGGTTACCGGAGGTTGGGGGCCCGCTTCCTGAAACGGGGGTCCACGAGCACACGCGTCTGCATGTTCAGACGGGGTAGGGGGCCCGCCCGCCAATAAAGGGGTCCTGGCCGCGCGTGTGTGGTTTGGGTTCGTGAGCGTACCTTGGCTGGCTTATGGGTTAGAGTCCCAGTAAGTTGCAGCATTTTCCGGCTGGCTTATGGGTTAGAGTCCTTAGAGTCCCGGTAAGTTGCAGCATTCTTAGGTTGGCCTGACCGGGTTAGAGTCCCGGGAGGGCGTTCTTGGCAGCTGGTTTGCGATCCTTTGCGATCTGGTGTGGTATTGCGTGGTTGTCAGTCGTGTCTTTGGAGGAGGTCGTCAATCGTAGTGTGAGGTCTACATCACGTGTCCGAATGTTGAGTCAGTTGAGGAAGGTACTGGTCGTGTGTGTGTCTTTTGGGTCGTGGTTGGTGTCACCGGCTTCGTCTGCTAAGTATGCCGTAGTCAGTCTGTTATTCGTGGTGGTGAGCGAACGCTCACCCCTAGCTGCTTTTCCTACAGGTATCGTTCGTGGGACGGACTAGGTGAGCTCTCGAAGCTTGTGGAGCTAGGAGCGGAGTCCGGGTTTTGTCTTTTAGTCTAGCGACGGATACCTCGCCTTTTTGTCCGCTTGTGGGACGTTTATGTTGATTTGTAATTATCCTTTGTCGAACTAAATGGTTATTGTAAATTGTTTTAATGGAAGTGTTTGCAAAGTGTTTTCTTATTCTAAACGTTCGCGTCCCGAGTTCAGTTTACTGAAATTGGGGCGTGACAGTGGTGGTGGAAGAGTTCATTTTCACTGGTCTAAGATAGATATCGGGAATGAATATGTTCCAGTTGCAACTATAAGTGGCTCCATTAACAGTGGGTATGGTTAATCCCAATGCATGAATATTAGCGAATACACGTTCTTGTGAACCTTGTAAATCATGCTCCTGAAATATAATTTTGTCCTCGTAATTATAGTGGTGGTGCTGGGCAAAATGGCGGGTTTTATGGAGGAGGAGGCACAATTACAGGAAAGAAGTGTCCCAAGGGCCTCTATGGCACCTTTTGTGAGGTAAATTTCATTTGTTTCTTTTAGCTGTCCAATTTTGATTGATACCTCTCTGATTGTTACTTCTTCCATTCCCAAATTAATGTCATACTTTCCTAAACTGGATGTCCCAAAATAAGTGTCCACTCTCCATTTAGTTAGTTAATTAACCATGCATTACCAATACTTTGTCCCTTATAAGTTAGTTATAACAACTTGAGTAGTGGACACATGGTGTTTAAGGGTGGAAAGCAAGTACTTAAATTCAAATGCTTAATTTTTGCAATTAGTCAAATTATTTTGGATTGACTAATGTACAAGACCGAATCCGTTATATTTTAACTAAAGAGCAAGTTCTTACCTGTTACCACAATGTGCAATCCTTTTACAGGAATGCCCTCTTGGCACCTACAAAGATGTTGAGGGGTCGGATGAACTACTTTGCACCCCTTGTCCCCTTGAACTCCTCCCAAGTCGAGCAAAATTTGTATATACGCGAGGTACTATTGATAAGTGTTTGACTTTTACATTAGAAGTTCTTTATCTTTTCCTTCATTTTCGTGAACTTAAAGTGACATTGCAGTTCACCATCTCTGCAGGTGGAGTTGGCCAGCCATCATGTCCATATAAGTGCATCTCTGACAAGTATAGAATGCCAAATTGCTATACTCCTCTTGAGGAACTAATGTCCATATAAGTGCATCTCTGGCCATTTTCACTGCTTCTGTCATGCTTTTTGGTGCTTCTAGCTCTATTGTTAAGTACTTTGAGATTCAAACTGGTTGGTCCAGGTTCTTCGTACCACAGTACCAGTTCAATTGAACACCAGAGTCGTGATCATTTCCCATATCTTCTTTCCCTCTCGGAGGTAAGTATTGATATCAGACATTACTTCTAGTTCAACTTTTCCGCCTACAGTCACTTTATTTATCCTGTTCCAAGCATTTCACACTATCTCGTGGACTGTGTTTATTGTGAACCTAGGTCCGCGGAGCCAGAGCTGAAGAAACTCAAAGTCATGTACACAGATTGTACTTTATGGGTCCAAATACTTTTAGAGAACCATGGCATCTTCCTTATTCTCCACCAAATGCAATTATTGATATAGTGTAAGAAAAATTCAGTTTAGAAGTCATTTAATGATCTCACAATTGGATGTAGTTAGAGTATAGCACTATAATTGGTCCTTCAATTATCAGCTTGAGCTTTTAGATGAGTTGGTCCTCTAATTTGGTATCAGACCTTG